>JADMNL010000026.1:358192500-359392500 GCA_016271365.2 Neoceratodus forsteri
AGATTTTTTTTTTTCTAAGGCACTAAATAAGTGCTGTTATGTTGAGATCTCAATAGACCTCACCCTGTCCGCTCCTGATCTCTCTTTGACATTCAGCGGGGGGGAGCATACATCATTGCCTGACAATCTCTCCTGCTCAGTTCCCGAGTTTCGATGTGTAGCTGACAGTTTACTCGGGGGCTGACAGAATCCACACAAATTATTGCAGCAAACAAACAAAAAAAAGCACTGCTAATTTAAACAAGTAATTTAGATAGCTGCTATTTCGCTGGGTAGTTCTGGGTCTCCACTGCCTAGATCCCTTAAGGTCATGCTTCTGACGGATCACAAATCCCTATTCAAATTCTTTTATACTTTCACCAAAGCAAAACTAATACAGCACTTTCTCTGGTCTGGGACAGTATGCAAGAAACTGCATCTTTTCTTCAGGATGAAGTGGTGGGGAGGGGTCAGAAGAAGAGACTAGCTTTGTGATCTCTTTGTGTGTGTATGTGGGGGGCAACAGCAGATGGAACAGTACCCAAATGCAGGGACTACTTTAAAAAAAAAGGTGTTTTTTTCCCCAATATTTGTATTTGTTTTTAAACTGATTTCCTGTATTGTACTACTTAAAATATAAACAGATGCTCATTTTCCAAGTGCAATAATACCAGACAGGGAGGGCGGTATTGTGCTATACTAGACATTCCAGAGGCTATAGGGCCCTCCACTAGTGCCATCGGGCCCCATTACACTCCTGGGCGGTCCAGTATAGCACAATACAACCCACCCTCTCAGGTATTATTGCTTACATAACTGATACTGTCTCCTTTGTGAGTCATGCTTGTACTGCTGCCACCAAAACTACTGCTGTCACTGTAACCACAGACTGTTCTATAATGGATACTGTCTCCTTTGTGAGTCCTGCTTGAACTGCTGTCACCACTACTACTGCTATCAATGTAACCACACACTGTTCTATAACTGATATTGCCTCCACTGTTAGTACAGCTTGTGCTGCTGTCACCAATAGTACTGTTGTCACTGTAACCACAAGCTGTTCTATAACTGATATTACCTTGACTGTCAGTCCTGCCTGAAGTGTTGTCACCACTACTACAGCTTCCACTGTAATCTCAAGCTGTTCTATAACTGATATTGTCTCAACTGTGAGTCCTGCTTGTAGTGTTGTCCCCAGTATTACTGCTGCCACTGTAACCACAAGCTGTTCTATAACTGATATAGTCTCCACCGTGAATCCTGCTTGTACTGTTGTCACCACTACTACTGCTGTTACTGTAACCACAAGCTGTTCTATACCTGATACTCTCCCCACTGTGAGTTCTGCTTGTACTGCTGTCATGACTACTACTGCTGTCACTGTAACCACAAGCTGTTCTATAACTGAAACTGCCAACACTGGGAATCCTGCTTGTACTGCTGTCACCACTACTGCTCATGCCACTGTAACCACAGGATGTTCTATAATGGATACTGCCTCCACTATGAGTCCTGTTTGTACTGGGGCCACCACCAAAACTGCTGCCACTGTAACCACAAGCTATTCTATAACTGATACTGCCACCACTGTGAGTCCTGCTTGTACTGCAGTCACCACTACTACTGCTGCTGTCACTACAACCGCAAGGTGTTCTATAACTGATACTGTATCCATTGTGAGTCCTACTCGTACTCCTGTCACCACTACTACTGCTGCCACTGTAACCACAAGCTGTTCAATAACTGATACTGTCTCTATTGTGAGTCCTGATTGTAGTGCTGTCACCACTACTATTGCTGTCACTGTAACCACAAACTGTTCTATAACTGATATTGCCACCATTGTGAGTCCTGCTTGTACAGCTGTCACCACTACTTCTACTCTAACTGTAATGACAAGATGTTCTATAACTGATACTGTCTCCACTGTGAGCCTGCTTGTACTGCCGTCACCAATACTACTGCTGCCAATGTAACCACAAGCTGTTGTATAACTGATGTTGCCTCCACAGTGAGTCTTTATTGTACTGCTATCCCCATTGCTTCTACTGTCACTGTAACCACAAGCTGTTCTATAACAGATACTGCCTCCGAGGTTGAGTTCTCCCTGTACTGCTGTCACCCCTGCTACTGCTGCCACTGTAACCATAAGTTGTGCTATAACTGATACTGTCTTCACTGTGAGTCATGCTTGTACTGCTGTCACCACTGCTACTGCTGCCAGTGTAACCACAGGATGTTCTATAACTGATACTGCCTCCTCTGTGAGTCCTACTTGTACTGCTATCAACACTACTACTGCTGTCACTGAAACCACAACCTGTTCTATAACTGATACTGTCTCCACTGTGAGTCCTGCTTGTACTGTTATCACCACTACTACTGCTGTCACTACAACCACAAGGTGTTCTATAACTGATATTGCCTCCACTGTGAGTCCTGCTTGTACTGCTGTCACCACTACTACTGCTCTGCAACTGTAACCACAAGCTGTTCTATAACTGATATTGCCTCGACTGTGAGTCCTGATTGTAACTGCTGTCACCACTACTACTGCTGCTGTCACTGTAACCACAACCTGTTCTATAACTGATACTGCCTCCACGGTGAGTCCTACTTCTACTGCTGTCACCACTACTGCTGCTGTCACTGTAACCACAAGCTGTTCTATAACTGATACTGTCTCCTTCTGTGAGTCCTGCTTGTACTGCTGTCACCACTACTACTGCTGTCACTGTAACCACAAGCTGTTCTATAACTGATATTGCCTCCACTGTGAGTCCTCCTTTTAGTGCTGTCACCGATAGTACTGCTGTCACTGTAACTACAAGCTGTTCTATAAGTGATATTACCTTGACTGTCAGTCCTGTCTGTAGTGTTGTCACCACTGCTACAGCTTCCACTGTAATCTCAAGCTGTTCTATAAATGATACTGTCTCAACTGTGAGTCCTGCTTGTACTGCTGTCACCACTTCTACTGTTGCTACTGTAACCACAAGCTGTTCTGTAACTGATACTTTCCCCATTGTGAGTCCTGCTTGTACTGCTGTCATGACTACTACTGCTGTCACTGTAACCACAAGCCATTCTATAACTCAAACTGCCTACACTGTGAATCCTGCTTATACTGCTGTCACCACTACTACTCATGCCACTGTAAGCACATGATGTTCTATTACTGATACTGTCTCCACTGGGAGTTGGGCTTGTACTGCTGTCACCACTACTACTGCTGTCAATGTAACCACAACCTGTTCTATAATGATATTGCCCCCACTGTGAGTCATTGCTTGTACTGCTGTCACCACCACTACTGATGTCACTGTAACCACCAGCTCTTCTATAACTGATATTGCCCCATCTGTGAGTCCTGCTTCTACTGCTGTCAGCACTACTACTGCTGATACTGTAACCAAAAGCTGTTCTATAACTGATACTGTCTCCACTGTGAGTCCTGCTTGTACTGCTGTCACCACTACTACTGCTGTCACAGTAACCACAAGCTCTTCTATAACGATATTGCCTCACTGGGTCGCTTAACAGCTGTACACTACACTGCAACTGTAACCGTGTCTATAACTGATACTGTCTCCACTGTGAGTCCTGCTTGTACTGCTGTCACCACTACTACTGCTGCCACTGTAACCAGAAGCTGTTCTATAACTGATACTGCCTCCACTGTGAGTCCTGCTTGTACTGCTGTCACCACTACTACTCCTGCCACTGTAACCACAGGATGTTCTATAACTGATACTCTCTCTACTGTGATTCCTGCTTGTACCGCTGTCACCTCTACTACTGCTGTCACTGCAACAGCAAGCTGTTCTTTAACTGATATTGCCTCGACTCTGAGTTCTGCTTGTTCTGCTGTCACCAATTCTACTGCTGTCACTACAAAAACAAGGTGTTCTATAACTGATATTGCCTCCACTGTGAGTCCAGGTTGTACTGCAGCCACCACTACTAATGCTGCCACTGTAACCATAAGCTGTTGTAAAACTGATGTTGCCTCCACAGTGAGTATTCTTTGTACTGCTGTCACCACTAATTCCACTGTCACTGTAACCACAAAGTGTCGTATAACTGATACTGCCTCCAGGGTGAGTCCTACTTGTACTGCTGTCACCCCACTACTGCTGTCACTGTAACCACAAGCTGTTCTGTAACTGATATTGCCTCAACAGTGAGTCCTGCCTGTACTGCTGTCGCCACTACTACGGCTGCCACTGTAACCATAAGCTGTTCTATAACTGATTCTCCCCTCACTGTGAGTCCTGCTTGTACTGCTGTCACCACTACAACTGCTGTGACTATAACCACAATCTGTTCTATAACTGATACTGTCTCCACTGACATACCTGCTTGTACTGCAGTCACCACTACTACTGCTGTCACTGTAACCACAAGTGGTTCTGTATCTGATATTTCCTCGACTGTGAGTCCTGCTTGTACTACTGTCAGCAGTACTACTATTGCTGTCACTGTAACCACAACCTGTTCTATAACTGATATTGCCTCAACTGTGAGTCCTGCAAGTACTGCTGTCACCACTACTACAGATGCCTTTCTAACTACAAGCTGCTGTATAACTGGTGTTACCTCCGCAGTGAGTCTTTCTTGTACAGCTGTCACCACTTCTTGTACTGTCACTGTAACCACAAGCTGTTCTATACCTGATAATGTCTCCACGGTGAGTCCTACTTGTACTGCTGTCACCACTACTACTGCTGTCACTGTAACGACAAGCTGTTCTGTAACTGATATTGCCTTGGCTGTGAGTCCTGCTTGTACTGCTGTCAGCACTACTACTGCTGTCACTCCAAGCACAAGCTGTTCTATAACTGATATTGCTTGACTGTGAGTCCTGCTAGTACTGCTGCTGTCACCAATACTACTGCTGCACTGTACCCACAAGCTGTTCTATAACTGACACTGCCCTCAGTGTGAGTCCTGCTTGTACTACTGTCACCACTACTTCTACTGTCACTGTAATTGCAAGCTGTCCTATAAATGATACTGTTTCCACTGTGAGCCCTGCTTGTACTGCTGTCACCACTACTACTGCTGTCACTGTAACCACAAACTGTTCTATAACTGATATTGCCCCCACTGTGAGTCCTGATTGCACTGCTGTCACCACTGCTTCTACTGTCACTGTAACCGCAAGCTGTTCTATAACTGATACTGTCTCCAATGTGAGTCCTGCTTGTACTGCTGTCACCCCTACTATTGCTGTCCCTGTATCCACAAGCTGCTCTATCACTGATATTGCTTCCACTGTGAGTCCTGCTTTTACTGCTGTCACCACTACTACTGCTGACACTGTAACCACATGCTGTTCTGCAACTGATACTGTCTCTACTGTGAGTCCTGCTTGTGCTGCTGTCACCACTACTACTGCTGCCACTGTAACCTCAAGCTGTTCTACAGCTGATATTGCCTCCACCGTGAGTCCTTCCTGTACTGCTGTCACCACTACTTCTACTGTCACTGTAACCACAACCTGTTCTACAGCTGATATTGCCTCCACAGTGAGTCCTACTTCTACTGCTGTCACCACTAATACTGCTGCCACTGTAACCACAGGATGTTCTATAACTGATTCTGCCTCCATTGTGAGTCCTGATTGTACTGCTGTCACCTCTACTACTGCTGTCACTGTAACCACAAGCTGTTCTTTAACTGACACTGTCTCAACTGTGAGTCCTGCTTGTACTGCTGACACCACTACTACTGCTGTCACTACAACCACAAGGTGTTCTATAACTGATATTGCCTCCACTGTGAGTCCTGCTTGTACTGCTGTCGCCACTACTACGGCTGCCACTGTAACCATAAGCTGTTCTATAACTGATTCTCCCCTCACTGTGAGTCCTGCTTGTACTGCTGTCACCACTACTAATGCTACCACTGTAACCACAAGCTGTTGTATAGCTGATGTTGCCCCCACTGTGAGTCCTGCTTGTACTGCTGTCACCACTGCTACTTCTGCCACTGTTACCACCATGTAATTTGTGCCTATGAGGACGGGTACAGTGTCTGCTGCCCCTGAGGTGGTCACCATGACCATGCCAGTTGTCCTGCCAAAACATACTGCTGCTTGTAAATTTCCTCTTGACATTTCTGCTCACAGATGCTGAGGAGTCAGCAGACCACCCTTCAGATTCTGAATATTTACCAGACTCACAAGAGTTGCAGCTGAGTTCATCCTCTGACACCTGTGACTGAGACAGGCACTTTAGTAAATTTGACGAGGCAGAATGTTCAGCATCTCTTCATAAGAATCAGGAATGTGAAGCTGCTAGACACACTGCTGGTGGTAGCCAGGGCAAGCAAGCTCATGAAAATCCTTCCCCTCCTCTAAACAAAACAACAGTTCACCGTATCCTTTCAATGGACTCTGTCAGTTCCAGCATAAATGCAAGGTAGTTCAAGTTCTACAACTATTCCTGTAGAGTAGGGCACAGCAGCACCTGCACCCAGGTCTGACTGAGGGAACAGGGCAAACATAGTCAAGGTCACTGTATTGGGGCATGCACTTCCATTGTCCATTAGGGGAAAAAGTCAAGTGTGGCTTCACTTTAGCATTTCAAACTGCCAGATGTTTCCTGCGGGTTTTGCTGTTGTAGCTCTGGAGGATGCTGGAGTGACCGTCAGAAGGGGATAATCAGACAGGAAGAAAAAGAATAATAAAAAAAAGAAAAGAAGGGTTTGCACATATATTATGAGCAGAAACTGTCTCTGTTTGAAATGAATGCATTATCAGATGCTGGATCCAAGCTACAGAAACTTAATGACAAGGACATTAGGGACAGAGTGCAGGCAAACATTAAGGCCCCAAAAACTGTTTTGCCAGGTCATTAGCTCTTATGTTCTATAAAGCACATGGTGAACATAAAAAACGGTGGCAACCTACAGAGTAAATTGCTCGGTAAACTGTGTTTTTTATTTCACTCTATCCTAATGTAATGCCCTCCCCAATATGGGGTTGGGGCTTACCTGTATTCATTTATTCATTACAAATCGGGTTTACAACCTTTGAGTTAGAGACTCATTTACAAGGGCACCTCATAGCGGGGGGGGCAGACATCAAGACAGTTATTACAGTGCAGATTAAAACAGAAGATAACATTACAGGTGCGGTAAAAGGAACATTTAACACAGAAGCACTTAGGTTACATAATGTAGTAGTTTGTATGTTACTTAGGTTACAGAACATTACAAAATTGTGAGTTACACTCAAGGATATAGTAGGTCCTCAGAAAAGACAGCAGGTTACATCCCTGTTTGGACCTAGTAGGGAAGGAGTAGGTCTGGGGGAAGGAGAGGCTGTCCAGTGGATGTTTTCAAGCCAGGGGGCAAGGCAGGCAGGAACCACAGGTTACAACAGGGGGTTAGTTGCACCTACATCAGCAGGTATTAAAGATATGGTTCTGAAGGGCTGTTTTGGAGGCGCTAATTTTTGGCAAGTTGGAGATGCAGCTAGGGAGGGAGTTGAACCAGGTGGGGACTCAGTAGAGGAAGTATCTCTGGGCAAGAGAGGTCTTGGTTCTGGGCACTTTGAAAGTGGCCTTAACAGAGCTACGGGTGGTGACAGATGAAGATGGCTGCTGTAGGGAGGTGAAGACCCCCGGGGAGAGTCCTAGCAGTGATTTCTTAGTGAGAAGGCAGGTCTGGTAGAGCAGTCACTCCTCAAAGTTGAGAAGATTGGTGGTAGTATAGAGAAGGCAGGTGTGAGTTCGGCTGAGGGCACTGGTCAGGAGCTGACAGGCCTTATTGATGGAGAGTTGGATTTTGGAGAGGGCAGTGTTGTCAGCTGCAGCATAGATGTTTATTTGTTTCTAGGATTACAAATACCTTTGAGCCGAAGCTCTTTTACAAAGGTTCCACGTCAGTAGGTACAGGCATACAGGTCATACAGGTTACATACATTATAAAACAAATGATAAGCCATAGTCCATGAGGGACAAAACGGAGGAGGTGATGGCCAGCCTGAGGGCAACCTGAGGCAGGCAGTGGCTGACAGGGCATTAATGTGGGTGGGGAGGAGAGGGCAGTATCGAACATGATGCCTAGGTACTTGTATGTGGTCACTTATTCTAGCAGGTGCAGAATACTGGGGAAAATCAAGAGGGGGTATTTTTAGCTTTATTTTGGTGGTAGGAGAAGAGCATTTATTTGGTTTTCTTTAGGTTAATGACCAATCTGCGGTCACTGAACCACCTTTCGGCTTGGTTGTAAGCTTGCTGGCGGGATAATTGTAGGGAGGTGGGATTGGGATTGGGATGTGAGGCAATGAGGACTGCATCATCGGTGTAGATGAGCATTTTACTGGTACATGAGCTGGGGAGGGTGTTGATGTAGAGACTAAAAAGTACTGGACCCAGGATGGAGCCCTGAGGGACCACTGAGCGAACAGGAAGAGTGCTGGAGAGGGCTGATCTTGACACACAGGGATCTAGCAGAGAGGTAGCTAGAGAACCAGGAAATGGGACCACCAGAGAAGCCAAGTTGGTGGAGATAGTCAAGTAGAAGGGGATGACAGACAGTGTCAAAGGCCTTGGAGAGGTCAATAAGCACTGCTCCTGCAAGGCTGCCAGAGTCCAGAGCAGCATGCAGGTGTTGGGAGAATTCCAGGAGATCCATGGTTATACTCTGTCCTGGGTGGAAACTGTGCTGCTCTGGGCACATAATGTCGTACTTGGTTAGGTATTCAGAGAGCTGGATCAACACCACTTTATCAAAGGCTTTAGAGAGTGGGGGGAGGATGGCGATGGGCCGGTAATTATTGGGGGTGGATTGGTCCCACTCTCATGTATGGGTGTGATTTCAGTAGTTTTCCAAGCACTTGGGAACTGACCCAGGTATAGACTGGTTTAGAATGTCAGTCGGGGGACTAGGACTTTGTCCAAGACCATACAGAGGATCCTGGAGTTGAGGGGGTCACTGCTGGGGTTATTACTGCCTAAGGCTTTTAGCAGGTGTGGCCTGGCTTCTTGGCAGGATAGGGTGCACAGGTAGAATGGTGGACAATGCAGGACCGGAGGGAGGGGGGATTGGGTCAAAGAAGCTGCTGGGGAGGACTGAGCTTAGGTTAGGGAAGGCAGTGCTAAGGCAATCGGCTATGAGGAGTGGATCTGTGGTGGGGTGCCATTGATGGAGAGCTGAGGTGGTGAGGAGGAGTGGGACTTCCCATTTAGCTCTTCCATATTATCCCAGAAGGTTCGGGCTGAACCCCAAGTGGAAGTGAGGGTGGTCTGGTAGTGCTCTGCCTTGGCCCACCTAATGGCCCAAGTACACTTATTATATTCTGCATTGTAGGCCTGTCTGTCAGAAGCCTTTCCAGATTCTACGCAATGTGCCAGAGATTATCTCTGTTTTTGAGTCTCTGGAGGAGGGGTGGGGTGATCCTTGGGGCATTGCATTTTTTGGAGCAGATCCTGGTGAGGGGGTAAGAAAAGTCACAAGCCTCACAAAAGGCATTTGTGAAGTAGTCAAGAGCTGAGTCAATGTCAGGGGCATGCTAGATGGGGACCAGTCTAACTGGGCTAGGTATTGTTTTCATTTTCTGAGGTTGCTGGAGCATAAACAGTGGCATAGAGTGGCCTGGGACACTGGCTTCAGAGTGGAGGATGACCAGAGACAGAGGACTGGGGAGTGATCACTAAAAGAGTTGGGGAGGACAGTGACAGCCTGGATTTTGTAGGGGCGGTTAGATATAACAACATCTAGGAGAGTGCTGGTGCCAGTAAAGTGGTTGAATCTGGTGGGCTGGGTGACTAACTGGGACATATCCAGGGCAGCAAAGCAGTCCCTTATATGGGAGGCAGTGGAGGCAAGCCAGTTAACATTGAGATCACCTAGGATGACTTGCTCCACTTTGTGAGGGAAAGATGTGAGCTAGTCAATGAGGGACTGGACCGCTTGGTTTTGATTCCTCAGGGGTATGTAGGAGACCGTGAGGAAGGGAGGGAGGGCCTCGGGCCGGGTCAGATGTGATTTTTAAGGTGAGGGCTTGGGCTCCATAGTCAAGTTTAGGAGCTGGGAGTGCCTGGCCTATAAGGGAGTCCCGTACGAGTAGTGCACAACCCCCACCGTGTTTGCCTACTCGGTCTTCCCTGTAGATGGTATATCCAGGGAGAATGATAGTGGAGTCAGGGGTGGATTTGGAGGTCCAAGTCTCTACCAGTGCAATTATGTCAGGGTGATGTTGAATGACCCAGCACTGGAGGGCAACAGATTTCTTTAGGAGACTACAAGTGTTTAAGGATGCAAAGCGGAAGCCAGTTGCAGTACAGGGTTTAGAAGGGCTGGAAGCAATAGGTCCTGGATTTGGGTGTACATTAGCAGATAATAATAATAGCAGTGTAATTATTCTGGTTAGTGGCCGGTGGCAATGGAGACCCTTGGGCTGACACCCAGCTGAGGACTTTACAATCAGGGTGCATGGGATAGATAAAGTGCGAAGGGTGGGAATAGCAGGAGAGCTGGGTCCAGGTCTGGCCTTGGAGGGCAGTGGGAGTGGGGTGTTGGTAGGGTGGGGTGTTGTGGGGTCACGGGTGTTGGGGTGGGGGAGGATGAGTCACTGTAGGTAGTCTGGGGATGAGGTACAGTGGAGGAAAGGTGCTCCAGTTGGTATGAGATCTGTACCAAGATGGTGAAGGAGAGCAGACTTAGTAATGGAGTGTAGGTACCCATAGCAGCTGAGCAGTAAAGGAAGAGTGCCAGGAGTAGTAGAGAGTAAGGAGATGTAGAGCAGCTTTGGAATGGTTGGGGGAAAACCCCTCTAGTGGGTGAAAAGACTATAAGCTGCAAATGGGAAAAATCAGTATCAAACAGTAGAAGAAGGAGGGGCAAAGACAGATGAATAGTGACTGACCACACAATAAGTGAAATGAGACAGGAACTGTATTGTGTTGGATTGGGTAAGTGTGCTTATAACTTGGCCCTCTAGTGGCTAAAGGATATACACTGCTAATGGAAAAGTCAAAAAAAAAAAGAAGAACAGGCAGGGAGGTTCTGAAGCAAGTTTTTTTTGGAGGAGGCACTGCAGCAACCTCAATGGGACACCGAGGTTAAGGGTGCAGCCCACAGACTTACAGCTCTAAGAGAAGAGGCACAGCGCTCAGGGCAAATAGCAAAATCACAGTACCTTAAGACCTCTCTCAAAACTTAAATCAACTCTTAAGAAATCTCTACATCAGACTAAACATTACTTAAAGTGACAAATCAAGAACATGTCAAGCAGAGATCAGTCCTAGCATTAATTTCTTGGCAGCAGTTCCTAGAAGACTTCTGGATTGCTGCACAAAGTGTGAGAAACACTGGGAAACAGCGGCAAGTGAGAGTCCTCCAGGGATAGATGCCAAAACTCAGGGTTCCAACCCATACCTTGCTTGGAGGGTGAGCGTCGGGCAGCTTCTCTTTGTTCTGCTTACCAAACTGCAGAATGCAGTTTGTTTGAGAGGAAAGAGCCCGAAAGGGCAGAGTTGTCCCCTTGCTTGGAGGGTGAGCATCGGACAGCTTCGCTTTGTTCTGCTTACCAAACTGCAGTTGTTGTCAAATAGTTCGGGGAGGAATGTTTTCTGGTTCTTAGTACCACGTTAAGCTGGAATCGGCACCGGGGACACTCAAAAGAGGGGAAAAATATTTTTAAATTAAATAAATCAGCAGACACCGTACGTTCTGCCTCCAGGGCACCAGAGGTTACTTAACAGTGGACTTGCTTGAAAGAGGACTAATCAGGCTTCTTGTGAAGGGGGACAGTAATAAATAAATGATAAATTCCTGGGTGCATCAGAACTTAATATATGGGGACAGTAAATTGGGCTGTTTTGGGAACTGACTGCAGCCACCATTTTAGTGATTTTCAACAAACTGGGAGCCAGGAATACACCAAGGGGTGTCTGGGATCATGCCAGAGACTTATGGGGGATTTTCTGTGACAAATGCTAGGTGCCAAAACACTAGCCAATGAACATCTGGAGCTGTATAAGACAGATTTGACATCCAGTGGGATCTTTGGAACTCTGCCCCATATGAAAGGGGGCTCTAGCTGAAGGAGGCCAGATCTGGAGAGACAGCCCAAGAGCTAGTGTGTGTGTGCCTCTGGGGAGCCTGCCAGTTCTCAGGGATTAGGCCTGTCTGGCCTAGACTTTTTCCCAGCTGTCAGTCAGTGGGTCCACATTATTCTAGCCTGGGTAGCTGCTGCCTGCAGCTGCAGGTAATCTAATTCCATAATCCTGAGAAAAGAAGATCAGCCTGCATCCTGCCTGGAAGGATCAGAATGGAGCCGGGTTTATTGTTACATATAAGGCCCTGTCCACACTTTTGTTTTTCAGGTTGTAATGTTATTAGTAATGTTACAGCAGTTACCGTGCTAGTATGTCCACACTTCGCAGAACCATGTTTAAGCATGGTAATCTCCCATTCAGACATGCTGTTTGAGGATGTGCCAGTAACACTGTAGCACACCACTGTTCTTCCAGCATTGTGGGCACTGTGAGGACCAGGACTGGCAAGCACGGTATGTACTCCTGTTCACACAGCAGACTTAACCATGCTACACTCTGTAGCATTTTCAGAATTGAGCTCAAACCTTCATTTCTACAGGGTTTTAACTCAGTTTTGAAACACGGTTCAGAACCGTGTTAGGTGTGGACACTATCCATGTTAACCATTTTTGTAACATTACAGATTGCTGGTAACGTTACAAAAAGGTAAGTGTGGACAGGGCCTTAATGTGTGTGAGTTGTGCAAAATGCTGCACAGCTGAGTAATTTGAACCCGCTCGAGTTGCATGTTTTCCTCGGCCTTATTCATTTTGTTTTGCCATTTGAAGACCAACATCATCGACAAGGACCACGAGGGACTTCACCTCCATCTGCATTCAACTGTGTCTACAGGTCTTATTTCATTGGAGAAATGCCTAGTCTGGGGTGGAGTGAGTAATCGATTGGGGTAGCTCCCTGCAACTAATTTCAATTTAAAGTGTGTCATCTGATTTTCTTGTGTGTTGATAATTGTTTTGGAATGAGCCATGTGGCTCTGGATTACAAACTGAGGGATAAAGTGCATGTGAGTTTTCTTCCATTCAAAGGGCCCCAACAACAGCTGCAACACCGGCCTACCCCAGGCAATGCTTCAGGCAAGCCTGTAATAACAACTGGGTACTAAGAGTGTGTGTGATTGCGTTAGAGAGACTTTTAAGTGCATGCCTAATAACCTGAATCCATCAAAACCAATCTCAATCACTAGATTACACCCCCTTCCTTGTTCACGTCCCCCAAATTTATTTATTTATTTAGTTTTTGTTGACCAGGTAAGTGCATTAGACAAATTCTGCCTATTGTCAGGCACGATCTGGGGGAGGGGGGGTACAGAAAATGCCAACTGACTTCAAATCAGATTAAGCTGTTTGTGGTATTTTAGTGAAAAATAAATCAGATCTGAATCTTTTTTGCATTTAAACTGGTTGTGGTGTACTTCTGTGTTAAATGTACGTTATACAATAAGGGTGAAGTGATATGCCATCACATGTAAAAGCATATCTCCACCCCATAGTGATAACCAAAACGTAACATGTACACAGCAAAAACGAGCTCCAGATATCTATACTGTGTACATGTCATCTCAAAATATCACCCCTCTCTACTCATCATTGCAAAATACCACCCCTGTCTATACGTCACATCAAGGACTTGACAAACCAATGAAACATGTTAAAAATGATATCTTGCTCCATATTCCTTTCAAGATATTAGTTTAGAAAACGCAATTCTATATTATAGCGTTCTATAGTCACCGGGCTCTTACATCAAATAATAAAATAAACAAACCCCACCAAATATATCTACTCACCCTCCCTCCCAAACAATAAAACAGAGATGCAAACTTTCAAATATAAAGACAAAACTGGCAAATAAAATCACTTGTAGCACTTAACCAGAACCAAAATACCTTCTGGTCGACTTCAACTTTTGATTGTCCGATCCTGAGTAAAAAACACTGATACCAGATCCAAACTTGTTCTCTACAATCAGCAAACAAAAAAATAAACATCTTTTAAAACTGTTTTCAAACTTTGAACTGTAGCTATAAGTACCTGGGGATAATAACAATCTGTTTGCAAGCCTGCACCTGAGTGGGGAGGAGAAGGAGGTATTAAAACAAAGACTGGAGAAGAAGCCAGAAGGTGAAGGAAGGAAACATATTCAATTCAGTGCTTCAGAGTAACTGGTAACTGGTATTTTTCTTTTAAACTTAGATTGTAGGCTTGTAGTATACCATACTTTCTTTCTGTGTTGTCTTTTACTTATAATTGTTTTGGGCTGTTGAAAATTTAAAAATAGTGGTGGTGTAATTTGTGCTGTCTTTAATTGCTGCAATTGTCCCCACCCCTCCCCAACTCAATTATATGCCTGATAAATCTGATTGACAGGAGCTAAACACAGGGTATAGTAAGAGATGTGGAAGTAGGAGGGGCATAAGGGGAAGAAGACCACCCTCAGCACGGCCAAGTGTTTTGACTCATTTATTTATTTATTGGTTTCTTTTCTTTAAAAATATATATCTGAGGATCAGTTACAGGATTTTTAGTACTGTAAATAAATAAAGAGAACTAAGAGAGCTTCCGTAACCCAGATAAGTAGTGGAATTGCAGTATAATGTGGGAGTGGTGCAATGCAGTGGCTGTGGGCAGCCATATTCAGGCAGACCTCTGACATCACTGAGGTGCTGCCCTATCTGCATGCATCTCTCAGAACCAAGGGATGAGGCAGCCAGACCTAGAGCGGAAGTAAACTGGTCAGGAGTACCATCACCCTGTCCAGGAAGAACCACCCAGTCCAATGCAGCTGCCCCAAAGGGATGCCTTTCTAGAACGAGGAGCACTTGGATGACAGTGGCCCAGGGAGGTTAGGAGCAGTCAGGCAGAGGCACATCCCAGATCCTATTCCTCTCAAGAACTCATATGCCACACTAGCAAATGAGGACAACCAAATAGAGGTACCCAGGGAAGTGGAAGGAAAGGATGTGGAGGTTAGGCAGGGTAACCTCAGTGGGGAAAGCAGTGGACCCCAGAGGAGGAGAAGCAAATCCTGGTGGGGACTCCATCATAAGAGGGATCCAGCTAGGAACACAGGAGGGAGAGAACAGGGAGGTGAGGTGCCTACCAGGTGCCACGGCATGGAGGATGGAAGGAAGATACTGGGGATCACTGGGAAGGCAAGACAGGAGGGTGAGCTGGATGTCATTATCCACCTAGGTACTAATGACTTGGCAAATGGGGAGCCAAAGGAAGTTCAGGAAGAGTTTAGGAAACTGGGGAGGGGTTCAAGCAATTAGCTACTTCTGTCACTTTCAGAAAGTACTACCTGTGAGAGGCAAGGAGAGCATAGGAGTGCATGCACCAGGAACTTTAACTCATGGTTGAAGAACTGGTGCTGTGAGAAAGGTTTGGATTCATTGGTGACTGGGGACCCACCTGGAGGGATGGAGGCTTTTTCAAGCCTGATGACCTGTATCCATCCTGGAGGGGAATCCAAGCACTCAATGATAAGTTTAAATACTACATTGACAAGCATTTAAACTAGCCAAGGGGAGTGGCAGGCCAGCAAGGAGGGTACCTAACTGCCCACCCCCCACAGCTAGCAGTGGAACCAGTGAACCAGAGGAGTGGCTATCTGCAAAGCAGTGTGCAAAAGATGAAATTAGTGTCCAAAGGTGGATAGCAGAAAGGGGCAAAATTCAGCAGAAGGGCAGACAGCAAGGAGAACCAGGGATAAATGACAACCAAGGAAGGGGCTGGAGTAGAACAGTGAAGCAGTCTAGGAGGTCAAATCATGGAAAGCCATGTGTGCAAATGCCAGGAGCCTTAGCAACAAGATGGAAGATCTGGAGGCTGTCATGGTACAGTCAGACCTGGACATTGTGGCCATCACTGAAACCTGGGGTAATGATAACCATGATTGGGAGATGGCCATACCTGGCTACAACATACTCAGAAGAGACAGAGCAGGCAGGAAGGGAGGAGTGGCACTGTGTGAAAAATGACATAAGGCCACACAGATCCAGGATGAACAAATGGGGGAGGAGATACTGGGGTTAAGCTGGAAAGGAAAATGGGGCCAGCCATCCGCACAGGTGTGGTCTATAGACCACCAGCCCAGGAGGAAGAAACAGATAGGGAGTTGATGCTAGCCATCCAAAGGATGGCAGACAAGGGTGAGGGGTACTGGTTGAGACTCAATATACCAGACGTGGACTGGAGCATCCCAGCAGCAGCATCAACTAGAGCAGATTTATCCTGACTCCTTCAGGGTGCCTCCTCAAGCAACTGGTCATGGAACCAACTCTGCAGAAGGCAACACTGGACCTTGTGCTCACAAACAGGGACAGTGTGATGGGGGTAACAGTGGGGGCACCTGGGTAACAGTGATACCAGTCATTGTGGTTTGAAATCACAGAAAGAGCAGAACCAAACCACACAAAACACATTATCCTGGATTTTAGGGGCAGACTTTGGGAAAATGGGGAGATGCTTGAAGAGGCATTAGGGAATGGGACAGGAATCAGGGATTGAGGAACAGTGGGCAGTATTTAAAATGGGGATTATAAGAACAACAGAATTATGCATTGCAGGTTAGCAAGAGGAAAAGAAAAGAGACCATTATGGTTTTCCAAAGAGGTAGCAAGAAAGTGAAAGCCAAAAGATTGCATTCAGGCAATACTAAAGACACAGGCAGAAGGGGATAGGGAGAAGTACCAGGAGAAACAAAGGGAGCAGGGAAGTCAGTAAGGGAAGCCAAAGCTCAGACAGAAGAACACATTGCAAAATCAGTGGTTAAGGGGACAAAACCTTTACAGGTACATAAGGAAAAAAAGAAGGACAAAGGAGGATAGTGAGACTGAAGGGGAGGATGGGAACCACATGGAGGATGACAACAGTAAAGCTGACATATTGAACAGGTATTTCTGCTCAGTCTTTACTAAGGAAGAGGGTAATGGGTCTAAGGAGTACAAGGTGAGAATGGCAGAAATGGACACAAGTCCCTTTACACGAGAAAGGGTCCTGAAGGAACTGGAAGTAATAAGAGCTGATAAAAGCAATGGGGCCAGATGGGGTGCAACCCCAGGGTCCTTAAAGAACTAAGAGAGTGGTGGCTGAACCTCTGGCTATCCTGTTCAGCCAATCACTGAAAACAGGAGGTACCCAAAGACTGGAGGACAGCAGATGTAGTCCCTTATACAAAAGTGGGAACAAAGAGGAAGCGAGGAACTACAGACCAGTCTAGCCTCACCTCGGTAGTGGGAAAGATCATGGAAGCACTACTGAAGGAGTTAATTGGAACATCTGGTTGTCCAATGGACCACAGGACCCAAGGCAGCATGGTTTCACCAGGGGAGGTCATGTCAGACCAACCTCATTGAATTTTTGACTGGGTGACTAGGAGGTGGATCAGGAGGGCAGTGGACATGGCCTATCTGGACTTCAGCAAGGCCTTTGACACTGTGCCACAGAGAACACTATACACAAACTGGGGAATATGGGTGTGGGCAGGACAGTAGTGTGGTGGGTAGGTAACTGGCTGGGTGGCAGGACACAGAGGTGGTGGTAAATGGCTTTCCTCCCACAGAGGGAAGAGTGACCAGTGGGGTACCAAAGGGATCAGTGCTGGACCGGTCCTATTCAACATCTTCATCAGTGACATTGCACAGGATATAGAAGGCAGAATTTCACTGTTCGCTGATGACACAAAGCTCTGTAACAGAGTAGACACACCAGAGGGTGTAGACAGAATGAGAAGGGACCTGCAGAAACTTGAAGAATGGTCAAGGGTTTGGCAGTTGAAATTCATGCAAAGAAGTGCAAGATAATGCATAGGGTACAAAACCCTGGCACAATATATCAGTTGGGGGTGAGGATATAGCATGTACCAAGCAGGAAAGGGATCTTGGGGTTGTCATCCTGATGACCTCAAGGTAGGGAAACAGTGTGACAAGGCATCAGGTAAAGCAAATAGGATGCTGGGATGTATAGGCAGGGCATCACCAGCAGGAAAAGGGAGGTCATAATCCGCTTATACAAGACACTAGTGAGACCCACCTCAGAGTACAGTGTACAGTTCTGGAGATCATACCTACGTAAGGACATAAGACAGGGTAGAGAAGGTTCAGAGGAGGGCAACAAAGATGGTGCATGGGTTGCATCACAAGTCCTATGAAGACAGGTTGAAGGAACTGAACATGTACTCCCTGGAGGAGAGGAGGGGAGAGGGATATGATAGAGACATACAAGTATCTTACAGGGAGGAACAGGGTGCAGGAAAACACTATTTTAAGAAAAAGATGTTTCAGGGACTAGAGGGCATGGGATGAAGTTGGAGGAGGACGATCCAGAGGAAACATGAGAAAGAATTTCTTCACAGAACAAGTGGTGGACAAGTGGAACACCCTGCCAGAGGAAGTGGTGGGGGCTGAAACAATCACGGGATTTAAGAATGCATGGGATAGACATAAAGGAATTCTAGAGGTCAGGGGTAAGGGGAAATAGACTGCTAGGAAAACAAACTGAACTTACAAGCTCAAATGGGCAGACTAGGTGGGCCATAGGCCCTTATCTGCCGACACTGTCTATGTATCTATGTATATTGCGACAAAGGTGCATTTAAACTAGATGGGGGGTGGAAGATGGACAGCAGGTAGGCAGGGATCCAGTGGAGTGGAGTCACAGCCTACCCCCCAGGCTAGCAGGAAAGCATTTGGGGTAGCCGAAAAAGGAGGGAGTAGAAGGGAGGAAATGGAGTCAAGTGAAGGAATGGGGTCAGGATGGAGGGTGGTTTCGCTGAATGCGAGAAGCTTAGGCAACAAATCAGCTGAGCTACAGGCACTCTTAGCAGTGTGGAGGGTGGATATTGCAGCTGTCACAGAAACATGGGCAACTGAGCACTGGGACTGGGATCTGGCAATCACAGGATACAAATTATACAGGAAGGATCATAAAAAAGGTAGAGCAGTGGGGTGGCAGTCTATGTGAGGGATGGGATCAAATGCACAATGGACGAGGGGTGAGAAAGGAGAACAGAGGTAATATGGGTGCAGCTCCTAGACTCAAGGGGTAGGAAATTGAGGTTTGGAGTGGTATACAGGCCACCGTCCCAGTCTGCGGAGCTTGACAGAGAATTAGTTGGACAAATCAGAAAGGTATGTAGAAAAGGGAAGGTGGTCATCGTGGGGGATTTCAACTGCCGGGGTTGACTGAAGCATTCCTGATCACCTCCAGTGCTAGGGAACAAGTGTTCCTGGACACAGTCCAGGATGGTCTCCTGACACAGTCAGTTAGAGTACCTACTAAGCTAAAGAACACTTTAGTTCTGGTATTGTCGAATGGGGAGGCAGTAAGGGAAATAAAGGTGGAGGACCCACTAGCCGACAGCGATCACCAAATGGTGTGATTTGTGTGGTTTGTGGTCCTGGTTCACGAACTACCTGTCTGCCAGAACCCAGAGTGTTAAAATTAACCCTATCTTCCACACTCCCTCTGTGCTCTGGTGTCCCACAGGGATCCATACTGGGTCCCCTGCTCTTCAGCATATGTCTTAAAGCCTTGCCTAAATTGTGCTCTTGGGTCCATTCTCCTGTATTGCGATGACGCAGTTCTTTACACCTCCTCTCCTGACCCTTCTACACTTCAGCTTTTGCTCCAAGGCTCCTACAAACAAATTGAAAACTGGTTTGCTGAACACAGACTGGTTGTCAACATTAAAAAAACCAAAGCTATGCTCTTTGCTCACCGCCAAAACAGGGCAAAGGATTATCTCCTGAATATCCTCTCCAGTTCTCTCCTCCCGCCGGAGTAGGTCCAAACCTATAAGTACTTTGGGGTCACCTTCAACACCACCCTCTCGTTCCATGACCACATTAAAATGCTATCCTCAGCCACTAATACCCGTACCAGTCTCCTATACAGGCACAAAGATTGCTTATCACCTGAAGCTCTCCACCTCGCCGTAACATCCTCAGTCCTGTCACTAGTGGACTACCGACTTACTATCTATGCTACCTCGGACTCAACAGCACTCCTCCAAATCCAGTTAACTATCAATAGGGCATGCTGACTCCTCTGTGGTGCAGACAAGCATGCACACACCTGCACCCTCTACGCACTCACCAATGTTCTCACACTAGAGGAAAGGCTGCAGTATCAAACCTGTCTCCCCACCAAAGAAATCCACCTGGGCTTAACCCCAACAGGTGTGACGGCATCCCTTCAGTTGGCCACTCTCCCTGTGGCCACTCACATAGCCTTCAAAACTATCTGGAAGGTACCGAGGGTCAGAATCTCGTTAGCCCAAAGATCCTTCCTTTTCAGAGCCCCATCTTGGTACAATGTCCTGCCCCCTGCCATCACTGCAACCCCCAAATTAGGTCCTTTTAAGGTGGCCCTTAAAGCCCATATTCTATCAGGGCGTAGCTGCCAGTGTGACCGCTAGTCATACCCTAGACACTGCCCTATCACTATATGCCACATCTGGCACTGACAATGCCTCGAACGAGGCTGTACGCATTTCCTGTGCCTCTGGGGCCCTGTGCCCTAGGTCTATCCTAACTAATTTATAGCACATTACCTTTTAGGATCATGACAAATGCCTCATGGGAGGCTGCACCTGGCTAAGCATCCTCAAGGCTGTACTCTGCAATCCAACTGTAACCTGTATTGCTGCCACTGTTAGTTACCTCATTAATAGGCACTCCCACTAAGTATGTACAATGCACATCTGTATATTCTGTATGCATGTAATGCTGCCTCTGTTTTGTTTTGTTTGTTTTTTGTTTAAGTTACCAGTCATATAGGCAATTATCTCACATGAGGTTTTCACATCGTATTACCCGTTTGCTCCCTCACTTGTATGACTCTTGACTTGCCCCCATTGTTATCTGTAATTACCTGTTGTTCTTTTTCTTGTAACACCGTGTACTTGACGTGGAGCCTTTGGAAATGAGTCTGTGACTCAAAGGGTTGCAATTCCTATACTATGAATAAATAAATTAAAACAATGTCACAATGTGTGGGGAGCCAGAGAAATCAGTTACTCAGGTGGTAAACTTCAGGGGGCAGACTTTGAGAGGATGCAGGAAGTACTGAAAGGGAAACCGGAGGGCATAAGGCAGGAGATGGATGCAGATCTGAAATGGGATATTATTAAATGGGGAATTACAGAGGCAAATAGAAGCCTGCACCAAGACACAGAACAAGAGGAGCAGAGCAAGAAAACCATGCTGGTTGAACAGCAAGGTAGTGGAGATGGTGAAAGTAAAATGAGAGGCGCACCAGAGGTATAGGAGGAGAGGGAAGGAGCTGAACAGGGAGGAGTATGCAAGATGGTCCAGGGAGGTGACCAGAAAAATGAGAGGAGAGAAGCCAAGGCCTAGAGGGAGCTGAGATTAGTACAGGGAATTAACCGGGGGAGAAAGACTTTTTCAGATACATTAGTGAGAAAAGGAAGTGCAAGGAGAGAATAGGATAAAAGGGTGTGGAGGGCAGAAAAGGGAAGGAGCAGGCAGAAGCACTGAATGAATACTTTTGCTCAGTGTTCATAGAAGAAAAGGGGGACTGCTACCACCATGGGCTGGGAGGGTGGGAACAGGGGAGAGGAGGCAACAGATGGAAGAATTGAGGCAAGCAGAGTCCTAGAGGGACTGAGGGCATTGAAAGTAGACAAGGCACCATGGCTGGATGGTATCCACCCCAGCGTGCTGAGAGAGATGGTGGAGGTGTTGTCGGAGCCACTGGCGGATCTGTACAATACCTCACTGGAATCAGGATGTGTGCCACTGGACTGGAGGATGGCACATATAGTACCATAACACAAGAGTGGACCAAGGGATGAACCAGGTAATTATTGTCCGGTAAGTCTCACCTCCATAGTGTGCAAACTCATGGAAATGTTACTAAAGGAAAGACTAGTGTGATGCCTGGAGGACAATGGCCTCCAGGATGTGAGGCAGCATGGGTTCATTTCAGGGAAGTCTTGTCAAACCAGCTTGATACGATATTATGACTGAGTGACAGGTGAGCTGGATAAGAGTCATGCGGAGGATGTTCTTTACTTGGACTTCAGCAAGGCCTTCGATTCTGTGCCTCATGGGTGGCTTGGGGGGAAGCTAACTGGTGTAGGGGTAGGGGCAAAAATTATGAACTGGATTACAAACTGGCTAAGTAGGAGGCTGCAACAGGTGGTGGTGAGAGGAGAGCTCTTAACTCCAAGGCCGGTGATGAGTTGGGTTCCACAGGGCTCTGTGTTGGGGCCAGTATTATTTGGGCTCTTCATATCAGACATTGCACACAGGGTGGTGAGCAAGGTAAGTCTGTTCACTGACGACACCAAAATCAGAGCAGTGGTGGATGGAGGGGAGGGATGGAAGCAGCTGCAGGGGGACCTAAGCAAGCTAAAAGAGTGGTCAAAGAGGTGGCAGCTGGGGTTCAATGCAAAGAGGCGTAAGGTTATGCACTTTGGGTGAAGAACCCAAGGAGAGAATACTGACTGGGGGGTAAGCTGGGGATCACTGAGAAGGAGAAGGACCTGGGGCAATGATAATAGGGATCATGAACAACACTGCACAGTGCAGGAGAGTGGCTGCAAAAGTGAACAAAATGCTGGGGTGCATAGCCAGGGGGTTTTCATCCAAGTGAAGAGAAGTGATCTTTCCCTGTACAGGTCACTGGTAAGGCCGCACTTGGAGTATTGTGTGCAGTTTTGGAGGCCATTCCTTAAGCATGATATCAAGCTACTGGAGGGGGTGCAGGGGAGGGCAACAAAGATGATATGTGGAATGGAGGGGAGAGACTATGACAACTGGCTGGAAGACCTGAATATGTACACCCTGGAGGATAGAAGGGATGGGGGGGACATGATAGAGACATTCAAGTATCTGAGGGGAATCAATAAGGATTGGCAGACGGGGTCTTTAAGTTAAAGAGGGAGAGGGCCACCAGCAGCATGCACTAAGAATAGGGAGGGAAGATTAAGGAGGGAAATGAGGAGACACTATTTCACAGAGAGGGTGATAGCAAAACTGAATGAACTACCAGAATGGGTGGTATCATGTAAATCTGTGAACAGCTTCAAAACAGCATGGGACAGGAACAGGGAGAGTGAGGTGAGGGGTGGCAGTGGGATGACAAAGGGAGGTGGGGCAGCTGAAAAGGGGTGCTAGCTGCACACTCATGCAGACTTAAAGAGACTGGGTGGTCTGTTTCTGCTGGCACATTCGAAGTTCGCACGTATAGCACATACCTCTCAACTGTACCACATTACGAGGAATGTTCCTCATTTTATTTCACAAAAACTCCCTGTTCCACATTGTGAGGACTTGTTCCACATTCAGTGTTAACATTTTAAAGCAACAATCTGTAGTAAATGATGCAAAAAATATATTATTCAATTAATGACAGACTTTCTGAACATAAATGCAAACATTTTAAAAGTGTTCTGAGCCTCCTAGGTAAAGATTTGATTAAGTATTCCACATGTTGCTCATTTGTTCCACATTTTGAGAGACAATGTTCCACATTTGGGCGACAAAAGGTTGAGAGGTATGGTATAGAGACGTGGAACAACAAATATCATGAGCAAACAGGAACAGCTAAGAAACACAGCAGCCAATGAAAAAACACCAACAAACCAAGAACCAATCACAAACAAACCATAAATATCACAGCCAATAAAAACACACCAGGAATAATACATTTAAAAAGCAACTAAATTTAATTGGACAGCACGTCAAAACCCCTTCTCCATTAGATATCCCAGAAGGAAGTGAAGTGTTCAAATAGTCACTATATGGTGTTATTTCAGTGTTACAGTAGCAATGTACACTTCCTGCACACTTCATTTCATAATGCAGTCCATCAGTGTTTAATCAGTGCATCTTCAGGTCTCTTTTGGTGTACATGCAGTGCTGATACAGTGTGAGTGAATTATGTTAATTAGCACTGTAATCACACTGCAAAAGTACTGCAATTAACAGTGTTTTCAACACTGCCTGAAGCAGTGTTCTGTCAGCAACACTGTCTTAAGCAGTTTTGCACTGCTTTTTCAGTGTGTGCGAATTATGTTAATTAGCACTGTAATCACACTGCAAAAGTATTGCAATTAGCAGTGTTTTCAACACTGCCTGAAGCAGTGTTGCATTGTTTTTTCAGTGCGTGCGAATTATGTTAATTAGCACTGCATCAACACCTATAGTGCACTTCAGTGTGCAGTGTGATTTTGGTAGTTCTCCTGTCAGCAGTGTTGTAGTTCTGTTTCAGTGAATTAGGCCGCATTAAAGATGGCGTCGCATAAAATTCAACAAAAACAAAACAGTATTCATCTGCAAGTATCTGCAACCTCAGCAGAGGAAGCTTTGTTTAAGGGTTCCTGAGTGAGAAAGTCATCTGTGAATTCCAAAGAAGATGGAGATCTAGGGGGCTATGTCTATAGGAGGTACAAAAGTCTGTTACCCCATGATTGACTCAAAGTCACAAGGAAGGGAGTGGACATTTAGGTAAAGGAATGACCAACAATCATTCTGGTTTGCAGAAAATGGTATGGGAGCCTCCCTGATATGCAGGTCCTCACCAGTATTTCCAGGTTTATCTTCAAAAGGAGAAGAGAGCCTATTTGGACTGGGAGCACATGCATGGTGTGGAAAATTATTTTCGGTATCAAGGGGCTGTTCGAGTGAAGTGTGTGTATATATATTTCTCTCTCTCTATAATATATATATCTATACATCTATATCTATATATCTATATATATATATATATATATATATATATAGAGGCAAAATCTGTTTAATGCATTAGTTATTCATTAGTGACAGTGAGGAAATTTGGTGTTAGGGTTGAAAACCCTCTGATGCCTCACTCACCTCAATTGGCATTGGGGTGCATTGGGATCCAGCCCCAACTCTCACCCCATGACATGTGTAAAGCAGCAGAAGTATAGGAGAATGGGGTGAGAGTTAGGACCAATGATCCCAATGCGCACCCCAATGCCGATTGGGGGTGGGCGGGGGGTCCAAGGGTGGTTTTCAACCCTAACACCGAATTTCCTCACTTTTGTCACTGTGGATCAACCCTAACTAATGCATTAAATGGAGTTTTTTGCCTCTAATTTACCTTCTTTTTGAGAATGATAACAAGAAATAGTGAATGTAATGCAGTGGCGGGAGCGCTGGCCCTTGTGGCATAGTGACAGGAACAGCAATGCAAACAGAAGCATTAACAGTGGCACACATGGTAACACAAGCGCGAATGAGAACAGAAAGGGTAACGCACATGGTGACGTAGACAGGAACGGTCTGCCATGTGACGTGTTGTCACATAGTAACATGGACCTGCAAGTCGAAATGTCAATGGGCATGGTGATGCAAAGTGAAACAGAAAGAGAAACAGTACTGTAGACACAAATGGCAAAAAATAACAGAAATGCAAGCGCAAATGAAAACGCAAAGGATAACGCACATGGTGGCGCAGACGTCAACGGTAAGTGAAACAGCTACGGAACCACAAGCGGAAAGGGCAACAGTAACAGTAATGTATGCGCACAGGCTGGTTTTCCCCAAAACCTGCATAGAGAAAGACAGTGAGTACAAAATAATGTATGCATAATAATGAGTATCGGAGCAGAAAATGAGAACTTGGAATACTAAATACGTTATATCTCAGGAACCGTATGACGTAGAAAAAAAAATTTAAAAGTCTAATGATTTATAACTGTCCTGGCTAATTTTGTACTTAGCCCCCATTAGGGGGATAAGCATTTTTCATGAAAAGTCCGTCATCTCGCACCGTTTCCGAGATACGGGCCCTGAAAGGCACGGTGAACGCCGTAATGTTATCCTATGGGAAAAAGAGAAGTTCGAGTGCCATAACTTTGCCTCCTGTAATATTGTTTCACCAAACCACTGAAAGATGCACATCTGTGGGCTGTGGCTACGTTCCTCCAAATTTCAAGAAAAAGACTAAACCGTTATTTTGCAGCAGGTGCCAAAGGATTCCTGTAGCAGGCCGGGCTGCCATAGTGTTATCCTATGGGAAAACCGTCAAATTTGGAGTGTTGTAACTTTGCCACAGTGTAATATTTTTTCAATACAACACTGAAAGGCACATCTGTGAGATGTCATCTATGCTCACTCCAAATTCAGCCCAAACTCCCAACCGCTCTTTTGCAGCGGAGTGCCAAAGAATTACTGTTATTTTGAGTGTTGCAAAGTGGTGTCGCATTCTTGCTAAAGTGTTGCAAAAATGTGCGACACTTCATGAGGTGACACTACTTATGTAAAAACTTTTTCCAGAAATTTGAAAAACATATTTCTGGGGTGTTTTACCCCAACATAAAGACATGGCTAGCATCCTCAGGGCCTGACTAGGTGAATACAAAAGAATTAGGTTGCTAGAGGGTCTCAATTTTAAATGCCAAGCATTTTTCTGATCACTAACTGAAAACAAGATGGCAGATTTGTGACAGTAACAGGGCCATTTGCGACAGTAAAAAGTGCATTTGTGACACTGTCGAACTTTTTGTTAACTTTTCCCATTGACTTATAATGGGAAATTGTTTTTTGAATAACCTTTAAACTGTTTAATATTTTTTCACAAATCTTCAAAAGGCACACATCGGGACCCCGGCCGCACGCTCCCTGAAGATTTAGGGGCTGGTCACGCAAACCGCATTTGACCTGTGTGGGCGACTGCGGAATTCCAGAAAAGCGAAATGTGCATGCAGATCATGCTTAAAAACTCCGCAGCCATATTTCCAACCTGTACATAACTAGGCAGATCCCAAGGCATATGGTTCTTGATTGTGTATTCCAAATTTCAGGCAAATCTGTCAAACAGTTGCAAAGTTATTAAGGTGCAAAGTTTTAGGGTTCTAAATATAGAAATGGTTCCTCAACTTTAATTCATGGTAGCACCACTGTTGCTCATAATCTATACTATCTATATCTATATATCTATATCTATAGATATATATCTATCTATCTCTATAACGCGATTATCAATCGCATTGACAAACACCATTAGGTGACAGCGTGATATCGTGAGTGCAACCATACACCCGCACTTTTACTCCCTCCAAAACAATTTGCCATTTTATAAAATAGATAACCTACTGTGTGGTGTGTGGAAGCCAGTGATATATTATTTGCTTGGTGGTTGATGCACCTGCAGCCTGTGGCCTCATGTCACAACACACTGGTTGCAAAAAGTGCGATATCAGAGTGTGACCGCACCCTACAGTAGGT
Organism: Neoceratodus forsteri; assembly: GCA_016271365.2. NCBI lineage: Eukaryota > Metazoa > Chordata > Ceratodontiformes > Ceratodontidae > Neoceratodus > Neoceratodus forsteri. The sequence goes on from JADMNL010000026.1 coordinate 358,219,774, forward strand.
TATTACATACACACATACAAACACACACACAGACAGACAGTACTTGTTGCAAAACAAAACATCACATTAATGCAGGCATTAACTGCAAAGTACAAAAGCAAGAAAATGAAAAACAGGGTTTGAGCCTCACGAGTCTTGGCAAATTGATTGTGTGGAGTTCCTGGAGTTCCCAAACCCTGATGCCCATCCCATATCCCCAGCCCATAGCCTCCTTTTAAACAAGGTACAGCTCCAACCCAGTGTTCCACAGCAGCCATTCGTACCTGTAAAACAAGAACAGCAATGGCGTCACAAAGGATCTGCAGCTCGTTATGAACTATTATATGACAAATAATGTAGGGTAAACAAAAAACAATACTTATCTGATACATATGGTCAGTGTCCTCCTACTCCTGGTCAATGTCCTGTCAGACCTGTAGATATAAAAGGGAAAATGGGTCAGTATGAAAAATAAAAATACTGATCAGCTGGGTCAGTTGGGAAGGCTCTGTAGAGGTTAAAATAAAAAAAAAAGTGGGTTGGGGAGATACCAGACCTGTACCACACCATCAACCTGGCTTTAGAATGGACTCTGTCACTCAGGGGGTGTCATAGTTGGGGAGGGAGGGAGGAGGACCTCGCCCGCGCCCCCTAGAACTGATCTTTTTGGGAGTAGGTCATCATGTTGCTCCAAGCACACTTTCAAATCAACACAGGTAGGATAAAGACACCATGACGGATATTCAAGGCACAATGAATGCTTCCCTGGTGATGTAGTGATTCCTCCTTTCCCAATCTGCCTGTAGAATACACAGGAACACAGGTATGTGATGGCAGAAAGTGACCCAAGCCCACCTAGTCTGCCCAGTTTGCCTCAGATATCCACTAGGCCTTTTCTGTAGACCCCCCATGCCAGTTGCCTCTGTGCTTATCCCATGCCCTCGTGAACCCTTCCACCATTTCTCTCAGCAGCTCATTCCCAGTTGTCCACCACCCTCTCAGTGAAGAAGTACTTCCTAATCCTTCCTCTAAGCCCCCCAACCAATTTGGAATTTTAACTACCATCCATTGCAGTATAGCACACCGCAGCAGACCAACTGTGACCATCTCTAGGCAGATATACATAGACACAACCGTCCTAGAACTCCTGCAACTGGCAACAGGCAATAGTTCCATTAGCCTGTGGCACATTTGAGCCTCACAACTCTTATCAGATGTTTTCCACCTCCTTTGCTCTTCTCCAGAGGATAAGTCTGTCTGTGACAGAACTTAGCTCAGGAGTTCAGTGGGGCTAGTAAACCAAAGCTGAGAGCCTATATAAACTCTTAACATGCACTGTAGGACAATCTCCCACCCAAGCAAAGAACTTCAGGATCTGCTGTAAATGAAGCTGTCAGTGCAGAATCCAGCAAAACCAGTCATCATAATCCACTACACTACAGCACACAGCAGGCAAACCAAAATGTTTCCACATGCAAGTGCACATTGGCACCAGACCCACACTTGTGTGGGGCCCTTGACACAAGCCAGCCAGTGGGTATTGCGGGTATGAGAGGACAAAACTTTGTATGCAGGTACACTCAGGAGAAAAGGAAGGCAAGGGGAGATACTGAGTGTCTGGAAAAGGGTGGATGGATGGAGGAGGGTAAAGGATGATCACAAAGCAGAAATACTGGAACAAATACTTGTTCAGTTTTTACAAAGGAAGGGCAGGAAAAGGGCCAGCATTAATAAGGATGGAGAGATCAGAAAAGACACAGCCCTTTGCAAAAGAAAAGGATCCCTCATTGAACTGGCAGCAACAAGACTATGGGCCAGATAGATGCATCCCTGGACACTGAGGGAGCTAAGGGAGGTCAGTAGGCCTCCGACCATCCTGTTCACTCCTGTCTTTGTATACTGGTGACATGCCCAGGATTGGAGACAGGCTGAGTGTCCCACTATACAAAAGTGTAAACAGGAGGCTGGAGGAACTACATACTGGTCAGCCTGACCACAACAGTGGGAAAGTAATGGAAATATTCGTTGAAGGAAAGAATAGTGAGCACCTGGTTGTCAATGGTCTATAGGGAAGGGGGAAGGAAACATAGTTTAATCAGGAGTAGTACACTAATCTGAAGCGTGTTTCCAGATGCAACCTGGAGCACAAAGAGTTAAGTAACTTGCTCAGAATCACACAGTATGCACTTAGACGTGCTGTTGGATTCAAACCCAGGTCTCCAGATCTGTAGCTCAGAGCCTTTACTCATCGTGCTATACTGCCCAGGACCCAAGGCAGCTTGGTTTTATGGAAGAGAGGTTGTGTCTGACAAACTTAACTTGAGTTTTTGACTGGGTAACAAGGAAGGTGGATGGGGAGGATGTGCCTACCCAGATTTCCAGCAAGGCCTTTGACACTTTGCCACATAGAAGGCTGGTAAATGAGCTGGAAGGCTAGGGGTGGAAACAGAAAATAATAAGGTGGGTGGAGAACTGGTTCAAAGACTGAAACCAGAGGGTGGTGGTAAGGCAAATGGGGTGCATTCCAGGGTGGCAGTGGTGTGCCCCAGGAGTTGGTGCTGGGACCCATCCTTTTTTAATATCTATAGCAATGATTAGCCCAGTTCCAATCAGGGGAGGAGAGCTGTTCTTTCCAGATAGGGGCTTGTCGCTGGAAGTGGTCTAGGCAGGCATTCTGGGGCTACATCGGCAGTGGAAGAATTTGGGATCACATTGGTGATCGACAAGGAAGCTCTTGCTGGCAGGGACAGGCAATGCATACCGGGTCCACATCAGCCACAACTTTGCAAGTCGACACTCAGGAAGGAGCGCCAATCAGTGAATAGACGCCGAACCTCTGATCAGTGTGACTGGGCTACAAAGGCAAATAGTCCAGTCGCAATCAGAGGAGGAGAGCTGTTCTTTGTTCCACATCACCTACCCTGGCCCCGACCTCTATTAAATGGTGGGTGAGGGCGGAGCCTTGGAGGAGGACAAGTCTAGATTTGGTGAACTGGAACACTAGGAAGCTGAATTGATACTGATTGGGAGAAAAAGGTCCTGTACACTGTGATGCTTGGGCAACACTGACTACTACCAGGAAGGGGCATAATGAAGCAGACTGTATAAATGACTGTGTATGCCAACTACATCTGAGGAAGTAGGCAAACTGTGTGTACCTCGATTACTGCTAGGGCCTCTGAGCTGGCTAGTGTTGTGATGGGCTAATTTTGCTTGTGAACTGTCTACTGCTAGGGCTAGAAAACCGGCTACTCGTCAAGAAAGAGGGTACTTGTTGTAATCGGAGGGGGCAAACTGTTTGGGTTTTGAGTATACACTGACTGTCTTATTTCTGTTAGAGGGCGTCACGGCTGCTCACCTAAAAGTGAGGGCAGACTTCGGTGGTCAGCAGGCACCTCTGTAGAGTGATTGGGTACAGGCAGAGGGCAATAATATTAAAATTGGGCAAGAAGGTTCAGAGGGTGCCCAGTGTGTTTTCAGTTGGCAGGTCTTAGGGAGGAAGTAGAGGGATCAGAAGGCAGCTGGAAGGTGGGAGGTGGGAGGAAAGGTGGAAAGGACCTATGAGAGTACATGAGGCCAATATGGCATAACCCAGAGAACAGGTAGACAAGGATCATATGGTTACTCATGAGGGTGGGGCACAACAAGCAAATGTACTGGAAATCACTTCATAGGGAGGTGGCTGACCAGAAGGAGGGGACAGGAGACAGCATGTCAGAAGCAAGCATCACACTTACTAATCTAGTCACCTTGCTGTATATGGGAGATGAGGTGGAGAGGCTGGCAGGAGGAGGGAAGCGGGAAGACAGAGAGGGGTTGGTCAGTAAGCTGGGGGAGATGGGGCATGAGAGAGAGAGCCAGATCTCACAGAAGGGGAGGAGGGGAGACATTAGCCTAGGTGGGAGAGAGGTGGGAAGGAAGGGGAGTGCAGGTGAAGCCAGGGTGGGAGGAGGGAGGACTAGGTTTGGCGTTACATCCAGGTTAGGGAAGTCAACCAAGGATAAGGAATATTTCAGATAGGCCAGCTTCAGAGCAGGAGAATCAGATGAGGTGGAGAGGAGGGGGAAGACTGGGGGTTAGGAGAAACACAGCAGATGGGGTGAAGGATGTAGAACTTGGAGGGGTGAGGCAAGGAGGGAAGAGCAGAAGGAGCCTGGGTGGGTCTTAGGATACCAGCCCAGAAAGTGTCCACAGAGATCTGGGTGGTAATCTGTGCCACCCAGGAGGTTGGCGGGTAAGGAGCGTTGGAGCTATAGGTAGAAGAATGAGCATGGTAGGGCAAGCACAGGCTTGCTGATCCCGTGCTGAGGGGACAAGAGAAGTAAGCTGGGGGTTGATGATTAGAAGGAAGAGCTGATGAAACCTAACCGGCCACAAAGTGGGGGTGGAGAGCAGGATCCTGCTGCATGACCCATGACCTGGGACATCCAGTGGAGGGGTGGAGAGGGGAAAGCAGCCAGTCAAGGCAATGTATCCCAGGCCTAGTTGTACATTAGGCACAAATTCCTGTTATACCTTTATAGCATTGAATGTGGATAATCCTCAGACAAACATCTGGGAACAAATGACTTAGAGGTGAACAGTGAACTAGAAATCAGACAAGATTCTAAGAACTGGCCAGGGTTTACCACCTATGGAAGCACAATCTCCTCTTTGAGATTCTGCCAGTACCCATGGTGTCCAGGAGACCAAACATAAATTTAGAGGTGGAACCAGTGGCTCAAGGACTGGTGCAGGGCAGAAGGGTAAGGGCTGGTGAGGGATGGGTGAAAATCAAGAAATGCTGCCCATTATATAATGGATTGCATCCCACGCCTTACTGGCATCTCATCCCTAGTGAGCATGAAGGCGCTGTTGCAGCAGAAAAAACAGGAAGTCCTTGATCTAGTTTGTATATTTTATGAGGACAGAACTTTTAATGGCTTATAAATTTAGGATATTAACTTCCTGGGGTCTTCGTGCAAGGCACTGATGGGTATGGCAGGCAGTATCTGGCAAGTCTTAAGATCATAATAACCCAAGGTCCCACCCGCTAGTGATCATCAGTACTAACCTCAAAGCAGCCCTGTTCCTATGCCCTATGTGCACACCTGCACTTGACATTGAACCCAACTGCCCCAATCTTGACCACTTTTGAGTTTCTCCAAGAGGCTGCATGCTCTGCCCTCTTAATGCCCACCCTACAAATTTGGTATTGTTGCAAAAGGCATTCCTTTGCCAGTTTTCTGCACGTCACTTATGAAGACACTGAAGAGGATCTGTGTATTGCGTTGAGCTGCTCACTGTCCCATCACTGTAATGAGTGCTATTAACTATCACCTCTGACACCTTAACACCACTTCTCAACTACTACCCATTTTCCAACCTGCATTTCTGGTCACCCCCTTCTGTTCAGCTACTACACCATCACTGGCATTCCAGACTTGCTCCATCAGAATGAATCCATATGTGGAGCAGCTGCCTAGATAGTTGGGATACATTTGTATGTTCTTCCATCCCTAGACATAAGCGTGAGAGTGCACAAACACGCACAGACATGTGGCACAGCACCAGTCAAGGTCTTCACCATGGGCTGTCTTACCCACACTGCCACCTGTACCAGTTGGCAGTATACAGCTGAGCTGGCTGTCTTCCTTCCCTGAAGAGTTTTTTATAACAGTTGATCCTCCTCTCAGAGAGCCCCTGATGCAAGCCTTCTTGAACTAAGGTCACCCGCTGTATGTCATAGTGCTACTTTTAAACTGAAGGCACATATGTTAACCGTTTCTAACATTTACCACTTTGATCCTCCTAGGCTGACTTTCTTTAGCTCACCTCCAAAATAGTCCACCACCCTCCTCTGCTAGATCACCTCCAGGCACCAGACTATCTCCATGCAGCTGACAACCTTCTATCCCAGCCTTTCATAATGAGCACTGGAGCTAGAGCACCATTGCTCAGGGTCAGCCACCCAGCCAGCCACCCTCCCACATCTGACCAGCCCAACTAAATTTGCAACCTCCATGTAGCTGGAGTACTGCCCAAACTCCATCTAACAGACCACAGAACTGAAGTTGTCCTCCAGCCCATGACCAGTAGTCCCCACGAACCACTCAACCTACAGCTAGATCCACCAGAGCCCCATACCAGCCTCACCATCAACCACCCACCCTGCACCTAGACCTCATCAACTTGAACTAGCCCCACCACCACCACCAGCTACCTCCCTGCTGTTGGCTCATTTTTTCATGCCCTGGACTAGCCTCCCAGCAGACAATCTCCTGCAGCTAGATCCTGTTTATTCCTACCCACAGACCAGCATCCTCCCCTGCAGGTTGAATAATTCCCAGAGCTGACATCCTTTCAAAATCTGACACCACTGTCCAGAGCAGAACCTCCCTACACCTAGACCCCCAATCACCTTCCTCAACCGGGACCCATACTTCTCAACGTAGTATTTAAAACAAATATATACATTATGCGACACTAAGATATTGCACGGTGTCAGTGGCTCAGCAGTAGCACTCTGCCTCCAAGACTGAGAGATCAGAAGGCAGGGTTCTATTCCATACCAGGCACTTATGTTAATATCCCAATATTGAGTTGAGGCAGCATGAGGGGATGGCTGCACCTGAGGCACTGTCTTCAGATGAGACGTTAAACCGGTTGTCCATCTCCTGTTCTGGTGGTAGTCTGGTGATGTTAAAGATCCATGACACTTCGAAAAAGCAGGGATTTTCAGTGCCCTGGCTATTCCACTTCCTAATTCACTAAAAATACCACCAACAGTTAATCTGTTCAGTCACGGTTTATCTGTATTCCTCTCCGGTCGTGCCTGGAAAATAGGCAAGAATCTGTCTAGTGCACTTAGCTGGTCATTAAAATGAAATAAATAAATATAAATTAATGCAGTTCGGCAAAAGAAGAAAAACACTGATCCTTAGATTACAAAATGGATTACATGCAACTGTTAAAGACAAATATAATGCAAAACACAGTTCTAACAAACACACTCAAATATCTGCAAATAATTTTCCTTGAGGGTAACTCCAGATTTTTCAAATTAAAAAGTTGTAATCTTTTCTCTATGCATTTGAATTTGTCAGTTATACAGTTCCCTGTTGTCATTCTCCTGCCCCACCACCACCAACACTACTTTTAGTAACTAAATCAGCAAAATTCCACAATAATAAGTAATCTAGAGGCACAATGCATCCTAAATACTTTAAGGGGGAATTGAAATAAAATATGTATTTTGAAGTTTAGCTAAGAGTTTAGGGAAATAAAATGTTCAAGACAAACATTGAAAGGAACTTGCAAGCATTTCATTTGAAGAAACAAACAACACCCGAAAGTGATAATTATTTTACTGTATTTAACATTTTAGAGTAAAAGATGTACAGTACTTTTAAACATAAGCTTTACCTAACATGTAAATCTTAGCTGTAGAAACCCTAGTTGTTCAAAAATGGAGATCATAGAGTCCCTGCAGTTTCTCTACACTGACACAGACAGGAAGAGAGCTAAAATGTAGGCCCTTGACTGAGTAGACTTATGGAGACGAAGTTTAGAATAGACTTCAAAGGACACTGCCAACTTTTTTTGCACTTTATTATTTCCAGGTAAAATCCATTTTATTATTGCTACCTTCTGTAAATTTGTTTATTGGTGTCGATTTGTCTGTTTCTTTGTAGAACTGAAATTCACTGTAATACCCATCTTACTGGCTAATTTAAATCCTAAAACTACTCTGTTGACTAATTCATTTATGATTCAGTTATCTAAAAAATTTATTTTTAAGAGTATTGTAGATTATTTCTAACTCATTTAGCAATAACTACCTTGAACAACTATTCGCTGAAATACTTCTTAGAATTTAGTACTTTAGCTGTTGTATTTTGAATGATGGTTAAAGATTATTAAAATACAAAATTAGACTTGAAGGCAAATTAATGAATGCTTTAATCTAAATTTAGTTTTTGACTTCAGTGAGGGTTCAAGTATGCCCTTGGGCCTGCACCTATGACCACTCATGTTGAACACTCTGCCCAGATGACCACCCAGCTGGACAACTATATCAACATCCCAAGACCTCTCCTGCTGTGTACTCACCCCAGCTAGTCCACCCTAAGGCCCCAAAACCAGCCTCCCCATCAACTATCACTCCACTCCTGTGGCTGGCTGCCCAGGCCATCCTTCCCCCCAGACACAATCCCCGCAGATGGAACCCAGACCTGCCTCCCACCCCAGTAGACCACCTCCTGCAGCTGGACCAACCCAGTCTCACCAAACAAGCACCTCCTTAGAACTGACCAGCACCTCTAGATAACTCTTTCTGTAGCTGGCCTTACCCACACTACCCATCTGCCCAGATACCAGTTACCCATCCACCACTGACCACCTGTTTGCAATAGAAACCTGCCCTGCTAGGTACCCTTTTATAATCCCAACGCTTATGTCTGATATGCTGCATCCCACACAATAACTCCAACAGCCCTGCAGCCCAACACACAGTGGCCTGACTTAGACAGCGCCTCTTCTGACACACTGTCAGGCCAGAGGAGGTTGGGATGCTGTGTTGAGTGGATTTTCCACAAAACACATGAAGCAACCCCAACCTGACCATGCCACCCATCCCAGGACCTGAGACATACTGAACAGTATGGACAATGTAACACCCCTATGTGGGCACTAGACACACTGACTATCAGACCTGTAAGGGATGACTGTCCACCATCCATGATGATGAACAACAGCGGTGCATGCCCCAGTGTGTTGATCTGCCATCCCAGGCAGTATGGTGGATTGTCCTGAATCTCTGCATGCATGATTATGTTAGCTGACAGCTGCCAGCTGGGCATGCATGAAGGAATTGAAAATAGTCATGCCTGTTAAGTTGGTGCATGTGGGCTGACACTGCAGCCATGCAGAGTGGTACAGTGAGAGCATAGATAGCTGCAGGAAATGGTCCACAGCACAACATGTGGATGCCAGACACAGAGCATGCCATCGCACCAACTGCGTAATGTGCATGTCCATGTCGTGTTAGCCTACTAGGCCCGTAACCACAGAAAGTCTGAGATGTTTGGGGGCTCAGCCAGGCTCACTGTATGAAGGCTGCCAGGTGTGTAGTGGGGTCCACAAGGCCCATTGTGGGAATGCTGTTACTACACAGTTGCACAGCTGAAGGATCAGGCACTCACACAGCTTCAGACCTGTGGGCATGTGACACACAGTGCAGATGTGGCAGTGTGCAGTGGGCTGCTTTATTATACCCAGCAGTGTTGTGGATGAGACATCACCACCAGGTTAAGTGTATGTTAAATGGGGGTGAAACTTATTCAACAGTAGGGGCCACAATGGCAACCTGGTGGCTGCGCATGATGTGTACTGTGAGTGTATAACTGTCAGGTGCCAAGTCACTATGGAAACCCTATAGGTGGTGTTGGGTGCCATGCCTGAAGAAACTGGCAACTTGCCCTTGTCCTTGGATAGTACCATCATATCCACTCCTCATAGCTCTTTTGGGTATGTGACAGTCCACAACAAATGTCTTCCCTGGTGACATAGGTCCATTGCTGCTCCTGTGAGTTCTGCTAGCATTGTCATGACCCTACATGCACCTTCTGAGCAGGGCATGGAGATGGCAGTGCCAAGTCTGACATTGCTTTCCACTGACATGCCAGCTCGTGGGAGATCTGTGGCCATACAGCTGAGTGGGGAACAAGGGGTCGTATCTCGTGGGCACCTTGGTCATCCCTACTGTACAGCCATATCCTGCCCAGCACATGTGCCTGCTCAAAACAATAGAAGAGTGTGGTGGCATTGGGTGGAATGGTTGACTTCAGGAGGCTGAATGCTACTGGAATGTCCTGTGCCAGGAGATGGGCGAGGGCCATGAGTTCATGGATCTTCAAGGCTGAAGTGTGGTCCCTTCTGTATTGTGGTGCAAGGGAAAGCTCTGGACCTTCCGCCCTCGATCTGCCCAAAGTGAAACAGGTGTCCTTGTTTGGTTTGTGGAAATCGATCTTACAGGCATTGATTGCAGCCTGCTCAAAGTCAGTGATGATCGAATGAGTGGTTTGAGGTGCAGGACTGTATACTGGCATGTTTATTCAGCTCCTTGAACAAGGTGCAGTAACACTGCAGGCTCTTTGTTGTCACTTCAGTGTACACCCAATGACATAATGAGGTTATAGGCCTAATCCCCATGGGTGCATGGATGGTGTACAATGAGTGAACAGGTGTGGCACAGTCTTGAATGTATCATCCATCATCCAGAAGGGTGCCTGTGCTAGGTCCCTGATGTTGTCCTCTGTGGTGAGTAGAAGGACCTGGTGGGCGGTGCTACATAGATACATATAGATACATAGACAGTGTCAGCAGATAAGGGCCTATGACCCACCCAGTCTGCCCATTTGAGCTTGTAAGTTCAGTTTATGTTTTCCTAGAAGTCTGTTGCCCTTACACCTGACTCTCCAGAATTCTTTATGTCTATCCCATGCATTCTTAAATCCTGTGATTGTTTCCAGCCCCACCACTTCCTCTGGCAGGGTGTTCCACTTGTCCACCACCCGCTCTGTGAAGAAATTCTTTCTATGTTTCCTCTGAATCGCCCTCCTCCAACCCCATCCCATGCCCTCTAGTCCTGGGAAACATGTTTTTGCTTAAAAATAGGCCCCTGCACCCTGTTCCTCCCTGTGAGATACTTGTATGTCTCCTATCATATCCCCTCCCTCCTCTCCATAGGGAGTACATGTTTAGTTCCTTCAACCTGTCTTCATAGGACTGTGATGCAAATCCATGCACCATCTTTGTTGCCCTCCTCTGAACTTCTACTCCTGTATGTCCTTACATAGGTATGGTCTCCAGAACTGTACACTACCCAGGTGGGGCCTCACTAGTGTCTTGTATAAGTAGAATCCCTTTTCCTGCTGGTGATGCCCTGCCTATACATCCCAGCATCCTATTTGCTTTACCTGCTGCCTTGTCACACTGTTTCCCTACCTTAAGGTCAACCCCAAGATCCCTTTCCTGATTGGTGCATGCTATCCTCACCCCCAACTGATATATTGTGCCAGGGTTTTGTGCCCCATATGCATTATCTTGCACTTCTTTGCATTGAATTTCAACTGCCAAACCCCTGACCATTCTTCAAGTTTCTGCAGGTCCTTCTCATTCTGTCTACACTCTCTGGTGTGTCTACTGTTTATAGAGCCTTTAGTCGTCAGCAAATGGTGAAATTCTCTGCCTTCTGGTCCTGTGCAATGTCACTGATGAGGATGTTGAATAGGACCGTCCCAGTGACTGATCCTGTGGTACCCTACTGGTCACTCTTCCCATCTGTGGAGTGACAGCCATTTACCACCACCTCTGTGTCCTGCCACCCAGCCAGTTACTCACCTCACCACACTACTGTCCTGCTCACACCCATATTCCCAGTTTGTGTAATTAGTCCTGTGGCACAGTGTCAAAGGCCTTCTGAAGTCCAGATAGGCCATGTCTCACTGTCCTCCCCTGATCCACCTCCTAGTCACCCAGTCAAAAATTCAATGAGGTTGGTCTCGACATGACCTCCCTGGAGAAATCATGCTGCCTTCACTTTGTAGTCCATTGACAACCAGATGTTCCACTAATCTCCTTCCAGTAGTGCTTCCATGATCTTCCTACTACTGGTAAGAGCTGACTGGTCTGTAGTTCCCGCCCTCTTTGTTCCCACTTTTGTATAAGGGACTACATCTGCTGTCCTCCAGTCTTTGGGTACCTCCTGTTTCTAGTGATCGGCTAAACCAGATAGCCAGAGGTTCAGCCACCACCTCTCTTAGTTCTTTAAGGACCCTGGGGTGCACTCTATCTGGCCCCATTGCTTTATCAACTCTTATTACTTCCAGTTCCTTCAGGACCCTTTTCTCGTAAACGGACTGTGTCCATTTCTGTACCATTCTCACCCCTTGTACTCCCTTCAGACCCATTACCCTCCTCTTCCTCAGTAAAGACTGGTAGAAATACCTGTTCAATATGTCAGCTTTACTGTTGTCATCCTCCACGTGGGCGCCATCCTCCCCCTTCAGTCTCACTATCCTCCTTTGTCTTTCTTTTTTCACTTATGCACCTGTAAAAGGTTTTGTCCCCTGACCCACTGATTTTGCAATGTGTTCTTCTGTCTGAGCTTTGGCTTCCTTACTGACCTCTCTGCCTCCCTTTTGCTTCTCCTGGTACTTCTCCCTATCCCCTTCTGCCTGTGTCTTTTGTATTGCCTGAATGCAATATTTTTGGCTTTCACTTTGCTACCTCTTTGGAAACCATAATGGTCTCTCTCTTCCTTTTCCTTTTGCTAACCTGCTTAATGCATAATTCTGTTGTTCTTGTAATCCCCATTTTAATACTGCCCACTGTTCCTCAACCCCGATTCCTGTCCCATTCCTTAATGCCTCTTTCAAGTATCTCCCATTTTTCCAAAGTACCCCCTAAATCCATGGATACATGCTTTTTGTGTGGTTTGGTTCTGCTCTTTCTGGTGATTTCAAACCACAATGACTGGTGGTCACTGTTCCCAGGTGCTCCCCCACTGTTACCCCCATCACACTGTGTCCCTGTTTGCATACAAGGTCCAGTATTGCCTTCTGCCGAGTTGGTTCCATGACCAGTTGTTTGAGAAGGCACCCTGAAGGAGTCCAGATAAATCTGCTCCTTAGTTGATGCTGCTGCTGGGATGCTCCAGTCCACACTGAAGCTACTGAAGTTCCAACCAGTACTACTCTCACCCTTTGTCTGCCATCCTTGACAGCTAGCATCAGCCCCTATCTGTTTCTTCCTCCTGGGCCAGTGGTCTATAGACCACACCTGTGTGGATGGTCTGGTCCCATTTTTTTTCCAGCTTAACCCACAGTATCTCCCCATTTTGTTCCTCCTGGATCTCTGTGGCCCTTATGTCATTTTCATACAGTGCCACTCCTCCGCCCTTCCTACCAGCTCTGTCTCTTCCTGAATATGTTGTAGCCAGGTATGGCCATCTCCCAATCGTGGTTGTCATTACACCAGGTTTCAGTAGCCTGATAATGCCCAGGTCTGACTGCACCATGACCCTCAGATCTTCCATCTTGTTGCTAAGGCTCCTGGCATTTGCACACATGGCTTCCATGATTTGACCTCCCAGACTGTTTTGCTGTTCTACTCAGCCCTTCTTAGCTGTCCTTTATCCCTGGTTCTCCTTGCTGTCTACGCCCTTCTCTTGAATTTTGCCCTTTTCTGCCTTCATCTCCAATTTTGGGCACTAATCTCCATCTTTTGCAATGCTTTGCAGAGATAGCACCCTCTGGTCTACTGGTTCCACTGTTAGCTGTGGGGTGGCAAGGTACCTCCTTGCTGGCTGCACCCTTTTGCTAGTTTCTAAATGCTTGTCAATGTAGCATTTAAACTTATCATTGAGTGCTTGGATTCCCTCCAGGATGGATGCAGACCGTCAGGCTTGAACAAACCTCCATCCTCCAGGTGGGTCCCCAGTCACCAATGAATCTAAACCTTCTCACAGCACCAGTTCTTCAACCATGAGTTAAAGTTCCTGGTGCATGCACTCCTATGCACTCCCTTGCCTCTCGCAGGTAGTACTTCTGAGAAAGTGACAGAGGTAGCTACTTGCTTGAGACCCTTCCCCAATTTCCTAAACTCTTCCTGAACTTCCTTTGGCTCCCCATTTGCCCAGTCATTAGTACCTAGGTGGATAATGACATCCAGCTCATCCTCCCGTCTTGCCTTCCCAGTGCTGCCGGTGATCCTGCTGTACCATGACCATCCAGTCACCATCTATAGCTGCTTGGGGATAGTGAGGTCAGCCAGTGTCACTGGTTCTGGTTAGAGGTCCTTGCAGCAAGTCCTGTTCACAATCTGCAGCAAGGCCCTCTTGCTTGGCAACTGTTGCCATAGCTCAGTGGTCATTGCAGTTGCTTTACTCTGCAGTAGCTATGCGGGCTAGCCACGGTGCTGTGTGCCTTCTACTTGATGCCTGCCAACACCTGTGCTGGTAGAGCATCTGTCACCTCCAGAGCATGACTGTACAGCCAACACATGTGCAGGTAGAGCATCTGTCACCTCCAGAGCATGACTGTGCAGCCAACACCTGTGCAGGTAGAGCATCTGTCACCTCCAGAGCATGACTGTGCTCATTCTTTTTCTTTAGGTGGTGCTGGCCATCCTGGAGCAGTGTGATGGCCTGGCCAAGGCAGGATTTGACTTATGGTGCTGGCAGCACCATTACACTGTCTCATGCCATCCCGGTGGTGCTGAGGGTTGAGGCACTGGATGCCATACCTGTGCCACGCCAGTGACCCGGTTCAGGGATTGAGCCTGGGCCATTGGGGTCGGGTAGAGGAGGACTGGGATTGAACATCCAGACTGCTTCTCCCAGTCCTGGGGTGGCTTGGGAATTTCATCAGGCCAGCAGCTTCTGGGATGCTCTGGGCACTACTAGTGTCAGTGATACTGGATGGGGAGCATGACAGATGTTGGCACATTGCTCCTGGACGTCATTGCACATCCGTGCTACTGGGGCCAATCGAAGAAAAATGGTTGGGCATGACCTTTTCAGCTTGATGGCTATGCTCTGAGCCACCCGGAGGACTTTGGTGGAGTCCTGTTGAGGAGGGTCTGGGGCTGTCCTAGCTAGTAGAGGCAGAGGGGGAGCTCTCCAGCAAGATGGCATGATGGCCATCCCAGATCCTCCTGGGTGCAGTCTGAGCTACCCAGCTCTCCAGGTGGGTGGAGCTGGCTGCTGATGCCCCAAGCTGGAGTGTGTGCCGCAGCAGGTGAAAAATATGATATGTTAAAAAACAGTACACTGTCTCATTTCTCAGGTCCATTCATGGACCAGGAGGAAACCATTCACATTTAGCTTGGACTTCTCCTTCCTGGATGGTACCACTCTCACAGATTGTCCATGTTGTTGGGGTTGCAGTTGAGCACCCTGGTCCCTCCATGGCTTTCCATGCTGTCCTCCATTGTGCCAGAGGACTGTCAACATGACCGGCCTTTGGTTCCAGCTTAGGTATGGGGTGTGATTGCACTTCGCTTGCACATCACACTCATGGGCCACACTGTGGCAGTTGCTACTTGTCTGTGGGTGGTTTGTACCAGTACTGTAGTGCCACTGTCTTCCCACAGTCCCAGTGCTTCAAGGCTGTGCTGTGCATCATGGTCATTCAAGTTCTGTGTCCACAGTGTCCTGTGCCCCTGTCCCAGCTACTGTGCTGCAGTGGGGCTATGCTCCATGGTACACTTCCCTGCTGTCCGGCATACAGGGATGCAGGGGTCCCTGTGTGTTGTGCACTCTGCCTACAGGTCAGTGTCCACCTACCTAAGCTGGCCTTTGCACCTCCCAGCATTGGCATCCATAGTTCCCATGCATGCCTTCATGAGTCCATGTCTGCTGCTGCCCCATGCATCATTTTCTGATGCCTACCTGTTCTCTATGTTCTCCTCAGTTGTAGTTCCCTGACCTGAGACTTCTCTGGTAAATGATCTATTGTAGCCCTCACTGTGCTCTTTCCTATGGGGCTTGCATTTTCTGCCCCTCTGCCAGTTTGTTTGTCAGAGTTTCAGTTCACCTGCTTTGTTTACTAACCACTCTCCCTGCATCTGAAATGGGCCCTGCCCAGCCAACCACTCTCCCTGCAGCTGAACCACCCTTTTGGCCCCTGGAGAAACTCTTCCCAAGGAAAGCACTGTCCATGGACCATTTCACAGTTACAAGGAGGGAGGAACAGGCCCCCAGCTGAGTAGGAAGCAACTGCTGGTGGGGACTTAATTAGGGGATAGACTATGGCAGGGTGGGGTAAAGGAGAGGGAGGTGAAATACCTGAGAGGTACTTTGGCCTGGAGGGATGAGAGCAGATACAGTGGATCATTAGGCAGCAGGAGATGAGAGGGAGCTAGATGTCATTGTCCACCTGGGGACAAATGATCTAGCAAGGGATGGGGTAGGGGTAGTGCAGGGAAATTTCAGGGATGGGGGAGGGTCCTCAAGCATGCATGGTGGGTTTTGCCAAAAGGTTGCCTATATACATCTTGGGAGAAGATAGTACTCCCCACACTGGCTTTCAGCAGTTGGTTAAAGGCATGGTGCAGGATGGGGCTCAGTACTAGCAGTGAGCCTCTTCAGTGTCTTCATAAGTGAAATTGCAGAAGAACTGAATGGGAAGGTATGTCTTTTTGCAGATGCCACCAAAACCTGTTATAGGGTTGACACTCAGGAGGGTGTGGAGACAGGGTTCACTCATGCTGGTGTGACAGCCATGTTGCTTATGCCGATTAAAGCACAGGCCAAATTACAGCACCAGGCAAAATGTATCCTGGGAGTTACACCACCAAAGAGCCCTCCTGGGAAACAGTCTACATTGGGCCCACTCCCCTAATTATCCCACAGGTCCAGGTTCTTAATTTACCTGTTCTCCAGTCCTACCCCATCCTACAATCACCCCGCTGGTATACAGTAGATTGTTACTACCCCTGATGTTCAGTGGTTCCCATTTATTTATTCATTCATTTACTGAGTAGGTGCACTGGTCTGAGAACCATTTTCAGGCATGACCTGGGCCATTGAGGATGGCACAGGAATAAAAGCAAGTACAAAGGAGGCTGGGACAAGGCATACAATAGACAGTAATAAAAATGTACAGGATATTTATATGAAGATATATATAAACTTGCAGCGCAATGGATAAATAACATTTATGACAATAGCAGGTACACTAGTAGTGAAGTTGTAATACAAATTAGGCATGATCTGAGATGAGTAAAGGAAAAAGTGCATCATGGCAGTGTAGGTATGGACCAAGAAGGAAAAGGAGGGAAGGTAAGTAGAGGCATGATAATAAGTTGGGAGGGCAAGAGCAAGGAGTGGAGGACAGAAGGTGAGATCCAAGGAGAGAGTAGAAGAGTCCTGGAGAGTCAGTGGTGCTAAGTGGAGTGGGCAGGTTGTTCCAAAGGTAAGGGGCTGCAGATGAGAATGCACATTTACCCATACGGTGGAGACTAGGGGGCACTCAAGCATGGGGCCAGCAGTGACGCAGAGCTCTAGAACAAACACTTTTGGCGAAAGAAGGTGGGATTGTGGAGAGGTAGCTCAGTTTTGGATAGCCTTATTGACTGTGCTGGCCAGAGACAGGTCTGTTGGGCTGACGGGAAAGCCAGCCCAGGGTCTGATAGAGTGAGCAGTGGTGTGTTGAGTGAAAGTACTTGCCCTCTGTATATCCAAAGTCCCCACCATGACCCAGTTAGTTCTTACAGCAAATACTACCCCCTGGTCCCCAGCCTTACTATATATTTGACACCCTTCCACATTTGGCACAGACCATCCTCTCAGCTCCTTTATCAGGCACAAAATGGATGATAGTTCACAATCATGTGCTAACTGTACACAGCTGTTTATACAATAGGCACATGAGAGCAAAACTGGTGTTCTGTCCTCAGTTGGTCACAGAGGTTAGCAGAGGTCGGTGCCAATTGCCACTGTGGGGAGAGTGAACATATGGTGGGGCCATGAATGGTGCAAGCAGTGGGACTGGTGGGCAGGTAGTTATTGGCAGTTTCAATGTATGGAATGGACAGCAGCACCACTGAACACCAAGGGAAGTGTGATATTACTGATGGTGGGAGCTCAAAGGGCAGTGGTAGGAGGCAGAGGTGATACTGCCTGGTTTAGGGAGGTAACATCTTTTAGATCCATTTACCAACTGGTCAGAGACTCACTAATTATGTTATTCAAGATATCATTTTGTGATCCTACCCTGTTTTTGGGGTGCAAAGTGTTGTCTGAGAGTCACTTACCCATTTAGCGATCGCAAATGCTCTTTGAATGTTCTGGTCTATGTGAACAATAACAGTCCATTACTAGTAAGATAAAGACAAGTGAACAAATACAAATATGGAATGGAGAGCTGTTCTCCATGAGGTAGATAATGTAATTCATCTTAACAATGCATTAGAGTACAGAGTATAATGAGATTAATGCTGGTACCATTGTGCTACCACATGAGTCTAGGGTTGCTGTGAGAGGTACCACATACTTAAATGTCAAAATAACACAGTACCATTGTGCCACCAGCGTACCAGTATTTGTGGGAGCCCACAAAAATCTCAAAATTTTGTGATACCATTGTATTACCAGTGTATGTGTGAGAGACAGAGAAAATGGTAAAAAATGCCATAGGGATACCATTCTGCCAGTGCACTACCAACGCACAGAGGAAAATCTATATATCACCTACCACTGTGATACCAGAGTACCACTGGGTAGTACCACTGTGGATTTTTCAGCTGACCACAGTATTGCCATTGCTATACCACTATAATGCCATTGTGACAAATTCAGTAAGGGTAACCAGATTGCTGAGACAATGCAGTGCTAAAGAAGTGTGATAACAATGATAAAGTGTTGCCAGTACTACTGCAGTGTGCAGCAAAAATTTGTGAAAAAAATACAGTGCTAAAGAAGTGCGTGTGAAAATCTAATAATTATTTGTAGTGCTCTTACAGTCTGCATCATAAAATAAGAAAGATTGAGCAGTACTACTGCAGTGTTCAGCAAAAATTAGTGAAGGAAATACAGTGCTAAAGAAGTGTGCATGACAATCTAATAATTATTTGCAGTGCTCTTATAGTCCTCATCAAAAAATAGGAAAGATTGAGCAGTGGTGCAACAGTGTAGCAGAAAGTCAGTGCAGTGTATTAACAGTGCACTTATGAAAAGCAGTGCTTTGTCAGTCTGGACTGAAATAACACTGAAATAAGACTGAAGATGGAAGTGTACACTCCACTTCCCTCATATCACTGGGTAAGTTGCACTACTGCCAATGTGCTGTAATGGATCTTTGCAGGTGCAATAAATAAACAACTGCTGCAGGCATAAATGAGGATTTTAATGCAAGGTCTTCAGTTATGAAGGGTCGGACACTGATGTGCAGGTTGCAAATGTGACTTGGGAAATGATTACAAATAATGGTATTGATGACAATTCCCCTTTAAAGGAGTCCATGGTTGTGCTATTAATTAGAAACTCATTCTGCCCTGATGACGCCATATGGCATCATAATAAACACTCTCTTTTGTGCCTGAAGACGCCATATGGTGTCCTATTATCATTGCACAATGTGCCTGAGGACGCCATGTGGCGTCATGTTTTGTTTACATCCCTAGCTGCTTGTGTGTGGTGCTAATCTGCAGTGTAGGTGAATCACCCAATAGAATACAGCCTTTTAATTAAATAAGGCACATAAAAAACACCCCTTCCCATTGGTCAAAATAAACAAATTTCCAGTTATTTCCTGGTTTCTATCCAATTGGAATACTCCTCAGATTTTGTGCCAGCAGGTCGTTGCTGTTATGTTGCTTCAATCTGCTCTGTGATGTCATCAATTATTGAGCTAATCAGAACGCACGTACGACCAGAGGAGCGTGAGCAGAGTAATTTTGTGTCCTATGGCAATGGCTGCCATCGATTGGCGTTTCCTCCGGTTGTCGATGGCGGGAACCTGTTAATCAATGTTTTTTAATGACTTTTGCTGAATTGTGTATATTCTAGAGTCTAAAACTGTGTGCAGATCTTGGAGAGAACAGAGATTATTGGAGTTGAGCAGCCTGAAGAACTGTGATTCAGGTAAGTTTCTTCCCGAAGATTACATTTACCAGCTACCATATATGTTTTTTTGAAGAACCCCTCAGTCTAGTTTTGTCACTATTGAATCTCTTCACCCCACCTTCGGTCTCAAAACAAGCCTTTTTTATGATGCCAGTGGTTTGTTGAATGTCGGGGGGGGGGTTGTAAAATCCAGTAGTGTCGTAGCAACTCTTATTTTTCAGGGTGACCGTCACTATGCATTACCTATTTCAGTTGGTGGTGTACAACACTGGCGATGGCGTCAGAGCAACCACCAACTGAAATAGGTAATGCATGGTGACAGTCACCCTGAAATTTGCCACTGCTGCAATGTTTGCCTCAAGGACATCGCAGGTCAGCTCAATCCATCTACAGTGTGATACATGCCAATCTCTGAGACGTACAACACTGGCAATGGCATCAGAGCAACCCTCACCACGCAGAACCTACAGAAGGGTGTAAATTGGCAGACGACTATCAAATTTCCATCAATGGTACTTGAAAATACACCACCAACTGAAATAGGTAATGCATAGTGACGGTCACCCTGAAATTTGCCACTGCTGCAAAGTTTGCCTCAAGGACATCGCAGGTCAGCTCAATCCATCTACAGTGTGATACATACCAATCTCTGGGATGTACAACACTGGCAATGGCGTCAGAGCAACCCTCAGCATGCAGAACCTGCAGAAGGGTGTAAATTGGCAGACAACTATCAAATTTCCATCCATGGTACTTGAAAATACACCACCAACCAAAATAGGTAATGCATAGTGACGGTCACCCTGAAATTTGCCACTGCTGCAATGTTTGCCTCAAGGACATCGCAGGTCAGCTCAGTCCATCTACAGTGTGATACATACCAATCTCTGGGATGTACAACACTGGCGATGGTGTCAGAGCAACCCTCAGCATGCAGAACCTGCAGAAGAGTGTAAATTGGAAGACAACTATCAAATTTCCATCCATGGTGCTTGCAAATACAGCACCAACCGAAATAGGTAATGTGTTCAACAGACATGGTAGAACAGAGATCAGTCGCCCAGTTATTTTGACGATTTTATCCCTCTTTCATTTCTAATAAGTTGAACCAGTTAGTTGCGGTATATGTGTTCTCATCCCAAGAAGTGCTACACAAGTGGCGTGGAAATCCTGCATGGGGATGACCAGTGCTGCTGCCCCCTATTCCTGATGCCTAATCACAACTTTGTGCTATTTGCCAGAGCAACCAGCAAAGCAAACAATGTGCAACCAGTTCAGGAGTCCAAACTTCCTAAGGCCAAGACGGAGGCAGTGTCCACTGATGATTCCTAGCTACAAGTTTGATATGTGTATCTGATGTCAGTCGAGTGCAGTCCTGTATCTGTAGACCAATTGTCATGTTCTGCAAGCTGACGGTTGATCTGAAGCTATCAACAGTGTTGAATGTCTAGGAATTTGGTATGTGTCATGCAGCTGATCACCTGGTCAGACTTGAGTTATCCTCGATGAATACATTGCAACAGTTGATTTTTTCACGGTGAACGTCAACACACATCACCTCTGTCGATTGGAGGCATTCTTTCAAACACTGTATGCATTTTTTTTGTGTCTCTCACTTCACACATAGTTTCAGGTTCATCATGTCATTTATG
This sequence comes from Neoceratodus forsteri, assembly GCA_016271365.2. Taxonomy (NCBI): domain Eukaryota; kingdom Metazoa; phylum Chordata; order Ceratodontiformes; family Ceratodontidae; genus Neoceratodus; species Neoceratodus forsteri. Next base: position 358,241,014 of record JADMNL010000026.1, read on the forward strand.
GTCTGTCTGGTTCTGCAATTGCAAAATTGGCAATTCTTTCATGACAGTAATGCCTTCTTTTCCTGTTATGTTGCAGCTCTTTCTATGTGTTATGTAGCAATGCAACCTCGCGAGGATCCAAACACGAACGTTACAGTTCAGTGGGTATGTGTTTTCCTCTGCATTTCATCTGGATAACTAATGGAATGCATACAGCTGGGTTCTGTTGTTATGGTAGTGGAGCACAAAACATTCCATATCTTGTGGTAGCAGACTGTACAATGATTTGTCTGATAACCGCCATGTGTGTATTATGGCTTGTGAAGTTGAAGGGTGGAGTACTGATGGCTGTGAGTGTGGGGTTGTCTGAACGTTGTTGATGGAGGGTTCACCAACAAATTTTAGTTATGTATAGATTAATCTTATTTGGCAGGTACTACTCCTATATACTGTGATTGCTGTCAAGTCACATAATGTTTTGCCATGTATGTCAGTATCATTCACATCATGATATGATGAGTACTAACGGGTATAGAGTGATCAAACAAAAAATGTAATAATTATTTATGACAAAAATTAAAGATTTTTACCACAGTGTGTCACAGAATGATTTTACCAGTAGGAATAAATAATTTGCAACTGATAGAACGTGTACACCTGATTGGATTTATTAGTTTATACATGATGATATTACATAAAAATAAACAGTCACGAGTGTTGGGCAGATGTTCTCTGAAATAAGTGAAACAATTAAAAATCAGCAAATATAAATAAAAAATATAAGACTAAAACAAATGCTCATTACCATTTACAATTGAGTTGAATGACATCAATACGAACAGAAGACTCCATTGTCAAGACCAGCGTGCTCAGATTAGTCAACAGATGACGACAACAAGTACCCCAGTACATACCCTTCACAAGCATTGTTTTTCCACTATGACGTTTGAAATGCACATGACCAGCTGTTGCAGTCCTACAACTAAGTCCTCTTTCATCCAACTCCTCTCAATGCACTGTGATACATGCACTGCAGGTTCAAATCCCAGCACGTCCACTGATGTAGTCCATAGACTAATCAGGACAAGATCCTTCCATTCACCCACTGTACTGTGATGCATGAATGCCTCATTCCATCAACATCTCTTCAAGAACTGAAGACAAGAAGATTTGGATTCCCACAATCAAGTATATTTTGGTCGTTTGTATTCAACGTCAACTGATACCATCGGTGTCAAGAATAGCAGTACTGTGCACAAGAAATTGTAAGTGACAAGATTATCAAACACTAATAGTAAACAAAAATCATCATTCAAATATACATGAATCTAACCCTCCCATCCCTTTGTGACTGGTGCACTGCAGGTTTGAGTCCCACTACATCCACTGCTGTGGTCCTCCAACCAGGCAGGCGCCAGACCCTCCCATCCCTCTGTGAATGGTACACTGCAGATTTGAGACCCACCACATCCACTGCTGTGGTCCTCCAACCAGGAAGGCGCCAGACCCTCCCATCCCTCTGTGAATGGTGCATTGCAGATTTGAGACCCCCCACATCCACTGCTGTGGTCCTCCAACCAGGCAGGCACCAGACCCTCCCAACCCTCTGTGAATGGTGCACTGCAGATTTGAGACCCACCACATCCACTGCTGTGGTCCTCCAACCAGGCAGGTGCCAGACCCTCCCATCCTTCTGTGAATGGTGCATTGCAGATTTGAGACCCACCGCATCCACTGCTGTGGTCCTCCAACCAGGCAGGTGCCAGACCCTCCCATCCCTCTGTGAATGGTGCACTGCAGATTTGAGACCCACCACATCCACTGCTGTGGTCCTCCAACCAGGCAGGCGCCAGAACTTCCCATCCCAAAGGTGAATGGTGCACTGCAGGTTCGAGTCGCATCACATCCACAGTCTGTAATCAGACATCCACCCCAATCACACCTTCCATCATACCCTGACAACTATTTATCATTTATGACACAGGTGTGGCCGAGTGCCTATGTGAGCCTTTACAAGGTGCAGGCTTCCCCACCCTCCTCCCACAGCTTGCACTGTGATAAGTGCATTACACGCTCAAGTCCCACCACAACCAGTAAGGTGTTCGTTCCACTACGCACACATCAATCCATCCCTCCCTTCATGTAGCATAGTGATAAGTGCACTGCAGGTTCAAGTACCATCACATCCACAGTCTGTAATCAGACATCCACCCCAACCACACCTTCTATCATACCCTGACAACTATTTATCATTTATGACACAGTGTGGCCACAGTGCCTATGAGTACCTTTACAAGGTGCAGGCTTCGCCACCCTCCTCCCACAGCTTGCACTGTGATAAGTGCATTACATGTTCAAGTCCCACCACAACCAGTAAGGTGTTCGTTCCACTATGCACACATCAATCCATCCCTCCCTTCATGTGGCACAGTGATAAGTGCACTGCAGGTTCGAGTCCCATCATATCCACAGTCTGTAATCAGACATCCACCCCAACCACACCTTCTATCATACCCTGACAACTATTTATCATTTATGACACAGTGTGGCTGCAGTGCCTATGAGCACCTTTACAAGGTGCAGGCTTCCCCACCCTCCTCCCACAGCTTGCACTGTGATAAGTGCATTACATGTTCGAGTCCCACCACAACCAGTAAGGTGTTCACCAACTACACTAGTGCTTCATTATCCATGCAGTATCTTACCAAACACCAGCTAAAACTAAAACTTCTTTGTACAGAAACAAAGTACAATCATAGCATGAAAATAGTACTGCTAATTTAGAGACTGTATGTTTCTTACGTGTACAGCTATTACATTCTTCATGTGAGGTATGATAAAATAAGCACACACAAAATACATAATCATTTCATTTTATTACTAAATTGTACAAAACATAATTTATTTGTATGAAAGCCCACAAATGAACAATACATAAGAGGTCAATCATAGATAGACCTCCTGCTCTAGAAAAGGTATCCATTTCCTGGGTCAGCTCATTGACCTGAACTTGCTGAGTTCTTCCTATGTGCATCTGTTGACCTCACAAAACACTTCCTTCCTACACCATTTCCTGGATAGCATGATTTAGCTTTCTGAGGTACTGTGTAACTGTTATCTTACTAAACTGGGGAAAAAAGGAAAAATGATTATTAGATTGATAAACTCAGTGCTGTTTGGTACAGAATTGACAACATGCAAATAATTATAACAACTACACTGAAAGCAGAAATTCAAATTATTATACCAAGATATACATACACTGTTTTATGACTGAAAACAATAATAAAATGAGCTCAGAACTGATAGTTAGTCAAGGACAGATGTTTATTGTACATTTTTAACAATATGGACCCAGAACTACAAATAAAAATTATATTTTTGTCAGAGTGTTTACACACAGCATAATTACATTTACTGAAAATCATCAGATTTCATGAAAAACAGGAAAAACAATGTAATACAACATAAAAACAGGTCGAATAAGAATTGCCAATCCACAATAATTTTATAGAGTTTTTTATGATGAACATTTTTTCCTTTTACAGTTTTATAATTGGTGTTACAGTTTTCAAGATATAAGTGTCAGAAGACAGTGTGTTTGTATGAATGCTGCAGGTCTAAAACTGCTTCAGGCACACAGGTGTTTCAGCAGCAGGCAGAGTGAGCATGAACATTCTAAATGACAATAGGATAGAATGAGTTAAACGAAACGGATAGGGAAGGACGAAGTTGTGGAAACAGCCTTGCTTCGTTGGTTTAGTGCATGCAGAAGTGCTGATGCTCCTATAAGTGGCCTGATCCTTCTGACAAAAGACCAGCAACTTGCCGATGGACTAGGTGTTCCATTTATAGCAACCAATGGCTGGCTATGCAGATGGAAGGAACGGCACAACATCCACTTCAAGCGCTGTCATGGAGAAAAACAGGATGTTGATTTTGTAGGTGCTGGTGACTGGTCAGAGATTGTCCTCCCTGTCCTTCTGTTTGAGTTCTCCCCAGACTGCATCTGTAATTGCAATGAGACAGGGATTTATTTTCATGCAATTCCTGACAGGACACTCACTTTTAGTGGGGATGCAGCATCAGGTGGCAAAAAGGCAAATGAACACATATCGGCACTTGTGTGCGCTAACATGACTGGGACTGACAAAATGCCCTTACTCATCATTGGCAAATCTAAAAAGCCACGTTGCTTCAGAGGCATTAGTGTAGAATCCCTGCCCATTGAATACTTTGCAAACAGCAATTCGTGGATGACAAGCCAGATTTTTAGCTAGTGGGCAACAAAATGGAATGTGAAGCAATGCCGACAAAGAAAGGTGTGCCTTATTCTGGACAACTGTAGTGCTCACCCGTCTCAGTCACATATGCCTTGTTTTTCTCCCCCCAACACAACCTCTCTGATGCAGCCCATGGATCAGGAGGTCATAAGAAATTTGAAACTGATGTACCGAAAGAAAATGGTGTCAAAATTATTAATCTCCATTGATACTGGTCGAGCAGCAAAAGCTAGCAAACTAACCAAAGAGATGAGCATCCTGGATTCAATCATGATGCTAGATGCTGCGTGTAGCGACAAGTAACAGCTGAAACCATTAGAAACTGCTTTAAAAAGGCCGGGTTCCATGTCTCAGCAAACCTACAGAAAGATGCCGATTCAGATGGTGGTGTCAGCAACCAGTCAATTCCCGAGGTCATCGTTCCTATTGGCGTCATGACAACTGCCGAATTCGAACAATATGTGGCCATAGATGAGGGACTAGAGTGCTTCGGGGCTATTACAGAAGATGACATCTGCTGGGAGATAAAACAAATGGAGGAAAGCAGTGATGAGGATGAAGAATCACAGCAACTTGAACCACCGTCTGTTCGGGAGGTGAAGTCGTGCATGGACAGAATACAGCTTTTTGTCCTCAGCAAAAACTGAGCTAACTTCATTTCATTAATTTTATGCTTTTTTAGATGAGTTATCACTGTCTAGATACAAGTAGCAAAAAAATAACTGATTACTTTACAAAACATCAGTAATGAAGTACTGTACTGTTTTTAAATGTTTGAGCGTGATTTTGTATGATACAGTATTGCATATTATTTATTTGTTTACATGACATTCAACTTTTTTATGCTTAAACTTTGTGAGCCTGGTGTTTTGTGTTAAGTGGGGGCCTGTGGGGGGTCATGGAGCTACCTTCTGGGTACCAGTATAACTGAACTCAATGGCGGCCCGCTTATAGTAACAGCTCGCTTATAGGAACATTTTGTCTTGGCAAATGGCATGTACTTATAAGTGGGCTGCACTATACATGAATATCATGAAGGAGGAGCACACAACAGTGGGAAGCAGAGGTAGCGGTACTATGCCAGTGCCACATGCTCCCCCACAAGAGGCCAGGCTAGGGACAGGAAGAGAGCCATGGAGGACGCATGTTGCATGGTACCACCAGCTCCCAGTCCAGCAATTTAATGGGCAGCTAGGTGGCAGCTATGGTTGCAGACATTCACAACAACTATGGGGTGCTGTATAGAGTTGCATCCCTGAAGACCCCAGCAGAGACAAGACCAGGATATGGCTGGACATCCAGACCGCTTGCAAAGTGGCCAATCCAAATGCATGGACACTAATGGCAATCAAGCACAAGTAATGTGATGTCTGGATGGCAGCAAAGTTGGCTACTGTGGAATGGGCACAGCATGGCATAGGTGGGAGACCACACACTCAAGTGCCAACACTGTCGCCCATCAAGAGGACGGTGGCTGACAACCTCTCTAAGGTCAACTTACATGGGGAGATGGAGGGCATTCACTCAAAGCACATTGTAGGGGACACAAGACATAGTGGTGGAGATGGGCACCCTGGAGGACCCCGACTCTGAGACCATGCTTGAGATGCTGGAGGTCATGCAGGACCTGGCCAGACACTGGAAAAGAGCTAGAAAATGCCCCTCCTACCCTGAACCAACCTCACAGCCACCACACAGATGGCTGCCCAGTGCTGGGGGACCGTGCCCCAAGGAGCAACTGCATACCATCAGCACAGTGACAGCCCCATAATGATGGACCTTGCGGCGACAGGTGTATCATGCCAATGGACTATGTGTTGATGAGTGATATGTATCTAACTCCATTGTCTGTGTGACATGGAGTTAGCTATATAAAGGGGGGGCATGGTCCAATGGTGTCCATCGCTGTCACGGTGTTGCCGGTCATTGTCATGTCACTGTCAGGGATGTGACCATGTGTCCATCGCTGTGGAACCAAGAGCAACTCATATAGTTCTACACACCCGGCCATGCAGGATGACCTCCCAGTCCACACACATGGGCCAGGGACGGGGACAACCATGCCATCCCACAAGGGCATTCAGACAGTGGGGAAAAGAATCCTTCAACATGCAGACCTGCTGGACACACAGGACAATCCCACAGTCTGTCATGCAGACCAGTTATCCTGAACTGCACCAGCTGGAGCAGGACTGCCTACAGGCCCAATGGGAAATCACCAGTGTCGTGAGGGTCCTGACTTCAGGGGTGTATGAACTTTGGTGTGCCCAAAAACAAATAGGGAACATCCTGAAGCAGATAGCAAACCATCTGCTATCCAGAGCGAGTACAGCTAGTCAGCCTGTTCCCATCAGCAGGCTAGGATATTGCATCCCAGGCGCTGCAGTCAGACACACAGGGCCTAGGGCACAGCCACATGTCCCCATCCTGCCAACATCTGCATGCACTCCGGTTGCCATGACACAGAGTAACATGCCACACCAGCAGCCACACAACTGCCCCACTGGCCCAGACACACCCGTGCAGGGTGCTGACACAGAGTGATCCACCAACCCACCAGGGAGACATGAGACAGGGACCGGCTCCACATTCCAGGTGTCAGAAGCCACCTGCATGCTGGGAGACCTGCTGATACACAGGGGCAGCAAGGACTGTGGCCATCTGATGACCACAGACCATGTGGGGGAGCAAGGCAAAGGTATAGCCATGCCACCTGGGCACACACTCATCTATAAGTATGGGGTAGAAGAGACAGGAGGCTTTAAAGCAACCCCCACACACACTGCAAAGTGGCACCTATGCATCTGCAACTGCTCATGACACAACCCACCACACAGCCTACACACACATACCACATCCTGGCCCCATTCCCAGGATTGCAGCACTGTACACCCTGAACCCCCCCCAGGGCAGGGGCCACATCCATGATCCCTGTTCCTTGGGGCAGGTGGACCAACCACTGCTGTCATCACACCAGGCCATGGCCAGGGGTCCCCTTTTAAATGGTCCATTACCTAACACACCCGCAGAGTCACACATGTTGGTGGGTGTCAGTGCACAGCATGCCATTCTGCAACCTGACATGGTAGCTGCAAGTGATAAACCCTATTGTAGTGTGTCTGCTCTAAAGATTGGGTGGCTGAGGGTATACCCCCACAAACTGCAATGGATGTCCTCCACTACATACAGCTATGACACGGGGTAATATGTGGGAGGTTTCAGAGCCCAGAGCAGTGAGTAGATGTGTTCCTACCCTAGTGTGTGCTATTTCATGTCCATGTCCCACAAGTCCCAAACACACAGGGTACCTGTGGCATGTACACCTGTTGGTTGTTGCATGCCCACCCCTATAGTGTACACTCTTTGCTGTCCACCGTGGGTGCTCCTGTGTGCTATGCTGTGCCATTTGTGTTGCCTCTACTGGTGGCGTCCATGTGTGTGCTATGTGTTGTGTGCTGTGCTGCCAACCTTTTCCTCTCCCCTTGTGTCTCTGCAGGACCTCCATGGGTGCCCAAATTCCCGCACCCTGGCGAAGAAGATGCAGCCAGACAGGGCTGCATTCCTTGTGGTGGTGCCACGATGGCATTGGATACCACTGTACCTGCTGGATCACCTTACCTAGAGGGAGGGCATGTCTGATGTACACATAAGGATGAGGTGGGGATATGTGGGCTGTGGCCAAGCCTTCAAAGGTATGGTGTGCTGCTGACTGTGGTGCATGTGTGCATGTCTGCTGTTATCAGCTTTGTCTCACTTTGTCCCATTACTCATGGCTGTCATTTCTGTTTTCTCTTCCAGGAGTATCATGGACCATTGTGGCTCATGGTGCTGCACCTCAAGAGATAAACTGCCACCACCCCACCAGTGTCCAGTGGGGACTCAGAGGATGCAGAGGATGAGGTGCAACCAGTTTCCTGTGTTGCTTGCACTGGTCTGTGTGGCCTCTGTATTACTATTGCTGTCTCATTAAAGATGTTTGCTCTGACAAACACTGGTGTCCTCATCATTTCCAAAAGTGCTGTGTGTCTGCCATCAGGATTGGGAGTCAATGGAGTGGACTGCAGTGAGGACTGTGTGGAGAGGGGGCTATGGCTATAGCTGTTGCATGTGTCTAGCTGGTGGAGAAGCTGTGCCCATGTACTGTCCCTGGTGCCAGAGGGATGCACTGTATATGAAAGTGGCACACCTGTTTGCAGGTGTCTATGGCTGCTTTTCCCATGGTGACATCAGTAGTGGACCATGACACTGCCCATGCCACTCTCTGCCAGTGTGTTCACATGTCTGTCCTCATCATAGACTCCAGTATCCCTACTTCCTAGGGGTGTCCCACTTGTTACCCCTCAAGTCTGGTCCATCCCTCATCTGCCCCCATGGGACAGGTACTGCCCACTCAGGGACTCATCAGTGCCCTCAAGCTTTCCAGTGGGCATTCCTGTAGTTCTGGGATGCTAGGTCACAGCTATACTTTCTGCAGATGCACTACAGTTTACATAGTGCTCTGGGCTTGTAGTGACATATTTAGGGTTATCTCCCTCACTATTTGGGTCAGTGTCCCCCCTTTTGTGTGTCCATGTCCCTCATCTCCATGACAGATGGTTGAGTGATGTGGTCCCCATCCCTGTCATCCACCACTGTGTGGGTGCTGCTACCTGCCACAGTACACTGCTGCTTATGGTAGCCCTCCACTTACAGCAGCTGTCTCATGGCACACAGCTATTAGTGCATGTGCATCTGGGGGTGGCGCGCACACGCTGTTCCATTGCCATGCCCCGCACGTGTGTCCCATGGCAGAGCTGCATGCAGTCAGATAAAAGGCCTAGCATGTCTTAGAGTTGAGGCACTCAGCTAATTTGGAGGGATGGTATGTGTTCTAAATATTCATGCATGCCTTGCAGATCAGACAAGGAATTTCCCTTAGTTTTTATGTTTGCTTGCACGCATGTGCAAGAAACATAATGATGCCACCATCTGGTTTTGTAGGTGTGGCACCCCACTTTCAATGCCCTGAGCATTTTGCAGGCATGGCCGCACCACACCAATGAATGTCTGAGCTGTCTATGACAGCAGTTCCGATGCAGCGGTGTACAGCTGAAAGAGAACAACTGCTACAATCAGCAGTGGTAGCATGTGAGCAATTTGCATATTACCATGCCGTCAGCAGTATGTAAATTGCCTACACATCACCACCTTAGCAGTCATTGCCTTACAACTGTACGCCACTGCACCTCATGATGCCTCTCCAATTTTTGTGTGCTGAGAGGGTACCTAATCCCCTTGGCACATGCACACCCCCTAAGCCCATTGTATGTCTGACGGGTCCTCAATCCCCGGCCGGCTCCAGTGCCCCCTAAAAACAAACTTCCAGGTGCCACGCTGAGAGCCCACCCTGGTGTGGCAAAAGTCCCATGTCGTCTTTAAAAAAAAAAAAACTGTAACAAAAGAAAATGGTCCCTCGTTGACTATCTTGTACCCTCCTCCAACCCATGCCCACTCTCTGTGCACCCCATCTCCTCACACTCCCTCACCCCATACTTACCTCCGGAGGCCAGCACGACGATCTTCGGTGGACCGGGAACATGTCTGCACTCTTCAAAGTTGACCACGAACTAAAGAAATGCTGGTAAACTGTATAATGGCATAAATAGGGTTTTTTTCAACTTTGGTTCATATCTCGTGATTTGTTCACATTTTTCAACCAAATTTTCAACATGGGGTTCCTGGGACCCCAGTTCATGAATTCAGTCACTGTCATCTGGTAATTTGGTCCCAAAAGGGGATTTTGCAATCACTGCATGGAATCACCTTTCGGGACTGATTAACAAAATGACAGTGTCACTGTTCATAAGGTGTGCTCTCAAAAATCATCTTTTGAAAATTTAGTGAAAAAATTCCCAAAAATGACTGTTTTACGAAAGTGCGTTGCGTAGTTTCCATGCACACTCGCAAATTCATGAATTTTTAATATTTTCACTCCAGGTTTTCAGCTTTGGCATTTTTTTACACCTCCTTATGAACAGTACATCTGTCATTTTTCACATCCTGGCTAAAATGCATTTTCCCACTTTCAGCGCAAAATAGCGCAGTCGCTGTGGGAAATCAGTGTTTAGGACAAATTAAGAAAATCACAGTGACACTGTTCATGAGCAGAGGTCCTAAAATGCCTATGTTGAAAATTTGGTGACAAAAGTCCATAAAATGACTGTATTAAGAGCGTGCATTGCGCAATTTCTACGCACCCTCATAACTTCACGAATTTGTAATATTTTTACTCCAGATTTTTAACATTGCCATTTTTCCACACATCCTTATGAACTGTACAGAATAGCGCAGTCACTGTGGGAAATCAGTGTTCGGGTCAGATTAAGAAAATCACAGTAACACTGTGCATGAGCAGAGGTCCCAAAATGCCTATATTGTAAATCTGGTGCAAATAAATGCCCACAATAAGTGAATTATGAGTGTGCGTTGCGCAGTTTCTATGCACGCTTCTGATTTTACCATTTTTTTATAATTTTCACTCCAGATTTTCAACATTGCCATTTTTTTACACCTCCCCATGAACAGTACAGCTGTCATTTTTCACATTGTGTTCGAAATGTGTTTTCGCACCTGGGGCGCCACATGATGCAGTCACTGTGCAAAATCACCTTTCAGCTAATGGACTGATAGTGTCACTGTTCATGCGGTGGGAATCACAAAAAGCCCATGTTGAAAACTTGGAGAAAAAATACTAAGAAATGCCCAGGGCATTGGGGTTTCTGACCATAACGCCCTACCCTGAAGGGACTGACAGGCATCGGGGTGTGACTTGGGATTGTCAACAGTAATGCTCACGCCATTCCACCCCCACCCTGCAGCCAGTGACAGGCATCAAGGTGTGCCTTGGACTCTCTGGCCCCAGGGTTCACACCATTCTCCTATACTGCACCCATTTCAGCGTATTTTCTAATGGAACGAAGTGAGTGTAAAGCCCAAACACCCCAAGGCATACCTCAACACTTGTCAGTGTCTGCAGGGTAGGGTGATGTGAAATGTCATGACCATTATGGGCGACGACCCAAAGGCACACTGCAATGCCTGTCCATCTCTGCAGCATGGGGGTGGAGTTGGTGTCAGTTCAATACATCCCTGCCATTCCTATACTGCATCTGTCTAACTCCTGCACTTCCACTGCTAATGCCAGCAAGCAAATATTTGCATTGACAAATGCTTGTTAAGGCAGTCACTTACTTGCTATCATGCCCAGTGGGAAGGTGTAGAAGAGGGGGAACTGCAATGTAGAAAAACACCGAGATGCAAAGCGTGGGTAACCCCCCAGGTATGCCGTTTCCAACTTGACAGCTCTACCTGGTGGGCTGGGTTCGGGGAGGAATATGTCACTTGGCACATTGGCTAGGTTTGACTACTCTGCAACAGGAGCACCCAAGTAACTCCAGTCGCAGGAAGCAATAACTGTAATGTCCAATACCAGAGGGATTTTAAGTGTGGCTTTATTCATATCCAACAGAATAACAAAGCATAGATGGACCTTCACGGGCTACACTCCTGATAATGCAGATTTATGGAGACTCAGAACACATTCACTTTCACTTTAGCCCTCAGACTTTGAAACACACTGGGCACACAGCCCACACTTGTACTGTGCTCTGGGTTTCCCTGGCTTGGCTCTCTTGCCAGCCACTTGGACTACCTTCCTTCCATGGCTCAGCTATCGTGCCAGCCCTTGGGACACTTCCATATAGCATGGAAACATTTAGTGGTGGCTCCCTAAACCACCTATAAGCACTTCTGGCTCCATCAGGGAATCTTCTCTTCCATCCCACGTCTGGGTACTTTCCTCAGGCACTGGCCAAGTACCTGAGAGAAAGCAACAGGTGTCCCAAAGCAAATCTGTAGAGGTGAATTTGGTTACTACTGATGGCAGTCTCCCACTTCTCGCTCCGATAATTCATACCTGGCCATTTCTCTGGACTGAAACACCTCATCCTTGAAAACACTTTGCTATGTAGATTCTCTTTAAATGTATGTCCCATTCAGTCTACTGTATGTCCATCCCATTTGTGCTGAATTTGAACATACTTAATAAGTGGCTGTGTCCATTACTCTAGACCCCCACAGAGTTAAGCAGTCCAATCCCCACATCTTCCAAACTGTACTTAGCTGTCTTTTCCTGACCCCACAGTAACAGTCACTTTAATTTCATCTTGTCTCAGGTGAAAACACATTGGCCCTTTAGCAGAGAGAACTCACCCCTTGGTTGCAGATGCCCCACAAGCATTGTCTCTTCCAAAGAAATCTCGTCCAGAACTTCTGGTGCCTCAGTACAAACTTAACTCAGGCAGCTTCTTTTTCCCTAGCTGGACCAGGGGGGTTGCTCCTGGAAACAGGCTGATTCCTTCCCCCCATCCTTGCAGGGATGGGGCCCTGAACCACTGAAAGTGGTCTCTACCATTCACTGGGCTCTCCTTGTGTTCCTCTCCAGGTGAGAACACACACCTCTACAAAAAAATAGCTCTTTGACAGAGCTTAGGACTCTGAGAGCCTGCTTACAGCAGAGCACCTCCTTCCTCTACTACAGACTACAACAGACCTGACTTCAAATTCCCCAACATTCTACTCTAACCTCCAACTGCAACATTCCAGTGTGGCTTATGCAGCTGCGACAGTTCTAAAATTATGTCATCCCTCAGTCTCAGATGAGACTGAGAACAGAGTGAGATAGTGTGAAATCCATTTAACTGGAGTTTCACAAGCTGCCTTCCCTGCCTACCACTAGGTTTAACTGGGATTCTTGTAACCCTGGATAACGGGGTTACACTTGCATACGACCCACAGTGCTCCTCATAGCCTGGGACGTGCCCTTTCTTGGATGGTTAGAATGATATGAGAATTTTGCCTGTTTGGGTTGTCTGACCTGGTACAAAACAGAGTGGCTAATTTTGATTTGGGTTGCTCAAATTCTGGTGTCATGGAATTGGATTTGTCAGATTCTGACTCAGTTGTTGGAGTAAAGATTTTTGGACTTGCAGTGTGAAAACCCTAGTTCTGACATTTTACATAAAAAAACTGCTTTTACTTAGGATTTTAGGATTTAGGATTCTGAAACCGATTCCAGTTTTGATGTTGTTTTCAGAATCAGATAGAAACTGGATTTGTAACAGGAAATTCCTAATTTTGTGAACAGCCTAATCGGATCAGAATCGGCCAATTCCAAGCATCCCTAATTTAGATTAGGCATTTCTTCCTCCCCGTAATGGCTATCTGGTCCAAACATTATGGCCATAGAACAGAAAAGTAGACCACATGGTAATTTTTAAAAGGAATAAGAGGATATGTGGCATTATTTGTCTGATAGCAAATTAAGTGGTAGTCCATGAGCTAGTATCCATAGAGCTCTACCTAACATCAGGACACATTTCAGGGCTAATGATTTGGGTGTACAGACTAGGCTGCGTTATTGCTTACAAAGTTATAGCTGACTTACCACATAAACTAGAAGATGCCAGCTGGTGGGAAGTTGGGAACGGAGAAAACTTGCACCGGGTTGGCAATCTGGGTTAGCGTGGAGAGCCAGTTGGCTGGCTTGGCGACGGTGTGAAATTTTTTCAGCCTGTAAATAGTGGCAGGCAGTCTGGGTTACAGATTAACAGGCAACAATAGTCGTTCAGATAGCAGTCCGATTCTAGGCAGTTGCCCTGAGGTAGGCAGGCTCAAGAGCTATTTGGTGGGTTCAGCAGGTCTGCGTCTGGTGGCAGCTAGTTCAGCAGGTCTGATTCCAGCAGTGGGTGCAATTTCAGTGGGTTCAGCAGCAGGTCCGCTCCAGTCTCCAGATCCATTGATATATAGTGACGATGATCATAAAAAAAAAAGCACAGGACAGGCCACGGAAAAGGAAGAAAAGCCAAGGCTCCTCCATCTTGCTTTGTTTAAACTTCCTGCTTGATGACAACAGCAATGCTCACTCTAAGCTGATTGGGTGAGCATGTTGTGCACCGATTGGTTGTTGTCTGAATTCTGCCCCCCCCCCCCGGCTGCAAACACCTCTTCTCCTACTTCTCTCATAGGCGAAAACCTCCCTTTTGTGATTGGTTCCTGGCCGAGGTTTTGCTGCCTTGTGATTGGCCACCTCTTTATCCTCCTGTGCCTTGCTTAGAGATGGCCTAAATCACTGATTCCCACACTCTGCCAGTGCCCTCAATGTATGCCCAGTCCTGGGAGGGAGGAGGAGGACAGGAGATGACTGATGGACATGATGATGGCGCACATGTCATCCGCAGGGAGGGGGTGTATAGTAAGAGAGAAGAGTTGTCCCAGACAGTGTGGGCCCCACACTTATGCTCTTAATGTAAAAACTGAAACAGGTGGAGCAACACAGGCAGTGAGTCAAACAAATGTGGGCCCCCCCAGAAGTGCGGGGCCCAGGGCAGCTGCTCTAACTACCCCCCAAAGACCAGCTCTGCAGGGGATTGTGAGCAGCGGACAGCGAACAGCCACCTCAATGTTTACTGAAATATTACACCAGGCAAGGCACACCCTGCAATGAGGGGTCATTCCCTCATTGCTGCAGTGAAATTGCTTCAAGTTGGTGACATGCTTTTCCAATGTTGTTATACACAGTATGCTATTTCATTTGTGCCACAGAGCTCAGCCCGAAAAAGCAGTGGCACCATTGGCCACAACATGACTGCACCTTCAAAACCTGCTACTCCACTCCAAGCTACCACAGCTTGTTGTCTGTGCTGCATGTGCAAGACAACATAAAAAGGCATTAAAAATAATTGGAAAAATGATCAGCCTACTAGCTTGACATTTACTTTGTGCAAACTACTTGAAGGCATAGTATAATCAAAGATCTAATTACACATTCTATAGTCGAGCCAGACAACAAACAATGTGGATTTATGAAGGGTAGGGGATGTACTACCAACTTACTTTGTTTTTCTGAACAAGTTAGCTTGAAATTAGATTCTAGAATACCATATACTAGCATATTAATTGCCAGCAGATTAGGCCTTATGGTCTGTCGAGTCTGCTCGAACCTCAAATAATATAATATTATTTATATTGATTTTAGTAAGGTATTTGATGCTAGGCCACATTGGGCTTTACTTACCAAGTTACAGTCTTTCAATAGTAATAAAAATCTTGTTAATTGGATCAATTGTTGGTTACAGAATAGAACTCAGAGAGTACTGATCTCAGGCACTTTATTAAGGGTGGGTAAGGTTGCCAGTGGGGTCCCTCAGGGATCCCTCTTGGGCCCTTGTCTATTTCAGATTTTTATCTTAGACCTAATGACCAATTGCTCCTCTAAGTCAAATACGCAGGCGATGTAAAGATTGGTGGTCCCTGTCTTACTACAGAACAAATGCAAAGATACAAAATGATTCCAGGGCACCCTGTAACCCTTACCCTTACCAAACCATTACCCCCCACCTTCTTACCCCTCTCGCCCCACTAGTCCTCATCTCCCTCCTTTCCACTTGGTTTACATTTCCCCTAGACTGCCCCCGTGCATACAGCACTTATCAGCTTGTTCTCCCTCATCACCATACCCCCTTCTCCTATTCCCTAACAACATTATACAATATGCCTCCTTTGTACCCATGCCAATACTCTCCATACCTCCTTCTTCCTCCCTTTTTCCTAGACAAAGCTGATTTTGGCTGTGAACTACAAGCAACCTGCACTTAGTAACTAGACCAATAGACTAGACATATTTCTGTCATAAAAGTATTTGTATCTGAGGTTATACTCCACATTTATCTTGCTTGTTAAATAGCCTTGTCATATGGCGATTGTATGTTCTTGACTTAGGATGTAAATTGTACTGTTCTGTCTGTTCTTCTACTGACTTTGAGCCTTTGTGAAAGAGCCAGTTTGGCTCAAAGGTTGTAATTCTGAAACTGAAATAAATAAATAAATAAATGAAGAGAGGAGTTCTCAGTCAGGAGGTATACAGTGAACCAATTGCTGGCTAATCTGGTTGAAAGACCCCAGAGATTAAAGCAGGGGCAAAAAGAAGAGACAACAGACCCTGGGCAGAAAGAAGAGATATAGAATTTGAGTGCGAAAGAAAAGAGAACAAATCAGCACTGTAGGGAGCATGAAAAGAGACCAGAGTTGCTCTGTCAAGAGGACGAGACTCTGGCCTGTATCCTGTGTGTACCTAAACATTATGGTAACCACTTCTTATCTCTGCAGAAGGCAGTCAGCATGTACCAAGTAAGTGACTCTGAATACTGTACGCAAATTCAGATAATTTGCAGTTTTCCCACGAGTTATCTATTGTCTTGTGTTTTTTCCTGAATTTATAGCATAGGAAGGAGGCATAGTTTATTTATTTAGTTTTTTCTGGGTAGAGACACTAGACAGTGAAATGCCTATTTTC
This sequence comes from Neoceratodus forsteri, assembly GCA_016271365.2. Taxonomy (NCBI): domain Eukaryota; kingdom Metazoa; phylum Chordata; order Ceratodontiformes; family Ceratodontidae; genus Neoceratodus; species Neoceratodus forsteri. The sequence goes on from JADMNL010000026.1 coordinate 358,257,667, forward strand.
AGACATGACCTTGGAGAATACAGTCAGAACAGGTACAAGTAAGCAATAACCCACAGCAGGGTGTGTGTTTTTTTTTTTTTTTAGTTAGTTATTTAACCAGGTATAGACACTAAGCTGAAAGCTTTTTTACAGGAGTGACCTGGGAGTACAAGGAGGTTAAGTGACTTGCTCAGGGTCACACAGTATGCAAGTAGAAGCTGTGGAATTCAAACCCAGGTCTGGTCTGCTGGATGTCACCAGATTTGCAGCTCAGAGCCTTAGACCACTGTGCTATACTGTCTCCCGGTTATTGGGGATTAATCAGCACCCTGGGTGCACTGTGAGTTGGTTACAGAATAGAATGCAGAGATGTTTATTTATTTATGTTTTTGGTAATCAGGTAAGTGCACTGATCCAGAAGACCATTTTCAGTCATGACCTGGGCCACACGGTGGCGTTACATACATACAAACAGTAGACATGATATACAATTTAAATATACTGTACAAGCACCAATAGACAACAAACAGACTAATGCTTACTTACGGCATACATACCACGGTAAGTGAAGTACCATAGGGAAACCGGCAGCAGTACAAGGGGAGAATAGTTATGCATAATGCACAGGTTGACAAGGAGCAGTTTAAACATAACAGACTTATCAATATCTAGTCTAGGTAACATGCCTGTCCTGAGAAAGACAGCAGGTCGACCTGAGGAACTTGTGGTAAAAAGTAGAGCATGGCTACCAGACAGTGCGCTGAGTTTTGGCAGTGAGGGAGCATAGGCTGAGTAAACTGGAGAGCAGAATATTTAGTGATGTGCCCTACCAAGTCCTGGTGCATCCTTGAGCCACTGCCTGGACCAGGTAGAGTGATGTGGGAGGAGGTCTCACAGGTAGGTTTGAGAGGCAGTATGTTAATTAATCCTCTGGAGTGGATTAATGTGCTTAGAACATGGGGTGTCACCAGAGGTGAAGAAATATCAGGAAAACATGTTTAAGTGATGAAACGATAGGAACATTTTTATCTGCTCTGCCACCAGCAGAAATACTGTGGTGCCGACAGTGCTGAATTTCCGACCACTGATTGCACAAGACAACCAACTCACCATGTACCTTTGCAGAGTACATGCTTTCCCTGTATTGTCTTCAGCTCTGGTGACACCCCATGTTATAGACTCTTGGTCTGTGATGACACACTCACATTGAGTTTGCCTTACAGCATTTGCCTGACTGCTTAGCCATGCATGGGGGAGGGGGGAGTGTGCTCCACTGTGCCTGTAGGAGCAAGGGTGTAGACAGGCATACTCACTGTACACATTTGTGTACAGTTTTGTTGCATGCCTGTCACAAACCATAAGCCACTCTGTTAATATTATCATTCTAATCTGTAGTATTTGGGTTAGTGTAGGCCACTGAGTAGTGTCTAATACATGTATAACCTCTTTAGAGAGCAGATGAGTCATCTGACAACAATCTGACTTGTTTGGAAGGGGGTGCCATTTGGAAAGGATGTATACATTTTTTAATTGGGGGGGTGTAACTGTTGGAGATTGTGTACAAAATGGAAATTTCTGGCTACACTCCTTTGTAGGAGTGTGGTTTCTTATCAGAGTCACAGACACAGATAGGAGATTGCCAGAGCTGTGAAATTGCTCTTCAGAATCACACACATACAGTACACGCACACACTGACGGGAGACAGCCGCAACTGTGAATTCCATGTGCGGGTCACGGTGTGTATGTCTCTCTCTCTCACTCTCTCTCTCTCATTGCTAATGCTGGGTTCTGCTGTCTGTTCGCTGCAGGCAGAGGAAACCCAGATTGTGCTGTGGACTGTAGGAGGAGTTGTTGGCTAGTGAGTAGTAGTCCCAGTGGGCTACTGTTTGTCAGTCACCAATAAAGCGGTTTGCCACAACACTTTCAGGTGAACATCTTGTCACCATGACAGAGGACCACCCAGGCATTCTGAGTCCAGCAATCTGTAAACCCATCCACAGTGGACAGTTCTCATTGTGTGGCAGACCCAAAATTTCACCCGGCCAAAAACAGTACTGACACTGTTGCTCATTTTGAGGTTCTGGTCTGCTGCAAGGGGGAGCGAAGATTGTCAGTGTGTGTTGCGGTGGGCTGGTTTCACTTAAGAACATGCACAGTGCAACCCTTTCTCTCTTTACCCCCATCCAGAGGTGTGCCTGTTTCCAGTACACAGATAGCAAGGATTGCACAGACCTCAACTCCTGATCGCCAAAAGGACTCTCACTGCTGTCATTATTGTACAATTTTGTTTTCCTCGCATGAACTGCTGGAGTTGTCCGTGCACTCTCTCTCTCTCTCTCTCTCTCTCTATTTGCTCTCCTGCTGTCTCTCTCTCACCCAATTAAACACTGACAAGGCTGTCTGTCACCTACTGTCTGTGTTCTGTTGCTGCACACATAAAGGAATGAAGGAAAAAGGACATGACAGTGTCACTGTATGGGCTGCACTGATGGCACAGTCCCCGGAGATCCGGAGGTGAGTGGGTGGGAAGCCAGACAGCGGAAAGGGGAAAATAAGTCTAATGTTTTATAAAATGTGTAACACTCATTCCCCGGGAGAGACACAGAAAACACTACACAAAGTTTGAACACTGCAGTCACTGTTGCTGCACTGTGCCATAGTACCTGACAGGCTCGCTCACTTAGCAAGGATACTACTGGCTGCTGCTCAGACTGTAGTTTTGCCAAAATAACAAGATCTGGTCCGCTCTCTGATCACTCAGGGTGGATGCTTCACCACTTGCTGTGAATTTATCATGAATTAATCAACGGTCACCTTATGGCTCTGTACCAGTCAGGTACCTGTCTTTCTTTACCCAGTGTTATAAAAAAAATAATACATGACGTGAAATACAACATAATAAACATATAGTAAATATGACATAAATATATTACAGTTTATTATTTATTTATTTCAAAAGATTTACCAGGAAAGACATACTGAGCTGGTAACAGCTCATTTCCAGATACACTCTGGAGGGAGAGCATAGAAACAACAGTAAGGTACAAGAGTTAAAGACATCAACAATAGTGTAGCAACAATATTCTGGATCAAATAAATGCAGTGCAAACAAAATGTGGTGCAAATATGCAATGCAATAGCAAATGTGCAAACACCAGTAGAGAGTGCAAGTAAAACAGGGTCAGATTGGAGGTCAATAGTACAATCCATTTACCAATTAGAGCAGGGGTTCTCAAATGGTGAGGCCAGCCTCCCTGGCGAGCTGCAACCTGTTCCAGGGGATGCTCAAGCAAGTCTGAAAAAGTACTGTATTTAAATTTGGGATTTTATATATTTTGTGTGAAGAGATGAAGCAAACCAAAAGAGGATAATAACAGTAGGTGAAGTTTATGTATTTACTTACTAATAGGTGACAAGGGAACATGACTGAGCCAAGACTAATTTCAGGTGTACCCAAGGAAGGGTAGAGAGTGAATACATTTCAAAAGGTAACTGCAAAATAATCAAGAAATATACAATGAGCAATAGTGCAAATAAATATGAATAATAAATTAATAATGAGTGGTGGTAATTGGTCAATTTGTAGACTGATGGCAGAACAGCCCAAATACAAGGGCTGAGCATAGAAGTGCTAAGAGCAATAGCAGGAAGGAGCAAAGTAATCCCAGAGAAGTTGCTTATGAGCAGGGACAGATGGAGAGAGGCAAAGTATGTAGGAAGGTTATTTCATATAGAGAGGAAACAGAGGAAGTAGTCTCACTCATGAAGAAACTGCAACAAGGGGTAACAATGGTTGAAGAATGAAAATAGCAGAGCAAGTAGGTTGGCCTGTGGGGGGTGTTACAGTAAGTTGAATAACAATATTTGATTTATTTTATTTATTTGTTATTCAGATAACACCTTTGAGCACAGGAGTTCTTTTTCAAAAGTTCCAAGTCAGTATAAGACAAAGAACTGAATGTGAGCCAAGTACTCAAAGGGGTTTCAATTTATTCATGGTGTACTGTGGAAAGTACAGGGTGTTATTTTTCTTTGGGGGGGCCCACGATTATTTCAATTTTTGGGGGAGGCTCAAAATCTTTTACATAAATTTGGGGAGGCTCACTGTGACAAAGTCTGAGAACTATTGAATTAGAGCAACTCCCTGTAGGTTTCTCTGACAAAATGCTGGCCTTTATCACTAGATGGCAGAAGTGGATGTGGTATATGGCTATAGTCGCTATTACCTTTGTCCCATAAATATGCTGGGCAGGTGGGGGGGGGAGTTGCTTCAGTCAATTTTGTTAAGGATGAGAAGTCAAATGGTATGTAGCAGGGGCATTTACTTGTTTAAGCTACTCCCGAAACATTGTGAAAAGGTTTTGCTTTTAGCTGAAGAAACTGTGATTGAGAATCTTTTTTATTCTTTCATTCATATGTAAATAGGACAATGTAATGCCAAATGACAATATTGTATTTGTGACCTATCTAATAACATGAAGCTACATTTATATAGGCTCAGAATAAAAACAAGCATTTGTCAATGCTGAATGTTGTCACACTGGCATTGTATATTTTATTTATTTAGTTTTTTTTGACCAGGTAAGTGCACTTGACAAATCCTGCCTATTTTCAGGTACGACCCGGGGGAAGGGGATACAGATGAATGGCAACTGACCTTGAACCAGATTAAGCTGTTGGTGGTAATTTTAGTGAATGAGTGAAATTTGACCAGGACACCAGGAATCTTACTCGAGAGAGGACGCTGCTAGGCTACGGAATCTCGTCAGAGAGCTTGCAGACGGCTCGTGGCAAGATGTGTGGAGGCTGAGGAGCTGATCACCTCCGCAGCTTCCACCGACTGTGTGATCAGCATGGATATGGAACCTATCTCAGATCGGAGTGCTGCAATGGCAGCGGTTTCTATACCTGTTTTGGAAGTACTATGCAACGTCCCCTCGGAGGTGGGTGAAGAGCGGCCCATTCGAGAGGTGGATGAAATTAATCATCAGCTCCATGCTGTGGAGCGCCAGTTCGTTGCTGCATGGAACATCTTGCTGCAAGAGTTGCAGCAGCATCGTGCAGTCTTACCTGATGGACGGGAACAGGAAAAGATACGGACTGGTGCCATGCAGTCCCCTGTAGTCGGACCACTATCTGCAGCTGTTTTGGAGAATGGCCTTTCTGTTTCACTGCCCTCCTGTTCTGTGTTGGACTGTCCTTTGGATCTGGGTGAGTCTCTAAATTTTACTGCTTCCCCATCCCAGCAGTCTTTTATATGGAGACTCTGACTTCTTTGTCTACTCCTGTAGCAGTCCCTGAAATGCTTTCTGGCCCACATATAGGGTGGTTTACTATTGGCTGGGCTCCTAAAGGAAACAAGGGACTTGTTGGGGGCTCTGTGGAAACAACTCGTGCATCGACAGTACAGAATCCCTCTGCCTGTTACTAATGCCCCCCACGTCTGGAAATATGCTTTTTGCTACTAAAGAAACAGGCTTCTGCACATGGGTAGCCACAGCCCTTGATGCTGCTGGGTGGGTGAGATCCCCAGATGGGAAAACTTGGGACGCTAATGTGGCATCTGAAGGGGATACTATACATTCCTCTTCTACTGTGGGCTTGGGTCTTCCTCCTGGACAAGTGTCAAATGATGTTTTAGCCCCTTCCCCCCTTATTTCCAGTCCGGATCTTATGGAAAACATTAGGAAATTGGAAGATGGTGATCTGTTACACTCTTCTGAACCCCCCCAAGGCCTTATCTGATGGCACTATAGCTCAGCTATCTGCTCCTATATCTGAGCTTGGACAGGGGAAAGCCCCATTTGTGTGGCATGATAAAATTGCTGAAAAACTTTTTCCTGCTACTTTTGGTCTCTTAAATGAGCCTGCCGCTCGACGTAATGCAGTACATTTGAAATTTCAAGGGTCCTTGGATGATGTGCCCAATAGACTTTTCATTGGTTGAGAATTGTTGAAAAACAGTATGCGCTTTTATGCATATGAAATGTATGCTTTGATTCATATGCCTGGGGACTCTATTTTCAACATCGGTTTCAAGCATTCAGCAGGATTGGACAGATTTTGGAAACAATATGATGCTTTAAAAATACACTTATGTGGAAACCTTTTGGTCATACCTTTGACAAAGCCAGTTTCTAAGAAATTACAGTTCTATTTCGAAATGAGGGGGTTAATGTCACTAACATAACCTACTGGTCACAGCAGCATTGTACTGTTAATGGTCCCCCTGAGCCTATTCTTGATGATGAACATCTCTGGATGGCGGGGTTGGTGATATTTAATTAATTTACGTTTACAGAATGGGTTAACTAAACATCTGCCTAATTGTTTTTATCTAGGTCGGGATAGGGGTGTTCTCTTTTATCCAGGGCAGCCACGGGTTTGTTATAAGTGTGGGGCACTACGTCATTTAAGCAATGTGTGTGATCAACAGAAATGTGGGCTCTGTGGGGAGTTAGGCCACATAGGGGCTCATTGTAGACATTCAATGAGGTGTAATTTATGTGATGAGCAGGGATACACTTTCCGTTCTTGCTCCTGGGCTTCTCACAATCAAGCTGATCCTGCTGTTTGGGCTGAACAAGACATCTATGTTGCTAATGTACAAAAAGAGCATCAAAAGATGCAGGATTTATTATTGCATGCTGCTGCACCTGTCCCTGTTCCTCACCCTTCTCCTATTCATGCTGAGGGGGAGATGTTTCAGGCCCCAGACTTAGATGACATGGATACTGGTGCTCCGGTTCCAATGTTCCCTTGCACTACTGGTATAGCTGAAGGTCCTGCTCTGGCTCCCCCGTCCCCTACACTGTTTATTGATCAAGGCATACCTCCAGTGGTTGTTACTGATACTATTCAGACTGGTGTGCCTTTCGGTATACAGGAGGCCTCTTGTATGCCTCCACCAGGGGCACTGACTGATATTCCCTGTCAACGAGTTACCCGATCTAGGATCACCAAATCTGGTTCTGGGGTCCCTCCCATATGTCATGAGCCTGATCTAACTCCCACTGTCAATCCTTTTGCTCCTTTACTGGGCCATGAGGGTGATGATGATGGGGTGGAATCTGATTTCTCCTCAGTTGCCTCCTCTCTTCCTGATCATGTCCTAGATATAGAGGTTAAGGAAAAGCCCAAACCAAAAAAAGGAAAAAAGGAAGTGATATTTTTTTTAGTTAGTCCTTGGTTTTTCCTTCTTTTCTTCTGACAGATGCCATTTCCTTTATTACTGTTAATGTAAACAGTATTAAGTCTCCATTAAGGAGGCGTCTTACTTTTGCCAGTCTTAGTGCATATTCTGGTTCTGTTATACTTTTACAGGATACCAGATTGGGCTCCCTGGCATGTATAAAAGAAGCAGGACAGGATTGGCATTGGGGTGCTTCTTTCTGGTCACCCAGAGAAGTTGTATGGGATGGTTTGGGTATTTTGTTTTTTTCTAGCATTTTCTATTCAGGTGTTACAAATCTTAGACATTTTACCTAGTAGAGCTATGCTTATGGATATAGCTGTCTCTAATTGTACATACCGTCTTATAAATATTTATGCTCCACAGTCCAAAGTCAATAGATCTGCTCTGTTTCACCGCATTTCTCCATATTTACATACTTCTAAGTTAGTTTTATGGGGTGGTGATTTTAATTGCAGATTAGCTGCTCAAGATTGGGGACGTAAGACTCAAAAAATGTTTTGTGACACCAGTGCCTAGTTGCAAGTTTTACAAACTAATAATTTGATGGATTCTTATGATTTATTGCACCAGCAGCCAGAGCATACCTTTCATAAAGGTACTATCTCTTCAAGGATAGATTTCTGGTTTTTGTCGAAGAGACTTTCCTGTTTTTCTATTTCCACATTACCATTAGAGACATCTGACCATTTAATTCTGAAACTGACTATTGGGTATTATCAAAAAATTGTATTGGGACATGCCTGTTGGAAATTTAATATGTCTCTTTTACAGGATATTTACAGGATATTTACAGGATACTGATACAGTTCTCAGAAGGAACAGGACAAAGAACTGTATCAGTTAAAGCAAAAGGAAGCTGGGAAGGCAGTCAGAACAGCAAAGGCCCAAACCGAGGAAAAGATAGCCAACTCAGTTAAGAAGGGGGATAAAACCTTTTATAGGTACATCAGGGGCGAAGGAAAGACCAAGGGAGGGATAGTGAGGCTTAATAAAGGGAGGAGGGTGGGCAGAGGGTGACTATGAAAAGGCAGAGATACTAAACAAATATTTTTGCTCAGTATTTACAAAGGAAGAGGGGGTACCTAAAACAAACAGTAGAAACACTCTGGATACAGAAGTTGATACCAGCCCATTTACAGAAGAAAGGGTCCTGAAAGAACTCTTAAAACTGAAGGTGGACAAAGCAATGGGGCCTGATGGAATTCATCCCAGAATTCTAAAAGAACTAAGGGTAGAACTAGTGACACCACTGACTACCCTCTTTAACAAATCATGGGAGGATGGGGTGGTACCCGAGGACTGGAGGAGGGCAGATGTGATTCCCCTTCACAAAAGTGGGAGCAAGGCAGAAGCAGGAAACTACAGACCTGTTAGTTTAACCTCAGTGGTAGGGAAAATGATGGAATCACTTTTGAAGGAAAGAATTGTTAAATATCTAGAGGCCAGAGGGCACAGGACCCAAGGCAGCATGGATTCACAGTGGGAAGGTCATGCCAGACAAATCTGATAGATTTCTTTGACTGGGTGACCAAAGTAGCTGATCAGGGAGGGGCTGTGGACATGGCCTACCTAGACTTTAGCAAGGCATTTGACACAGTCCCACAAAAAAGATTAATATACAAGTTAGCCAGTCTGGGAGTGGGTCACAAGATGACAGCCTGGGTAAAGAATTGGCTGGAGAATAAAGCACAGAGAGTAATAGTAAATGGAGTCCACTCTGAAAAAAGGGGGGTTAGTAGTGGGATACCGCAGGGTTCAGTATTAGGACCAGTCCTCTTCAATGTCTTTATAAGTGACATTGCAGAGGGACTGGAAGGAAAAGTATGTCTCTTTGCAGATGACACAAAGATCTGCAACAGAGTTGATGCACAAGGTGGAGTGGAAAGGATGAGAAGGGGCTTGCAAGGTTAGAGGAATGGTCAAATGTATGGCAGCTTAGATTCAGTGCTAAGAAGTGCAAGGTAATGCACCTGGGAAACAAAACCCAGGGAAGAGTACACAATGGGGGTGAGATATTACAACAACAAAAATGGAAAGGGACCTGGGGTAGTCATATCAGATGACCTAAAGGTGGGCAAGCAATGTGAGAGGGCAGCAAGGAGGGCTGGGGGGATACTAGGATGCATAGGGAGAGGCATCACCAGTAGAAAACAGGAAGTTATTATCCCTCTGTACAGACAGCTAGTGAGACCCCATCTGGAGTACTGCGTGCAGTTCTGGAGACCCAATCTCTGCAAAGACATAGACAAGGTGGAAGCTGTTTAGAGGAGGGCAACTAAAATGGTGCAGGGTCTGCACCAGAAGACATATGAAGAGAGACTTAAGGAGCTTAATATGTATAGCCTCGAGGAAAGGAGGGAGAGGTGGGACATGATAGAAACTTTCAAGTACCTCAAGGGAATCAACAAAGTCCAAGAGGGTAGCATCTTTCAAAAAAAGAGGTGTGCAAGAACAAGGGGGCATAATTTGAAGATAGAAGTGGGGCAGCTCAGAGGTAATTTAAGGAAGTATTTTTTCACAGAGAGGGTGGTGGATGTATGGAACAGCCTTCTAGAGGAGGTTGTGGAGTCACAAACAGTGGTGGAATTCAAGCATTCATGGGACAGTCATAAGGCAATTCTAGGGGGTGGGGGTAGGAAGAAGTAGGCTGCTGGTTAACTAGTATCTGCAGCTTATCCATCCGGTAGGGAAATGGGCAGACTGGGTGGGCCAAGTGGTCCTTATCTGCCTTCAAATTCTATGTTTCTATATGGTATTTTCCATGCAACTGCATTTCTTTTTTTCACTGCGGTCGGATATAGTCTTTTTATATGACAGTCCTCTGGACTGGTGGGAAGACACCAAAGAGGACCTTAAGTTTCTTTTTCTTCAGGTTTCTTGGACTAAAGCCCGGAATTCGTATCTTACCTATCTGGGTTATAGAGCCAGATATATGGCCTTGTTGTCACAGGCATGTTCTTCACAGGGTAGTAAGTAAGCACCAGGAGTTTTTAGGTATTAAAGCAAAAATGCTAGCTTTTCTTCACTCACGAGAAAAAAGATATAGATATCAACAGAAGTATGTTGTTTCTGGCACCCGAGAGCAGGTGAACCCTTTTGATCTTTCTGATCAGGAATTGCCACCCTTGTGTATGACTGCCTTACAATCTTCAACTGGATTACTAGTACATGATACTAGAAGTATTCGGATCATAGTTCAAACATATGTTACAAAGTTTTACTAAACCTGATTCTGATTCCTTATTTCCTTTTTTTCATCATATTGACATCCCATCACTTTCAGAACTTGACATTAAGGCACTAGTATCCCCTCTTTCTATAGATTAAGTTAATCAGGCTATATAGGTCATTTATCTGCACATACCAAACCAGGAATAGATGGCCTACCAAATTAATTTTATAAGATTTATGCAGATATTCTTGCACCTTGGCTGCTTGTTGTTTTTCAAGCAGTTTGGGTAGAAAAAAGATTAACCTCTCGCATGGAAAATGGGGTAATGTTTTTTATTCTGCAAAACTGGAGACCATTGAGTCTGTTGACTTCTGACTACAAAATATTGGCCAACATTCTGAATCACAGTCTCTCAGCAATTACAAATAAATTGTTAATTTCTACACAAACATATGTAGTTCCTGGCAGAAATATCTCCCAGAATTTAATTTTTATTAGGGGATTGATAGACCAGGGTCTACAGAATAAATTGACTGGTTATTTGTTAACCTTAGACCAGGGAAAAGCTTTTGACGCCTTGCGTCATGATTATCTCTGGGCTACTGTAGCATACTATGGTATACCGCCTCATTTTTTGGATTTAGTTCAAATCTTTTATAGTTCAGCAAAAGTAACTCCCATGGTTAATGGACATTTGGGTATCTCAGTTCCTTACCAGATTGGAGTCCAGCAGGGCTGCCCGCTGAGTCCGCTATTGTTTGTCTTTGGTTTGGACCCCTTACTGCAGTTTATTGAGTTGGATAAAGATGTTCATGCTATTGTCTCCTCAGAGGGTTATTGTTTCTCTAAAATATTGGCTTATGTGGATGACTGTATTTGTTCTATCACAGATATTGATTCGGGGAGACGTATTTTGTTTTTTTTACATTCGGTACAACTCAGCACTGGTATTAAAATCAATACCTCTAAATGCTCTTTATTGCCTATAGGTCAGACTTTTAGTGTTCAATTTTTTGACATCCCAGTTGTTGATAAAAATTGAAACTTCTTGGTGTGTGAGAAGGACCTGCAGAAACTTGAAGAATGATCAGGGTTTGGCAGTTGAAATTCAATGCAAAGAAATGCAAGATAATGCATATGGGGCACAAAAACCCTGGCACAACATATCAGTTGGGGGTGAGATATGGCATGCACCAAGCAGGAAAGGATCTTGGGGTTGTCATCTCTGAGACCTCAAGGTAGGGAAACAGTGTGACAAGGCATCAGGTAAAGCAAATAGGATGCTGGGATGTATAGGCAGGGGCATCACCAACAGGAAAAGGGAGGTCATAATTCCGCTATACAAGACACTAGTGAGGCCCCACCTGGAGTACAGTGTACAGTTCTGGAGACCATACCTACGTAAGGACATAGACAGGGTAGAGAAGGTTCAGAGGAGGGCAACAAAGATGGTGCATGGATTGCATCACAAGTCCTATGAAGACAGGTTGAAGGAACTGAACATGTACTCCCTGGAGGAGAGGAGAGAGAGAGGGGATATGATAGAGACATACAAGTATCTTACAGGGAGGAACAGGGTGCAGGAAAACACTATTTTTAAGTGAAAAAGATGTTCCAGGACTAGAGGGCATGGGATGAAGTTGGAGGGAGGATGATTCAGAGGGAACATGAGAAAGAATTTCTTCACAGAACGGGTGGTGGACAAGTGGAACACCCTGCCAGAGGAAGTGGTGGGGGCTGAAACAATCATGGGATTTAAGAATGCATGGGATAGACATAAAGGAATTCTGGAGGTCAGGGGTTAGGGGAAACAGACTTCTAGGAAAACAAACTGAACTTACAAGCTCAAATGGGCAGACTGGGGGGGCCATAGGCCCTTATCTGCCGACACTGTCTATGTATCTATGTATCTATGTATTTTGGCTCACCAGACTCAGTACAATATAACTGGGATGAGATTTATGATAAAGCAGTTCATAAAGCAAAGAAATTGCAGTCATGGAAAATGACACGGAAAAAATGTGTCTTCTTGTTAAAATCCTATATTGCGCCTCTTTTTTTATTCCTTTCTTGTATTTTTCCATTACCATTTGATATGCATTCCAAATTTTTGAGTCTTTTTTTTCAGCTGCTGTGGGGTAGCTGTTTGAATCCAATGAAGAGAGAGCACACCTACAGACCCTGGAAAGCTGGTGGCCTGGGTATGATACATCCTATTGTTCAATTTTTTGGAAATTTCTCCTATAATTCGATTAGACCTTTGTTGTTAGAGCAAAATGTCATGGGTTGTATGTGTATGTCCCTGTGGGGATGCCCTTTTTTAACAGCTTGGGGACGGGGGAAATGGCACCCTGTGGATAAACAGTTACCTTTGTATGTTCAACTCACTTTGAAATACATTAGACTATGGAAAATAGAGCTTAGTTGGTTTGTAGCACATGAGCGGAAGTCTTTTTGTACTAATATTGTTTTTACATGCTATTTTGAGGATTCCCTTTTTTCAGTTCCTGCTTGTATAGATACGCTTTCCTTGTTAGATAGTGTAATAGAACCTAGAATTCTGAAAAAGATGCGGGATGTGGTCTGGTTGTGTGCTCATCAGAAACTTAATATGTGGGCAAATCATATGCATAAGCAGTTATGTGATAGAGTCTGTCAGGAGCCCTCTTGTCAGGGGCAGCTTGAGACAATGCAGCACTTATTTTTTGAATGTTTCCATACTAAATCCTTTTGGTATGCTCTGGCGCATTGGTGGGGTGAACTGCTTTTTGGTTCTATTACCTATAACATCTTGGTGTTAGGACAGATTCCAGTGGCATGGCACAAATGGCATAAAAGTACTGTGTATGTGCTATTAGCCTGTCTTAAATTGCATATTTGGCAGGCTCGGTGCTTAAGAGTGTTACAGAACAAGCATTTACAGGTGCAGGAAGTTTTTTTCATATACAGGAAGAATTAAATGCTAGCTATGTTTATGACTTCAGCACTCTGGGGATCAATGAAGGTACTTTGGTTTGGAAGAATGTGGACTGGGTAGGTTAAGATTTCCTACTGTTTCATTATTTTTTTTCAGTGTATTGTTGCTTTGCCGTTATTTTTTCTTGCCTTATGTTTTGTTGTTTTTATTTGTTTATCTTATTTTGTTGTATTTGTTTTTGTATACTTAATAATAATTTCCCCCACTCTTTTTGATAAATGCCACGGGATCTTTAACATCCACCTGAATTACCACCAATCCAGACAGATGGGATCTCAGTTTAAAGTCTCATCCAAAAGATGGCACCTCAGAAGTGCAGCACCCCTCTCATGCTGCACTACAGTGTCAGTACTGGGATATTAACCCTAGTGTCAGATGTGGCTTTGGTAGTGCAGCGCGGAAAAAAATTTTGGGCAGGATGTGAAAAAAAGACAGCTGTACAGTTCATAAGGAGGTGTAAAAAAATGTCAGTGTTGAAAATGTGGCATGTAAATATTGCAGATTTGCGAAGTAACAAGGGTGCGTGGGAAATGTGCAACGCATGCTTGTAACATAGTCATTTTATGGATGTTCAGCACCAAATTTTCAACATAGGCATTTTAGTACCTCTGCTCATGCACTAGTAGTCTCTGTTATTTCCTCAGAACTGTCCCAAAAGTGATTTCACACAGCAACCGCCATAATTTTGCGCTGGACGTATGAAACACATTTTGGGCAGGATATGTGAAATGACATCTGTACTGTTCATCAAGAGGTGTGGAAAAATGCCAATGGTGAAAATCCAGAGTGAAAATATTGCAAATGTTACATTATAAGCGTGTGTGCAATCGGCCAATGCACGGTCATAACACAGTCATTATATGGAGTATCGTCACCAAATTTTCAACACAGGCATTTTAGGACCTCTGCTCATGAACAGTTTCACTGCCATTTTCTTAATCTGGCCCAAACACTGATTTCCCATAGCGATCATGCTATTGTGCACCGGAAGGACGGAAACACATTTCGGCCATGATGTGAAAAATGACAGCTGTACTGCTCACAGGGAGATGTACAAAATTGACAGTGTTGAAAATGTGGCATGAAAATATTGCAAATTCGCGAATTTACGAGCCTGCATAGCAGCTGCGCAAAGCATGCTCGTAAAACAGCCTTTTTGCTTTCCACCAATTTGCAACATAGGCTTTTCAGAGCCCACTCATGAACAGGGTATTCGTCATCTGTTATCAGTCCCAAAAGGTGATTCCATGCAGTGACTGCAAAATCACCTTTCAGGACCGATTAACGATATGACAGTGACAGAATTATGAGAGAGGTCCCAAAACCCCATGTTAAAAATTTGGTGTAAAAATTCCCAAAAATGCCCAAGATATGCATTAAAGTTGAAAAACCCCTATTGATTCCATTATACAGCTTACTGGCATTTCCTCAGTTTGTGGTTAGCTTTGATGAGTGCAGATGTGTTCCCAGTCCACCGAAGATCATCATGCCGCACTCTGGAGGTAAGTATGGGGTGCAGGTTGTGGGAGGGGGTTGGAAGACTACGAGGGACCGTTTTGCTTTTTATAGGCAAAAATAAAATAAAAGACATTGGGGACTCTTTCTTTAATAGGTGCTTTGGCATTCTGGGTTGGCTCCCAGCATGCCACCTGTGTGGTGGATGGGGCTTTTAGCTGATCGGGGATTGGGCACTCTCTGTCGGCAAACAAGTAAAGGAGGGAACACATTATGCCAATGGGAGTGGGCTCCCCATCGTCAAAATTCAAGGGGAGGAAGGGATATATGCCAATGGGGACTGGGGCCCTGTTGGCAAAGAAAAACTGTTGGGGGGGTGCATGATGCTGAGGAGGATTGAGCACTCCCTCGGCAATCAAAGAAAGGGGGGTACATGATGCTTGTGGGGATTGGGCACCCCCGTCGGCACACAATAAAGGAAGGGGGTTGACAGGCAACAGCAGCAGTCACTGCCGTCATGTTGCCTGTACGTAGGGAGAGGTGTGTTGTGGTCACGATGCATGAGAGCTTTGCTCTCTTTGCAGCGGACCTTTTCTGTGATGTCTTCACCTGATTAGCTAGGCAGGGTGTCGGCCCCTGCTGCTGGCTGATTGGGGAATGCAGGACACACCTACTGGTGCATGCCCTGCATTCGTCCAACAGTGACCGTGCCTCCAAATCTGCACTACTAGCAAGAAGTTTGCTTCGCAAGCGTGACAACATAATGAAATAAAAAAAAAAGAAAAGAAAAGCAGTCTGACCCATAATCACACTCCTGAACTACTTGTAGTCATTCAGGCCCTATAACACATAGAAACATAGAAACACAGAAGTTGACAGCAGATAAGGACTGCAAGGCCCATCCAATCTGCCCATTTCTTCTTCTACCTTATGAATGTGCCATCAGCCTTTGCTCTGTCAATGACCTATCTAGTTATACTCATCTGTATTGCTCCCTTATGCCTATCTCATGCTTGTTTGAAGCCCTGCACTGTATTCATATGCACCACTTCCTGAGGTAGGCCGTTCCATGCATCCACCACCCTTTCTGTGAAAAAGAACTTCCTCACATTACCCCTTAATCAGCCTCCCTTTAATCTCATGCTGTGTCCTCTTGTCCTGCTACTTTTCTTATATTGAAACATGTTAGACTCTTTCACCTTGTTAATGCCATTAAGGTGTTTGACTGTTTCAATCATATTGCCTCTCTCCCTCCTTTGCTCTAGGGTATCCATACTGAGTTCAGTTAATCTTGCCTCATATGTTTTCTGATGTAGTCCCTGCAGGCCTGCACCATTTTGGTTGCCCTTCTCTGGACTGCCTCAATTTGGTTAATGTCCTTGAGAAGGTCTGGCCTCCAGTACTCCACTCAGTACTCCAGATGGGCCTAACCGGTGTTTTGTAAAGAGGGATTATTACCTCCCTCTTCTGACTTGTGATACCCCTACTAATACACCCCAACATTCCTCTAGCCTTACCTACTGCTTTAGAGATCTGCTTGGATGATTTCAGGTCATCGTGATGATGGTGCCTAAGTCTCTTTCTTTCGCTAGACTGCCAATAACTCTTCCCAGCCTAGGTGGCTTCTAGGGTTTCTCTCTCTTTGCATGATCTTGCACTTCTTTGTGTTAAACTCCAGTTGCCACTCTTCTGACCATGTTGCTAGTTTATCCAGATCTCGCCTCATTCTGCCCACCACATCTGGATCATCTACTCAAACACAGCAAAGAATCATTATGCTCCTACATTCTGACAGAAGCTGCCACTTCAGACCTGTGACTTCACCAGCAGGCAGTAAAAGTCAAACAACATCTACACCGACTGGCAAATGATCTTTTTGGCCTATCTGCATCACAAAAACAGTTTTCCAGAAACGTTTCTACAGACTGTACTGCTGTAAACACTGGCGACATAAAAAATCAGCTATGTACCGTACCCATAATGCCTTGCTATATATATATATATATATATATATATATATATCTATATGTAACCACCTACAAATGGGGGTTCTAAAAAGCCTCCATGGTGCTTGCCTAGATGTTCCCTTGCCTGCTGGCATTTGGCGTTTAAGCGATTAGAGAATGACTTTCTTGAGTGCTGGTAGAAACCTCCATACTGTCTCTTTAAGAGCTGTCTGCTTGCAGGACTGTTACTGTTTTTCTAGTGGGGGCTGGTGTTTCCCTGCTTGAGGCCCGCCTGAACTGCGGGGCAATCGCTTCAGTTTGCGGTCGCTGGAGGCGCAAAGGGAGACCATCTGAATGATATGCTTGTTTTCCTGTAAACAGTTAGAGCATTTGTAATATTGTAGTTTGTCTAACTTGCTTTTGTTAAAGTTTGGACTCTGTGTGCATTGCCCCTCCATTTTGGACCCAAACTGCTGTTCCAAAGGCCAATGGGATTAAGGGAGCTGTAAAATGGAGACTGTTTGGACCAACCAGAATTCAGACTTTCCCTGGGAGCTGGTTTACAATGGGATGTATAGCTAGTAATTCTGGCAAGTGAAGTTCTGGACGGAACTTGGCGCCTATTTGCACCAACGTAGAGAGTTTCTGAGTGATTGACAACTGAGTCCACCAAGTGGACTGGGTGGCGCCTGAACAGAATGTTCTGCCCTGCGACTGAGAGATCAGATCACTTGTGACTGTGAGGAGAGAAGGAGCTTTGTGCTTCTGCATTGTATACTTTCACACGGGAAGCACGTGAGAGGCCTAAAGTCGGGCCATTGCCGCTGACAATTCCAATTGGACTGAATCTGATAGTACTGAAAGGAAGGAAGGCTGAATGAGTGGAAACCAGGCTCACCCTGTAGAAGACTGGAGAAATTGTTGAATCACGCTCGGTCTGCCAGGAATTGAAGCTGCTGTGGGAACTCCCTGGTGTTTGCAGTAAGTGCGATTGGGACCTGAAAGCAGCTGCCGGGTACAGTAATTTCCTTTACATATACAGTAAATGTGCTGAATGATTATGAGGAATAGCTATTCTGGTTCTCTTGTCACCGTGCAGTGTAAGCTGGAGGTCGAACAGAATGTATTCGGACTGAATCCGTCTGCTGATCAAAGCAGTGTGGCCTGGCCTGTAGAACCCCGTCTCTCTGCTTTGTGTGTCTGGCAATCCAGAACCACCATCTGCGCCAGGTTTTCAACGTGGGGTAGCGTAAGTACAAATCAGGGCATCCCCCTGTGACCTGTTAACAATCACCAGTGTTTCATCTGATTTTCTTTCTTTCATTTCCTCAAGGACTGAGCCATCTGGCTCCAGATTACAATTGGGTATTGTGCATATCTTTTTCCTACAGGGCCCTTTCCATCTGCACCTGCCGGCCAACCCCAGGCAACGGGCCTGGCTAGCCCCGCAACCTAGGTACCCAGAGTGTGACTTTTAAGACCTTGTATGAGTGCACAGAACTGTGATTTATTTCTGCTAATCAGCTTGATCTCCACTCGCTGTGTTTCACTCCCCTAAATAAACCAGACTGGATGTTATTGACTTTAACCTGTTTAAAGTGTCAGTACTTATATAGCAGGCATTGCATTGTCTTGTGTAAATTGACCAACCTTATTTCACAGTGGGTCCTCCGAGACAAACTTCAGAATCGGTCTCGAGGGTAAGTGGTACCTTATGATTGGATCCAGTGTATATGTGGGGTATTGGTATTGCAATTCTTGTGTATCGTGTGGACCATTAGAGGGAACAGAAGGGGTCTCAGTGTCCCAGAGAGCTGTGACCAAACTCGACCAACCATTGCAAACCCTGACCTCTGGGTGGAGGCACCCATCATAGAACCTAGGCCCCTTAACCTGTTGGTGGTCCCGCAGGCAGGGGCAGTAGCCAGTAGCCCTTGGGATAGTGCCACCTGGGGTTACATATATGAGTGTGTGACTGTATATATATATATATATATATATATCTACCTACACATAGATACATAGATGTTGACAGCGGATAAGGGCCTATGTCCCACCTAGTCTGCTGATATTGCACATGTACTTAGCTTCTTCAAGCTTCTCCAGAACTAGGTTATGTGTCTACATCTTAACTGCTATTCTGCAGTCCTCACTACCAAAATAAGGGCTTGCACCTCACTCTGAGTAACGAACATTTAAGTCAACTTTATAATTTACCCAAAATTCCTTGTTGCTGTATGTAAAATAGTGACAGTTCCCTTGCATGACATCATTCTGGGGCTGTGGCTGCACACAGAAAACTGGAGGCTAGGCAGAAAAAAAAACATACAAAAAGATGACTAGGACAGATTTTTTTACAAAACATAATTGCAGCTTCAACATCTGAAACATGGGTGGCAATGGCATACTATGTTTTTTTTCCATCACATCTCTTTTTCTCACCTTCCAGCCATGGTCCTGCTATACATCTAGCCACCGCTCCTCTGTTCACTGCCGACCCTTAAGCTGACTTGCCCAGCTGGCATACGCAGCTACAGCCATCGAGAAGGGGCTCCCTTTAAGCCCCCACACCCGGTGAGGATCCAATACTGGCACACACCTTATTTTCAGGCATTGTTGGCTGGTGAAACTAGCGGCCATCAAGCTGCTGCAGACTATGCTGCCATTTACCCTTTTTCTCCCAAATGGGAGCACGGACGTGCAATGATCTCCTTGCACAATGTGCAGATGTCTGCTGTTCTCCCTCCTGCTTGGCACCCGTGCAACTGCAGTTCCTCCGGGCATCCCCAGAGACCGCCAGAATGCGGTATGCACCCACCCCTTTCCCCAGGACTAAGAGAGCTGTCGTCAGACGCTTGATCCTAGTCCTCCCCTACTGACCCCCTGACGACACAGGCTCATTCCCGAATCTGGGTCGTTGGTGTGGAAAGAGGTGTGGCATCCAGTGCCTCAACCCTCAGTGCTACCGGGCTGGCCAATGGCATACTGTGTTAAACAGGCATTTGTAGAATGTGACTAAATTACTTTAAGTTCACTTATTAATCACTTCCATTAAATTGGAGTATTTATTATTATTGTTCTGCTTATTATATCTGGCAGGATAATGCTTTACCAGCATTTTTATTGCATTGCATTAATACCTGGCACACTTTGATTTGATCAATATTGGTTTATTTTTTTTGGCACCATCTTTATTTGTTACCATTTGTTTACATTTCCTTAAAATGTGATTTCATTTCTTTGCCTTCAAAGTGGTGATTTGCTAGTGCTTTTTATAATCAAATGTTTAAAACAAAAAAAATGTAAAAAGATAAGAAAATCTCACAGAAAGATAAGAAATATGATACCCACTCTCTGACTGGTGGTAATACCCCTTTAAATGAAGGCAGTCACTTCCTACTAAACTTTCCACTTCCTGATACATGAAAGTGAAACTAAAAAGCAGACTGCTGTTATGATGGCGTGCAGTAAGCAGCTGGAGACATAGATACATAGGTACATAGACAGTGTCGGCAGATAAGGGCCTATGGCCCACCCAGTCTGCCCATTTAAGTTTGTAAGTTCAGTTTATGTTTTCCAGGAAGTCTGTGGCCCCTTACCCCTTGTGGTGTCTCTTAGCACCTCCTTTACCGAGTCCTTTCCCACCTTTACCCCGTCCAAACATGATCAACACTAAAACATTTTCAAACTGATTAAAACAAAATAAAAAAAAAAAAAAAAACTCGGGGGAGTTAATCTGTCCAGTTTGTCTAGAATTATTTAAGGATCCGGTGATTCTGGTGTGTGGACACAACTTCTGCAAGTCCTGTATCAACAGGGTTTGTGACAGTACGAAAACCCCCTCCTGTCCCGAGTGCAGTGAGGAGTTCCCAGCCAGGAGGCACACGGTGAACCGACTGCTGGCTAATCAGGTTGAAAGAGCCCAGAGATTAAAGTGGGGGCAAAAAGATGAGAGAAGAGACCCTGGGCAAAAAGAAGCGATATGAGTCCAGATGCGAAACAAGCGAGAACAGACCAGCACTGTGGGGAGCATGAAAAGGGACTGAAATTGTTCTGTGAGGAGGATGGGACCCTGGCCTGTGTCCTGTGTGTACCTAAGCATTATGGTCACCACTTCATATCCCTGCAGGAGGCAGTCAGCATGTATCAAGTAAGGAAAACTGCTACTGTATGCACGTTCAGATAATTCATAGTTTTTCTCAGAGTTACCTGCTGTCTGGAAGTTTTTCTGAATTTACAACATAGGAAGGAGGCACAGTTTACTTGTTTAGTTTTACCGAGTAGAGACACTAGACAGTAAAATACCTATTTTCAAGGATGACCTGAGGGAATATAGTCAGGGACTCGATAATTAGAACAGGTACGAGAAAACATAATACACTAAGTGAAATACAACATAACAAGCATTTGTCAGTGGCGAATGCTGATTGCTTATATGTGCTGTTTAGGTATTTGAAAGTGAAAGTACCATGCCTAAGAACTGTCATGTGCCCCTCCCCCCAAGACATCCACTGTGTCTTTCTGTTCAGTATTCACAGAAGAGGTGGGGGGGAAGGACCACAGCAGTACAGCAGTTGCAAAGGCGTGAAGAGGTGGACAATAGTCCATTCACAGGCAGAAAAATCCTGGAGAGGGTGAGTAAACTGATGGTGGACAAAGCGATGGGACCAGATGACACACACCCAAGGATATGAAAAGAACTGTGAAGGGAAATAGCAGTACCTGTGGCAGCCATGTTCACTGAGTCATTCAACAGAGGGGTGGTACCAGAGAGCTGGAGGAGGGTGCATGTGGTCCATCTATAGAAATCCAGCAGTAGGGAGGAGGTGGGGAAGTATAGGCCAGTCAACCTCACTTCAGTAGTGGGGACATTAGTTAAAGAAAGGATAGTGTGCCTGTAGAAGACATTGGCGCCCAGGGACATAGGCACCATGGATTCACAGTGGGGAGGTCATATCAGACAAATCTGGTTGATGTCTTTGGGTGACAAAGGAACTAAATCAGGGTGAAGAACGCTTACCGTGATGCAAGCAAAGCGTTTGCCACCGTTCCCACATAGGAGGGTGATAAACTGGGTTAGAAACTGGGTAAGAGACAGGAGACAGAGAGTGGTGGTAAATGGGGTGCAGTCTGGGGAGAGGGGGTGACCAGTGGGGTGCCGCAGGGATTAGTGCTAGGGCCATTCCTGTTCAATGTCTTCATGAGTGACATTGCAGAAAGGGTGAAGGAAAATGTCTGCCTGTTTGCAGATGACACCAAGATCTGTAACACAGTGCATACCCCAGAGGGGATGGAGAAAATGAGGAGGGACCTGGGGAAGCTTGAGTAATGGTCTGAGGACTGGCAACTGAACTTTACTTCAAAAAAGTGCAAAAGTATGGACCTGGGACACAGAAACCTTGGGAAAAGGAAGAGAATGGGGGTTGGGGGGAGTTGGTGACAGTCACAAAGAAGGAAAGGGACCTGGGAGTCCTTATGTCAAGTGGTAAGGCAGCTCAGCAGGCCAGTGACATGCTGGGGTGCAAAGACAGGGGTATCACCAGCATAAGGAGGGAGGTAGTGATGCCATGATATAAAACCAAGGTCAGGCTTCACATGGAGTACTGTGTGCAGTTGGAGGTCACACCTTCATAAGGATATTAACAGGCTGGAGATGATCCAGAGAAAGGCGAATAAGATGGTACAGCACAAGGCTTGTGAGGAGAAAGTAAGAGACCTCAATATGTACTCACTGGAAGAGAGGAGGGAAAGAGGGGATATGATAAAAACATTCAAGTACCTCAAGGGTATAATTAGAAGTACTGAGAAGCAGGAGGCAGTTGCTGTAGGGATATGTGCCAGCTTCTGTGTGATATTCTTTTGCTCTTATAAATCTGTAATCTCCAGTATTTCAGTAACCACATGACCACATTGCCTTCTTTAGTCAATTTTATGCTGGTTGATGCCTTTGTCAGTTGGCAGACAGAGGACTCACTAGATTGTGTTGCCTTTTGAAAACCTTCATAGAATGTTCTTTTACTGGTAAGCATTTTGGAAAAGTGGTGAAGGTCTCACAATGTTTATTATGATTTTATCTCCTTATGTGTGTCCCCTTTGGTCCCCTCATCCCCACACCCCAACATTCATCAGTCGCCACAGCTTCAGCCTTCTTCTTGCCAAGATGGTGGGTGAGAAATATAGAAACATACAAGTTGCTGGCACATAAGGACTGCTTGGGCCACGTAGTCTGCCCATTTCCCTACTTGATGGATAAGCTGCATATTCTAGTTAATCAACAGCTTACTTCCTCCTACTCCCCAGTAGAACTGCCTTATGTCTGTCCGTGAGCAGCTGCCTTCACAGTCTGTGAAGTCTGGCTTCTTTCAGTGCCACTTATTGGTTATCTTCCAACACAGGTGAGGCGCTGCCAGGCCAAAAGTAACTCAGGACAAGGAGGTTTCAAAGTGGGGAAGAAATGGGAAGAATGGAGTGAGCAAGAATCAAGTACTGATTCAGATGCAGTGTCGATTTTAAGATCAACATACTGGTGTGCACACTGCAAATAGAACCCTAGCTCTTTAAGCAGCTTTATGAAGAGTAAAGGCTTCTTGAAGCAGTGGGGTTCTGCTTGTTGCACGGTAAGTGGGCTGCATCTAATTCAGTAATTTACTGTACCTTACATGTGTATGTATGGTAGACCCAACTTTAAATAAATACTGCACCTGAATTAACACATGATGCGATAGAAACATAGAATTCGTCAGCAGAAAAGGACGACCCAGACCACCCAGTCTGGCCAAGTGTTCTCTACTTACGTGTAACTTCCGCCTGTATATGTTAGTGCATGTCTTATTCTGCCTGCGTCCATCAGGACCTCCTTGTGAGTGAGCTTAATGGATTTTTCCTGCAATGAACTTGAACCTACTCCACTTCCATAGCCCTATTGATCTCCGTTGACCCCCTCCTTCCCCTTTTTCTAATATACCCCTAAGTTTATCCCATGCATGCTTCATGCTCTCTACCATTTTAGCTTCCACCACTTCTCCTGGCAGTCTGTTCAAGGCATCTACCACCCTTTCAGCAAAGAAATATTTCTTCACATCTATCCTGAATGCCCCTTCATTGTATGCCCCTTGGTTTGGGTGCTCATCCTCATTTGAAGGAAACTCCCCAACTGTGATCTCTTTACCCCTGTGAGGTTCTTTGTAGGTCTTGATCATGTCACCTCTCGCCCTCCTCTCTTCCAGAGTGTACATGTTGAGATTCTTCAGCCTTTCCTTGTAGGGATTCCTGTGAAAATTCTGAATCATTTTAGTTTCCCTCCTCTGGAAAACTTCAACCTTGTGTCCTTTCTGAAGCGTGGGCTCTAAAACTGGACACAGTACTCCAGCTGGGGGTATACCAGGGAATGATACAATGGCAGTAGAACATCCCTCGCCCTTCTACTGAAGATGCCACTCCTTATGCACCCCAGAATGCAATTTGCCCTGCCCCAAGCCTTGTCACACTGTACTGCCATCTTGAGGTCCTCTGATATAATAACCTCAAGGACCCTTTCATGTCTAGTGAGTATCAGTACCTCCCCCCATCCTATACTCGGCATCAGGGTTTCTATGCCCTAGGTACATAATTTTGCACTTGTTGGATTGAACCCCAAGTAAGTAAGAAAATGGAATTGATTTGAATGAACTGTAGGCTTTTAAGCAGCTTTTTGGGGAGTGTGTATGTGTGTGTTTGGGGGGGGCTGTGGTACGGGTAGTACATCCAAGAATGCCACTGACTTCCCCACCCCCTCCTCACTACTTCCACAGTGTTCCCCAAGTCGTTTGTACCCACATGCAACAGCAAATGAGGTTTCTTCCTGCCCCTCACTGTACGTTTGAGCAGTGCTTGCCTTGCCCCTCCTGCACTCAATCTGGGGGCAGCTGCAATGCAAATATGGGTGTGCCTTTCCCCCTTTCCACTCCAACTCACCCATTTCAGTATAGAATCCCTCAGGACGAGTACCCCCTGCCCCTTACCCCCTTTCTCTTCTAATGCCTCTTCCACCACCCCAGTATTCGTTCTTCCCTGTCCCTTACCCCTGCCAGCTGCACCCTCGGTGACTTCTGTATCTGTACCCCTTACTTCCGCCGCACCCCTTTTCTTTGTCTTATTCCTCCCATCCCCCTTGAACCCCTTCCCAGCCTGACTACTTCCCACTTGGCTTCCCATGTCGACCTCCCCTGCTGATTTCCAACCCCTCTCCCATCCCCGTTGTTGTTGATTTAGAGTCCCCATTCCCTTCTACCCAGATAGTGATGCCCCTCCCATCGTTCCCTCTTCCCGTAGCCTTCTGTTCTTCAGTCATCACCCACTCCTTCTTTACTAGCCTTCTTCTACCCTTTTGTCCTGCTATCTCTTCCCCTATCTGTTGCTGTCCTTCTCATGCTCTGTGTGTCCTCTCCCCTTCAGTATGTTTCTGATCCCCCCTGTGTCCCATGGCAGAGGTTTGAATGTATTCATAATTGATACCTGTCCTACATCTCTTCCCCTATCGGTTTCCCCTCTTACTTTTCCCCTCCATTTGCCACCCCTGGTGCCTCACTACCCCATGACCATCTACTCTCTCCCTGGTACTCTTAGGTGTCTTGCTCCCCATCAGTAGGCAGCCCCGCCGCCTCAGTGTGCCCTCCTCTCCTCTCTTTATAGCTAGTGCCCTGATACTGGGGGTCAGTTTCAGTTCCTAGTTATTCTTCCTCTGTCCCCTTGCCATCCTCTACCTCTAGGATACCTATCACTAATATGCCCGCTACTACACTACTCCCTAACCTCCACAGTTCCTCCCTCAAACTAGCCAGTAATCTACAGAACATACACCCTCCCAATCCTCCAAGCCCAGTCCAGGATCATGACACACCTACACCCTGTAAACCCCTCCAGCCTTCCAAAGATGCCCGCCCTAGTGATATGTGGCACCTGCCCCATTGTGGCACCCATCTTATGCTAGGGGGTCTTACTCCCAGGTTCTGTACCCTACAATTATTAGGCCCCTATTTACTCAAATTTCTGTCCCCCCACACTAGTCCCCATACTGACCCCTTGCAGACGGGGGTAATTCAGGCTCAAATGTCATCCATTTCACTGTGACGAGGTACCTTTGTAAATGAGCCTCTGGCTCAAAGGTTGTTAAACTGATGTTCTAATAAATAAATAAATAAATCCGTTAGACATTGTATTACTGTAGCAATCCTAAAGCCTCCTTCTCTATTTTTCACCCCTCAGCTACCATACTTTTTGTTCTCGGCTCTCATATAGTTTCACTTAGCCCTTTTAGAAATCCTATTGCACTCCAAGTATTACTCAGTTCAGTTAGACAAATAAACAGAACAAATACATATGTATTATTACAGCAATCATAACAGTATAGCTCAGCATACCTTTCAACCTCTTACCTCATGAATCAGGGACAAGGCTTAAAGAAATCAGGGACAAAGATCCCAAATCAGGGACACATCTTAAAAATTGGTACTATTCACTCAGAAAGCTGATAGAATAAAGGGACTTGTGTTAAGATGCATTTTCTGTAAAACAACAAGTCTGTAACTTTAATGTTTGACATTATTTTGTGCTTTTAATCACCACTGTTCTGTCACAAAAACAAAAATTTTACGAGGGACAGAGGAACATTTTGAGGCCGAATCAGGGATGTCCCTGACAATCAGGGACAGTTGAGAGGTATGTAGCTCAGTACTTAGCTCAGTTAGAGAAGTAAATCTTTATTATTACAGCAATCCTAAAACATCCAGTCATTGCTTTGTCTCCACTCCTGAGACCCTGCTGTAATAGAGGACCACAGAGGACACTGGGTGGGAGGGTGGGCAAGTGCTAAGTCCCGGCAGAGCTCAGTTGAGCTCACTCCTCTCCCTCTCTCACTCGCTTGTTCTGTCCCAACGCTGCAGGATGCCCTTTTTGCTGGGCTCCTGCCATGGCTGGCACCTTTTCTGGCCACAAAGAAATCTGCAGCAGTCTCAATAGAGCTCCGCTGAGCTTGCTAACTACCCTCTCTCATTCTCTCATTCTGTTTCTCCCAGAGCTGCAGGCTGCCCTTTTGTACTAGGCTCCTGCCTGCGTTGGCACCTTTTTCTGCCACAAAGAAATCTGCAGCAGTACTGACACAGCTCCGATGAGCTTGCTCACTCCCCCCTCTCACTCGCTCGTTCTGTTTCTCCTGGTGCTGCAGGCTGCCCTTTTGTACTGGGCTCCTGCCTGCATTGGTGCCTTTTTCTGCCACAAAGAAGTTCACAGCTGTACCAACTGAGCTCCATTGAGGTCGCTCAGTCCTCCTCTCTTACTCACTCATTGTGTTTCTCCTGGTGCTGCAGGCTGCCCTTTTGTACTGGGCTCCTGCCTCCATTGGCACCTGTTTGTGCCCACAAAGAAATCTGCAGCAGTCCTGACAGAGCTCTGTTGAGCTTGCTCACTCCCCCATTCACTCGTTCGTGTCTCCTGATGGTGCAGGCTGCCCTTTGTACTGGGCTTCTGTCTGGTGCCTTTTCTGCTCACAAAGAAATCTGCAGTCGCCGAAGAGCTCTGTTGAGCTTGTTCACTCGCCTCTCTCTCTCTCACTTGTTTTCTTCTCCGCCACTGCAGGCTGCCCTTTGAACTAGGCCCCTGCCTGCATTGATGCCTTTTTCTGCCCACAAAGAAATCCGCAGCCATCCCAACAGAGCTCTGTTGAACTCACTTAGTCCCCCTCCCTCACTCGCTTGTTCTGTTTCTCCTGGTGCTGCAGGTTGCCCTTTTGTACTGGGCTTCTGCCTGCTTTGGTGCCTTTTTCTGCCCACAAAGAAATCTGAACCAGTCCTGACTCCCCCTCGCTCACTCGCTTGAGTCTAATCGGTCCCAAACACTGATTTCCCAATGCGACTGCGGTATTGTGTGCCTGAAGCATGAAAACACATTTTGCCCAAGATTTGAAAAATGACAGCTGTACTATTCATAAGGAGGTGTGAAAAATGCTAGTGCTGAAAATCTGCCATGAAAATATTACTGATTTGCGAAGTTACAAGGGTGCATGGAAACTGCACAATGCATGCTCATAACACAGTCATTTTATGGACTTTCATCACAATATTTTCACCATAGGCATTTTAGGACCTCTGCTCATGAACAGTGTCACTGCTTAGTTTTCTTAAATGTGTCCAACACTGATTTCCCATAGCTGACCACTATTCTGCGCCGAAGTGCTTAAAGCATTTAGGCTAAGATGTGAAAATGACAGTTCTACTGTTCATAAGAGGTGGAAAATGCCAATGTTGAAAATTTGAGTGAAAATATTGCAAATTCAAGGCAGTCATGAAAAGCATGCTTAGTATGCAGCACGACGCTTGTAAAACAGTCATTTTTTGGATTTTTTTCTACCAAATTTATTACACAGCTCAGTTACAGAAATAAACAGAACAACTTAATCTGTATTATTAGAGCAATCCTAAAAATATCCAGTCATTGCTTTGTCTCCACTCCAGAGACCCTGCTGTAATATATCACCACAGAGGAGCCTGGGCAGGAGGGTGGGCAACTCTAAAGTTCCGGCACAGCTCCACTGAGTTCGCTCACTCCCCTTCTCTCACTCGCTCATTCTATTTCTCCTGATGCTGCAGGCTGCCCTTTTATACTGGGCTCCTGCTTACGTTGGCGCCTTTTTCTGCCCATAAAGAAATCCACAGCAGTCCTGACACAGCTCCGTTGAGCTCACTCACTCACTCACCCTCTCTCATTCAGTCATTCTGTCTCTCTTCCTGCACTGCAGGCTGCCCGTTTCTACTGGGCTCCTGCCTGTGCTGGTGCCTCTTTCTGCCCACAAAAAAATCCACAGCTGTCCCAACAGAGCTCCGTTGAGGTCATTCACTGCCCCTTTCTCACTCTCTCATTCTGTTTCTTCTGGCACTGCAGGGTGCCCTTCTGTACTGGGCTCCTGCCTCCAGTGGTGCCTTTTTCTGCCCAGAAAGAAATCTGCAGCAGTCCCAACAGAGCTCCATTGAGCTCGCTCACTCCCCCTCTCTCACTTGCTTGTTCCGTTTCTCCTGGCACTGCAGGCTGCCCTTTTGTACTGGGCTCCTGCCTGCATTGGCACCTTTTTCTGCCCACAAAGCAATCTACAGCCATCCTGGTAGAGCTCCATTGAGCTCGCTCAGTCCCCCCTCTCACTTGCTTGTACCATTTCTCCCACCGCTGCAGGCTGCCCTTTTGTACTGGGCCCCTGCCTACATTGATGCTTTTTTCTGCCCACAAAGAAATCCACAGCAGTCCCAACAGAGCTCTGTTGTGTTCACTCACTTCCCCATCTCACTCGTTCTGTTTCTCCCGGCACTGCAGGCTGCCCTTTTGTACTGGGCTTCCTCGTTGGGGCCTTTTTCTGCCCACAAAGAAATCCACAGCAGTCTCAACAGAGCTCAGTTGAGCTCGGTCACTCCCCCCTCACTCACTCAATCTTAATCTGTCCCAAACACTGATTTCCCACAGTGACCATGCTATTCTGCGGCAGGAGTGCAAAAACATATTTAGGCCAGGATGTGAAAAATTACTGCTGTAGTGTTCATAAGGAGGTGTGAAAATGTCAGTGTTGAAAATGTGGCATGCTGGCCCAGTGGCGCTGAGGTTGAGGCGCTGGATGCCACACCTGCGCCACGCTGGTGACCCGGGTTCAGGAATGAGCCTGAGTTGCTGGGGATCGGCAGGGGAGGGAGAGGATTGAGTGTCCGGTGGACAGCTCTCCTCTTCCAGGAGGGTCAGGGGTCCCTAGTCGGTGCTCGGCTGCCATCTGGCGGAGGCCGGAGATGCAGCAAGTGCTGACAACATAGAGAAGGGGCGGGGGGGTGGCAGACGTCAGTTCCATTCCTCGATGTCAGGGCGCTAGCCTTTCCCCAAGAAACAGGGGAAAATGCCCTTCAGCTCCGGCGGAGACCTCGATCTGCAGCCGCCTGCCTGGCACCCTCCCGACCGGTGCTACTGACTGCTCGGGGTGTTAGGGGCCTACCTCATCCCCGCCCGGGGGGGGTAATCTGAGGCTACATAGGCAACGGAGGATTGTCCAGGTAGGGCGGACCGCAGAGGGATGACTCCTTGGTGCTCTCGAGGAGACCAGGGCTGAGGGGAGAAGAGAAGAGGAGAGGAGAGGAGGAATAAATATGAAAAGAAAAAAAAAAAGAAAACGAAAATGTGGAGTGAAAATATCATAAATTTGTGAAGTTACAAGGGTGCGTGGAAACAGTTCAGCGCACGCTTGTAACACAGTCATGTTATGGACTTTCGTCACCAAATTTTCAACATAGGGATTTTAGGTCCTCTGGTCATGAACAGTGTCACTGTCATTTTCTTAATCTGTCCCAAACACTGATTTCCGACATCAGCCGCGCTATTCTGCATCGGACGTGTGAAAACGCACTTCAGCCAGGTTGTGAAAAATGACAGCTGTACTGTTGATAAGGAGGTGTGAAAAAATGCCAGTGTTGAAAATCTGGCGTGAAAATATTACTGATTTGCGAGGTTACAAGGTTGTGTGGAAACTGCACAACGCATGCTCGTAGCAGTCATTTTATGGACTTTCATCACACAATTTTCAACATAGGCATTTTAGAACCTCTGCTTATGAACAGTGTCACTGTGATTTTCTTACTGTGTCCCGAACACTGATTTCCCACAGCGACCGCACTATTCTGCGCTGGAAGTGCAAAAACGCATTTCGGCCAGGCTGTGAAAAATGACAGTTTTACTGTTCATAAGGAGGTGTGGGTGTATCCAGTCATGCTTTGTCTCCACTCCAGATACCCTGCTGTAATATAGGACCATGGAGGACCCTGGGCTGGAGGGTGGGCAACTCTCAAGTTCCGGCACAGCTCCGTTGAGGTCGCTCACTCCCCCTCTCTCACTCGCTCATTCTGTTTCTTCCTGCGCTGCAGGCTGCCCTTTTGTACTGGGCTCCTGCCTACATTGGCACCTTTTTCTGCCCACAAAGAAGTTCACAACTGTCCCGACAGAGCTCCGTTGAGGTGGCTCACTCACCCTCCCTCACTCGCTCATTTTGTTTCTCCTGGCTCTGCAGGCTACCCTTTTGTACTGGGCTCCTGTCTCCATTGGCACCTTTTTCTGTCCAGAAAGAAATCTGCAGCAGTCCCAACAGAGCTCCATTGAGCTTGCTCACTCCCCCTCTCTCAGTCGCTCGTTACATTTCTCCCAGCACTGCAGGCTGCCCTTTTGTACTGGGCTCCTCCTTGCACTGGCACATCTTTCTGCCCACAAAGAAATCCGCAGCAGTCCCAACGGAACTCTGTTGAGTTTGCTCACTCCCCCGTCTCACTTGCTCTCTTGTTCTGTTTCTTCCAGTGCTGCAGGCTTCCCTTTTGTACAGGGCTCCCACGTTGGGGTCTTTTTCTGCCCACAAAGAAATCCGCAGCAGTCTCGACAGAGCTCAGTTGAGCTTGGTCACTCCCCCCTCTCACTTGCTCGATCTTAATCTGTCCCAAACACTGATTTCCCACAGTGACCATGCTATTCTGCGTCAGGAGTGCAAAACCATATTTTGGCCAGGATGTGAAAAATGACTGCTATACTGTTCATAAGGATGTGTGAAAAAATGGCAATGTTGAAAATGTGGCGTGAAAATATTACAGATTTGCGAAGTTACAAGGGTGCGTGGAAACAGTTCAATGCACGCTTGTAACACAGTCATTTTATGGACTTTCATCACCAAATTTTCAACATAGTGAATTTAGGACCTCTGCTCATGAACAGTGTCACTGTCATTTTCTTAATCTGTCCCAAACACTGATTTCACAAAGTGACCTCACTATTCTGCGCCAGAAGTGCAAAAACACATTTCGGTCAGGATGTGAAAAATGACAGCTGTACTGTTCATAAGGAGGTGTGAAAAAATGCCAGTGTTGAGAATCTGGCATGACAATATTACAAATTTGCAAAGTTACAAGGGTACGTGGAAACTGTGCAAGGCACACTTGTAACACAGTCATTTGATGGGCTATCGTCACCAGATTTTCAACATAGGCATTTTAGGACCTCTGCTCATGAACAGTATTACTGTCATGTTCTTAATCTGTCCCAAACACTGATTTCTCACAGCGACCGCACTATTCTGTGCCAGAAGTGCAAAAACACATTTCAGCCAGGATGGGAAAAATGACAGCTGTACTGTTCATAAGTAGGTGTGGGAAAATGGCAATGTTGAAAATCTGGAGTGAAAATATTATAAATTTGCAAAGTTATGAGCTTGAGTTCAAACAGCACAACGCACACTTGTAACAGTTATTTTATGGAGTATCGTCACTGTCATTTTCTTAATCTGTCCAGAACACTGATTTCACACACTGACCTCGCTATTCTGCGCCAGAAGTGCAAAAACACAATTCGGTCAGGATGTGAAAAATGGCTGCTGTACTTTTCATAACGAGGTGTGAAAAAATGCCAGTGTTGAAAATCTGGCGTGACAATATTACATATCTGCGAAGTTACAAGGGTACGTGGAAACAGCGCAATGCACACTCGTAACAGTTATTTAATGGAGTATCATCACCAAATTTTCAACATAGGCATTTTAGGACCTCAGCTCATGAACGGTGTCACTGTCATTTTCTTAATCTGTCCTGAACACTGATTTCCTACAGCGACCGCGCTATTCTGCACGGAAGTGCGAAAACACATTTCGGCCAGGATGAAAAATGACAGCTATACTGTTCACAGGAGGAGTGTGAAAATGCCAGTGTTGGAAAAATTGCCTGAAAATGCTGTAATTAAGAGTTGATGAAAGCTGCA
The DNA here is from genome assembly GCA_016271365.2 of Neoceratodus forsteri. NCBI lineage: Eukaryota > Metazoa > Chordata > Ceratodontiformes > Ceratodontidae > Neoceratodus > Neoceratodus forsteri. Next base: position 358,290,178 of record JADMNL010000026.1, read on the forward strand.
GTGTTGGCAACTGTGCAACGACGTCAGAAACAAGTCATTTTTTTTGATTTTTTCCACCAAATTTGCAACATAGGCTTTTGAGAACCCACCTCATGAACACTGGCACTGTCGTTTCGTTAATTGGTTCCAAAAGGTGATTCCATGCAGTGAACGCGAAATCACCTTTTGGGGCCAAATAATGCCATGACAGTGACAGAATTCATGAGGAGGGGTCCCAAAAACCCCATGTTGAAAATTCTGGTGCCAAAATTCAAAATGCCTGAGATATGCATCAAAGTCGAAAACCCTATTTATGTCAATATACAGCTTACCGGCATTTCCTCAGTTCACGGTCAGCTTTGAAGAGTGCAGATGTGTTCCGGTCCACTGAAGATCGCGTGCTGGACTCAAGGTAAGTATGGGGGTGAAGAGGGTGTGGGAGGGTGTGCAGTGGAGGGCGGGGTTGGGACAGAGGCGACATTTTAGATATACCCTGGGAGGGGAAGAGAGTTGACACAACAGTAGACTCACCTGTAGTGGGTAGTAATGTGTAGTCTCGCCTAAGGAAGGATGGGGATAGGCTGGAGACAGTGCAGCACACTGTAACAAAAATGATTTAGGGCCAATGGAGCAGGTCCAATGAGGAGGGAGGAGGGAGAGGGGAGATATGCTAGAGACCTTCAAGTTCTTGATAAGAATCAACAAGGTGAACTGTGAGGAACTATGTAGCTTGAATACTAGTTCAAGGTCACATGTTCATGAGTGGAAACTGACAGAAATGGGAGCTCGGGGAACATCAGGAAGTCTTATTTTTCAGAAAGGGTGGTAAAGCCATGGCGCAGTCTTTCAACTGAAGTGTAGGGGGCTAAAACTGTTAGTAGTTTCAAGCACAGTTGGGACAGAATGAAAGTATTGGGGGGGCTTGCAGCAAGGCAGACACTGTGAGAAGAATGGGGAGGATGGATAGGGAGGGCAGAGACCCTGGAGGATCAGTAAGTGCCAGGGCTAAATAGGGAACTTGAGCAGACTGGGTGGACCACTGGTCTTTTTCTACTGTCATTGTCTATGTTTCTGTGTGTCTATAAGGTGCAAGATTTGAAAACATTAACAGTAGTGCAACAACAATATTCTGTGCCAAGTAAAAGCAATACAAACAAATGATGGTGGTGTAAAAGTACATACCATGTGCAAACACCAATATTTACAGTGCAAGTAAAACAGGACATTCGAGGTACCTAAAGTCAACAAAATTGTACTTGAACAGGAGCAGTGGGCCACCCATCACTGGGTGACCAAAGGAGATGGGGAGGGTGGGGCAGCACAAACAGGGCTTGTGCAGACTGGAGGAGGATTATGGGCGCCCAATTAGGTCTGAGGTCAGGAGCCATTGCAGGATGGAGGCAGAGGACCAAAGCAGGAACTAAAGAGAGAAGGTTGAAATGCAGACAGTGGATAGCCAATGGAAAAGAAGAGCAGAGGTCAGAGAAATGACATGAGAAGGCAGCTTGACCTCCATAGATTTCCTGGGTGGAAGGGAAGGACAATGGGAAACAGTGTTAAGGAGTAGCTTGTAGGAAGGAAAGTGGGAAGAAGGGTGGGAGGAAAAGTAGGGGGAGTAACATTCAAGTTGTTTGCAAGGCAAGCTGACAGTTCAAACAAACAGACATAAATTTAAAGCAACAGATACACAGGGCAATTGGTATTTCACTACGAAGGCAGGTAATCGATCAGCGAGGGGAAATACATAATAATACTATGTTTACCCTCTATGGATCCCTGTTGAAGCTGCAACTGGAGCACTGTGTCACATTCTGGAGCCCACACCTGAAAAGTGACATGGACTGTATGGAGAGAGAGAGACTGTCCAGAGGCAAGCTAAAAGATGATACAGGGACAGCACAGAAAACATCTGGGGAGCCTCTGGCCAGGGAGAGAGGCAACATGATCACAGGGATCAACAAATCCCATAGCCCGACATCCCGGGCTACAATTTTATGCTACTGGACAAGCAATTTCTGAGCACTAGGTTGTTCTATGGACAACCAAATTAGAGCTGCCTTTTTTTTAACATTTTGTGCTGCCCTTTGCAGTTTCTGCCGTTAGATGTTCCTTGTTTCGTCCCTCATTTGGCTGTGGGGGAGCAGCAGAGCACCAGTCACATGATCACAAGTTCGTCCACCTTGGTTCATCTAATTGTTTGCTGTGTAGCATTAGCAAGGAGCACCACTACCGAAGCAGAAGCTGAGAGGGAGTACCAATGTGAAAGCGAGCATGCCCGTGACAATGGGGACCTCATTCTGACCCGCCCATGCCCTTCCAGACATCCGTCATCAGTGCTCATTGCCACTCACAGGACTGACAGGTGAGTTAATGAATGGTGTGCTGTTTAAGCATGCCTGTCAGTCCTGGCACAGTGATGGGGCTGAGGACAATGTTACTGCACTGAGACAAGCCATTTTAACTTCAGTTTGAGAGAGGTACATGCAGATGCAGTCTTTGTTTGGAGTCAGAGTTACTGTGACTTAGTTCAGTGGAGTCTGCCTTGGGTTATGTCTTGCTGAGTGCAGGGCTTAATAGTCTGAGTTGGTCCTGACTCCTACTGTGCAGTGTTTTCAGAGAGCTGCTCATAAAAAAACAACTTTTGGGATAAAGAAAAAAAGAAAACACAGAAGACTGAGAAACGGGGAGAGGAGGAGGTAGACAGCTTAGGCCGGTCAGGTGTCAGTCTGTCCTGAGCACACAGGGAGCCAGATATTCAAAGGGGTTGCACCTGGCGCAACCAAGTTGTACTGGTGCAAACCCGCAATGTGCCCTGGTGTGATATTTAAAAGGGGGACTTGTGCAGCACATGTCCTGATGCGCCGAGGCACATTGGTAATGTAGGCGGCGCATCTGAAGGGGGCGTGCCCATGCATATGCGGCACATCTCGATATTCAGTGCGGGATGTGTGGTGCATCTGCTGGCACAACCCCCAGATGCACCGTGTACTGGGTCACAAATTTGAGCCAGAAAAATCTGGCTCAAATGCTGGACACCCACAGGTGGGCTGCTGGATTGCAATACGCAACACAGCAGCCACCAGCCGTGGGTAGCCACCCGCCCAGCAAGAACACTGTTCCCAAGCATCCAAACCATCCCTGGCAGTCTAGTGGTACCCCCCTCCCCATCCCGACCCTCTGATCGCTGTCATATTTAGTGAGGAAACACCCCTGGTGTTCCAGTGGATCCTTCCTCCCCACCCAAATCCCTGATCACCGTGAATTAGTAATCTACATATCCCTGGTGGTCCAGTGGTAGCCCCACCCCCACCCATTAGGACCCCAGCCCACCCAGTTCCTTCCGTCATCGGTGTGGGCGGCAAACTGCCAGCATACAGCCTGGCCAGTTATCCCCCTGGACAGCGACATTTCGCTAGTTTAGTGTCCCCCACAGTGACTACAGCGTACATGCCACTGTGGGAAACCTGCCAGCACCAGGCGCTGTCTGTCGGGGTCCTGCAGCCCCCAATCAGCTCACTTGGAGTTGATAATCCAAAGAGGGGTGTGGGTGCAGTCTCTGTGGGGTTTGAGGCAAAGCCCTCCTTAGAAACACAGACAGCGTGGGGAACCGCAGCTGACTGCAGAATGCCAGTCGTGGAATCCCCATCCGCCACCCGCCAAAAGACAACTTAGAGTATGAGCTGTAAGTCTATTGGTCCACAGTGTGGACCAATAGGCTTGCAGGGCATACTGTACGAGACAGTCACAAATATGTGAATGAAGTCCATTCACATATTTGTTTCTTTATAATATCACTATGTAATGCCTGCTGCAGCGTCTAACTGGCAGGGGCATCCAGCCGCCGGCCCTGCCCGCCGGGAGAGGAGCAGGCTCACTCGCATGATGGGGAGTACAGGTACGGCCATTGCCAACCTGCTGGAGGCCCCCCATACCCTACTGTGTCAGGCCAGCACCGGACCCCCTCCAGCGCGATTCCACGGCAGTCCTGCCGGCACCACAGGGTGCGGCCATCAAGCTGCTCGGTTGCGCCCAACCATTTTCGTCCTGTTTTTTTTTTTTTTTTGTCTCAGTGGAGCACAGATGTGCAATGACATCCATGCACTTACATGCAGATGTCCGCAGCACTCCCCCTCCAGTAACACCGACATGTACAGTGCCTCCAGGCATCCACAGGGGCTGCCGCAGCACGGTGTGGTGTCCCCAACTCACCCCAGGACTAGGAGAGCTGTCTATAGTTGCTCAATTTTAATCCTCCCCTGCTGACCCCAATGACCCGAGCTCATTCCCGAACCTGGGTCACTGGTGTTACGCGAGGTGTGGCGTCCAGTGCCTCAACCTTCAGCGCCACCGGGCCGGCCTACCATTCACATATTGGTGCCTGTCTAGTACAGTATGCCTGCAAGCCAATTGCTCCACATAGTGGACCAATAGGCTACAGCTCATTCTGTAAGCTATCATTCAGCGGGCGGCTGGGTGGGTAGGCAGCATGGTGGATTGCAGCCGCCACCAATGACGGGTGCAGCAGGGTGGGCTGGGGTCCTGTGTGTGGTGGGGAGGTGGGGGTTACTACTGGACCACCAGGGATAAGGTAGATTACTAATTCACCGCGATCAGGGGATTCAGGTGAGGAGGGGGGGCTTCACTGGTCCACCAGGGATGTTTCTTCACTAAATACAACAGCGATTAGTGGGTCGGGATGGGGAGGGGGTACCACTAGACTATCAGGGCAGATGCTGGTATTACATTATTGGGATTGACGGTACAGGAGGGAGGGGGAGCCACTGGACTACCTGGGCTTGTATTATTTTAATATTTCCCACAATTAGGGTCACAGGGTGGGGGGTGCCCCAGGACCCCCTCAGTGTGCACAACATTCTGTGCAGGGTGCCAGGCATATTTCACCAGGCTGCCATGCACAGCTCATGCAAATGGGGCCCATAATGACATGCAAATGGACCCATTTGTGCCTTGCATACATTATGGCCCCATTTGCATGCCCAGGTCTGAATATCTTGGAAACTGCACCCAGTGCAACTACAGTTGCACTGGAGCATTCTCAGTCCTCCCTGTCTTGGGAATGCACTGGCGCATTGTATATGCACCATGCACATTCTGTGCTATATACAAAGGTGATGCGCCATGGCACATCACCTTTGAATATCTCCGTGTCTTGGCCCTGGTGCATCTCGATTGTACTGCACCTCCACTTACGTCATTGCCAGGTGCAATCTGAATATCTAGCCCAGAACTGACAACTTGATTAAAAACAAAGAAAAGAAAAGTGTTATCTCTGAAATAAACAAGCATTTGTTAATGCCGAACATTTGAGGCTTGGTAAGCAATTTGTTGACCCCGCATTTTGAAGATACTTGTACGGAGTGATCTAATGAGTGCCGAGTTGGTGGGCGGGGTCTTGTCCAGTGAGGTTTCCTCAGTGTGTGTGCCAGGAGCAGGGGAACTGGCCTGGCATGAGCCACAGCTCCTAAGTTTGCATTGATTAATCCACTTTTACTGAACAAAAAAAGGAAACAATATAAATAATTTCTCAGGGGTTCTCCAAAGTAGAACATGTTACACCTGTTACAGTCAACCCATCACTTTTGGTGGGCAAGTAGCTGGGGCGGCTTTCGAAACCCGTCCAACGCGAGCGGTGCTATGCAATGCCAGATCGGTTAAGAACAAGACTGCAATTATTGCAGATCTTGTTGGAACAACCGATCTGGCTTGCATCACCAAGACCTGGCTGGATGAAAATGCCAGACCTATATTGGAAGCTGCAATTCCGTCCGGGTACTCGGTGATTCACTGCTCAAGACTGGACTTGGGGTAGCGGTCTGTTTCAAGACCGAGTTGGGCCTTGAGAGTGTACCAGTTGAGGATGCTGAATCTTTTGAGTGTACCTTGGTGGTGGCTGTGGGCTGCAGGATAGCTCTTGTCTATTGTCCACCAGGGAGTGAGAAGCAATTCCTGCAGGAAGTAACAGACTTTGTTGCCCAGATTGATGGTTCTTGGTGACTTTAACGCCTGGGTCAGCAACAAACTCTCGCAATTTGGACAGCACTTCCTTCAGTTGATGACATCACTGGACCTTACACAGATCATTACCTCTGCCACCCATCAGCATGGTCACTCTTGATTTGGTTTTCCTCCTGGGGACTGAGGCCTCCGACTTAGGGGTGGAATCCATTGGATGGTCCGATCACTACACCGTAAGGTTCAACTTTAGCACCCCCCCTTCATAGGCCTGCCCCTGTGGAAATGGTCAGTTACCACCCTTTACAGGAGATGAGCTCTGAAGGCCTGGCAGTGGTGATTGACCTCTTGGAATTTCATGTGGGACTTGATTGCTTCTGTCCGTGTTCGTCCTCTCCCCCTTCACCTTTGGGCCCCCTAGTTTGATGGGTCCTTGAGGGAGTTGCAGTGACTAGGACGTAGGTTAGAGCATCGTTTGCGGAAATCTGACCTGGAGGTTGACCACCTTAGATTGGTAGAGCATTATCAGACCTATCAATCAGCAATTGCCAGTAAGCAGACAGAATTCCTGTCTGGGGAGATTGCTGCTGCTCTGAATCGACCAGCTCAGCTCTTCCGGACTGTGGACAGGTTGTGCAACCCAACCTGTCTGCAGTCCCAAAGACCTTTTTCACAATTGGCGTGTGATGATCTTGCTCAATTCTTTGAGAATTAGGTGGCTGACATCAGGCCAGAGATCCTTACGACTCACTCTATGGGGGACGCTGTTGATCGGTGTTTGGTCGCCTCACCTCGTGTTTCCTGGAGGTCCTTTGACCTGCTGGAGTTCATGGATGTCATGCGGATTGTCCAGAGTATGCGCCCTACATGCTGTAGTTTGGATCCGGGTCCAGCCTCCCTGATTATGGGATGTTGTGACATCATTGGCCAGGTCCTGGTTCAGATAGTCTGGTGCTCCCTTGATTTGGGAGAGTTCCCAAGCTCCCTGAAGGAGGCGGTGGTAACACCTCTCATGAAAAAAGCTTCTTTGGACCCTGACTCTCTGGCTAACTACAGACCAATCTCTAACCTCCCTTTCATAGGGAAGGTTATCGAGAAAGTAGTGGCATTACAACTGGAGAACCGTACCTGACCATCCATAATATCTATGAACCTCTCCAGTCCGGGTTTTGAAAGAGGCCTAGTACCGAGACTGCACTGGTTCGGGTGCTCAATGATCTCCTGATGGCGAGAGATGGGAGAAGTCATTCTATTCTGGTGCTCCTTGATCTCTCTCTTCAGCTTTTGACACTGTGGACCATGAGGTATCGCTTGAGCACCTGAGGTCCATCTGTGGCCTGACACATACGGTCCTCATGTGGTTTTCATCTTTCCTCACTGGCAGATCCCAGAGAGTGGTGTCTGGGTTTTTTCCTCAGACCCATTTTTGCTGTCATGCTGGGTATCTCAGGGCTCAGTGCTTCCCCCATGTTGTTTGCAGTGTTCATGCTGCCCCTCGGAGACATTGTAAGATGGTATGGGCTGAGGTTTCACTGCTATGCTGATGATACTCAGCTCTACCTGTCTTTTTCACCTGACCAGGATAGTGTTCTCTTGGTATTTAATAACTGCCTTTCTGAAATCCAGGACTGGATGAATTCGAGCTGGCTAAAGTTGAACATGGGAAAGACTGTTGTGATGGTTGTGGAGCCGGGTCGCCAGATAGAGGGGTTGAGGACTGGTCAGCCCTCTGAAATCTATCTAGGGGGTGTCCAGATCCTTTTCCTCTGAACGGGTGCAGGACCTGAGGGCGGTGCTTGAAGATGGCCTGACTTTACGATCTCAAATGGCTGCTGTTGTCAAGTCTTCCTTTTACCATTTTAGGAACATTGCCAGGATTAAGCACCTTGTTCTGTCAGGAGACCTTCCTACACTTGTTCTCACCTTTGTGACCTTGCGCCTTGATTACCGCAACTCCCTGTACTTATGGCTTCCTGGGGTTGATATCTGCTGCATGCAGCTAGTGCAGAATGCGGCAGCATGATTGCTGACAGGGGTCCCCCGAACATCTCATATTACCCCGGTTCTGCGCTGTCTGCACTGGCTGCCGATTCAGTGGAGGATCACCTTTAAAGTTGGTTTACCGACTTACAAAGGCCTACATGGACTTGGCCCTGACTACATGAAAGCTTCTGGTTCCCTATCGCCCAGAGCAACAGCTTCGTTCGGCCGATGAGGAGTTGCTAGAGATCCCGAGGATGTCTTTGATGGCCTCTGGTGCCCGTGCTTTTATGTACATTGCCCCTACCCTTTGGAATTCTCTACCCTATCGGCTTCGAGAGTGCACTACAGTGGGAGGCTTTAATCAAGCATTAAAAACTTTTTTATGGTGCCAGGCTTTTAGTAGCATTTGGTGAACTGAACCCTGCTAGATTATTGTTTTGTTTTATACTGTATTTATTGTTTCTACTACTTTTATTTTAATCTTTTGTAAAGTGCCTTGATATTTGAAAGGTGCTTTTGTGAAATAAAGATATTATTATTCATTATTAACTAAAAATAGCCCTTATTCATTACTATATATACTTACCTATCCATTATTTTCCTCCTCTGACTACATTGTTGTTCTGGTCTACCTAGTATTACTATTCCTTTTGTTTCCTTTCTTACTAGTTTTCACCTAGACTAGATTTGTAGTATGTACCTTTATCACTGGTGTATAATATTTATTGTATACTTAATAACTGTGCCTGCACCCAATTGTTGCACCCCTCTTCTATGACTACATATTTATTATTGTATATACCTTATCGCTTACTCTGTGCATATATGCCACTGTTGCATAAAGTCTTCATGTTTCTCATTGTGCATCATTGTAGAAAGCTTCTCTCTGTTACTGCATTTGGTTGTACTGAAACCCCAGGTCCACCTCGAAAATGAGCATTGCTCAAGGTGATCACCTGGTTAAATAAAGATTTTTATTGATTGATTGATTGATTGATAGTGTAAAATAAAGGGACTTACCTGCCGACGGGTCCAAGGTAGGAGTCCAAAGAGGTGACGCCAATGAACCGGTAAAATAAAGATAGAAAAAAGAGGTCACAAAGGATCCACAGCTTTTGGGGAGTCCAGCATGGCATAAGGAACAGGACAGAAATAAAGTTAGACTTATTTGATATGGTAGGAGTCCTTGTCCTGTTATACCTGTAGAAATAAAAAGAGAATGTAGGTTTGGTAGAAGGAAAACAATAAAAGAGAAGAAGCAGAGGAAAGGAAGTGTGGTTTGGGAAGGGGGTCCACCAAAAAAACATTTGCCCCTAGTGGTAGCTAAGTGGCCAATACTTTATGTAGTAGCCCAGGTGGGCTAGTGAAGGCTAGTGGGGGGCTAGTAGCCCTTTTGTTAAAAATAAAGTAGTCATTGGTGTTCAGTGGGGCTAGAAAATACACAGGGGGGCCACCATGTTAATTATAACCCTGGTGGTTTAGTGGGCTAGCATCCAAGGTGACTAGGCCAGTGTTGCTTTTATAAACATGTAAACCCTTTTCTGAGGTGTAATGGGGACTTCTAAGCCCTGAGAATTGCTGGGGCAGCTGCAATTGGTGGCAATAAGGAGGAGAGCAAGTGGGGCTGCAGTGCAGCCAGGCCAATATCGCAACCATGCTACAGTGAAAGTGCCTGCAGGTGCTCTAAACTCTCAGCCTGCACAGAGCTTAGGCTGCATAGTACTCTGTACGGGTGGGAGATAGGGGAGGAAAAGAAGCCAGTGTGAGGTGGAGGAGGCAGGAAGCAAAGTGTCTCCACCCACCTTCCCTTTGGCAGCTCTGGCTACAGTTCTTTTAAATTATCTATTCTGTATGGGGCTCTTTCTTTAAAGAAGGCAGCCAGCAGGAAGAGAAGCAGCGAGGAGCTGCCTTTACGTGGAGCCACACCTGCAGCATTAATGAGAGGCCAGAGGGGCTGTAAATGCAAAGCCTGGGGGTTGAAGAGAGAGAGAGTGAGGAGACAGAGCTGTGGGTGCCACAAAATGGAAGCCGCACTGCACATATGTTAAGCGGGGGCAGGGCCGCCAATTCAAGCCACACTGTGACTTATCTTGAACCGGGGGGTGTGGTCAAAGAAGTGAAGAAGTTTGGGGGTTTACATGTTCTGTGGTGAGTTTTGGGTTTATATCAAACATAAAAACAAACTTGTTTATGCATTACCTACCTGACTCCAGGAGAAAAATGATTTCTTTCCCTGGAATCAGAGATGTTAGTGAATCTAACTGCTTGAAGTGATGCAGAGCTACAGTGACTTTCCCACATGCACCATACTTTTTATGTTTGCTTGCCATGTGCAAAGGAACATTATGTGGTAGCTTAGGAGAGAAATGGGTTGTGGAAACATAGAAACATAGACTTTGACGGCAGATAAGGACCGTTTGGCCCATCTAGTCTTCCCATTTCCCTTCCTAATGAATAAGCTGCAGATCCTAGTTAACCAACAGCCTACTTCCTCCTGGAAGTGGAGGTGCAGTACTGTGGCGGCCAATGCCGCCACTGCATTTTTGAGCTTTGCCATTTGTACCCAATGCGGTGGCAAGCTGCTGCTGACACTAGTTCTGCAAGTGTGCCACCAAGTTTAAACAAATTCACTGCTGTAATGAGGGAGCGACTCATCATTGCAGAGCGGTGCCTTGTCTGGTATAACATTTTAAGAAACATGGTGGTGACTGTCACAGTCCGCCTCTCACGCAGTGAGTTTACATGTGGTGCAGATTTCAACCAACACCGGGATACCCAATCCTCCTGTTGGCATACTCCCTACCAGTTTATTTGCAGACGGGAGCCCAATCTCTTCAGGCGTAATGTCCCCTCATTAGTAGTGTGCGAGGTGTCCAATCCCTCTCTGCTCATGTGCCCCCAAACACAGACACATTGTATGTGCTAATGGGGTGCCCAGTCCCCACGGCTCCAGGCGCCACCCCAACAAACACCCAGGTGGAACTTTGGGAGCCCACCCCAGCATGCCAATTGTCCCTGTAAATGAAAAAAAATCCTGATTTTTTTTTTCACATGTGAAACAGAAACCTGTCCTCGTTGTCTCCAGTCCCCCTCCTGACCCACACCCACCCTCCGCACTCCACTTCCCATACCCTGTCACCCCATACTTACTCTGGAGCCTGGCGTGGACGATCTTCGTTGGAGCGGAACACGGCTGCACTCTTCAAAGCTGACCACGAACTGAAGAAATGCCGGTAAGCTGTATAATGTCATAAATGTTTTTTTTTTCCACCTTAGGTGGATATGTCAGCCATTTTGTAATTTTAGCACCAAATCTGCAACATAGGGTTCTTGGGACTCCACCTCATCAATTCAGTCACTGTCATGTGGTTATTTGGTCCCAAAAGGTGATTTCGGTCACTGCATGGAATCACCTTTTGGGACCGATCTTAAAACAACAGTGTCAGCGCTCAAGGAGGTCCCAAAAGCCTATGTTGTAAATTCCCAGAAAATTCCAAAAAATGACTGCTACGAGCGTGTATTGCACAGTTTTCACGCACACTCATAACTTTGAGAATTTGTAATATTTTAACTCCAGATTTTCAACATTGGCATTTTTTTCACACCTCCTTATGAACAGCCATGGTGCCCAATCCACTACCATTAAAATCACACTTGGCAATCATGGAAAAACATTATATATTATGGCTGTCTACATCCCCCCACTAACCAAAAGCCAGCCTTTGATTCCATACACTCCAGCCTTACCCATCTCCCTCCCAAAAAGCGAGATCATTATCATGGGAGATTTCAATGTGAATTGGCTATCCCCCACATCTGACACCTACAAAGACACTGTTCTAGCCTATGATCTCACTCAGGTGATCCTTTCCCCCACCAGACTTGACCCAGAACTGGGTCCTCCTCTCTTATAGACCTCATCCTCACCAACCACCCCAAGAACCTCTCCCAGGTTAGAGTGCTTCCTGATGCCCTAAGTGACCACTCCCCTGTCACCTGCTGGTGGTCAAATAAATTCCCACCTGGCCTCCCTAAAGTAACAGTACAGAAGCAACTCAAAAGTGCCCTCGCCCGCCTCAAATCGTACCTTATCTCATCTGATTGGTCACCCATACATGACGCGCACTCTGTTGATACTGCCCCCTCTCCTTTATCACCATCTTTAACGTTGCCTGTGACATCTTTGCCCCATTCACAAAGCATATTTTTTAAAACAGGGATACCCCCTGGATCTCACAGTCCCTGCTTAATATGATGCACCATAGAGACAACCTATGGCATAAAGCCCTGGACTCACAGCTGCCCCAGGACAGGCAACTCTACAGAGAGGCCAGAAACAAATGGACCTGGGCCATACGGCTAGCCAAGGCCACTTATTACAGACATGCCCTCACCACCACCTGGGGCTCAGGGAAAAAATTCTGGCACAATATAAAAGAGCTGTGTGGGAAAACCGTGTCCCCGGCACCCTCACAGATTCTAGTGGATGGTACCCTTACCCAGGACCCAATGCCATAGCCAATGCCCTTAATACCACCTTCTCAGACCTCAGTCACATCATCCCACTTAACTTCTTTGCCCCAATTCCCAATGCCCCCCTAGACACCTCTGCTGCCACAGCAACCCCTCTCTTCCGGCTAAGAATCATCTCTTGCAATGAGGCTAAACACTACCTCGCCAAAGCCTTGATGAATGCACACTATAGCAGTGACTCTATTGACCTAAAAATACTCAGACTAACCTTGGACGAAACCCTCTCACATCTAACAAAAATTCTTAACTGGTCGCTATGCCTCAGCCATTTCCCCATGCCATGGAAAAGAGCTATAATTACCCCTATACTGAAAAGTGGGGATCCCACCTCCAGCAGCAATTATAGACCCATCTTGATCCCCCATAGGCTCTCGAAAAAATTGTGTCAGACCAGCTCACCAACTTCTTAACGAATTAATTGCTGCTCTGCCACGAACAACACTGGTTCCAGAGGGGGCCCAGCACCACCACAGCCCTACTGGAATTTACCTCATACATTCATGAGGTCCTGGAGCAGAGGTCCATAGCAGGAGCAATATACGTCAACTTGACCAAAGCCTTTGATACCGTCAGTCACGCACTTCTGCTCTGCGCCCTTCCCTCCTTCCCTCCCTCTCTACATTTCTCCCCTGAGGCCACATCCTGGTTCATGGACTATCTCTCTGGCCAGATGCAACAGGTTAAAATCAACGTCACCCTTTCCTCTGAAAGATCAGTCCAATTGGGTGTCCCCCAAGGGTCCATTCTCGGCCCATTGCTCTTCACCCTTTTTCTGAACTCCCTTCCTCAGTCTTGCAAGGGGAAGCTCTTGCTCTATGCGAATGATGCAGTACTGCTCTGGAAGCACCCCCAACCTAACTCCCTTCAATCAGCCCTACAAGGCTTTTGTAGTGAAATTGAAGCCTGGTTTACTGAACACCGCCTAACACTCAACTACAACAAGACGAAATTGATGGTCTTTGCCCACCGACAAAGCCCACTCAGCAGTGCCCCGCTACTCATTTCTAACTCCGAGGGCCTCCCTCCTGAACAAGTCTCTAGTTTCAAATACCTTGGAGTCACTCTGGACACCTCCCTCACCTACCACACACACATCTAACACCTCTTATCCGTTGTAAACACCAGATTGGGAATCCTATACAGGCATAAACATTGCCTACCCTCTCAGGCCCTACATCTTGCTGTAACCTCCTCTGTCCTATCTTTGGTCGACTATGGCATTACGATTTATGGTTCTGCTGACCAAACAGCCCTATGAAGCATCAACATTGTTCTCAATAAAGCCTGCAGACTGGTCACTTGGAGTGCTAGAGACACCCACACATGTGAGCTCTACAAACATGCTAACTGGCTCAGCTTTGAAGATAGGCTTAAGTACCACACCAACCTCCAAGCAAAAAAAATTCTCATGAATCTAGCACCCAAAGGTCTTCACCCCCTCATCTAGACTATCCCACACAGGGCCCCAAGACACACCACTGGTACCTCTCTCCTAGTCCCCCACTGTAGGACCGCCCTAGGCCAAAGGTCCTTCCGATACCGTGCTCCCCTTTGGATAAACAGCATACCAGCCTCTATCTCCCTAGCCCCTAGTCTTGGCCAATTTAAATCTGGCCTCAAGGACCTCCTACTTGTATCAGCTGCCTGCGACTGCAACCATTAAGATGGACACTGTGCCTTACTCCTGTCAACTTCCTCAGGCCTCACAATCACTATGTATATAATATCTGACTCAGGGTTCTATGTAGGACCCCCGACTCTGTAAACTACCTTTGGTTACTGCTAAGACCTAAAATCCAATCTCAGGTCCATGGCGCAATGTATATACTGTACCTATGTATATTATCAGTAAATGTTATGTGTGTTCTTTCTGTACTGACGTGGAGCCTTTGCAAAGGAGTCTATGACTCAAAGGATTGTAATTCTGATTATCTTCAATAGATAAATAAATAAACAGTACAGCTGTAATTTTTCACATCCTGGCCAAAATGTGTTTTTGCACATCCAGTGCACAATGGCACGGTCGTTGTGTTAAATCAATGTTTGGGACAGATTAAGAAAATCACAGTGACGCTGTTCATGAGTGGAGGTCCCAAAATGCCTATGTTGATGTGACAAAAGTCCACAAAATGACTATGTTATGAGCGTTCAGGACAGACTAAGAAAATCATAGTGACACTGTTCATGAGTAGAGGTCACAAAATGCCTATGTTAAAAATTTGGTGAAAGAATTCCACGAAATGACTGTGTTATAAGCGTGCATTGTGCAGTTTCCATGTGCACTCATAAGTTTGAGAATGTTTAATATTTTCACTCCAGATTTTCAACATTGCCATCTCTTCACATCCTCCAATGAATGGTACAGCTGTCATTTTTCACATCCTGCCCAAACTGCAGAATGGCGCAGTCGCTGTGGGAAATCAGTGTTCAGGACAGATTAACAAAATCACAGTGCCACTGTTCATGAGCAGAGTTTTCTGCTTGTGAAATTAATTTTTGTAGCTGATGTCTTAACCGTAAGTATTGAATGTATTCCTTATTAGCCTTATAGTTGGCCTTATTCTGAATAAAAGATCTGCTAAGACGCTTTGGTATCCTACCACCATTCTGATATGTTATCATAAAATTCTACCACAGAAAGTCTAGCTTTCCATTCTTTCTGCTATGAATTCTGAAGTTTAGGATCAGACAGGACTAATTCATTCAGTCTCAATTTCATGTTTTTTGCAACGCAGTGTTAACTCCCAAGCAATTCTAAGCCTTATAGCCATATCATCTAAAAAGTCACAGGGCAGAATCTGAGCATCTATGATATTTAAAACTGCAGAAACAAATATGAAATCAATTCTGGTTTTCAGAGTGCATCTGAAATAGGTGAACCCTCCTAAAGGGTGAATTTTTCGGTAGGCATCCCTCAACCCAGCCGTATTAATAATCTGTTGTAAAGCTATAGAGTCACAAAATAATTTTTCTGAACATAGTCCTCCATAAGACTGTTTTAATTCACAGTTGAAATCCCCTAACCATACAATTAGCTGGGCGGTATGAAGGAAGGGTTGTATCTCTTTAAATAAAGACACCTGTTGTGCTTCAGTTTGTGGAGCCTAGGTGGCTATTATTCGAAATCTTTCTGTATAAAAAGACATTTCTAGGAGCAGGGCCCTACCAGGGTGTATATCCACTAATTTGGTTAGCTTTAGGTTAGGGTTTCTAAACAGTATGCCTATGCCATCACAAGTGTCTAATCCAGTTGACCAAAATGAGGGTCCTATATGCCAGGCTTTGGATGTTTACTGCAGCTCATACTCGGACTTCACACGGGTATCTTGTATGCATACAATATCAGTATGTTCCTGCTGCAAGGCATACATAACTCCCCTTCTTTTACGGTCCCCTTTAATGCTATTAACAAGTTGAAATGGTTAGAGAATACGTAAGAAGGGAAAAGGGTCTCAGCCAATAATCACTTGTGCTTTGGTCCTATACTAGGGAGTCTTAGAGGCACATCTTTGCCTTGTCCTTTTGGCTATGGAGTCCCACTCCACTTTCCTCAGTGTCTGTGTTGGAAGTGATGGATGAGATATCTGTTCCATCATCATCTCAATCTTTCTCTACTCTGTCAGTATGAAGTGCAGCATACTTGTTCCCGACTTTCCGTGAATGTGACCCTGAGCGCTGTAAGGATCACCCTCCTCAGCATTTTTATTAATTGTTTTACCCAAACGGTTTCATTTCTTCTGCATTACCAATCTAAAAGGTCTTTCAGATCCTATCAGGGGAGGGGGGCATGACCAATAGGTCAGTATTTCCACCCTGGGTTTGGGGCGAAGGGGAGAGGGGGCTAGGACAGCATCATCACGCATATCTAGGTCTGGGCTCCTAGGTTCCCCAGGAGTGACTACTACTGGTTGATATTCAGTGTCTGCTGATGCAACTGAAGATTGAACTGAAGGGGGGGTCTGGATGTAATACCCTGTGGCCTCAGGATTTCCTGGGCAGCCCTCAATTTCTGTTCTGCTACCCTCCTGGCCTGCTGTTGTTGGGCCAAATTAATGAGGCCTTCATGGGAGAGACAATCCTCCTGATTATGAGAGGCCCAAGGACATCTCCCATACACATGGCCTGTACATTCACAAAGATTTCATTTAAAGAAATTCAAGCATGCTGATGCGACGTGACCAAATTCTAGGCAGTGATCACAGTATGAAGTGTCGTACGCTGAACTAACGCAGTATAGCGCAGTGGTTTAGGGCTCTGAGCTGCAAATCTGGTGGCATCCAGCAGACCAGACCTGAGTTTGAATCCCACAGCTTCCACTTGCATACTGTGTGACCCTGAGCAAGTCACTTAACTTCCCTGTGCTCCCAGGTTGCACCTGTAAAAAAAGCTTTCAGCTTAGTGTGCTACTCCTGGTTAAACAACTAAATAAAAAAACAAAAAATTAAAAAAAACCTTGGGAATCACATTTAAAGCAGGAACATGGTTAACCAATATAAAAAATAGAGCCCCAGTCTTTACTCCCCCCAAAAATGAGCTAGGTAAATGTACAGGGCTTGAGTTTAGGGGGTACAGCTTACCCTTACCCTCCAACCCCATCCCAAATGTGCTCACTATCTAAGGTTGGGGTGGGCTTACCCAAGACCTCACACCTTTGGCATAGCCAGAACAAAATGTCTTCCACATTTACCCCTTCATTCTTAAACATGATTGTGATACTCTTAACCAAGGGTTTTATCAAGGGGATAATGTGGAAAGGGATCCAAGTTGGGGTGTCTTTTAATGTCTGATATTGGGCCCAAAACTGATCTAAACTAGAGATGTTCTTAAAACTTACGGCAAAGTTGGAATTTCCCAAACTTATGAGGGCAAATACCTGAAGAAAAGAACTTCATGGAATTTTTCAACAGGACTGTAGCAATATAGAGTCTGTCGGGGGGGGCCCAAACTACCTTTATATAGTAACCTTACAGCATTGCATCTAGGGGCAGGCTTACCTTTGTTGGAGAACAGGTCTGATAAATTAAACATAGGATTTAACCTGGTTCGACCTTGTTCATCCTGTTGTAGGTCTGTTGAGGGCCCACCCAATAAACGTCCCCCCCTCATTAGTTGTAATTTGGGGTGTATTATTGTGAAATACTGAGGGGGCTTGAGGTGCCTGTGGAATTAAATTTACCATTTCAGAATTAGTTGACAAAGGTGCAGAATCAACAGCAATTTCAGTCTTATCACCCATAATACTATCAGAAATAATAGAAACAGTACTTTGTTTGCTGGCACCTGCTAAAAGGCCCGGGAGTGCAAAACTTCCACTTCCCTTCCTCCAAGACTGAATGATACTCCATCACTAGGGATCTCTGCTCAATATTCCTTTGTTTATTGAAATTAGTAGAATAGATTCACAGCAATAAATCCACAAGTCAAAATGTAAGTACAGTGTCGACACATACAACTCCCCTCAGACAACCAAGTTAGCTGGTTTGCAGGTTTCCTGACATGTTTCGCACGTGAGTGCTTTCTCAAAGGATGCCTCATACAGTTAGCCACTCCCTTTAAGTAGTCCTGGTGCTTAAAGTGACAGTGTCAGATTTAATCATAAAAAAAAGATTGTATAAAAACTATCTAGAACACATCATATAGTGTATAGTGGAGTGTTGTAGTGTATAGTGGAGCGTTGTTCTGTATAGAATTCCATCCCTTTCGAAGTGCTGTTCTACCACAGTTCCAAGGTCATGGAATGCTGTTCTACCCTACTGTGGTAGAACAGCATTCTAGAACCTCTAGAGACTACATGAGTCAGTTTCATTTTGAAAGCAAAAGAACTCACAAAACAAATTTTTCACACAATACTATACAATATAAAAATACAGGATGAGCAACATATGCACAACCAGTGTGTTTGCACCTCGGGATTCTGATTCCCATGGACCTCTCGAGCTTTGCTCTCAAGGTCAGAGAGAATCAGAATCCTCTGTAGCAGAACACACTGGTTCTGCATAGTTGCCCATCCAGTATCCTCTATGTTCTGTATAGAATTCCATCCCTTTCAAAATGCTGTTCTGCCACAGTTCCAAGGTCATGGAATGTGATTCTGCCCTACTGTGGTAGAACAGCATTCTAGAACCTTTAGAGACTGCATGAGTTAGTTTCATTTTGAAAGCAAAAGAACTCACAAAACACACATTTCACACAGTACTATATACTATAAAAAATACAGGATGAGCAACTCTATGCACAACCAATGTTTTTTGCCACCTCGGGGTTCTGATTCCCATGGGCATCTGGAGCTTTGCTCTCGAGGTCAGTGGGAATCAGAACCCCTCAGTGGCAGAACACACTGGTTCTGCATAATTGTCCATCCAGTATTCTCTATGATATAGTATCATATCTACATAACACATATATTATCACTTCTGAAACAGGTGTTTATCAGAGAATTCATTTCATATAGCACACCTGTTAAGTTAAAATGTTTTGACATACATACTGTGATGTAGACAGCCTGTTCTGAGTGCTGTATCATTTTTTTAGTATAAAATGTATTACTGACTGTCTCTGCTGAAAACTCTGATGCTGTAGGAGTGACCTCACTCATCCCCCAAGGTTTCAGCTGAAAGATGCAAGCCAGGAGAAAATGCTGCCAGCATGCGAGTTCACACACACTCAGTTTTAGAGACAGTGTGTTACATGGAAGATCTTAATCAAGGATCCTGTTTGTCTGAGTTTATTACAGTCATAGTTGCTATATCATATCCTTTTTATGACGTGGGAGAGGAATCTAGGTTGTCACACAGGGGTGCAAGGTTGTAAATGCTCCTGGGAAGCCTGTGTGAGGGAGGATGCAGCATGGATCAAAAAGATGTCATTTGAAACATGAGTCATGCTGAGGATTGCAAAATTAATACTTCACAAAGACATACTGGTTTTTTTTTTTATTAGATATATTTTTTATATATAATCTGACAGAGGAGGAGCTAGATGATCTCACACAAAAATGGGTTGGCCAATACAGTATGCGTAAGAAATGCTCTGTTTTACTACACAGAGACACATTTTTATCTAGACTCTGACCAGGAAACATCTTTGGAGCACTTTTAAACAAGTATTTAGAAAGAGAGTCAAATCTAAGTACTATAAGTAGGAATTTGCACTGTTTAGTCAGAATAGCAAAGGCCCAAACTGAGGAAAAGATAGCCAACTCAGTTAAGAAGGGGGATAAAACCTTTTATAGGTACATCAGCGGCGTAGAAAAGACAAAGGGAGGGATAGTGAGGCTGAATAGAATAAGCAGTGGGTGGGCAGAGGGGACAGTGAAAAGCAGGAATACTGAACGAATATTTCTGCTCAGTATTCTAAAAGGAGGAAGTGTCTAATCCAGTTAACAGAGGCACTCTTGATAGGAGGTCGATCCCAGTCCTTTCACAGAAGAAAGGGTTCTGCAAGAACTCCTAAAACTGAAGGTGGACAAAGCAATGGGTCCTGATGGAATTCACCCCAGAATTCTAAAAGAATTAAGGGAGGAACTAGTGAAACCACTGGCTACTCTTTTAATAAATCATGGGAGGATGTGTGGTACCCGAGGACTGGAGGAAGGCGGATGTGATTCCCTTCACAAAGTGGGACCAAGACAGAGGCAGGAAACTACAGACCTGTCAGTCTGACCTCTGTGGTAGGGAAAGTGATGGAGTCACTTCTGAAGGAAAGAATAGTTGAGTACCTAGAGGTCAGTGGAGCACAGGATCCAAGGCAGCATGGGTTCACAGCGGGAAGGTCATGTCAGACGCAATCTAATAGATTTCTTTGACTGGGTGACCAAAGTAGTAGACCAGGGAGGGACTGTGGACATGGCCTACCTAGACTTTAGCAAGGCATTTGACACAGTCCCACAAAAAGATTATTAGTCAAATTAACCAGCCTGGGAGTGGGTCCCACGGTGGTAGCCTAGGTAAAACATTGGCTGGACAACAGGACCAGAAGGTAATTGTAAATGGAGTCCACTCTGAAGAAAGAGGCGGTTACTAGTGGGGTACCGCAGGGTTCAGTATTGGGTCCAGTCCTTTTAATGTCTTCATCAGTGGCATTGCAGAGGGACTGGAAGAAAAGTATGCCTTTTGCAGATGACACAAGATCTGCAACAGGGTTGATACACAAGGAGGCGTGGAAAGGATGAAAAGGGACTTGGCAAGGTTGGAGGAATGGTCTGACGTATGGCAGCTAGAGTTCAATGCAAAAAGTGCAAAATAATGCACCTGGAAACAAGAACCCAGGGAAGATTACACAATGGGTGGGAGGTAGTAACAACAACAAAACAGGAAAGGGACCTGGGGTAATCATATCAGATGACCTTAAAGTTAGCAAGCAATGTGAGAAGGCAGTAGGGAGGCCGGGGTATACTGGGATGTATAGGGAGAGGCATCAGCAGC
This sequence comes from Neoceratodus forsteri, assembly GCA_016271365.2. Taxonomy (NCBI): domain Eukaryota; kingdom Metazoa; phylum Chordata; order Ceratodontiformes; family Ceratodontidae; genus Neoceratodus; species Neoceratodus forsteri. Next base: position 358,311,069 of record JADMNL010000026.1, read on the forward strand.
AGAAAACAGGAAGTTGTTATCCCTCTGTACAGACAGTTGGTGAAACCCCATCTGGAATACTGTGTCCAGTTCTGGAGACCCCATCTCCACAAGGACATAGACAGGATAGAGGCAGTCCAGAGGAGGGCAACTAAAATGGTGCAGGGTCTGGAAGAGAAGCCATGAGGAGAGACTAAAGGGCTTAATATGTATACCCTTGAGGAAAGAAGGAGAGGGGACATGATAGAAACTTTCAAGTACCTCAAGGGAATCAACAAAGTCCAAGAGGGTGGCATCTTTCAGAAAAAGAGACTTGCAAGAACAAGGGACACAATTTAAAGATAGAAGGAGGCGGTTCAGGGGCAATGTGAGAAGTATTATTTCACAGAGAGGGTAGTGGATGCATGGAACAGCCTTCCTGAGGAAGTTGTGGAGTCTAAAACTGTGGGAGAATTCAAGAATGCATGGGACAGACATAAGGCAATTCTTGTGAGGGGCAGGAAGATATAGGCTATTGGTTAAATAGGATCTGCGGCCTATCCTGTAGGTAGGGAAATGGGCAGACTAGATGGGCCTAGCGGTCCTTATCTGCCGTCAAAGTCTATGTTTCTATGTTTAAACCTTGTTCTTTTAAAAGATTTGTATGTCTTGTGATATAACAGTTCTGTATTGTGTGTTTTACATATTTTTAACTGTTTTAAGTAAAATTCTTTTTAGAACTTACTTGGTCTGTCTTTGAATTTCTTTTAGTTGTAAGAAAAGTATATATGGTTAAAGCAGACAATAGACATAAGCTTGAATGGTGATACCAAACTGGAAAGAGAAGCGTTTTAAATCCGAGGTCTTTATTAAAGTTTTTAAGGGTTCATCTTTGTATAGCTGGTTAGGTGCCCATAGGCAAAGATATCTGGCCCCCCCGAAGACAGAAATATCTGAGCCTGTGCACTGGGTACGCTAGCAAGAGGTTCACAGTTTGAATCCCTCCAAGACTTGAGACCAAAGGTTGATCCGATCTCACAAAACAGACAAGAGGGTTACCTTATTCTGTTAAACTGTTCACAAGACTGCAATTGGAGGTTGGCACTTTGGGAGCAGAGGGCCTGACCTGCTGAGTGGGATTGTGACACATACTACAAAGACGAGGAGAGAGTTTGCACTAAGTTTGATCTGGGAAACAAACTTCTCAGCATTTTTCCTTGAATTGCTGGTGCAAATCTGTAAAAATAAACAAGACATATATTAACATATAACACATAACAAATAAAACTGTAGACACATAATCAAAGCTTTCAATATTCAATTCCTTTTTTTAAACAATAATTTATCAATGCTGAATGTTTGCTTGCTGGCATTAGCAGTGGAAGTCCAGGAGTAAGACAGATGCAGAATAGGAATGGCAGTGAAGTATTGAACTTATGCCAACCTCACACCCACCCTGCAGAGATGGACAGGCATTGGGGTGTGACTTTGGGTCATCACTCATACTGCTCACACCATTTCACCTCACCCTATCCTGCAGACACCGACAAATGTCAAGGTGTGCATTGGGGTGTTTGGGCTTTATGCTTACCCCATTCCATAAGGAAATATGCTAAAATGGGTGCAGTATAGGAGAATGAGATGAACTTTGAGGCCGAAGAGTCCAAGGCACACCTCGAAGCCTGTTACTGGGTGCAGGGTGGGGGTGGAATGGCGTGAGCATTACTGTCGACAATCTGAAGTCACACCCCTGATGCCTGTCAGTCCCTACAGGGTAGGGTGTTATGGTCAGAAATCCTAACACTCTGTGTGTTTCTTGTTATTTTCACTCCAAGTTTTCAACATGGGCTTTTTGTGACCCCGCTGCATGAACAGTGACACTATCAGTTTGTTAGCCATAAGGTGATTTTGCACAGCGACCATGCCATTTTACAGCACAGGTAACGAAAAGACATTTCGAATATAATGTGAAAATAACAGCTATACTGTTCATGAGGAGGTATAAAAATGGTAATGTTGAAAATCTGAAGTGAAAATATAAAAAATTGTGAAGTCATGAGTGGGCATAGAAACAGCGTAGTGCACACCCATAATGCAATTATTTTTATTTATTTATTTATTTATTGAATTTTGATGACCGGGTAGTCCCGCTGGGTCCCGAAGGTCCCTTTTTCAGGGGCGACCCGGAGATACATTAAGTGGCATTACATGTAATTACATGGCCTACGTGGTGAGAACAGACAGTAAACAGGTAATTTACTGACATACAGGTTCAATAGTTACAGTTTTTGACATTGATTCATAACAGAGGCAAACTATCATAAATGGATTGGCACAACTCTTGTAGGTAAGGTGATAGGCATGAGTCTGGGGGCTGTCAGGTGCCATGATATAAGCAAGTGCTGGCCTCAAGTAGATGCGCCTTGAGCCTGGTGCGGAAGTTCATGAGTGAGGGGGATTCCTGTATCTCTGGTGGAAGTTTGTTCCACACCTGGGGGGCTGCGGAGGAGAATGATTTCTGGCCAGCACTGGACCTGACCCTGGGGGTTTCTAGTAGAGCCCTCCCTGTGGACCTCAGGGTCTGGGTTTTTTTTGGAGGCTAATGTTGATGATAGGCTAGGTGTAGCTGTAGGGTTGAGTACTTTGAATGCTAAGCAGAGGAGAGGGAATTGGAGACATGCTTCAAAAGAAGGCCACTGTAGTTTGGCAAGTGTGTCACAGTGGTGGCTTCTGGAGTGGTCCTGGGCAGCGAACCGCACTACCTTGTTATATACGATCTGCATCCGTTGGACCTCCAGCTTGGCCATTCCCTGTATTATAGGGGCTGCATAGGTGAGAGCGAGGAGCAGGATGCTAGCAGCAATGGAGAGTCTGGCTTCCGGTATTAACTGATCCTTAATCCGATACAAAATGCCATGTTTCCCGTGGATGGTCTTTGTCACTTGATCAACATGGTTCTTAAAGGTGAGACCTTGGTCAAGCTTTCAAGGAGGTCACAACTTCAATGCTGGTTCCAGCCAGTGACTTAAGCTGTAGGGAGCTGGTCCTATCTTGCCCTAGGGATCTGGCCCCGAACAGCATGGCTTTTGTTTTGCCTGCGTTCAAGACCATTCTATTAGTTTTTAGCCAGTTCTCCAGTGACATAAGTTCAGATTGGAGTAAGGGGCTGAGCGCCTCCAGGTTATCAGAGGAGCGGTAAATAATGGTGTCATCTGCGTATTGTACTACTGCGCTTTCCCCGCAGTGTAGGTACAGATCATTGGTAAACAACAAGAAAAGTAGGGGACCAAGGATCGAGCCCTGTGGTACTCCCTCCTTTAGGGGTAATGGGTCAGACAGTGACCCATTCCAGCTAACTCTCTGAGTGCGGCCGGATAAATAGCTCTTGAACCACTTAAGAGCCAGGGGGTCTAGGCCTGTCTTTTTAAGTTTTACTAGCAGGAGATTGTGGTTAACAAGGTCAAAGGCCTTGGATAGGTCAATGAATATTGCGCCAGTGAGGGTCCCTTTGTCCATGGTGCTGAGTACTTCAGTCGTGAGGTTCTTGAGGGCAGTGTCCATGCCATGGTTTGTTCGAAAACCGTGTTGAGAGGAGGCCAGAAGCTGGTGAGTCACAAGGTAGTCACGGAGTTGACTATAAATTAGTCTTTCCTGCAGTTTGGCAAGCAGACAGAGCAGGGAAATTGGCCTGTAGTTACTCGTGTGCTCCCTGGAGCCACCCTTGTGGATGGGAACCACGTTAGCCTGTTTCTACTGGGATGGAACGGTGCCTTCTAGCAGAGATTTGTTTATGAGCCAGGTCAAAGGTCTGGCGAGGGATTGGTCACCATCCTTGAGCAGCCTGGGGTTAATTCCATCAGGTCCACCTGTGCCTTTGATTTTCAGGGCCTTTAGTAGGGTTAGTAACTCTTTGGGCCTGACCAACCTGAAGTGGAAGAGTTGACGTTGTAGTATTGGGGGTTCAGAGTCATTGGGCGCCATGTGGTGAGGGGGTAGTCCAGCCTTATATGCTTCAAGGTTGGTGAAGTGACGGTTGAGGGCTGCGGCAATTTGTGGGCCATCAGGCACTAGTTTACCGTTGGCTTCCATAGGGCCCGGTTCTGCTTTGGAGTTCCCTTTGATCAGCTCTTTGATATGGGACCAGAATAATTTAGGTGTTCCTAGGCTATTTTTTTGAAGGTTGGTGACATATTCCCTTTTCGACCGTTTTATCGAACTCTTACATCTGTGACCCCCACCCTGCCTTTGCAAATGACAGGTGGTATGCTGTTTGAATCTGACAGCATTACCAGGTGGGGACTGGGTTCGGGGAGGAATAGGTTACTCGGGCACAAGGGGCTAGGTTTGGCAACTCTGCACAGGGCACCTAAGTAACTCCGAACACAGGAAGCAATAACTGTAATGTCCAATACCAGAAATGGGATTCTAAAGTGTGGCTTTATTCACATCCAAACAGAACAAACAAAGCATAGACGGACCCTCACGGGGCTACACTTCTGGTAATGCAGATTAAAAGAATCAAGAACACTTCTTCAACACTTCAGCCCTTAGGCTCTGAACCCACCAGGCACACAGCCCGGACTTGCACACTGCTTTGGGTACACAGCCCGGACTTGCACACTATTCTGGGTTTTCCCTGGCTCAGCTCCCTTGCCGGCCACCCGGACACCTTCCGTTTGTCATGGAAACATTTTCTGGTGGCTCCCTAAACCACCTAAGACACCTCAGCTCTATCAGGGAATTCTCCTTTTAATCCCACATCTGGGTACTTTCCTCAGGCACTGGCCATGTACCTGAGAGAAAGTAAAGATTCCAAAGAGCAAATCCGTAGAGGTGAATTTGGTTACTATTGATGGGGAGTCTCTCACCTCTGGCTCCCACAATTGATACCCGACCATTTCTCTGGACAGTAAACATCTCATTCTGTAAAGCTTGACAATGTAGATTAAGGCTAAAAGTATGTCACATTTCCTCTGCTTGTCTTGCTTTCCCATTGTGCTGGACTTGAACATACTTTTACTTGGCTTAGCCCATTGCTCAAGGCCCCCCCCCCCACTGATTAAGCAGTCCAGTCCCCACTTTACTTCACTCTTTGTGCTGGACTTGAGCCTACTTGAATTAACTGGCAATGTCTATTACACTAGACCTTCTACAGATTAAGTAGTCCAATCCCCATGTTCCAACAGTTCAGGTGAAAACACATTGGCCCTCTGTCAGAGCAAACTCACCCTTTGGTTGCAGGTGCCCCACAGGCGATTCCTCACAGGAATTTCTCTCCCACAGCTTCTAGTGCCACAGCACAACTTGAAATGGGCAGTTTCTTCCCTTAGCCGGAACCAGGAGGGTTGCCCCTGGAAAACAGGCAAACCTTGCCCCCCATCCCCTCAGGGGTGGGGCACTTGGACCAGTAACAGTGGTCTCCACCATTTCAGCAATCAACTTCTGTGTTCCTCTTATGGTGGAAACACACACCTCCCTTACAGTAGCTCTAAAACAGAGCTTAAGGCTCTGAAAGGTTGCACACAGGCAGCTGTGCTACTGCCTCTCTCCAAGACTGCACACAGACTCTGTTCAAATTCCCCCAACATTCTATCCTAACTTCCAACTGCAGCATTCCAGTGTGGATCATGCAGCTGCAAGAGTTCTATGGTGATGTCATCCCTCAGTCTCAGCTGAGACTGAGAACAGAGTGAGACAGTGTGAAATCCATTTAACTGGAGTTTCACAAGCTGCCTTCCCTGGCTACCACTAGGTCTTACTGGGATTCTAGTAACCCCGGGTAACAGCGGGGTTACACATCTATTCCACAGGGCTTTATATTCTGCCAGGTCAATTGGGAGAGAGGACTATTTGAACCTCTTTCAGGTCTTGTCCCGGCTGGTCATTAGAGCTTTAAGAGTTGAAGAGATCCACCTGTAGCAGCTGCCCTGTACTCTTTGTTTCTTTAGCAGGGCAAAGAGGTTGGCTGTGGTAGTCAAAGAGTTTTGGAAGTATTAAAGTGCCGCATCCAAGGATGGGAGGATCCTAATGGGACTCCAGTCCAGGCTCTTGAGGTAGTCATTGAATTGGGTCTCCAAGAATTTAGAATAATCGTGGGCAGTCAATATTCTGGGTTGGACTTTGGACACATTATTCCTCCAGATACAGAATATTGGGGAGTGATCGCCCAAAGCATCGGCCATGAGCCCAGCCTCCTGGATATTGGTGGGGTTTGTAACCAGAGCCCAGTCCAGGATGGTGTAGTTCCCAGACTTATGATTCAACCTGGTGATTTCTGAAATAACTTGAGTCAGGTTAGCATCCTGTGTCAGGGACATGAGGTCTTTGTTGGGGTCCTGGACCCAGTTTAGGTTGAAGTCTCCCATTATGATAAGCTCCGTGGCAATGTCTTTGGTCTTGGAACTAATGATGGCCTCCAGGGATTGGAGAGCCATCTTTGGTGGTTTGTAGACACATCCTATCATGAAGTGTTTGGATTGGCCGAGAGCGATACAAATGAATATTGATTCACTGTCTGGGGCTTTGTCCATTGTGTTGGGGATTTTAACACCAGATCTTCAACATAGGCATTTGGGGACATCCGCTCAGAGCAGTGGCACGGTGATTTTCTTAATCTGTCCCGAATGTTGATTTCACACAGCAACCACACCACTGTATGCCAGATGTCTGAAAATACATTTCAGGCAGGATGTGAAAAATGACAGATGTACTGTTCATAAGGAGGTGTGGAAAAATGACAATGTTGAAAATATGGAGTAAAAATATGAAACATTGGCAAAGTTATCAGGGTGCATAGAAACTGTACAACGCATGCTGATAAAAAAGTCATTTTTATGTTTGCTTGTGCGTATGCGCAAGAAACATGGTACGATAGCTTGCTGCAGAAGCAGGTTGTGGAGGTGTGGCACTGTTGTGGCCAATGCCCCCGGTGCCTTTTGAGGCTTGGCCTGCTTTTCCCAATGCGGTGGCATGCTGCTGCTGACACTAGTTCAGCCAGCGTGCCACCACCTTGAAAGGTTTTTCCTGCTGCAATCAGGGGCTGCCTTCTCATTGCAGCATCAGCCATTCCGCTGCAATGAGGGGTGACCTGTCATTGCATGGCGTACCTTGCGGTCATTATTTTTGCCGATGGGGAGCCCACTCCCCGTCAGCACACTGTAACCCCTCCCCCATTTGTTGTTTGTCGATGGGGTGCCCAATCCCCTCGGCTGTAAACCCCCACCAAGTCTTTCTTTGCAGAAGAGGGCCCAATCCCTGTCGGCTTCAGTCTCCTACCCCTGTTAAATTTGCTGATGGGGCCCAATACCCATCGGCTTCAGTCTCCCCTCCATTAAATTTGCGATGGGGGAGCCTCCCCGTCGGCATAATATCCCCAGCCAATTTGTTGTATGCTGAGGGTGCCCAATCCCCTCGGCTCTTCCTCCCAGTATGTGCGACGGAGGGTATCCGATCTCCTGCCAGCTACAGCCCCCCAAACCACTCAGGTGGCATGCTGGGAGCCCACCCCAGCATGCCAAATATCCCTAAAGAAAAACAAAAAACAGTCCTGCAATGTTTTTTTTAACCTTGTAAAGAAGAAGAAAACAGTCCCTTGTTGAGTCCATGGCCCAGCAACCAACCCTCTCCCACCCTCTGCACACTGTGCCTCCCCACACCCCCCTCACCCCATACTTACCTCCGGAGCCCAGGACAATGATCTTCGGTGGACCGGGAACATGTCTGCACTCTTCAAAGCCAACCGCAAACTGAAGAAATGCCGGTAAGCTGTATAATGGCATAAATAGGGTTTTTTCAACTTTGGTGCATATCTCAGGCATGTTGGGGAATTTTGGCATCACATTTTCAACATGGAGTTATTGGGACCCCTCCTCATGAATTCAGCTGCTGTCATGATGTTATTCCATCCTGAAAGGTGATTTCGCAGACACTGCACGGAATCACCTTTCCAGACCGATTAATAAAACAACAGTGCCAGTGTTCATGAGGTGGGCTCTCAAAAAGCCTTTGTTGCAAATTTGGTGGAAAAAAATAAAAAAAAATGACTGTTTTACAAGTGTGCATTGCACAGTTGCTATGCATGCTCATAACTTCATGAATTTGCAATATTTTAACTCCAGATTTTCAACATTGGCATTTTTCCGCACCTGCTTATGAACAGTGCAGTTGTCATTTTTCATATCCTGGCCAAAATGTGTTTTCACACTTCTGGCGCAGAATAGCACGGTCGCTGTGGGAAATCAGTGTTCGGGACACATTAAGAAAATCACAGTGACACTGTTCATGAACAGAGGTCCTAAAATTCCTATGTTGAAAATTTTGTGATCAAAGTCCATAAAATGACTGTGTTGCAAGCGTGTGTTGCGCAGTTTCCACGCACCCTTGTAACTTCGCAAATTGGTAATATTTTCATGCCAGATTTTCAACACTGGCATTATTTCACACCTCCTTATGAACAGTACAGCTGTCATTTTTCCCATCCTGGCTGAAATATGTTTTCGCACTTCCAGTGCAGAATGGTGCAGTCGCTTTGGGAAATCAGTGTTTAGGACAGATTAAGATTGAGTGAGTGAGAGAGGGGGAGTGACCGAGCTCAGATGAGCTCTGTCTGGACTGCTGTGGATTTCTTTGTGGGCAGAAAAAGGCGCCAACGCAGGCAGGAGCCCAGTACAAAAGGGAAGCCTGCAGCGCCGGGAGAAACAGAACGAGTGACTGAGGGAAGGAGAGTGAGCGAGCTCAATGGAGCTTTGTCGGGGCTGCTGCAGATTTCTTTGTGGGCAGAAAAAGTTGCCAACAGAGGCAGAAGCCCAGTACAAAATGGCAGCCTGCAGCGCCAGGAGAACCAGAATGAGTGAGTGACACAGGGGGAGTGAGCAACCTCAACGGAGCTCTGTCGGAACAGCTGTGGGTTTCTTTGTGGGTAGAAAAAGCCACCAACACAGGCAGGAGACCAGTACAAAAGGGCAGCCTGCAGCGGCAGGAGAAACAAAAGGAGCTAGTGAGAGAGGGGGAGTGAGCCACCTCAATGGAGCTCTGTTGGGACAGCTGCGGATTTCTTTCTCAGCAGAACAAGGTGCCAATGCAGGCAGCAGCCCAGTACAAAAGAGCAGCCTGCAGCACTGGGACAAACAGACTGAGCCAGTGACAGAGGGCCACTGAGCGAGCTCAACAGACCAACACAATCAACATTCGGCATTGACAAATGCTTGTTGTTGTTGTTACTACCCCCATTGTGTAATCTTCCCCGGGTTTTGTTTCCCAGGTGCATTATTTTGTACTTCTTTGCATTGAATCAAGCTGCCACACACACCATTCCTCCAATCTTGCCAAGTCCCTTATCATCCTTTCCACACCTCCTTATGTATCAACCCTGTTGCAGATCTTTTTGTCATCTGCAAAGAGGCAAACTTTCCTTCCAGTCCCTCTGCAATGTCACTTATAACGCCATTAAATAGGACTGGACCCAGTACTGAACCCTGCAGTACCCCACTAATAACCCCTCTTTCTTCAGAGTGGACTCCATTTACAATTACTTTCTGTGTCCTGTTGTCCAGCCAGTGTTTTACCCAGACTACCACCCTAGGACCCACTCCCAGGCTGGTTAATTTGACTATTAATCTTTTGTGTGGGACTGTGTCAAATGCCTTGCTAAAGTCTAGGTAGACCATGCCCACAGCCCCTCCCTGGTCTACTACTTTGGTCACCTAGTCAAAGAAGTCAATTAGATTCATCTGACATGACCTTCCTGCTGTGAACCCATGCTGCCTTGGTCCTGTGCCCCACTGGCCTATAGGTACTCAAGAATTCTTTCCTTCAGAAGTGATTCCATCACTTTCCCTACCACAGAGGTCAAAGTGACATATGTTTGTAGTTTTCTGCCTCTGTCTTGGTCCAACTTTTGTGAAGGGGAATTACATCTGCCTTCCTCCAGTCCTCAGGTACCACACCATCCTCCCATGATTTGTTAAAAAGGGTAGTCAGTGGTGTCACTAGTTCTCTTTCTTTTAGAATTCTTGGGTGAATTCCGTCTGGTCCCATTGCTTTGTTCACCTTCAGTTTTAGGAGTTCTTTCAGAACCTTTTCTTCTGTGAAAGGACTGGGATCGACCCCCCTATCTAGAGTGCTTCTGTTAATTGGATTAGGCACCTCCCCCACCTCCTCTTTAGTGAATACTGAACAGAAGTATTCATTCAGTATCCCTGCTTTTTCACTGTCCCTCTCTGCCCACCCACCCACCATCCATTCTATTCAGCCTCACTATCCCTCCCTTTGTCTTTCTACGCTCCCTAATATACCTATAAAAGGTTTTATCCCCCTTTTGTCACATGGGGCAGTTGGCTGAGCAGTTTGGGGAGACATACCTCTCAAATGCAGTATAGTCCCAAAACGTTTAGTGTACAAGTGCATCAAACATAAAAAGGGGGTGATTTGGAGAAAAAAAAAAGAAAATACTCTACCGTACACGTGCCACAGACTGACAAAATCAGCGGAGCCCGAGTCACATTGACCCAACAACCAGGCAGTCAGAAAGATAGTAAAACTGGTTGCTTTTAATTTATCCAAAACAAACAGGGAAAAACAAAAAAGGGAATATTGAACAGAATGAAAGTACTAGCAGTATAGCTGGATACAGTTCAGCAGGAAGGGGGATTTGATGTTGGTGTGTGTTGTGTGAGGCAGTTGGCTGAGCAGTTTGGGGTGACAGGAATGGGTATATCAGAGATTAATCAATGGTCAGGTGACCTGTTTGGACAAATCAGAAGACAGTATTTTAGGAATCCATGTTATAAAAGAGGATATAAACAACACAGTGACCAAGGATGTGGAACATGGACAGGAAGGGGGTCTACCAGGTCTTGCTGTGTTTGAGGGGCACCTGGGCAGTTGTAGAGGTGCCATGAGTGCTGTATAGAAGAGAGGATATAAACAGCACAGTGACCCAGGGTGTGGGACTGGGACAGGAAGGTGCGTGTCAGGTCTTGGTGTGTTTGTGGGGAACTTGGGTAGTTGTAGGGGTGACAGGAGTGCTCTACAAGAAGTACATGAAGGGTAAGTATACCACAACACACCAGTGTGACAGTTCAGCAAAGAGGGTGCACAGGGACTGGACTCACCCTGTGTGTGTGGGGTCTTCTGTGGGGCACTTGCGAAGTTTTGGGTGAGAAGGAGGAGGAGACAAGGTATCACTCCGGCACAATGATAGTCCGACAGTGAGCACCCCCACAGCAAGAAATCTCGCCAGGTTGAGATTGTTCTCTGTGGTGGTCTGCTGTCTGCTGACGCAGCAATTCCTGGTGTTGCGCCCCCTTCCCGAATCAACTCCGACATGGGGGAGGGGTGCAGGGGGCTTCAAACACTTTCTCCTGTCAGAAATAATGCCGATTATCAGCAGTGTTCCAGGCGCTGTCGGGGTGTCAACAATGATACCGTCAATGGATTGACGTGGAACCAGGTGACAAGTGTTGTACAGACTACAGAAGCCATTTTAAGGGAAAAAAAAGGAAATTGTACTGTATTAAAGTATAAATGTGTGTAACTGTCCCCAAGAAAAATGTACTCCCCAAAAATAAATTCAGCCACACTGCCTTGTACTGTATCCTGACTGACAGACACCCAGGTGGTCATTAATTGTACCAACACAACAATGAAAGTTCAGCAAAAAGTGTGTGTGCAACACTGCAACAGGACTTGCCTTGCATTGTGTGGATCAGTGAACACTTGGGCAGTTTGGGGTGAGGACTGGAGGAGTGTTGTATAGACTAAGAGAAAGATTCCCGTCCTGCTGCCTCCCTGTCACCTGACCCTGGCTAGCAGCTGCTGCCTGCAGTCACGAAAGCTTTGAGAATAACGCTCCAACAGAATAGTTTGTACTAGTGTTGTTTGACCAATGTATCCCAAGTCCCCATCCCCAATTAATTCCCCATCCCATCCTCCCCCAGTCTCCCTCCAACATGTGCACAGTGAGATATCGTAAAATAAAGTGTGTTTGCGTATAAAAAGAGTGAAGTTTTCCTGTTTTCCAATAGCCTATATCTACGTCCTATTAACTGTACAACACCCCACACACCATTTAATTAATTGCTATGTTATTTAAAACAAAGAACCTTAAAATACAGCCTTCCGACCATTGACTACCACTCACAACACTAGTACTACCATTTTTGGCTAGGTCAGTTGTCCTTGGAATAGCTCGGAAATTTCAAATGTGTCGATCCCTGCATAATCATAACATTTAATTTCCTCAAGGGGAACTCCACTGTGACTAAGAACATATTCTGTTTATAACCCAAAGAGTGGTGCTACAGTGGGGCAGCTGTTTACCTCCTGGTTTCTACTACCTACCTTTGCAACTGAGAATGTGGCCACAACTTTTTTTCCTTAAATCACTTTTCATATCCAGTGATGTCATAAATTTAAACATTAGGGCCCAGATATTCAAACTGTGCCAGGCTGTGGCGCAAGGTTGGGTGCAGCGCAGCTTGGCTGCGCAGGGGTGTGGACTGGGCGATATTCAACGGAGCTGCGCCATGGCACAGCATCGTTGAATATCGCACCCTGACCACCCACAGTGTGCATGGCACAGTGCCACTGCACCAGCGCAAGTGGCCAGAGTGGAGCATGGGGATGCGCTAGTGCAAGTTCCATTGTGCTATGCACAGCAACCGCGATATTCAAAACCTGATATGCAAATGGGGGACACATAGTGTATGCAAAGGCGTAAGTAGACCATTTGCATGCAGACTCGCGCCGATCCCCAATGACTTGTGCCTGGCACCCTGCCAGAGCAGCAGCCGTCTGGGACCGGCGCCCCCTGCAGCGGCAATGTACTCCACAGCCGATGGCGGTTGCAGTAAAAAAGAGAAGCGCAAATCCCTGGTGGTCCAGTGGACCTGGGCAGAGTCCACTGGACCACCAGGGATTTTGGGATATAATTATTTTACTGAGCCTGCGATCGGGCGGGCAGGTCCACTGGACCACCAGGGATATTGGACTGATGTCTTATTTTATTTACAAATGCCCGCGATTGGGCAGGCGACTGGACCTTGGGGATATAATTACATTACTTAGCCCGCGAGCGGGCGGGCAGGTCCACTGGACCACCAGGGATATTGGGGATATTATTATTTTACTGAGCCTGCGATCGGGCGGGCAGCAGTCCACTGGACCACCAGGGATATTGGACAGATGTCTTATTTTATTTACAAATGCCAGCGATTGGGCAGGCGACTGGACCTTGGGGATATAATTACATTACTTAGCCCGCGAGCGGGCGGGCAGGTCCACTGGACCACCAGGGATATTGGGGATATTATTATTTTACTGAGCCTGCGATCGGGCGGGCAGCAGTCCACTGGACCACCAGGGATATTGGACAGATGTCTTATTTTATTTACAAATGCCCATGATCGGGCAGACAGTGGTCCACTGGACCACCAGGGATATTGGACAGATTTCTTATTTTTTTTTTTTACAAATGCCCACGATCGGACATGGGGGCGCTGCCAGGTGCAGCCGGAGCTCGGGTGGCCACCCACAGGTGGCAGCTGCTGTGTTGCGCCCTGCAATGTGGCAGCTCACCTGTGGGTGGCCATCAGTTGTTCCTTTTATTTTGGGATCAACTTTGTGCTGGCGCAGGTAGGGGTTGCGCATGCATGGCTCTGCACATCCCGGGCTGAATATCGGGCTGTGCAGGGTATGCATGGGCATGCCCCCCTACCTGTGACTGCATACATTACTGATGCGCTCTGACGCATCTAGATTTGTGCTGCAAACTTTTCCCTTTTGAATATCGCGCCAGGGCATATCAGTGGGTTGTGCATGGCACAACACTGTTGCGCCATGCACAACCCTTTTGAATATCTGGGCCTAAATATTTCTCAATTTCATGCCAATTACTAATCCTGATTTTGCATCTCTAGAAGTTTTCTCTCCTGCTGCACTACTTTTGGGATCTAAAGTTTACAACCATGTAGATGTGAGGGGTGATTCTTGTTTAGAACATGTCCAGACTACCATTTGACCTATTTCTCAACAATGAGCCCTGTATGAGCTGGCCCCGCAGTGCAGAGGTAGGGCTACTATTCTCAATGTTGGAGACCTGGGTTCAGGATCGAGCATGAGTCAGTGTGGACTGGCCTATCGGTGCAGTGGTAGGGCTACCACTCTCGATATTATGGACATGGGTTTGGGATTTAGCATGAGTCAGTAGGGGCTGGCCCAATGGTGCAGCGGTAGGGCTAACATTCCTGATGTCAGGGACCCGGGTTCGGGATCGAGCATGAGTCAGTAGGGGATGGTTCATCAGTGCAGCGGTAGGGCTACCATTCTGGGATGGTAACATCATTGACAATATTGATGTCTCTGCTCTTTTAAAAGAAGCTGAGAACATGAGTAATAATATATCTGAGACTGTTACTGAATATCCCAAATTTAAGCCCAAATCAATTTTTATCCTCAGATTTTCAATGCAACCATTTCAGTATTTGAAAAATGTCTTTTAAATGAAACAGTAAAGTTATTTTCTGAAAATATGTCATGTTTTTCTAAAAACATGATGTGTGCAGAACTTAAAGCTCTTAAAGATATTGAGAATTTAAATGGAGTTGTCCTAAAAAAATCAGATAAAGGTGGCAGTTTTGTCATAATGGATGAAAACATGTACATGACAGCCTGTTACGATCTTTTAAACAAGCATTTGTCAATGTCGAATGTTTGCTTGCTGGCATTGGCAGTGGTAGTGTAGAAGTTACAGAGCTGCGTAATAGGAATGGCAGTGAAGTACTGAACTGAAGCCAACCCCACCACCACCCTGCAGAGAGTGACAGGCATTGGGGTGTGTCTTTGTGTTGTCAGGCATAACGGCCACGCCATTTCACCACACCACACCCTGCAGACACTGACAAGTGTTACGGTGTTCCTTGGGGTCTTTGGCCCTTATGCGCACCCCATTCCATTAGAAAATATGGTGAGATGGGTGCGATATAGGAGAATGGGGTGAACTTTGGGGCCAAAGAGTCCAAGGCATACCTCAATGCCTCTCACTGGCTGCAGGGTGTGGAATGGTATAAGCATTACAGGCAAGAATCCCAAGTCACATCCCTGATGCCTGTCATTCTCTACAGGGTTGGGCATTATGGTTGGAAACCCTAATACCTCAGGCATTCGTTGGTATTTTCACTCCAAATTTTCAACATGTTTTTTTTGTGACCCCACCTCATGAACAGGGGGAATATCAGTTTGTTAGCCTAAAGCTGCTTATGCACAGCGACTACGGCATTTAGCACCACAGGTGCAAAAACATTCCGAACAGGATGTAAAAAATGACAGCTGTACTGTTCATGGGGAGGTGTAAAAAATGGCAATGTTGCAAGTCTGCAGTAAAAATATTAAAAAAAATGGTGAAGTGACGAGCGTACATAGAAACTGTGCAATGCACACCCGTAATATAATTAGGTTGGGGATTTTTTACAGCAGATTGTCAACTCAGGCATTTTGGTGCCTCCGATCATGAACAGTGTCACTGTGATTTTCTTTATCTGTCCGGAACAATGATTTCCCACAGCGACCACGCATCTCTGCACTGAAAGTGTGAAAACACACTTCGGCCATGTTGTGAAAAATGACAGCTGTACTGTTCATAAGGAAGTGTGGAAAAATGCCACTGGTGAAAGTCTGGACTGAAAATATTACAAAGTCATGAACTTACGAGGGTGCATGGTAACTGCGCAATGCTCACTCGTAACACAGTCATTTTATGGACTTTTGTCCCAAATTTTCAACATAGCCATTGTAAGACCTCTGCTCATGAACAATGTAACTGTGATTTTCTTAATCTGTCCCAAACATTGCTTTCGCACACCAACAGCACCATTATGCTACGTATGCTGAAAACACATTTTTAGTGACATATGAAAAATGGCAGCTGTACTGTTCATAAGGAAGTGTAATAAAATGGCAATGCTGAAAAATCTGGAGTGAAAATATTAAATTTGCAAACTTACGAGCATGCATAGGAACTCGTAGCATGCCTTCGTAAAACAGTCATTTTAGAATTTTTTCACCAAATTTCAAAATAGCCATTTTAAGACCTCTGCTCATGAACAGTGTCTCTGTGATTTTCTTAATGTGTCCCAACCATTGATTTCCTTTGTCGACTAGCCATTAATAGCTACATGACCGGAAACACATTTTGACATGATATGAAAATGACAGCTGTACTGCTCATAAGAAGGTGTGGTAAAATGGCAATGTTGAAAATCTGGAGAAAATATTGAAAATTGCGGAACGCACGAAAGGCATGAACCGCGCAACGCACGCTTGTAAAACAGTCATTTTTAGGAATATTTACACCAAATTTTCAACACAGCCATTTTAAGACCTCTGCTCATGAACAGTGTCACTGTGATTTTCTTAATTTGTCCCGTACATTGATTTTGCACACTGACTGCGCCATTGTGCGCTACATGGGTGGAAACACGTTGTGGGTGAGATGTGAAAAATAGCTGTACTACTCATAAGAAGGTGCAGTAAAATGGCAATGTTGAAAATCTGGAATGAAAATATTGAAAATTTGCGAATTTACGAGCGTGCGTAGGAACTTTCCAATGCACGCTCGTAAAACAGTCATTTTTTGGAATTTTTTCACCAAATTTTCAACATAGCCATTTTATAACTTCTGCTCATGGACAGTGTCACTGTGATTTTCTTAATGTGTCCCGTACATTGATTTTGTACACCGACTGCGCCATTGTGCGCTACATGGGCAGAAACACGTTTTGGGTGAGATGTGAAAAATGACAGCTGCACTGCTCATAAGAAGGTGTGGTAAAATGGCAATGTTGAAAATCTGGAGTGAAAATATTGAAAATTCATGAACGTACGAGCGTGCATAGGAACTGCGCAATGCACGCTTGTAAAACAGTCATTTTTAGGAATATTTACACCAAATTTTCAACACAGCCATTTTAAGACCTCTGCTCATGAACAGTGTCACTGTGATTTTCTTAATGTGTCCCATAAACTGAGTTGGCACACCGACTGTGCCATTGTGCGCTACATGGGTGGAAACACGTTGTGGGTGAGGTGTGAAAAATAGCTGTACTACTCATAAGAAGGTGTGGTAATAGATATTGAAAATTCACGAACTTATGAGCGTGCGTAGGAACTGCGCAATGCACGCTCGTAAAACAGTCATTTTTAGGAATTTTTCCACCAAATTTTCAAAATAGTCTTTTTGAGAGCCCACCTTATGAACACTAGCAGTGTCATTTCGTTAATCATTCCGGAAAGGTGATTTCACGCAGTGGCTGCGAAATCACCCTTCAGGCCCGAGTAACGCCATGACAGTGCAAGAATTCATGAGGAGGGGTCCCAAAAATCCCATGTTGAAAATTTGGTGCAAAAATTCCAACAAATGCCTGAGATATGCAATAAAGTTGAAAAAACCCTATCTATCCCATAATACAGCTTACCGGCATGTTCTCAGTTCGTGGTCAGCTTTGAAGAGTGCAGACGTGTTCCTGGTCCACCGAACATCATTGTGTCAAGCTCCGGAGCTAAGTATGGGGTGAGGGGGGGTGTGGGGAGGCAGAGTGCGCAGTGGGTGGGTGCGGGTTGTGGGAGAGGGGGCTGTGAGACTGCATGGGACCGTTTTTGCTTTTCAGGGTTTTTTTTTTAAAGATGACGCGGGATGTTTTACCACGCTGGGGTGGGCCCCAGTGTGCTGCACTGGGGGGGGGCTGTGAAGCCAATGGGGATTAGGCACCCCGTCAGCCATAACATCAGTTGCCACACTGGGTGGGCTCCCAGCGTGGCACCCGGTACTGGGGGGACAGTGGAGCCGATGGGGGATTGGGCATCCCTGTCAGCTATCGATAACACCCCAGCATGGCATTTGGAAGGCTTTGGGAGGAAGCACAGCCCGGCGGGGTTTAGAGCACCTGTTGGCTATAAAGTGTGTCGTTGGGGGAGACACGCGTATGCGTGCGTGTGTGTGTCTGTGTGTAGGGGGAGCTGCGCATGAGCAGGCAATATCTTATCGCTGCTCACTGAAGCGTAACTCCCCCTTTCAACTGTATGCCACTGCATTTTGGAGCTTGTCATAGACAGTTCCAGCATGCATTGGTGGACAGGGGCCGCACCTGCCAACACACTGACTGAATTGGAAGGGTGACACACCTCCGAAAACTCGGATGATGGCACTATGTTTCTTGCACATGCGTGCAAGCAAACATAATAATACAGAGGACTACAAAAAACTGAACAGACCCGACTGTCAAATTCCAGGCAGCACTATGTGAATTTTTGGGCTGTGGTGTGAAATGTGTTTGGTTAACAAAAAATGGAATGGAATTTATTAAAACAGATTACCCAATAACACCCACATTCTACATTCTGCCAAAAATCCATAAGTGCAAAATAAATCCACCAGGAAGGTCTATTATATCTGGAATAGGCTCTCTAACCCACAATTTGAGTCAATTCATTGACAGTTTCCTCCAGCCACTACCTTAAGATTCCATTTATGTGACAGCATGGACCTCCTAAATAAGTTGAAAGGTAACATCTGGGAGGCAAACTTTTGTTGGTTAACTATAGATGTGAACAGTCTATACACATCTATAAGACATGATCTTGGAATTGTAGTGGTGGATCACTTCTTTACTGACCCAGAACTCCTCTCCACACACTTTTTGAGGTGGGCTATAGATTTTGCCCTAAACCATAATTATTTTTGCTTTAACAAAGAGTTTTTTGACCAACTTGAGGGACAGCTATGGGGGCAACATTTGCCCCCTCGTATGCAAAATTATTTATGTTTTTTTTTAAGAAAAAGTTGTCCAAAATGGCACACAAAATATAATCCTTAACAACTTGTAAATATGGCATCATTTTATAGATGACATAATAGTTGTGTTTGGGGGGGGGGATGAAAAACAGATACTTGAGTTCGTCTCGTACCTTAATAATAACACCCTGGGTTTGAGGTTTACATATGAATTTCATACAGAAAACATTAAGTTTCTTGACTTAGAATGGAAAGGTATTATTGGTGAACATATATGTACTAGAGGGTACAGAAGAGAAACCACTACAAATACCATGTTTAATGCATCAAGTGCAGCTCCTAGGAAACTTGTTAAATCTATACCTTATGGGAAGATGTTGAGGTTAAAAAGGAACTGTACTAATGAACTGGAATTTTTGGAACAAACTGAGGGGTTAAAATAGAGGTTGAGAGAAAGAGGGTATTCAGAAGATATTCTGGATGAGACAACTGCAAAAGTTAATGGATTGAATAGAAATTATCTTTTAACTTCAAAAAAGTAAAAAAAAAGGTTGCAGAATATTGATATGATGAATCGTGGAGCTGAAACAGAAAAAAAATGGGGTGACGTTTGTGACAGAATTTAATCCATTTGCTGGAAAACTGGGAGGTTTGGTTACATACATTTTGGCCATTGCATTTGACTGATTTTATACTTGAAAACAAAATTGCTGAAAAACCAAGAATAACATTTTCCAAAGGGAAAAAACATTGGTGATAAAATAACTAGTAGTCACTTTATTAAAACCAATGAAACTTCAGAAAGCTGCAATTGGTTGAAGACAAAACCTAATGGATTGTTTAAATGTGGAAGGTGTAACATGTCAGTATACTAACATAGGTAAGACCTTCTGCAAGGATGGTAGAAACTTTGAGATGAAAAGTTCCATTACTTGCACCCGCCCTTTTGTTATTTACATCTGTTGGTGCAGTTGCCCCACCTACTATGTAGGTAAAACTACTCGTCCTACTAAGGAGAGAATCCAGGAACATGTCAGAGCTATTACAAATGGCAAAGTTCATAACGCTTTAGGAGCACATTTCCTGGGAAAGCACAGTTGTAAACCAGACGTTTTTCGGTTTACAGAACTGGAGGACATTGCAAGACATCCTAGGGGGGCAATAGAGCTAACACCCTGTCACAAAAAGAAACAAAGTGGATTTTATCATTGGATACAGCCATGCCACTTGAATTAAATGAAGTGGACTTTTCTCCATATTTGGGAACAAAATGTAGGTGAGACATATGAGTAATTTTATCTCATCTAATTTTTATTTTTAACCATTTTTTTCTTCTTTTTCTTTTTCCAGGAATTTTACCTGCCCATTATTCTGAGACATGCCAAGTGAGAACTATAATATTATGTATGCCCACAAGTGCACATATTCAGTTCACCACTGGAATTGGACTGATTTTGCAAAGGCTTTTTCCTGTATTTAACATTTTGTAAATTATGCCCTCTCCTCCCACCCACCCTTTATTAACTTTAAGATAACATAGAAAGTTTCTGGAACTGAAACAAAAAAGGTTAATCTGTCTACTTACACATTTCAATATCGATTATAAAGTTAATTTCTGGCTATGTACCAATACTGACTAAATATATTTCCCTAACACCCCCCTCCCAAGATTAGATTTTTTTAGATGTTTCCTTTCTTTATTATAACATCCAATTCATGGTGCAATGGTTCTTATTTTAACATTAAAATATTGATCATTGTATATTACAGCATATTGGGCTAATGAAATCTTCACCTGGCACAATTAACAATAAATGTCCTTAATCTGACCTTTTGCACCATGGATTTGACCTTCCTATATTGCTTAAAAGAAAGCTTTAGAAATGTAATCATGAAGCCTATATATTACTAATATCCTGAATACATAAATTATTATAAGAAACTGTATTTAAGAAACTGGCGATAGTAGAAGAGGGTGGAATGCCAGGTATCTTAGATTATTGGTGAGATGTTGCATTTAACACAATAAAGTCTTATAACTATTGTTACATATATCTTCTCTAACTTTAGAGTTTAACTTAAAGCACTTCAAATTTATATAAAATATTTTTCTCGAGATCTGTTGTGTTATCAGACATTTGTCTTTTTTGTTTGTATGTACCCATTTTTGTATTCACAAGTATTTGCACCTGTTTCACATTATTTCACTTGTATAAATTGATGAGCACATCTGTCTTCCTTAGACCTGCCCCCTGAGGAAGGCCCGCTAAAGGGCTGAAGCACTGGGACTATAGGACTTTGTTCAGGCACTTTGCCAATAAATTTTGCTCATAAATTTATAACTAATTGTTCCTAGGAGTGCAGAGTCTGTTTTCTTTTTTATGAGTCAGTAGGGACTGGTCCATCGGTGCAGCAGTAGGTTTATAATTCGTGATGTTGGGGACCTAAGTTTGAGATTGAGCATGAGTCAGTAGGGGCTGGCCCATCAGTGCAATGGTAGGGGTACCATTCTTGATGTTGGGGACCGTGGTTCAGGATCGAGCATGAGTCTGTAGTGGCTGGTCCATCAGTGTAGTAGTAAGGGTACCATTCTTGCTATCAGGGACTCAGGTTTTGGTTCAAGCATGAGTCAGCAGGGGCTGGCGTGGTGGTGCAGCAGTAAGGCTACCATTCTTGATGTCAGGGACCCGGGTTCAGGATCAAACATGAGTCAGTAGAGGCTGGTCTGTTGGTGCAGCAGTAGGGCTACCATTCTAGCACTTCCCAACTACTTTCCCACCCAGGGAATTTCTGGATGGGGGCCACAGTGCCTCTGCACTTATCCTCATGGACCACACTGAGTAATTGTACCTGACTAGGCACTGTTCGCCCCCCCTCTCGGGCACTTACCCCCAGTCCCCTCTCCCCTGATCATACGTGTTGCGCACCCCCAATCCCACCCCGTACTTACTTTCCCTGCTTTGTTCACGTCCCACTTAGTTCTCAGATACTGTCATGCCACCCACGGCTGTCCCTGCGAAGCCCGTTCTACCCTCTGTAAGCTTCCCTAGTATGCCTTCTATTCAAATCCTCCCTGTACTTATCTCCACTGAAATATTTTGTGCTATTAAGTCGCCTGATACTGTCTTACTACCCAGTTACCCTGTATGTACCAATACTGTACTGTTTTTGTACTTTCAGATATTCTAATACTGTTGGCACCTGTTGTAATCCCCGTGATGCCTGATATTCTCCGTATCCTGCACTGACTGTAATCCCTGTGATGCCTGTTATTTTCTGTTTGATGCAATGTCTTCCTCACTGTACCTGTACTCACTTTACCTGTAACCCTCCCGGGTTGCACCTGAAAATAGGCACTTGGCTGTCTAGTGTGCTTACCCGGTAAACAAAAGCAAATAAATAAATAAATTCTCAAATGTTGGGGACCTGGGTTTGGGACCGATCATGATTCAGTAGAGGTTGGTCCATTGTTGTAGTGGTAGGGCTACCATTCTTGATGTTGGGGACCCAGGTTCAGGATCGAGCATGAGTCAGTATGGGCTGGCCCGTTGATGCAGTGGTAGGGCTACCATTCTTGATGTTGGGGACCTATGTTCAGGATCGAGTGTGAGTCAATGTGGTCAGCTAAAGGGAAGGAGGATCAAGTATCCCAGAGGATGTTCTCCTCCTCCTCCTCTGGGTGACAAATAGCCCAATCCCAGCTGCTGGTTGCCTCCTAGAAGTGCCTAGGATGGGCAGGCTCAGTGGATATTTCAATGGTCAGGAAGATGCAGAAGGCCATGCAGCGTACATGCCCGATGCATGCCTAGTCATGTGTTCACTGCCCAGTGTCTTGGTGAGGAAACTCATCCGGGACAAAAGTCTTCCAGGCACTGCAGGATTATGTCAGCACATTCAGGCCCTGCACCAGCCACCCAGCATGATAGAGAACCACTGCGAGCAGATTTGAACTCTAGGTCGGGGGCAGTCCCCCTGACCCTTCTGTGTGGGTATCCCATGGGGCAAGAAAGCATGGTCTCTGTAGGGCCCAGGTTGGAAGATAGGGCTGGAAGGCAGCCAACAGCCAAGGAAAGCCAGACTCAAGGGTAAATAAACACTAATTAATACAAATGTCCCTTCGAGCTCCCCTACCCTGGCCAGAAAATGGAGATTTATCTATCAGTAATGAGATAAATGTCAAAGCATTTTTGTGCAAAGGTAATACTTTATGTATTTCTCTAGGACAAGCTGAAAACAGCCTCAGTCTCTTTGGAATCCAGATTGAAAGAGCTGCAGGAACTGCAGAAAAAACAGCAGCAGGAGGTATGGGGCATCAAAGTGAGTAAATCCCCTTTTGTGTTTTTTCAGCTCCAAAGTGAGAAAATCTCCCTTTGCATCCTTTCAGTTCTAAATATTTCTCCAGTCTTATACTTTACACATCTTCCTAGGAAGATGCCCAGAGTTTGGAGCAGCACATTATATCGGAGTTTGCCAAACTGCACCAGTTTCTCCAGGACAGGGAACAGCAGCTAATCCAGCAGCTCAAAGAGGAAGCAGCAGGAATTCTGAGAGAGATGGAGGAAAACCTGAGGGAAATTAGAGAGAAGAGCAGCACCATTCAGGAGCAAATATCTGATATTCAGTCAAAGATGGAGCAGGAGGATTCTCTGCTTTTTCTAACAGTAAGAAATATTTGCAGTCATTTTCTGTTTTTCATTCTGTAGTTAAATTAATGGAATTATATTATAGAATTAGTAAATATTTTTCTTCGGATGGCTTGCTTTTCACTATAATCATTCATAAACAAAACATGTTACCCTTCCATCTGGGTAAGGCTGTTCAATTCTACATTCCCAGCATGGAATTCTGCACTGTGGGATTCCAGTTCAGCTCCCATGAGCCTCTGACTGTGTTTTTGGTGACACTGGGACAAACTATGCCCCCGTGCTTTTGTGCTATAGCAGATGCTGTGTTATACCATAAATCAGAAGGTAAATGGGGTAAGTGAGTAACACATATTATTTCTGAATAACACAAATAATATACTTTTTTTTATTTGGATCCAAATAATGTATTGCAAAACTATTAATCCCCTGTTTGTGAAATAAAAAAAAAAATAGAAAAAGAAACAGTCCCCAACCTTCTCTTCAGCTCAAATCCTTAAACACAACTCCTGTCCCTCCACCCTCAGTTATTATTCCAATCCTATCCTCCTTTCCCCAAGCACCCATACTTTGATATTGTAAAAGATATTTATAAAAAAAATCTCCCATGACAGGTGACTGACACAACCCCCTCACCTCCATGGCTGACGATGACTTTCAACACCCATTTGCACTAAAATAAATGTCTTCCCTACCCCCCACCCTGGCAGTACCCTCCTCCCAATCCTCCCTCCAACACCCAGTTTTTCTTACTAAAAACCAAACATTTCTGAGAAGAAGGCAACCGACACAACCCAACCTCCTCCACAGCCGCCCACCTACTTCTGAGTGAAAGTGTCAGCGTGCTGCATTCTCTGGATAGTAAAAGCAGCTGATTATGTGACAATGTAGGTGCTGGGGAGGAGAGTGGGAAGAGTGCACTACCAGTTTGGGGGGGGGGATATATTTGTTTATGTGAAAACAAATGCTGAAATAGGCAGACGGGCATGGAGGCAGGCAGATGGTGGCAGTTGTCCATCATGGGAGTTTTTTTTAAATATCCTTTAAATTATCAAATTGTGGGTGCTGGAGGGAGGAGGTTGGGATTGGGATTCTAAGGGAGGGTGGGTGGATGGGAGTTCTGTTTAAGGGTTTGGGCTGGGGAGCAGAGTTGGGGACTGTTTTTTTTTTTGTGGGGACAGAATATTTTGAGATAAGTCATTTACAACCCCCTAGAAGGAACCTTTTGAACTATATGTGAGAGAGAGAGGGGAAATGTGAGAGAGGGAGAGTTGAAGAGTGTATGAGTGTGCGTTTGTGCGTATGTATGTATGTACGTGTGTGCATGCATGCATGTGTGTGTATGTGTAAGAGAGAGAAAGAGAGAGACTGCTGTAGGTCTGGCATGTCACAGAATAAACCATCTATATAGTTAGGTACAATATATACACAATAATGTTTTTCATTTAGTTACACAGTTTAGAACACCAGGATAGCCACGTTTATTGTCTGAATATGACATATTTTACAAGAGGGTCCTGGGGGCTGAGTACAGCAGCAGAGTGGATACATTCTTAATTGCTATTAGGTCAGCTGTATTATCCAAACATATATGAACCACATGCAATCAGATTGCCAACGATACATGGTGACATTATGGCTAAACTGTTCTTTTTCATACAGTAATAAATAATGGATACCAAGTACCTGAATATTTGGGGACCTGAATATAGTATTCAGCTACAGTATTCTGAAATAAGGTATTGGGCACATCCCTAGAAGGAACCTCTTATAATGTGTGAGAGAGAGCGAGAGGGATGGAAGGAGTGTGTGTATGAGAGAGAGAGAGAGAGAGAGAGAGTGTGTGTAGGATTGAGGGAGACAGAGTGTGTCTGCATGCGTGCATGCGTGCGTGCATGTGTATGTGTGTGTAGTGAGAGTGAGACAGAGAGAGAGAGAGAGAGAGAGAGAGTGTGTGTGTGTAGGATTGAGGGAGACAGAGTGTATCTGCGTGTGTATGTGTGTGTAGTGAGAGTGAGACTGAGAGAGAGAGAGAGAGAGGTTGCTGTAGGTCAGACACGTTACACAAAAATGAACAATCCATAGAGATATGTACAATGTATACAAAACAATTGTTTTTGTTTATTTATGTAGTCTTGATTGCCACATTTACCATATATTTTGCAAGAGGGTCCCAGAGGACTGAGAACAGCAGCAGAGTAGCTACATAGTTACTAGCCATTCATTAGATCAGGTGTATTATCAAACCATAATACATGATGCATGGTGTAGCTTATTAAAGGCACATACTGTATGTAATCAAATGACAAAGATACATGGTGATATTACAACCACACTATTCTCTTCCATACAGGGAATCAAGGATGACACAGAAAGGTATGTATGCACAACGGCCTCTCTACTACTGACCCAGTGCCCATAGTAAGTACAGTATGTATGCCATTGGGATGGGAATGTGGGTTTGCCCTTTTATGTGAAATGTAAGATGTAGCAGCCTTAAAGATGTAATTGTGCAACATGTCTTTAAATGCCTTCAGTATTCAAGGCTGGCTACTCCTCAGTGTGCCCGCCCCTAGATGAAGACTCTGATGAGTCGACAAGCCAGGGCATTACCAGTGAGCGGTAGACAGCAGAGAATCCATCTACTTGTGACTCTGACTTTATAATTTGTACAGATGCCTTTTTACGTTCGCTTGCGTGCATGCGCAAGGAACGTTTAGGGAGAGTAACACACTTTGGAGGTGTGCCCACCTGTTCAATCCACTGCTCCATTGAGCAGGCGTGGCGGTCCTGCACCAATGGGTGCGGGAACTGTGTATGACAGCGGTGGTCTTCTCTTCAAAGAAAACCACCGCTGTCATACACAGCGCTGGTAGGCCTCAGCCCCCCAAAGCTTTGGTGCAGCGTGGCAAACGTCCTGCGTCCTCTGCCAACGGGGTGCCCAATCCCTCGTTGGCTCCACTTCCCCAAAGGCCCCCAAAGCTTTGGTGCCACGCTGGGACCCCACTCCAGCGTGGCAAATGTCAGCAGCGACGTCTGCCGACGGGGTGCTCAATCCTCGTCAGCTCCACGTCCCCCAAGCGCCCCCAAAGCTTTGGTGCCCGCTGGGAGCCCACCCAAGCGTGGCAAACGTCCCGCATTGTCTTTTTTTTACCTAGAAATAAAACGGTCCCAGGCGCCTCCCTGAACCCTCCACAACCCGCACCCACCACGCACCCTGCCTCCCCACACCCCTCACCCCATATTTACCTCTGGAGCTCAGCAGCGACGATCATCGCTGGACCGGGAACACGTCTGCACTCTTCAAAGCCGACCGCAAACTGAGGAAATGCCGGTAAGCTGTATAATGAGCTAGATGGGTTTTTTTCAACTTTGTTGCATATCTCAGGCATTTTTTTTGAATTTTTGCAACAAATTTTCAACATGGGATTTTTGGGACCCCTTCTCATGAATGATGTCACTGTCATGGCGTTATTCGGGCCTGAAGGGTAATTTTGCAGTCACTGCGCAAAATCACCTTTTGGGCCTGATTATCGAAACGACACTGCCAGCGTTCATAAGATGGGCTCTCAAAAAGCCTATTTTGAAAATTTGATGGAAAAATTCCTATAAATGACCGTTTTACGAGCGAGTGTTGCGCAGTTCAAACGCAGGCTCGTAAGTTTGCGAATTTTCAATATTTTCACTCCAGATTTTCAACATTGTCATTTTACCACACCTTCTTATGAGAAGTATAGCTGTCATTTTTCACATCTCACCCAAAACGTGTTTCCGTCCATGTAGCACACAATGGCGCAGTCGGTGTGCGCAATCAATGTATGGGACACATTAAGAAAATCACAGTGACACTGTTCATTAGCAGAGGTCTTAAAATGGCTATGTTGAAAATTTGGTGGAAAAATTCTAAAATGACTTTTACGGCGGCATTGCGCAGTTCCTACGCACGCTCGTGTTTGTGAATTTTCAATATTTTCACTTCAAATTTTCAACATTGGCATTTTACCACACCTCCTCATGAGCAGTACAGCTGTCATTTTTCACATCCTGCCCAAAACTTGTTTCCGCCCATGTAGCGCACAATGGCGCAGTCAGTGTGCAAACTCAGTGTATGGGACACATTAAGAAAATCACAGTGACACTGATTATGAGCAGAGGTCTTAAAATGGCTATGTTGAAAATTTGGTGAAAAAATTCCTAAAAATGACTGTTTTACGAGTGTGCATTGCGCAGTTCCTATGCACGCTCGTAAGTTTGCAAATTTTCAATATTTTCACTTCAGATTTTCAAGATTGCTATTTTACCACACCTCCTTATGAGCAGTGCAGCTGTCATTTTTCACATCTTGCCCAAAACGTGTTTCTGCCCATGTAGCGCACAATGGCACAGTCGGTGTGCCAACTCAGTTTATGGGACACATTAAGAAAATCACAGTGTCAGTGTTCATGAGCAGAGATCTTAAAATGGCTATGTTGAAAATTTGGTGAAAAAATTCCTAAAAATAACTGTTTTACGAGCGTGCGTTGTGCAGTTCCTACGCACGCTCGTAAGTTTGTGAATTTTCAATATTTCCACTCCAGATTTTCAACATTGCCATTTTACCACACCTCCTTATGAGTAGTACAGCTGTCATTTTTCACATCCTGCCCAAAACGTGTTTCTGCCCATGTAGCGCACAATGGTGTAGTCGGTGTGTGAACTCAATGTATGGGACACATTAAGAAAATCACAGTGACACTGTTCATGAGCAGAGATCTTAAAATGGCTATGTTGAAAATTTGGTGAAAAAATTCCTAAAAATGACTGTTTTACGAGCATGCGTTGCGCAGTTCCTACGCACGCTCGTAAGTTCGCGAATTTTCAATATTTGCACTCCAATGACTTCCAAATACCTAAACAGCACATAGAAGCAAGCAACATTCGGCATTGACAAATACGTGTTTATTTTTGCATTCGCTTGCATGCATGTGCAAGGAACGTATGACTTTTTGAAGGTGTGTGACCCTCCTGTCCAATGCAGTGCTCAGTGTAACGTGTGCAACCCTACTGCACCAATGGATGCATGAGCTATCTATAACAGCAGTTTGGCTGCAGTGGTCGTCAGTTAAAAGAAAAGCACCACTGCAATTAGCGGTGGTAACGTGTGTGTATTTAGCATATTGACGCCACCCTTTTCCCTCTGGCTGCTAATAAAATCCCTCCCACTTCCTCCTCTGCTGCCGCCTACCCTGCTCCCTTTATTGCCCCACCAAACACATTGTATGTGCAGACAGGTGCCCAGTCCCTATTGTGTCCAGGCCCCCCCCCCAACAAACACCCAGGTGACATGCTGGGAGCCCACCCCAGCATGCCCTTTGTCCCTGTAAATGGGAAAACTGTCCCGCAACATCGTTTGTTTTTTTAAAACCTGTGAAAACAGAAAACCATCCCTCGCTGTGTATTGTACCCCCTCCCCGAACCCACACCCACCCTCTGCATACCCCACTTCCCCCTCACCCCATACTTACCTCCGGAGCCTGGCGCAATGATCTTCAATGGAGTGGGAACACGTCTGCACTCTTGAAAGCCGAACGCAAACTGAAGAAATGACGGTAAGCTGTATAATGGCATAAATGGTTTTTTTTTTTTTTCCAACTTAGGTGGCTATCTCGGGCATTTTTGCACATTTTGGCACCACATTTTCAACAGGGGGTTCTTGGGACACCACCTCATGAATTCAGTTACTGTCATATGAGTTATTCGGTCCCCAAAGGTGATTTAATGGTCACTGCACAAAATCACCTTTTGGCATTGATTAACTAAACAACAGTGTCACTGTTAATGAGGTGGGCTCCCAAAATCCTATGTTGCAAATTTGGTGAAAAAATGTCAAAAAATGACTGTGTTACGAGCGTGCATTGCGCAGTTTCCACGCACACTCATAACTTCGAGAATTTGAAATATTTTCACTCCAGATATTCAACACTGCCATTTTTTCACACCTCCTTATGAACAGTACAGCTGACATTTTTCACATCCTGGCTGAAATGTGTTTTTGCACATCCAGCGCACAATGGTGTGGTCACAGTGAGAAATCAATGCTCAGGACAGATTAGGAAAATCACAGTGACACTGTACATGAGCAGAGATCCCACAATGCCTATGTTGAAAATCTGGTGACAAAAGTCCACAAAATGACTGTGTCATGAGCGTTCATTGCGCAGTTTCCATGTACACTCGTAAGTTTGAGAAATTGTTGTATTTTCACTCCAGATGTTCAACATTGCCATCCCTTCACACCTCCCTATGAATGCTACAGCAGTCATTTTTCACATCCTGCCTGAACTGTGTTTTTGCACATGTGGAGCACAATGGTGTGGTCGCTGTGGGAAATCAACACTCAGGACAGATTAACAAAATAACAGTGGTACTGTTCATAAGCAGAGGTCTCAAATGCTTTTATGAGGTGGGGGTAACAAAAAGGTCATGCTGAAAATTTGTAGTGCAAATACCAGCAATCGCACAGGGTATTAGGGTAAAGCACCATACATGCCAAACACTACTGCAAATACTTGCAAGCGAACGTTCGGCATTGACAAATGCTTGTTTTTACATATAATGGTGCTTTATAAATAAAAAATCACTCTGCTATCAGGTGATCCTGTCTGAGCCTGAACTTCCCACAGTCTTAGTCGGTGTGCAGCAGTATTGTAGATTCTCTCTGTTATTGACCCATGTCCACAGTAAGTACAAAAACGAATATCATTTCTGGCCTATGTCCCCAGGTTCACAAAAATACAGAAAGAGGATATTGTACCTAAAGTTACATCGGAGATCCATGACCTGAGTCTGGGGGTGTACAAAGGCCCCCCTACAGTACAGTGTTTGGAAGGAGATGAAATCCATCATCAGCCCTGGTAAGGGATAACTTTCTGTACCCTTTAGTTAGAGAAATTCAGGAGGGTGGCCATAAATAAAGGAATAATGCCCGACATCCCACCTCAGGTGGTTGGGCCCGAGTTCGCAGGCCGAGGGTGTTCAACACCCGAGAAGGGATGTTATCCCAGCATAACATCCACCCTTGAGGGCCTTATTCCTATTATACAATGGCTCATGTGTCAAAAAGAAAAACAAAATAGATGAAGTACATTTAAAAGTAATTTTTAGCTGTGTTTTTGTGAGAGTAGTTGTATTGTTTAAAAAACGTAGTTCATATTTCTTGTTATGGCCAGTAGGTGGTGGTGTTGTTTTGAAGCTCTGGCTTTGCAGTCCCCAGTTGTCTCCTTGTTGGTATGTCCCTTTGACGATTACCAGTGTTGGAGACCACCAGCCACTTTTGTGGCTCTGTGGTTCCCCCTGATTCAGGTTGTACCAAGAAAAATGAATGGATTTCAAAAACAGTTACACGGAATGGTGATCAGGTAAGACACACTGAAGCGTGGTCAGTTTTACACATGCTGTCTGTGTCTGTGAAGGCAGATTTCACTGGGGGGTTGTATTCAGAAGGCAAGGGGAAAAATGGGATTATTAAATATTTTCTTTTTAAAGTCTTCTTTGAAACAGTCTGCTGTTATAAACTTCACTGGCAGTTGCGAGAGGGAGTTGTATTTGCAGTGTTGCGATCTGCACCTTCAGTTTCGTTCAATGAAACCGCTTGGTTCTTGTGGGGGAAAGATGAATTTTTATAAGATTTGCAGCTTTTTGGGCAGTTGTTTAAATATTTTTTTTGTGAAGGCAAGGCTACTTTGTTTGGGGTAATATGTGAGAACTCTAGTGGGAATTTAGTTTGTCATTTGACTGGGAGTGGGAATCACTGCAGCCGATGTGACCAGGACCATTGTGGACTGATTTTTCTTTTTCTTTTAATGCAGTCGTTACTGTACTGGGACTAGAGCTGGGATGTTATGCAGGGCTAGCACCCCAGTTCCAGTTCCAGTTTGACCAATCAGGTACCAGGATTCTCTCTTGCCATTGTATAATTTACAACTAAATAGGTGACCTATGACCTGATTCCGGGAGTGTAGAAAGGCCCTCTACAGTACAGTGTTTGGAAGGAAATGAAATGCATCATCAGCACTTGTAAGGGAGAAATTTCTGTACCTTTTAGTTACAAAGAATTCAGGAGGGGGTTGCTGAATATACAGCTAAGTTGGTGACCCATGAGCTGAGTCGGGGGGGGGGTGCCTGTACAGTGTCCCTCTACAGTGCAGCGTTTGGAAGGAGATGAAATCCATGATCAGCTCCGGTAAGGGAGTCATGTCTGTATCTTTTAGTTACAAAGAATTCAGGAGGGGGTTGCTGAATATACCTCTAAGTTGGTGACCAATGACTTGAGTTGGGGGGGAAGGTGTACACAGGCCCCCTACAATGCAATATCTGGAAGGAGATGAAATCCATTATCATCCATGGAAATGAGACGTTTCTGCACCTTTTAGTAACAAGGAATTTAAGACAGGTTCCTGATTCTAAAGATAAGTTGGTGACCCATGACCTGACTCGGGGGTTGCATGAAGGCCCTCTACAGTACGGTAGTTGGAAGGAAATAAACCCATCCTCATCCCTGGTATGGGAGACAGTTCATAAAACATAGAAAAGTGAGAGACAGAAATGACTTAAACAGTCCATCTTAGTTTGTCCCAAGATACCCTGCCTGGAATAGTAGTAATACATTTTATTTGTTCGGTTAAGGACCATTACAATAAGAATACATGTTATATAAAACTCTTACATAACAAAAATAATCCAACTACATCATAAAATTCATCTTACAAATATATTAATCATACACAGTCCAGTATACACTAAGCTTAGATTTCTTAAATGGGATGCATAGTTTTAGACAGTACAAAAAATAAACACACGTTTCACTTAAAATTTTTATATGTGATCGAAATGACTAAAAATCCAGTCACCTAGTCAATCATATATTCATCAGTGCTAATAACATGATATTTAAAGGTAGGCTTCTGACCAATGAATTTAAATATCCTAAATAAAGTGAATATTATTTATACAGTACATAGGATAAACACACAAATCACTTGTTTGTTTTATGTATGATCGAAATAGCTCTGAAAAATCCAACCACCTGATTAATCACATATTCACCCTGTACCATTAGCATGATGTCTAAAAGAAGTCTGAAGTACAGGTTTGCAACCAAACAGTGGTCAGCCAATAAGACCTAAGATTGCTGTAGCATGGGTACATGAAGACCACATGAGAAAGGGGGGGTTCTAATTTCTCTTTATTACAATTGCAGTAACTAAGAGAGAGATCAGTTGCCTTGCTATACCTTGCCATTAGAACACTGATCCTAAAAACTTCAAATGTATAGCTTGTATAAACAACTCTTAGCTCCAGGTCAGTCAATGATTCTAAGTAAAATCGAAAGATACGATTTACATCGTTTTTCACAATCCACGGAGCGATTTTCAAGGTAGAGATTATTTGGCAGTCTCTCTCTTTAATAGCATTTATAATTTTATTGGTGCACTATTTTTTATATTTAAAATGAAGAGCAATCCCCTTCTCATATGTCTGTCTTAGATGTTAGAACCCAAAATTGTTCAATATTCCTGTTAGTAAAACAAGCCATGTGGATTGTTTGCACCTCTTAGTTTTCAACTTTATTTTTCTTTTAAGCATTCTCTTGGCAGCCTAACAGAGGTCATTCTAGTGAGGGTGATCCAATAACCAAACAATCTGGAGAGCACAAAGGCCTCCAGGCTTGAAAATCGAAGCTCAGCTCTTACTAAGACGATCGGAATAGAGTTTGCTAAGCCCAAAGCAGATCTGAGAATTTTATTAAGGGGTATCTCTATATTTTTTTTTATCATGAAAAGTTTTGTATTATTTTCCATTTTTATTTAACAAGACACATCACAGGACTGCAAGACAGTGTTATGTTACAGAGATAACGCATTGTTTTTACAGTAGATCGACTTCTGCCACCCGGTGGGGGCAATACAACTAATAGGCCTTAGTATAACAACCAAGCTTCAGCTCAGGCATTCAGACTAGTAAAATGAAACAGTTCTTAAACTTCTATTCTATTGTAAATTGCATATAGGAGTGAATACCTCACAAAATCTTAGAAGTGTGTCTGCCAATAGATTCCTACCTTGGCAGCCAGGGTGAAGAAGTGCAAGAGGTCACCAAAACCCATCCAGGAAGGTCAGGAGAGGGAAAAAGTGCCAGTGCTGCTCAACATTGATTCATGCCAGATGGATGGGAGGAAGGGTAACCCTATGAGTAGCCAACAATGCCAGGATGCAGTGAAGCCAGCAAGATAGCCTTTAAACAGGAGGGTTACCAGGTGGTGTAGGTGGCACAGAACATAGATGTGAATGTAAGTGGGCATCCCATTTCTTATGAAATTTAAGGGTTTGATTTAGACTGGTGAAGGCAAGTCTTTCAAAGATAGAGAGCCTGGCCAGTGCAGAGTGCCAGGCAGTCACTTAACTTCCTTGTGCTCCCAGGTCGCACTTGTAAACAAGCTTTCAGCTTAGTATGTCTCACCTGGTTAAATAACAAAAAAACCAAAAAATGATGGGGAGTGGGTCTGCCTCCATCTCATCAAGACGGCGTGTTTGACTTCCAGTAAAGCGACCAGGACTCAATTCTTAAGAGAGGTGGGGAGGGGATCCAGGGAGGAAGAATCCCCCAAAAATAAAAGAGTGGAAGCCTGATCAATCTTCCCGCCTACCACTCAAGAACAGTCAGCCAAGACCGACATCCAAAAGGGTGCCAGCCCTGGGCATTGCCACAATATATGGAACAAATGGGTGGGACTGTTTTGGCATCTCCAACATTGTAAGTGGACCAGTAGCCCCATAGAGTGAAGCATTGCCGCAGTCTTATACCACCTCAGCAGGTTCTACAACTGTATAACCTGACTCCTAGCATCTTTATAGACAGTGTGGGCAGCCTTAATGCAGTGGCTCCATACTTCTGTGAAGATAGGCTGTTGGATATCAGCCTCCCAGAGCTGTCTACACTTTTGAGTGTGGTCTGGCTGTCAGTCACGCAGAGTCCAATAAACTTTCCCCACCAGACCCTTGCATAAGTCTGGCTTGTAGACCAGGGACATCCATTATAACATTTTGGGCCTACTGGGTTTGGAGAGCACGGATAGCACTCCGGATCTGGAGGAACCTCTAGAAATCCTGAGCCGGTAAGCCAACTGAGATTTCAGTTGTTCGAAGGACATCATCATCTTGGTGTTTGGTAAGTAAAGGTTCCTGACTGTCCTTATACCGTTGCTTGCTCAAGTGGGCCAGCAGAGAGGTTTATTATCCACAGACATACTGCGGTTATTCCAGAGGTAAGTAAATTCAAAGGGTGGGTTCCTGGCTGCCTGGGGTGTATGGCCCATTAAGGGGTGTGAGCCCTGATGGCCTGGCAGTGGTACCTGACTTATCGGTGTTTCCTGAGGAAAGCGGGAGCCCAGAGGCCTTGGTTCTGGCCTATGACTAGGTCATTGCTATGGCCCTGGACTCTGTTGCTCCTGTCTGAGTTCATTCTCTCTCCTGTCGCCCTCGGTCCCCATGGTTTGAATGGACCTTGAGGGAGATGCAGCAGCTAGGATGAAGGTTAGAGCATTGCTGGTGGAAATCCACCCTGGAGGCTGACCATCTTAGATTGATAGAACATTATCAAGTCTATTAATCAACAATCTCCCTTAAGAAAGTAGAGTTCCTGTCCAGGGAGATTGCTACTGCTCAGAACCAACCAGCTCAGCTCTTTTGAACTGTGGACAGGCTGTGCAACCTGACCTGTCTACAGTCTCGAAGAGCCTTTTCACAATTGGAGAGTGATAAGCTCATTTGGTTCTTTGCAGATAAGGTGGCCGGCATCAGGGCAGAGATCCAACTAGCACTAGAAGATGCTAATGATCAGTGCTCAGTCACTTTCCCTCACTTTTCCTGGAGTACCTTTGTCCATCTGGAGTTTGCAGATGTTATGCGGATTGTCCCGGGTGTGCGCCCTACATGCTGCAGTTTGGATCCGGGCCCAACTTCCCTGATTATGGGTTGTTGTGATCATTGGCCCGGTCCTTGCATGGATAGTCTGGTGTTCCCTTGAGACGGGTGAGTTTTCTAGCTCCCTGAAAGAGGCGGTGGTGACACCCCTCCTGAAGAAAGCTTCTCTGGACCCAGACTGCCTTGTTAACTACAGACCCATCTCTAACCTCCCCTTTGTGGGGAAGGTGATTGAGAAGGTAGTGGCTTTACAGCTGGAGAACCATTTGACCACCCATGACATTTATGAATCTCTCCAATCCAGTTTTTGAAAGAAGCACAGTACCAAGACTGCGCTGGTTCAGGTGCTCAATGATCTCTTGATGGCGAGAGATCAGAAAAGCCATTTCATCTAGGTTCTACTTGATCTCGCCTCAGCATTTGACACCATGGACCATGGAGTGCTGCTTGAATGCCTGAGGTTCATCTGTGGCCTGTTTGGCACAGTCCTCAGGTGGTTTAAGTCCTTCCTCACTGGCAGAACTCAGAGGGTGGTGTCGGGATTTATTCCTCCAACCCTTTCTCTCTGCCATGTGGGGTCCCTCAGGGTTCAGTGCTGCTGCCCATGTTGTTCACAGTGTATATGCTGCCCCTCAGAGACATTGTAAGATGGTATGGGCTGAGGTTTCACTGCTGCGCTGATGATACCTAGCTCTACCTGTCTTTTGCACATGACCAGGATCATGCACTTTCGGTATTTAACAACTACCTCACTGAAATCCAGGACTGGATGACTTCCAGCTGACTGAAGTTGAACTCTGGAAAGACTGAGGTGATAGTTGTGGATCCTGGCCACCGGATAGTGGGTCGAGGGCTGGTCAGCCTATGGGGCTTTTCTTGGGGGAGGCCCCCAACTTCTCACCTCTGAATGGGTACATGACCTGGGGGTGATTCTTGATGATGGGCTGACACTGTGATCTCAGGTGTCGGCAGTCATTAAGTCTTCCTTTTACTATCTGAGGAACATCATCAGGGTCAAGCACCTAGTTCCGTCCAGTGATCTTCCCATGCTGGTCCATGCCTTTGTGACCTCGCTCCTTGATTATTGCAACTCCCTCTACCTAGGGCTACTGGGGGTTAATATCTGCCGCTTGCAGTTGATGCAGAACGCAGCAGCCCAGTTGTTGACAGGGACCCCTCGGACGTGTCATATTACACTGCTGCTGCGTAAACTGCACTTGCTGCCGATTCAGTGGCAGATCACCTTCAAGGTCGGACTTTTGATTTATAAAGCCCTAAAGGGACTCGGCCAAGACTACCTGAAAGAGCATCTGTGTCCATACTGCCCCAGGCGATTGCTCTGCTCAGCAGATGAGGGGTTGCTAGAGATTCCAAGGGTATCTTTAAAGTCATCGGGGGCCCATGCATTTATGTATGTGTCTCCAGCCCTTTGGAACTCTCTACCCCATCAGCATGACCGTGGGGGGGTTTCAAGCAGGCCATGAAAACTTACCTATGGCGCCAAGCCTATTCAAATTGATTTTATTGATTTTTACTAAATATTTGTATTTATATTGTGTTTTATATTTTATCTTGTTTTTATCTAATTTTTGTTAAAGCGCCTTGATAACTTTAAAAGGCGCTAAACAAATAAAGTTATTATTATGATTATTATGGGAAGCAGTCATGACATTCCACCATGCTCTCCCCGTTTCCTGCATGATGGGTGTGAATTGGGGATACGAGGGGTGTTTAGAGGAGGGGAGAGTGGACAAAGAGTTCCCCTTGACCAAGGAGGCCTCACGGTCAACCCACAAGGGGGGCTGAGAAGAGAGGGGAGTGAACCATTTGGTTGCTTGAGCAACTCTGTATGCCAGCTGGTACCCCTGGAGCAAGAGAAGTTCAAGGCCACACTTAGACCAGTGCACCCAGAGCTTGGATTGACCCCAGTGAGCAGTTTTGCCATCCCAAAGCAGCTGAGAGATCAGTTTGTCCAGAACTTGAAATAGCTTATGGGACAGATGGATGGGGAGGTTATGCAAAAGATATGAGAACTTGGGGAGGAGAAACATTCGTATTGCCTTGACCCTGCCTTTCAGGGGGAGGTTAAGCTTGCACCAGGGGTCAACTTCAGCCATCAGAGAAGTGAGAAGGGGAAGAAATTAGCACTCTCCCGCTCTTTCCACCTGGTGGTGATGAAGACCCCTAGATAAGAGAAGCCTTGAGGGGCTCACAGGTGTACGCCTTGAGAAAGCGTCAGTGTGATGCAAAAATGTTTGGCATTTTGATTCAGGGGTGCTGCTGCTATTTTATGTCAGTTTGTAATAAACCGATTTTTTAATTCAAACCAGGCTTAATGGTTTCTTCACCTACACGTCGTAGCCCCGCTTTACACTCTTGTCCATATCTGTACCCCGCAGGCAGTCCTTAGAATAGGCCAGGTATAGAGGAGAAAAGGTAATTTTCCTCTGATTCAGCAAGAGTCCTGATAACTTTGCAAAGTCTTGTAGAACAGTTAGGACATTGGGCAGAGATTGCTCAGGGTTGGACAAGGTGAGGAGGATGTCATTGGCATATGAGTTGACCAGAAAGGATTGACCACCTGCTTGGATCCCTGAGATGTCCATGGAGGCTATGAGTTTCCTGGCTAGGGAATCAAGGGCAATAAGAAAGAGCAGGGGAGAGAGGGGACAACCCTGCTGAGTGCCTCTTTGCAGGTTGAAAGGAGAAGGAATGTCCTTGTTAGTTAATATCCTGGCTGAGGGCGCATTGTACAGGGTGGATATCTAGCCCCAGAAGTAGGTGTCAAAGCCATACAGTCTGAGGACTCCATGAAGGTAATTCTACTCCACTGAGTCAAATGCCTTGGACAGGTCCACAGCCAAGGTCACCATGGGGTAGGGGATTGCAGTGCTAGTCATTTGAGATTAAGCACCAGCCTCAGACTGTCTGCCCCTGATTTCCCTTTGGAGAACCCTGCCTCGGATGGGTGAATCAATGTAGATAAAATGTCAACCAGTCTGTTTGCTAGCAGCCTCACCACTATCTTTGTGTCCACGGACAGCAAAGAGATAGAGTGAAAGTTGGCACAGTCCAGGGGATCTGAGAACTTCTGGAAGCAGTGTAACTAGGGCCACCTTCATAGTTAGGAAGGAAGCCTTAGCCATGCACCTCCTGAAGTGCTTGGAGGAGTGGTGTGGAGATTTCTTCCTTGAGTAGCTGATAAAACTCTACCGTCATACCATCCGGCCCAGGTGCCTTCTCTTTTGCTAGCTGGAATAGGGCAGCATAGAGTTCTTCAGCTGTTCATCAGCTGTAATGGGACTTTCCGATCTTTGGTATGCCTCTGGAGAGAATGGGGGAATATGAGCAGATCTGTAGCATTCTTCTAGCTCCTTTGTCATGCTTGAGTCATCCAGGCTGGATTTAGACTGGTATAAAGACTGGTAAAAAAGTCTCATGACCTCATTGATCCCCCTAGGGTCAGAGTCCACTTGCCCAGTAGGGTTCTGGAGGGTATGAATCTGGGAGGCTGTCTGCTGCTTCCTTTGGTGGTAGCATGGAGTTTACCTCCTTTGTCCCCCCCCACCCAGAACTTATGCTTGGTCCCAAGAAGCTACCACTGAGCTTTTCGCTGTAGGAGGGTGTTGATGTGGTATCTGAGCCATGGGATCGAGGTCAGGAGAGTATTATTCACCTGTCGGGAGGAGGAGGACTTAAACCACAGTTCCAAAGCAGTGAGTACAGTCTGTAACCGGGTGATCTCCTCCTTGAGAGCCTTGTTTTTAGCAGGGGTATATATGAAATAATACGCCTTCTCAGCACTGCCTTGAAGGCCTCCCAGACAGTACCAGCTGCCACCTCGCCCCCCAGAGTTGAGAAGAAAGTATGACTTCACTTCCTTTATTACAGCAGAGCAAAACTCCTTATCCTAGAAAAGTAGAGTGTTGCATCTCCACCTAGTGGAGGTCGAGCCCTGGCCGGGTGGGAGGTAGCTACAGGTGATAGGTGCATGATCAGAGATCAGAATGTTACCAATCCTGACGTTGCTCATGCCATGTGCAGCCTCCTGGTTTGCCAACCAGTAATCGAAGAGACTATGGGTATTACGCCGAGAGAAAAAGTATAGTCCTGACTAGTGGGATTGTCTCTCCTCCAGAGGCCGTCAGCCCCATTCCTCCATGAGCTCCTGCAGAACTGCCCTAGCCTTCGGGTGAGCCTGAGGGGTGGGTGGGACTCATCTAAGAAGATATCTGACCACTAAGTTAAAGTCACCCCGAGTATGATTGGGATGTCCTGGTAATCCCTCTGAAAGGTAAGTATGGGCCTGGCTAACTTCAGGTAAAAAGTTGACTAAGTCTGTACTGGGGCCATACACAGTCACCACAATGACTCCACCCCCAAGATATGAGAAGTTTGTCGCGATCCAGTGACCTTGGGTATCAGTCTTAGTAGCCTTCTGCAGCCCAGGAAGAGGTCTTATGGATCAGAACAGCTACTCCCTTGGACTTGGTGGGAGCAGAGCTCGCTAAGACCATTTCCACCTATAATTTTGTAAGCCATTGCACTGTTCTAGCAGAGAGTTGCGTTTCCTGGAGGAGGGCTATGTCTGTACCTAGGGAGAGTGAAGATGTTGTAACACCTTGGTGCAAGACCGTCACTGAGTGATTACGGCCATTAACACTCTAGGAAATGCACCTCCACCATTGCTTGGCATTAACCGACATAGTTACCTAGGGATGATAATCAGAATCCACTTACCTCCTGGCCGTTGGGCTATGTAG
Organism: Neoceratodus forsteri; assembly: GCA_016271365.2. NCBI lineage: Eukaryota > Metazoa > Chordata > Ceratodontiformes > Ceratodontidae > Neoceratodus > Neoceratodus forsteri. Next base: position 358,351,177 of record JADMNL010000026.1, read on the forward strand.
GGACAGCAGATACTTGGTACCTGAAAAGCTCTGGAGTTGTATGTTGCCCAGCTTCAATGCCAATGGAGTAGTGGCAGAGAGTATAGCTCTAGAATATGTTAGATAGTGGGTTTCACTCCTATAGCAGTCCTGAATAAGAAAAAATATCAGCACAAATTTAAGGGCTATGCAAAAACAGTACAACAGGAGAAGGAGAACAGTACTCAAATAGATTCAATCAAACTATAAGTCTGTCCCCTCACTTAAAACCCTGTAAATATCGGAAAGGGTATAATATGTTAGCCAAGTGGGACCCCTAAGGCCAGGGAAGTGCGGGTCACTATAGGGGGATAGCTGAGAAGACTCAGGCTACCCCCAGCGAGAGAATTAAGTGCTATTAAGCATGCAGCCACTTAAGGTGGTCATATAACAGGAAAAAGGAATACTAGTATCTCAAACAAATCTATAAGATGAAGTAGTGAGTACTCTAATGGTGTGGAGGGGAACACGTAAAGGGGATCATCACTGAAGCCCACAGCTACGCTAGCTCACACACCTAAATGAGGTAAGGGATAGGTTAGCCAATACCGGCAGCCCATCCTGACCTGGACGAAACATCACTATTAGGTGATCCAGGGTATGGAAGAGGAAAGGATCCTAACAGGGGATCCGAGGAGGAGTCTAGGAAAGAAGGGAGGAGGAACCCCTCCCTGTCTTGCCAGAGAAAGTTCAAAATAACATTCAACAATGATTACTTTCAAGAGTGCAAACCATTTAACAATAGATAGTTAAGTAACCCAACCGTATGCAGAGCAATAAGCTCAACCAACATCTGGTTACATGAGTAAATACATGATTGCCAGCCATGCCTTCTATATAGAGGTGAAAGGAGCTCCCCATTTAACCCCCCATGTGGTAAAAGAGCAACCTTATGCTAAGAAGGAGGGTTATTGGGGGGGTTGAGTTGTCCCCAAAGGGAAGGGTGCTGAGAGGGCCATAACCCAAGAGATCTGGGGATCAATATACCCACCACCCCTCAAGATGCATCTTATTGAGTGCCTTGGGAGCCAAGGGTCATCCCTGTTGATGTCAAATCCTTGAGTCATAGTTCCCCATAGGCTCTGTGGCCCTGATTGAGAGGTGTTGTGAGACAACGCCCCCAGAGGGAGAAGTGCACCACAATGTGCTTCGGGGGTAGCATAGCTCAGAAAACGTGGGGAAGCTGCATATTCATCACCACAAGCATTCCTTTATTGTGCCAACCCCACCATATAAAAACCCAGGGGGGGGCCTGAGCTGGATGCTGCTGTGACAGGCTTTGCATGCACAGAAACTAGGCTAGAACTATAGATTTTAGCAATTTCAGGGAGAGAAAACAAAGAAAGGTCCATAGCTTAGCCTTATAGTATAGAATGTCCTTGGCATCACAGGGGTCTTCTTAATTCAGTCCTCCTTCCCTGGAGCCATACAGCAGATCAGACTGCCTCCAGCTTCTCTGCGTGGCTGTGGGTACTCCGCTACCACCTCAACAAACGACTTCTGTCCCGGCTTAACCAGAGTGCTGTAAACCAAAGATTCTTCATACAAATCAGGTGCATCAGCAGCCCAGTCCAATGGGGTGGTGGTGTCCATGGATTCTGGTCCCTGGCCTGAGACACCAGCATGCTCATCTTTGCTTGCAGAGTCTTCCCTGGGAGCTTCGCAGGGGGAGAGCTAAGAAGCTGATAGCCGTCTGCCGCTGGGGACTTCTGGATCTTGGCCTCGGGTGACTTTGTTGCATGGGTTTAGGAGTTTAACTGATCACTACAGGGCTAGACTGCTCTGTTTCTAATGTTCCAGGTGGTGAAAGAGTGTTGGCCAGGAGATCCTTATTGGCACTCGAGCTGGTCTTGGTGGGCTCATTATCTGTGGGACTGCTCCGTCCATAAGAGTGGTCCTTGTGAAACGCTTTCCCCTTTCCTCCATTCCGCTGAGACCAATAGTTCTTAGACTCTGTCACAGTGAGCCTCCCCAAATCCATGGAAAAGATTTTGAGCCTCCCCCAAAAACTGAAATAATCTTGGGCCTCCCCAAAGAAAAATAACATACTGTACTTTGTGCAGTACACCATGAATAAATTGAAACCCCTTTGAGTACTTGGCTCACATTCAGTTCTTTGTCTTATATTGATGTGGAACCTTTGAAAAAGAGCTCCTGTGTTCAAAGGTGTTATCTGAATAATAAAATAAACAAATATTATTCAGCTTATTGTACACCACACACACACACACACACACACACACACACACACACACACACACACACGCCAGACTACTTGCTCTGCTATTTTCATTCTTGAACCATTGTTACCCCTTGTTGCAGTACCTTTATGGGTCAGACTACCTTCTCTGTTTCCTCTCTATAAGGAATTACCTTCCTACATACTTTGCCTCTCCCCCTCCTTCCCTGCTCCTAAGCAACTTCTCTGGGATTACTTTGCTCCTTCCTGCTGTTGCTCTGAGCACTTCTATTTGGGATGTTCTGCCATCAGTCTACAAATTGATCAGTTACCACCACTAATTATTAGTTTATTGTTTGCATTTGTTTGCACTATTGTTCACTGTGTATTTCTTGATTGTTTTGCAGTTCCTTTTGAAATGTATTCACTACCTATCCTTCCCCGGGTACACCTGAAATGAGCCTTGACTCTTTCACTTTCCCTTGTCACCTATTTAGTAAATAAATACATAAAATTCACCTAGTATTATCCTCTTTCATTTTGCTTCATCTCTTCACACAAAATACATAAAACTCAAAATTTAAATACAGTACTTTTCAGACTTGCTTGAGCCTCCCCTGGAACAGGTTGGGGCCTCCCCATGGAGGCTGGCCTCACCATTTGAGAACCCCTGGCTTAGACAGATCTGTGCCTCATGGAACCCAAAGGCATCTGGGAGATGTAGTTCATTTAATTATGGTGGGCCAGTATGTATTCAACCAGGCTTCAGCTTCTTGTGGGGTATTCTGCCATGAAGTCTTTACCTTCCTTGGATAAGAACAAAGAGGTTAGTCCTTTAAATCTGTATTTAAAGTCGTTAGCCTGAAGGAGTCTTTTTAAGGGGATAAAAGCCTTACACCTGGCTGCCACTTCATGGGAATAGTCTCTATAGAACGAGATGCAGGCCCCCCTCCAGGTAATGTCCCCAAGATCACTAGCTGCCTGTAATTCTTGCTCTAGCGCAGCAGGTAAGCAATTATTGGCCTGGCCAGGGAGTTTGGTGGACCCGCTTTACCAGCAATTCAGCGAGCTCATTCCACATCGACTGGGCCCCTTCAACAATCAATAAGTACCTTGGGAATGAAGTCATTAAGGAACTGCTCCCTATTCTGGCCCTCAGCCCCCTCGGGGATGCCCAGAATTCCTGATATTATTGCGGCATCCCCTGTTTTCCTGGTCCTTTGCTCATTCCCAAAGTCTGGCAAGTCTGACTTCGTGCTCATGCAGTCTCTGCCACATCAGGCCCTGTTGCCTCTCGAGTTCCTCTGTCCATTGCTCTGCCACATTAAATGTGTCTTCCAGGTGGCGGATGTCCGCCACATTGCCCATAAGCACCACACTGATCCCATCCACCCAGACTAATAGAGCTTCCAGCATTCTGGTGATGTGGGACAGGGAGTCCCCCACAGGAATTTATTGCTCTGAGGATCCCTGTTTGCTCTCATGGTTGATGGCGGGTGTGGGAGAGCAGGATGGCACCATAGTGTGGTTCAGTATTTGTAGATGTGCTCTTTCAGGTCCCTAAAAGCACCAGATCTTGTAGTAGTGCAGTGGAGTTACTAGTTGTGCGTGGAATTCCATGGAAGTCAGTCAGTTAATGCTCCCGGTGGCAAGGTGGCACCAATAGTGCAGGCTTCTAGAATGCAGGCTGAGGTCGAAGCGGCCTGGTTACCCAGCACTCCGAGTCATAGGTGTAAAGTTGTCCCAGTTATTCGGTTAGCTACATTTGAAATGGTTGCACCGCCGGTGTGAGGAGTTCATGGGAGCTCCCTACTTGATTAGAGTCAATAGCCTCAGACCACATTTGATCACACGGATTAGTTTCCAGGTGAGACAGAGTGAGTGAATCGGCAACCATTGCTTTAGCGCCTAAGCCACGCCCCAAGGGGTTCTCTATTTTTTATGCTTTTTATAACTCCATACTTCTGTCAGATAAAGAGCTTGTGGAATGTACTTAGCCTTTGTGGCCATCAGGAGGGGTTGAACAGCTGAACTACCAAATTTTCTGTTAAATTTTGACAGGGCACCAGCTGTTTGAGTTTAACAGTTAGTGCTTTAATATGCGTTTCCTAGCTCCCTGAGTTATCGAAAGAAAGGCCCAGATAAACATAGGACTTCACTGCTTTTATTTTTTACTCACCTACCGACCAATTTATAGGAGTATATCTGGTGCCAAATATAATGGCCTGGCTTTTAACCTTATTAATTTGCAGATTATGTTCCTTAGCATACTTATCCAAGATATCAATATTCTTTTGCAGGCCGGGTCTGGATAAGGAAATTAAAGCCAAATCATCAGCATACACCAAGATAGGACAAAGTTTGGTACCAACCAAATGGGAATTAGATTGAAATCAGTGCTGCCAGTTGGGGGAGGGGGAAGGGGAGGTGGGATTTGTGTTGTCTTGTTTATTTCTTTTTGTTTTGGTGGTTTATGTAATTTAGCTCTCGTTGTACAATCACCAGTACCATCCATTCATGTCAAGTCCTGGTTTTGTTTACATTATGATAAAATAAAGTTAATTGCAAAAAAAAAAGATTGGGAAATCAGAAGTTCCCTCATGAATTGGTCAATATACAAAACAAGATAGGGACCAGTAGACACCCCTGTCTTACCCCCTTGTTGGTTTTGAATGCTTCAGATATTTGTCCCTAGTTTCTGATCCTAACTTGTGCCTGTGTTTGGCTGCATAGTTCTTTTATTATACTTATAAGATCATATTGGAAGCTGGCCCGGTAGCGCTGAGGGTTGAGGTGCTGGATGCCACACCTCGCTGCACTCCAGCGACCCAGGCTCAGGAATGAGCTAGGGTTGTCGCAGGTCAGTGGGGGAGGAGAAGATTGAGCATCCAAAGACTGCTGTCTTCTCCTGGGGTGGGATCAAGGAATACCACACTCAGCAGCAGCACCTGGCAGAGGCTGGGGACATTGCTCAGCAGCAAGGTTTAGCAGCGGGGGTTTGATAATGGCAGGATGTCTGTGGGTGGTCCTGCGCTGACATCCAGTGCATGCTGCACCAAGGGGAAAGTACAAAATAAAATCCTTTCCTCCTGATAGGCGAAAGATGGTCCAGGGGCTGGCCAACCATGCCCAACATTGGGTCTCTCTGTTTGCTCCTCTGCTCTCCTCTCCTCCCTTCCTGGTCACTCGTCTAGATTATATAGATAAAGTGCCAGGAGGAGCAATGGTGGTCCCACCGAGGGGGACTCAGAGCCTGGGGGGGTTGGGTGACCAGGTGAGTGGATGGAGAGCTGGGTCCCCAAATAGAGATGAGCCAAGGACTTCGGGGGTTATGGCACAAGCCGTAAGACCATCTGAACAGAGTTCAGGGTAAGGCAGTGCAATAAAAAGAGCTAAAAAAAAAAGATCATATTGGAAGCCTTTCTGCACCATTGTTTGCCAAAGCAGGTTGCGAGAAACATTGTCAAAGGCTGCACTGAAGTCTATAAATGCCTCATAGAACTGCCCAGGTCCAGATCTGCAGCTGGCAGTAAATCCTTTGCCCATATTTATTTAGCTTTTGTTGACCGGGTAAGTGCACTAGACAAATCCTGCCTATTTTCAGGCACGACCGGGAGAGGATACAGATGAATGCCAACTGACCTTGAACCAGATTAAGCTGTTGGTGGTATTTTTAGTGAATGAGGAAATTTGGCCAGGACACGGAAATTCCCCTACTGGCTGCTTGCTGCCGCCGGTGGGAGTTGCACTGACGCCACGCTGCATGATGGCAGCAGTCCAGAATTGGCGTCGGAGATGGTGGACGGCCGGAGCGGCAGTTCTGAGTTGGACGTTCTTTAACGGTAAACCACTTACCTGATTTCGTTGTGGAGGCTCCCTGTCTGGAAACAGCACCGGAGGCGATTAGGAGTATCTCGGAGGTGGCTGGCGATGTTCCAGCGAATGGGGGTATGCTTATAGCAGAAATGGAGGCGGAAATGGCTTTTGCTGTACCGGTCGCGAGTCGCGTGGTCATTTGCAGCACGACTGTACCAGGACAGACTTCGGAGGAACAAAAATTACCGGCTTGTGTTTCTGAGGGAACGGATATTATTGAGGGACCGAGGGTATCTCAGTTGATGCGTCAGGCTTGGTTATCTGACACTGCTTCCCAGGATTTTCTAAGGACTGGTCAGGAAGATGTGGCTCTACAAGAGGCAGGCTGGACTAAACTGACTTCTGGCAGCTTGATACCTGACCCGGAATGGATGGATTTTTCATCGGATGAGAAGACGCACGATGCATGCCACCGATTCATCTTTACTGGGCCCAGGTACTAGTGCTACATTTATTAAAAAGCTGTAATCACTGAGGGTGGGGAGAGTGGTTTGGTTCTTTGAAACCAACCACCTCCTAATACTAGGAGATGTTAATGAGTCTGTTGACAGGCCATCACAAGATAGGGTGTGGATCCTCATACAAAGCCCCTATGTCAGATCTTTTTAAAATAAATTGGAACAGGCTCCACGCCGAATGCAGTTAGACTCAGATACAGAGGGTCTTGCTGAACATCCAGACAGGTACTATGTGTTTAAACATTTGTTGAAGTCATCTATGGGTTTTCTGCTGCTGATATATATGCACTCATACACATTTCTGAGAGGATTCCTTTGATGTAAGTTTTCAGACTCATTCTTTACTGGATAAATTTTGGGGATAAATATACCACTCTTAAAACCACCTTAATATGGAGTTCTTTTTTGTCATACCCTCACTAGACCCCAAATTCGTTACGTTACTATTATGTTTGCAAATGAGGGGGTAAATGTGGCATATTTATCACTGGTTGCAATCTAAATGCGTACATTTTAGGCCCTCCCAAGCCTTATTAGATTCTGAAGGCATATGGACTGGGGTTGGAAGTTTAAAGTAAATCTCTTTCTAGTCAACTCTGAGATCATGCATCTTCCTAATAGTTTCTTTTAGGGAAGGATAGGGCGTTTGTTTTATGGGGGTCAACCAGGGCCTGCTATAAATGTGGGGCAAGAACTCATTTAAGTAGTGTGTGCGATTTGATGAAATGCCCATTGTGTGGCAGTTTCGGACATTCTATTGATATGTGTACTAACATTTTTCAGTGTAATCTCTCGATGAAAAGGGCCACGATTTCATCAGTGTCCTGGGCCCGCAGAAATTGCACTGAAGAGTGGACCAGGATGAATTATTACTAAAAGCCCAAAACAAAACATGGCCTTATTGCAAAAATACCTTGTTAATCAACCTATCATAGGGGCAGAGCAGGGGGTACCTACAAAACTGCAGGACCTGCTGTTTCGGTATCTCCGACCTTAACTGATAGTCCTGTCACTTCTACACGTTCTCTTCCTAATAAACCCATTATTGACCCTGCCATGCCACCACCATTTGAAATAGTTAGAGTAGAAGACTGACTAGGGCTTCCATGAAGCAAGTAACTGTACCTCCTTGCATATTGATAATTCTTTTCTCCCTCCAAGAAGACCCTAAGGACTCAGACTTGGAATCTGATACTTCCCATGTATCAGAACTCATTACAGAGGATGATGAGATTAAATTAACTGAACTAGCCAAGAAAAGAAAGGAAAAAAGGAAGAAGAGGAAAGTTAGTCAAAAACATGATCCTTAAATTTTTTTTTTTCTCCATGTCCATATTATGGCTAGCTTCCTACAATGTTTGCAGTTTAAAGCATTCCAGAGACAGTTACCTATTTTAATGTATTTAGGGACTTTGAATCTGGACATCATTCTTTTGCAAGAAACTAGGTTAAAATCTCTCTTGAAATTACTCAGTTACAACGGAAATGGGTTTGGGGCCCTTCTTTCTGGACTTTTGGCTCAGATTCTGCAGATGGATGGGGATACTTTGGGAATTCAGCATTTAAAGTTTCCAGAGTCATTGATCTTTACCCGGTCGAGTACTTATTTTGGATTTTTCTTTTGGTGAATTCTTATTTCTGCTTGGTAAATTTGTATGCCCCACAAACTAAGTCATAGTGATAGATCTTTTTAAAGGCATAAAACCATATTTGTTAACTAAAAACACATTATTTGGGGAGATTTTAATTGTTCTCTGGATGCCCATTTAACAGATCACTGAGTAAAAAGTTTATTGTGATTCTAACTATCTTATAAATTAATACAGGATACAGGCCTCAAAGATGTTCATAGAAGTTTACACTCTCAGGGTGGAGACACATATTTGAGACATACTTTTTCCACACGTATTGATATGGTTTTGTCTCTAGATACCTTTCTCCACACGATTGTTTAGTTCGCCTACTGAATTTTTCTGACCACCATATACTGTTGAGCACTATTTCTTTTCGGGAATAACCCCTATTTTTTCCTCTTTTCATAACAGATGGCGGTTAAATACTTCCTTTTGCAGGATGTTAATTATTATTCTAAGTTGGAGCTTTCTTTTCTGCTAAATACTCAATGATGAGTTTTTTGATAACTACTATGAATGGTGGACACAACTCAAATTAGAGATAAAACCATGTTTATTTCATGGGGTAAATTTAGTGTTAACTCCGAATATCTCCAATATTTATTGTATAGGAACAAATTGTATAAACTAATGTCCTCTACACTAAAACTTGCTTTATTCCATTCTCAAATTCAAGATCACGAAACAATCCATGAAGGATTTCCAATATGATAGAGCAAAATCTTTAAACTTGGAATTTAAATATGGGATAAAGCATAGTCTCAAGGCCAGATCCCTTTCAGGCATGTAAAACCAGGATTGCTCTATACAGTGATGACGGACTCGAAGAGTTTCAGGGGAACTAGTTACTACCGAAATTGGGATGTTATCTATTGTTCAAAAGTATGTACAGGATTGTTTTTCTTCTTCTGATACGGTACCTATGGAGTCATTTCCATTTCATAAATTTCCCTCTTTCCTAAACTGCCAGGCGATATCTTGCAATCATTGGTGCTCCTATCACTTCCCACAGTAGCAAGTTCTCAACGTTTAAAATCTGGAACTGCTCCAGGTTTAGATGGTATACTAAATGAATTTTATAAAATTTGCTCTACATATATGGAATTTTTTTTGCCACTAGTTTTAATTCAGTTCTGAATACTCCACCTGTAGAAAATGGTCAGCTTCATTTGACTTTTCTTTATAAAAAGGTGACAGAACACATATTTCCAACTGGAGACCAATTAGTTTATTAAATACAGATTACAAAATATTGTCTAAAATATTACATAACCGACTTTTAAAAGCTGCTGAAATCTTAATTCACCCAGCACAAACCTGTTCTATACCTTCAAGAACTATTCAACACAATTTGTATTTGGTGAGAGATATTTTTCAGTGTGCCAAATAACTCTTCAGATTCTATCATAGTAGCTTTAGATCAAACTAAAGCCTCTCTCGACACTATCTGCCATTCCTTTTATATTCTACCTTGTTACATTATGGTATCCCAGATATGTTTGTACGATGGATCACTAACCTGTACAGTCATGCAGTGGCAATTCCGCTAGTTAATGGCCTTATGGGCTCTGGTTACCATTAAGAAAGGGGTAAGACAAGGATGTCCTCTGAGTCCTTTATTATATGTTTTCAGTTTAGACCCAGTCATCAGGACTATTGTCTCAGACCCTCAGATTTTAGGACTTTCCCCCTTCCCTGGTTTAGACAAAGTGAAAATCACGGCCTTTGCTGATGATGTTACCCTGCTTTTAGATAACACTGCATCACTACAGAAGGCGTTGAATGTTTTTTCTTTTTTTGGGAAATTTTCAGGTGGTTCTTTAAACATAGGGAAAAGCTTTATAATTCCCCTGCAAAAACATTCGTTAACAATTCCTTCCTATTTGAATATCCCTATAACATATCTTCCCCAGAAAATATTAGGGATATGGTTCGAGGTTGAGGATCTGGCCCTTTATAATTGGAATAAAATCTAAGATATTGAGAGACAAAGGTAAATATATGGAAAAGTTGGACTTTTGGTAAATTAAAAGAGTGGCAATCATTAAACAGTTTTGTTACCTCAGTTTACTTTCCTAAGCCATGTTTTCCCTCCCCATCTCTGTTGAAACTCGATTATACAGCATATTTTCCAGATGCTCTGGGAAACAGACTCAACCCTGTAAAGAGAGACTTTACGCATCTTCCAAAAAGAGGAGGTCTTGCTATGATTAATCCAATATTTTTTCACTTCACCTTTTTATTTTCATCATTTTCCTTTTCTTTGTCTCAACATTATTACCTTGCCATTTCTGGTACAGTCGATTTGGCACAAGTATTTTTTAAGTGGTCTTTACTTCCCCAGAATTATTGCGTCTGATTCTTTACCTCTATATGGCTCTGCTACTTTTAAAAACTTCATCAATGGAAGATCCCACTGCATACATTATTGACATTCTCACGAAAATCTTTTTATGCCTATATTGTTTATGATGTTCGACAGGTGACATTGCTTTTCCTCAGTGTTCCCTTCAAAGATGATTCTGGCATTACACAAATTAACAGATAATAGACTTCCATTAAAAACTTGGGATGTTGTCTGGATGTCAGCACATGGTGAGATTAGGGGTCAGAGGAAATATGAAATATAAACTTTGACTGAAAGGTACTGTCTCAGGCCCCAATGTGTTAATATTGAAGAAAGCCAACAACATTTTTTTCTAGATTGTTCAGAAAGTCAGGTCTTTTGTCACAGGCAGCAATGTATTGGAAAATGCTACATCTTATGTCTTTAACTTACAATACTCTTATTTTAGGGGATTATACGAGGAGTATGGAAAAATCATCATAAAAGCACTTTGAATGTTTTTTGCTTTAATACAATACTTTTATGGCAAGCTAGATGCAAATTTGTGTTACAACAGCAATGAGGCAGCTTTTTCGTTATTATTGACTCTGTACAGAATGACTTGCTTTCTTTATATGCAAGTGATAGAAAACGTTTCGATTGTTAAAATGTCTATTTTGTGGAAAAATTTCCTGTATTGTAATGTTTTCTTTTTCTGTACTTTATACATAATGTCTGTTTTTAAAATAATTGTGCCTTTTTGTTTTACTTTGATGTTATTCTGCTTCTCAATAAAAACTTCCCTACTCTTTTCGATAAGTGCCATGGAATCTTTAACATCCACTTGAACTACCACCAATCCAGGCAGATGGGATTCTCGGTTTAACGTCTCATCGAAGAGCGGCACCTCCGTCAGTGCAGCACCCCTCTCATGCACACTGCAGTGTCAGTACTGGGATATTAACCCAAGTGCCAGATGTGGAACTGAACTCCACAGCCCTCTGATCTCCCGGCCTCAGAGGCAAGTAAAGTACCACTGACACACTGACACCGATATAGGCCCCACGCTGTGGAAGAAGCTCTCACAACGCCAGGAAGCCCTCCCTGGCGATTTTTCAGACGGGACTACGCGCTCACCTCCTGAACCTCAGTTCCTGTGTCTGTCCTGAAGGCTAGCTAATTCATGCCCCCTGTAGTCTGGCTACAGAAAGTCTAATTGCCCTAATTGGCATCTAGCTGCCACTGTTGATTTTGTGTACATGCCCTGTAAATAGCTGCTCTCTTCGATTAGAAACTGGTCATTGCCAGTGTAACCCTGTGCCTTTTGTCCTATATTGTATTGCTTGTATATTTTATTGTACTACTTGCTCTAAGTCTAACAGCTGCCACTGTTGTTGTGTTGTGTGTCACTGCCCTCTCTAATGAATATTGTACACCGTCATTGTACTCCCGTACGCACTGTCCTACTCTATATTACTTGATTGTACTCGGTCAGCTCTATGTAACTAACTCTGGGTCAGCCCTGAAAAAGGGACCTTCAGGGCCCAATGGGCCTACCCAGTAACAAAATTTAATAAATAACTGATACATATTTATTTATTTATTTATTTATTAATCCGCTGTGCAGTAGACTGAATGGAAGCTGGCCTGAAATTCATTAAGACCCCCACCCCCAAGTTGTCAAGTTGCTCTAAAAGTCTTCCTAATAAAATTCTGGACCAGATCTTACCACTAATGTCCAAAAGAGAAATAGGTCGATACGTGCAAGAATCAGTCATATCTCCCTTCTTGTATATAGAGAAAATAGAAGATCCTCTCCAAGAACTAGGGGTTGCAAATTCAGTTATGCAGAACACAAATTAAAATATTGCACCAATATTTTACCCATGTGGATGACACTGTCAAATAGACCTCGGCGGAAATCATATCTGGACCAGGCACTTTTCTTTTTTTAAGTTGTACAATGGCCAGATAGATCTCATGATAGGTAAAAGGACTAAACTGCCTTCTATTCACAATTACTTCCCACAGTAAAGTGGAAATTTACAGGTTTGAGTCAAAGAAAAGAGCTGAATAATGTGTAATCCACTGTTCTGGAAATATATGAATTCAGCTGAGTTTTGCTATTTTTGTTCCTCTGGCAACCATAAACCAGAATGCTGTTGGTCGGTATTTTGTATTATTGCTAGCATTTTTGCCTATTATTTTATCTGAACACATCTATGTTTTCTTTTAAGAATTCTTTATAGTGATTTCTTAGCTGGTTAAGTTGTCTATAGGCCTCTCTTGTACCAATTATTTTTGATATCTTATTTTTTAATGAAGTTTCTTTTGAAATTGTGTACATTCCTTATCAAACCAGGACAAAATGTCCTAGATGAGTGCTAGCTCCAGGATCACTATAGATTGAGCTTCTTACTTGATTGAGGCAAGCTAATAAAATAGAAGATATTGTATCAAGAGATAAGGTACTACCACTGAAGGATGTCAGATTAGTTAGAGCAGCTTCAACTATTTCTTCAACCTTGTTTAAGTTCATCCTGTCCCATCTAATGCTAGAATAGTTCCTTACCTCTGCTAATTTCAATCCCTCCATTAGTTGTGTCCCTTCTGCCTTCCGTTTTAGCACTAGAGGGTAGTGATCACCTTCACCTCTTTCTGGGATGGTCAACATGTTCCAGCAGTCCATTGAACCACTCCATAGTATGAAGTCCAAAACAGATGCACCCATGGTATTACTGTATGTAAAGTGTCCCTCTAGGTCACCCTTAATCCTGCCATTGACGGGTGCCAAGTTATTAGATATTAGTAGTTCTACTAACTTGTGACCCGATGGATAAACTTTCTTGTCTAATGAAGACCTCCTGTAGCCTAAAACATTTTCAAACATCCAGTTGTGAGCATTACTATCTGAATACCCATCAAAGGATGCAATATGGGTATTTAAATCACCACAGACCATGATACTGTCACAGCCAGTTGTGGCCCAACAAAATTGTATTATTTTGTCTAATTCTTCCCAATAGAGAGGTCAGAAGTATCTCGAGTTTGGGGGGTGGGATGTAAGCATTTATCAAGCAACAGGTGAGCCTTGGGGATTGTAAATAAGCAGCCAAAAAGGAGCCCTTAGATTAACAGATGTGCAACTAAATTTTCCTTAATTTGAACCCAAGTTAGGAGTCCCCCTGGCATCCTATCCAGTTTGCCCGTTTTTATTCCAGGAAGCTGGTAGCAAGCATAACCATTTAAAGAATCATCAGTAGTCTCAGAATGCCATGTTTTCCCATTCTATTATATTTATGCCCATGTTGTCCAATGTGTGCAAACATGCCAAGAGCCTATAATAGGCCTCCTTTATATTAACACTGAATAGCACCTGGTCATCCTCCAGACCCTGACTAACTTTTCTAGGGACAAACTGTTCTACATGACCCAAAGGGATGCCCAAAGTGTTTACGAATAGATCCTGCATAATATTTTTAAGTTGTGTCTCCGACTCCTTTTCAGTTCTTGGTAACTCAAAAACCGAAAAGGTTTTTGTTGGAATAGTCTGCTCTGGTTTGGGGATTTTTGAGATGAGCATATCACTTGAAATAATGTGTATATCCAGCTCATTTAAGCAAGATGCTTTCTGCAAGACACTCTCTGCCATATCCTATGATCCGAGCAGAATATCAATTTGGTCATCTAAAACTATGCACTGGTAAATGCAAAAAGTGTACTAAAAGATTAAAGAATGCCTTTTTAGCTTTCTTTCATTTTCATGTGGGAGTACTCTATAGCCAGGGCCCCTGGTGTTCTGCGGCAGAATTTTCTGGTTTCTGCGTCAGGGCTCCTGGACTTCTGCAGCAGCATTTTCTGATTTCTGCAGCATGATTTATTCATTTCTCTAGCAGAATGCAGTCCTGTCATTGGCTAAATATGATGTGATGTCATTGATGACATCATATGCTGAGCATAGAGGAGGGGCTTCAGCATAAACGAGGTGGGAAAGAAAGCCTGACACTATGGAAAAACAGTATATTTATATGAAAATTCACCAAAAACAATGAATTCTGCGGCACTGTATATATTCTGCAGCATGATGCAAATTTCTGCGCAAATTCTGCAACCCATAGAACCCGCAGATTCAGGGACCTTGTCTATAGCCAAAATACTTAGTTGGGCAGCCTGCATTGCTTTCCCACACCTCTTTTATGTTTCTTGGTATGCACGTGCAAGAAACTTAGTGCCACCATACGTAGTTTCTCGAGGTGTGCCTCCCCACTTCCAATGCCCTTGCTCCCTTTGCAGGCACAGCTGCACTGTGCCAGTGAATGTCCGAGCTGTCTATGACAGCTTTTCAGATGCATTGGCATACAGCTGAAAGCAAAGACGACCCTGCAATCAGTGGTGGTAAAGTGTAGGCAATTTGCATACTGCCGTTGGAGCAATTTATACTGCCATCGGCAGTGTGCAAACTGCACACTCTGCACTGCATCTGTACAGCAGTCATAGACAGCTGCGTTTTGTCTACTTCCCCCAAAACACCGCAGGCATGCTGGGGCCCACCCCAGCATGCTCATCGCTTCCTTCATACTGTATGGCCGACGGGGTGCCCAATCCCCATCAGCTTCAAGCCCACTCCCTCCAAAGAGACTTCCAGGTGCCATGCTGAGAGCCCACCCTAGTGTGGCAGAAGTCCATATGGTTGATAGCTGTGCCTAATCCCCATCGGTCCCTCTGCCCCCCACAAAAACTTCCAGCTGCCACGCTAGGAGCCCACCCAGTGTGGCAAAAGCCCATGTAGTCTAACAAACATTCTGTTAAAAAAAAAAGGTCCTCGTTGACTGTCTCGCTTCTCCCACACAACCTGCGCCACCTCCTGTGCACCTATCCCCACACCCCGAATTTACATATTTACCTCGGAGGTTGGTGCGATGATCTTTCGGTGAACGGAACACGTCTGCACTCTTCAAAGCTGAGCACGAACTGAAGAAATGCGGTAAGCTGTATAATGGCATCAATGTTTTTTCCAACTTTGGTGCATATCTTGGCCATTTTGGGGAATTTTTTCACCAAATTTTCAACATGGGGTTCTTGAGGCCCCACCTCATGAACTCAGTCGCTGTCATTTTGTTATTCAGTCCCGAAAGGTGATTTCTTGGTCACTAAGCGGAACCACCTTTCGGAACCGAGTAATGAAACAACAGTGTCACAGTTCATGAGGTAGGCCCCCAAAAACCCTATGTTGAAAATTTGGTGAACAAATCCCAAAATAACTGTTTCTTTAGGTGCGTTGTGCAGTTCATATGCACGTTCGTAACTTTAGAGAATTTTTAATATTTTCACTCCAGATTTTCCAATGACGCCATTTTACCACACTCTTATGAACAGTACAGCTGTCATCTTTTCATATCTATGCCTAAAATGTGTTTTTGCACATGTAGCACTTTAGCACGTTGGTTGTGCAAAATCTATCTTCGGGACACATTAAAGAAAATCATAGTGACACTGGTCCTGGGCAGAGGGTGATAAAATGGCTATGTTGAAGATTGGATCTAAAGTTCATAAAATGACTCTATTCTGACGTGCATTGCATAATTTCCACGCACCCTCGTAAGGTTCACAAATTTGTAATATTTTCAGTCCAGATTTTCAAGCTGACATTTTTCCACACCTCCTTATGAACAGTATAGCTGTCATTTTTCACACCCTGGCCGAAATGTGTTTTCGCACTTCCGGTGCAGAATAACATGGTCACTGTGGGAAATTAGTGTTCGGGACAGATTACGAAAATCACAGTGACACTGTTCATGAGCGTAGGTCCCAAAATGCCTGTGTTGAAAATCTCCTGGAAAAAAATCCCCAAACTACTTACATTACAGGTATACATTGCGCAGTTTCTACGCATGCTCGTGACTTCACCAAATTTTGTATATTTTCACTCCAGATTTTCAACAATGCCATTTTTACACCTCCTCATGAACAGAACACCTGTCACTTTTCACATCCTGTTCAAAATGTGTTTTCATACCTGTGGCTCCAAATGGCGCAGTCGCTTTGCAAAATCACCTTTCACGTAACAAACTGATTGTGTCACTGTTCATGTGGTGGGGTCACGAAAAAAACATGTGGAAAACTTGGAGTAAAAATACCAAGAAACTCCCAGGGTGTTAGGGTTTTTGACCATAATGCTGTACCCAGTAGGGACTGACAGGCGTTAGGGGTGTGACTTGGGATTGTCGACAGTAATACTTATGCCAGTTCACCCCACCCTGCTGTCAATGACAGGCATTGAGGTGCTTTGGACCCTTTGCACCCGAGTTCACCCCATTCTCCTATACTGCGCCCATTTCACGTTATTTCCTTATGGAATGAGGTACGATATAAAAGCCAAACACTCAGTGCACCTCGACACTTGTCAGTGTCTGACGGGTAGGGTGAGGTGAAATTTCATGACTGTCATGGGCGACGACCCAAAGGCACACCCCAATGCCTGTCCATCTCTGCAGAGTGAGGGTGGAGCTGGTGTCAGTTCAATACTTCACTGCCATTCCTATACTTCATCTGTCTAACTCCTGTACTTCCACTGCTAATGCCAGCAAGCAAACATTTGGCATTGACAAATGCTTGTTTTATTTAATATTTCTCTGTTTATGAAATCTACTTGACAGTCCAATTTATTCAGCACCTCATGATTGATTCATATATGATTTGCCTAACTGGGTGAGGTACAAAATACATAAACACACCCAACTCCTAAATCATCTCTGTCATTCCAAACTTTGATAAAATCAGATTCTAAGATCTGGCTGCCCTCATTAGGTTCACAATCCCACTTTTGTTCACACTCTCAGAACAGTCCCGTTCCCATTTAAAAATATAGAGACTTAAGATGGCTCAAGTGTCACTATCTATTCGAAGTGGAGCCTTTGCCACCTGACTAACAGTTTCCTCAGTATTTACAAAGGGGATAATAACCTTCGCTTTCTCAGGAACTTGAATAACATTTTTCAGAACTTCCCTTATGTCTCTGAGTTCTTCATCAAAGGAATTTATTGCCTTGATTAAATTACCCAGGGCAACATTACTCTTCTTCCCGAATGGTACAGTCTGAGGACCAGTGGTCATTGAGGGATAATCCCTCCATTGTGAGTCCTTCCCTTCAACTCTATCCACTGCCCTTATAACCAAGTCATTGCCTAGCTCGGCAGGCTGCATCAACCCCTTGTCCCCCTGTCTAGAGGGGCAGTCGGGGCTGTTAGTTAGATTAGGACTATTATTGACTCCAGTGGCCTCTACTGAGACCCTGTATGTTCTGGGTGCGTTTTCTCTTTGCTGCAATTTTTTTGGTTCCGGCTAAGTTCTTCCTGTCCTTTTTCTGCTTATTCTTGGGCTCAGGCGAGGGAATTATAACCACTGAAAAATCGCTGGCCTGGTGGTGTAGAAGGCTAAGGTGCTGGCGCCTTACCTCAACCCACGCTGGCGACCCAAGTTTGGGAATGAGCCCGGGGCATTGGAGGCTGGCATGCGGGGGGGAAGGCAGAGCTGGATGGAACTGTCAACAGGCAGGTGTTCATCTCCGAGGAGGACATGTGGCATCACTTGGCTGATGGGTGACCCCCAGTGAAGGCTAGAGGAAGCTCGGGCCAGAGGGGGCCTAGGCAGTAGGCCAATGGGTGGGGGAAGGAGGCCATTACCAGGGCTTGTTTTGATGCATGCGCACCTCCACACACATTGCTGACTCCTGGGGTCTCCGGGAGAAACCAGAGAAAATGCTGGTTGACAGGGTGAAGACGACCCTCAGGCGCCGCTCCCAGGCTGGGTGTAAGTCCAGTGATTCTGGGGGACGGGCTGGGGGGGTCAGTCAGATATGGGTCCTACTGGCAGGGGAGAAAATGTGCCATGATAAAAAAAAAAAAAAATAACCACTGAAAAATCGTGATGTAATTGTTCAGACTGATTCAATTCTATAGAAGGAGATTTAGGGGTTTCAGGGGGCATTTTGTCCAATTTATTCATAGTGAGCCTGAGGCATGATTCCCGCAGAGTGGCTAAGTGCATGCAACTGGGGCGCACAACCACTCTGCACCTTACACCCTCCCACGTGGGATGCACAGAGGGGGGTATGCAGCAACATGCTGGGCCGACACCCACACGGCATGCACTACGGCGTGAAGTGCTGGTCTGAGGGTGCATAGGGGTCGCAGGGTATGCCAGAGAGGATCCTGCCATAAACCCCCTGTGTGCCCCATGCACACCCTGCTGGACGGGGCAAACAGCCCACCCTGCCCCCCAGGGTCACAGGACCGGGATGCCGAATGCCACCCACCCATCCTAGCACATAGCAATGCATTGGGTGACCCCCCCGCACCACACTTACCCTGCACAGGGGCACAGGCACTGGTACAGGGCTGCCGCCACCCCAGCTGCACCCTACAGCACCCTCCAAGTGGTGCTGGTCTCCTCGACCCCCCCACTGCCTGGCGGCATACCCCATCCATCCCACAGCACCGATAGGTGCCAATGAAGGGCCAGTGGCATTGCCCTCCCTCACCTGCCACTGCCACCAGCTGTCAGTTGTCCATGGGGCACGCTGCCAGTGCACACCCCACTGCACAAGGGATCCAGTGTGGGTTATGGTTTGGGCATCCGATCGGGTGCCCGGCTGGATATGTGACCCTGCCCCTGGCCCCCCCTGCGGAGTCCTGCAAACCAAGGGGGCAGGGCCATGGACAGGTGGCCAGCAGATGTGAATACCACCGGTGTGCACTTTTCCACGGGTGCACAGCAATGCAGGTAGGCTATGTGCTTTTCGCACATAATTTGCACCCCTTCGTGCATAGGGGCCATTATCCTCCAGTCTAAAGCCATTTAAGGCTTGATTTTGATTGATGGTTTTAATTTCTTTGTGAATGCCCACTATCTGGTGTAAGATCATTAGATGGGCGGCATATGGATTTTTTAAGAAGTGTTTAATGTCTTCGCTCAGGGCAAAGGGGTACCTAGCTATTTCACCCCCAGGGTCCTCATATCTTAGACCGGACACAGACATCTGTTTTCTCAGATCAGAGATAAGCATGTGAAGCTGCCCCAATACCTCTTTTGCACTGGTATGTAACTTAGCTTAATCTGAATTCTTTCTAACAGATATAGGTGTATAAACTTCCATCACAAATACTGGTGAATATGAATTATATAAATAGTAACTGGAATGTAGTGAAATCTCCACATTTTCCTCTGCATTACCAGCAACCCCAACTCCTTTTGGATCTTTACAAATAACAGTTTCTACAGATCCTATAATTCCATAACTACTTGGTCTACTTGTCTTTGGGGTCACAGTACCCTGGGCACTGGTTAAGTCAAAAACATTAGGGGTAGAAGCAGTCTTGATGACTCATTAAAATCTAAGTTAGAGTTATATACAGACACAATCAGACCCTCAGAGGAAATCACTACTTCATTCTTTCTTGGAAACAAATCCCTTATTTTTATGTTGGTTGCACGCATGTGCAAGAAACATAGTGCCATCATCCGAGTTTTCGGAGGTGTGGCACCCATCTTCCAATTCAGTCAGTGTGTTTGCAGGCCGGCCCCAGTTTCCCAATCACTGCTGCAGCGCTGTATGACAGCAGTTGAAAATGCAGTGGTCGTACAGTTGAGAGAGGTCAGCTTCAGTGAGCAGGCTCCCCACACACCTGCACATAGTGCATATTGCGTGCTGGTCGCCCCCACGCACACACTGTATGGCTGATGGGGTGCCCAATCCTCGATGGCTCCAGACCCCCACAAAGCTGTCCTGGTGCCATGCTGAGGAGCCTCCCCAGCATGGCAAAACTGTACAGCCAATGGGGTGCCCAATCCCACTGGCTCCACGGCCTGCCTCTCGAGCTTCCAGGTGCCATGCTGGGGCCCACCCCAACATGGCAAAGCTTGTTATGGCTGACGGGGTGCCCAATCCTCGTCGGCTCCAGCCCCCCAAACAGCTTTTCAGCTGCCACGCTGAGAGCCCACCCCAGCATGGCAAACGTCCCCGTCGTCTTAATAAAAAAGTAAACCTGTAAACAAAAAGGTCCCTTGTAGTCTCCTGCCCCCACAACCCCACACCCACCCTCGCACCCTGCCTCCCACACCCTCCACTTCTATACTTACTTTCAGACCTCGGCGCGACTATCTTCGGTGGACCGGGAACACGTCTGCACTCTTCAAAGTTGACCACGAACTGAGGAAATGCCGGTAAGCTGTATAATGTTATGAATAGAGTTTTTTCAACTTTGTTGCATATCTCAGGCATTTTTGGGAATTTTGGGCCCAAATTTTTAACATGGGTTTTTTAGGACCCCTCCTCATGAATTCTTGCATTGTCATGGCGTTAATCAGCCCCGAAGGGTGATTTCGTGAAATCACTGCGTGAAATCACCTGCTGGGACCAATTAATGAAATGACACTGCCAGTATTCATAAGGTGGGCTCTCAAAAGTCTATATTGAACATTTGGTGAAAAATTCTAAAAATGACTGTTTTGAGCGTGCGTTACTGCACAGTTCCTACATACGCTCTTAAGTTTGTGAATTTTCAATATTTTCACTCCAGATTTTCAACATTACTATTTTACCACACCTCCTTTTGAGCAGTATAGCTGTCACTTTTCGCATCTCACCCAAAGCGTGTTTCCATCCATGTAGCGCACTATAAAGGCGCGGTTGGTGTCGAAATCAATGTATAGGACACATTAAGAAAATCACAGTGACACTGTTCGTGAGCAGAGGTCTTAAAATGGCTATGTTGAAAATTTGGTGAAAAAATTCCTAAAGATGACTGTTTTACGAGCGTGCATTGCGCAGTTCCTACCCACGTTCGTAAGTTCATGAATTTTCAATATTTTCACTCCAGATTTTCAACATTGCCCTTTTATCACACCTCCTTATGAGCAGTACAGCTGTCATTTTTCACACATTGCCCAGAATGTGTTTCTATGCATGTAGCGCACAATGGCGCAGGCAGTGTGCGCAATCAATGTTTGGGACAGATTAAGAAAATCACAGTGACATTGTTCATGAGCAGAGGTCTTAAAATGGCTATGTTGAAAATTTGGTGAAAAAATTCCTAAAAATGACTGTTTTACGAATGTGCGTTGCGCAGTTCCTACCCACGCTCATAAGTTCACGAATTTTCAATATTTTCACTCCATGTTTTCAACATTACAGTTTTACCATACCTTCTTTTGAGCAGTATAGCTGTCATTTTTCACATCTCACCCAAAACGTGTTTCCACCTATGTAGCACACAGTGGCGCAGTCGGTGTCGAGAATCTATGTATGGGACACATTAGAAAATTACAGTGACACTTTTCATGAGCAGAGGTGTTAAAATGGCTATGTTGAAAATTTGGTGAAAATATTCCTAAAATGACTGTTTTCACGTCGTTGCGCCATGCAGTTCCTAGTCACGTCACAGAAGTTCATGAATTTCAATATTTGCACTCCAGATTTTCAACATTGCCATTTTACCACACTCCTTATGAGCAATACAGCGGTCATTTTTCACATCGCCCAAAATGTGTTTCTGTGCATGTAGCACACAATGGCAATAAAAGCAATCAATGTTTGGGACAGATTAAGAAAGTCACAGTGACATTGTTCATGAGCAGAGGTCTTAAATTGGCTATGTTGAAAATTTGGTGAAAAAATTCCCTTCAGCCGTTCTGCAATATTACTAATGAAGACCCTGCAGCACCCCACTGGTCACCCCCCCTCTCCCTAGACTACACCCCATTTACCACCACTCTCTGCCTCCTGTCTGTTAGCCAGTTTCTAACCCAGCTTACCACCCTTTCCCCTATACCCAGCCTACCCAGCTAGTTTATCAGCCTCCTATATGGGATGGTGTCAAAGGCTTTGCTGAAATCAAGGTAAGTGTTGTTCACTGCCCCACCCTGATTCACTTCCTTTGTCACCCAGTCAAAGAAATCAACCAGATTTATCTGACATGATGTCCCCACTGTGAATCCATGTTGTCTATGGTCCTGGGGACCTCAGTGGGGAAAGCAGTGGACCCCAGAGGAGGAGGAAGCGAATCCTGGTGGGGGACTCCATCGTAAGAGGGATCCAGCTAGGAACACAGGAGGGAGAGGACAGGGAGGTGAGGTGCTACTAGGTGCCACGGCATGGAGGGATGGAAGGAAGATACTGGGATCACTGGGAAGGCAAGACAGGAGGGTGAGCTGGATGTCATTATCCACCTAGGTACTAATGACTTGGCAAATGGGGAGCCAAAGGAAGTTCAGGAAGAGTTTAGGAAACCGGGAGGGTCTCAAGCAAGTAGCTACTTCTGTCACTTTCACGAATTACTACCTGAGAGGCAAGGAGTATAGAGTGCATGCACCAGGAACTTTAACTCATGGTTGAAGAACTGGTGTGTGAGGAAGGGTTTGGATTCATTGGTGACTGGGACCCACCTGGAGGGATGGAGGTTTGTTCAAGCCTGACGGGCCTGCATCCATCCTCTGGAGGGGAATCCATTTCAATGATAAGTTTAAATGCTACATTGACAAGCATTTAAATCTAGCAAAGGGTGGCAGGGCCAGCAAGGAGGGTACCTACTTGCTCACCCCCACAGCTAGCAGTGGAACCAGTGAACCAGAGGAGTGGCCATCTCTGCAAAGCGGTGTTCAAAAGATGGAGATTAGTGTCAAAGGTGGATAAGCAGAAAGAGGCAGAAATTCAGCTTGAAGGGCAGACAGCAAGGAGAACCGAGGGATAAATGACAACCAAGAGGGGCTGGGTAGAACAGTGAAGCAGACTAGGGAGGTCATCATGGAAATCATGTGTCAAATGCCAGGAGCCTTAGCAACAAGATGGAAGATCTGGAGGCTGTCATGGGTGCAGTCAGAGCTGGACATTGTGGCCATCACTGGAAACCTGTGTAATGATAACCCATGACTGGGAGATGGCCATGCCTGGCTACAAATATATTCAGAAGAGACAGAGCAGGCAGGAGGGAGGAGGAGTGGGTATTGATGTGAAAAATGACATAAGGGCCACAGAGATCCAGGAGGAACAAAATGGGGAGAGATACTGTGGGTTAAGCTAGAAAGGAAAATGGGGCCAGCCATCCGCTTGGGGTGGTCTATAGACCACCAGCCCAGGAGGAAGAAACAGATGGGAGTTGATGCTACCATCCAAAGGATGGCAGACAAGGTGAGGTAGTACTGGTTGGAGACTTCAATATTCCAGACGTGGACTGGAGCATCCCAGCAGCAGCATCAATTAGGAGCAGATTTATCCTGGACTCCCTTCAGGTGCCTTCCTCAAGCAACTGGTCATGGAACCAACTGACAGAAGGCAATACTGGACCTTCTGCTCTGAAACAGGGACAGTGTGGATGGGCGTAATAGTGGGGGAGCACCTGGGTAACAGTGACCACCAGTCATTGTGGTTTGAAATCTCAGAAAGAGCAGAACCAAACCACACAAAACACGTGATCCTGGATTTTAGGGGGCAGACTTTGGGAAATGGGGAAATACTTTGAAAGAGGCATTAAGGGAATGGGACAGAATCAGGGGTTGAGGAACAGTGTTGTATTTAAAATGGGATTATAAGAACAACAGAATTATGCATTAAGCAGGTTAGCAAGAGAAAAGGAAGAGGAGACCATTATGGTTTCTCAAAGAGGTAGCAAAGAAAGTGAAAGCCAAAAAGATAGCATTCAGGCAATACAAAAGACACAGGCAGAAGAGGATAGGAGAAGTACCAGGAGAAACAAAGGGGGCAGGAAGTCAGTAAGGAAGCCAAAGCTCAGACAGAAGAACACATTGCAAAATCAGTGGTTAAAGGGGACAAAACCTTTACAGGTACATAAGTGAAAAAAGAAAGACAAAGGGAGGGATAGTGAGACTGAAGGGGAGGATGGGAGTCGGTGTGAGGATGACAACAGTAAAGCTGACATATTGAATAGGTATTTCTGCTCAGTCTTTACTGAGGAAGAGGGGTCACCGGTCTGAAGGGAGTACAAGGGGTGAGAATGGTGCAGAAATGGACACAAGTCCCTTTACACGAGAAAGGGTCCTGAAGGGACTGGAAGTAATAAGAGTTGACAAAGCAATGGGGCCAGATGGGGTGTACCCCAGGGTCCTAAAGAACTAAGAGAGGTGGCTGGTGAACTTCTGGCTATCCTGTTTAGCCAATCACTGGAAACAGGGAGGTACCCAAAGATTGGAGGACAGATGTGTAGTCCCTTATACAAAAGCGGGAACAAAGAGGAAGCAGGGAACTACAGACCAGTCAGCCTCACCTCGGTGGTGGGAAAGATCATGGAAGCACTTCTGAAAGGAGAGATTGGTGGAACATCTGGTTGTCAATGGACTACAGGACCTAAGGCATGGTTTCACCAGGAGGAGGTCGTGTCAGACCAATCTCATTGAATTTTGACTGGGTGACTAGGGAGGTGGATCAGGAGGGCAGTGGACATGGCCTATCTGGACTTCAGCAAGGCCTTTGACACTGTGCCACATAGAGACTATCCACACAAACTGGGAATATGGGTGTGGGCAGGACAGTAGTGTGGTGGGTAGGTAACTGGCTGGGTGGCAGGACACAGAGGGGTGGTAAATGGCTGTCACTCCACAGAGGGAAGAGTGACCAGTGGGGTACCACAGGGATCAGTCTGGGACCAGTCCTATTCAACATCTTCATCAGTGACATTCGCGTAGGATCTAGAAGCAGAATTTCACTTATCTGATGACACAAAGCCTGTAACCGAGTAGACGACCAGAGGGTGTAGACAGAATGAGAAGGGGCCTGCAGAAACTTGAAGAATGGTCAAGGGTTTGGCAGTTGAAATTCAA
This sequence comes from Neoceratodus forsteri, assembly GCA_016271365.2. Classification (NCBI taxonomy): domain Eukaryota; kingdom Metazoa; phylum Chordata; order Ceratodontiformes; family Ceratodontidae; genus Neoceratodus; species Neoceratodus forsteri. Next base: position 358,376,497 of record JADMNL010000026.1, read on the forward strand.
TGCAAAGAGTGCAAGATAATGCATATAGAGCACAAAACCATGGCACAATATATCAGTTGGGGTGAGGATATAGCATGCACCATGCAGGAAAGGGATCTTGGGGTTGTCATCTGATGACCTCAAGGTAGGGAAACAGTGTGACAAGGCATCAGGTAAAGCAAATAGGATGCTGGGATGTATAGGCAGGGCATCACCAGCAGGAAAAGGGAGGTCATAATTCCGCTATACAAGACACTAGTGAGGCCCCACCTGGAGTACAGTGTACAGTTCTGGAGACCATACTCATGTGAAGGACATAGACAGGGTAGAGAAGGTTCAGAGGAGGGCAACAAAGATGGTGCATGGATTGCATCACAAGTCCTATGAAGACAGGTTGAAGGAACTGAACATGTACTCCCTGGAGGAGAGGAGGGAGAGGGATATGATGAGACATACAAGTATCTTAGGAGAAACAGAGTGCAGGAAAACACTATTTTTAAGCGAAAAGATGTTCCAGGACTAGAGGGATGGGATGAAGTCGGAGGGGAGGATTATCTAGAGGAAACATGAGAAAGAATTTCTTCACAGAACGGGTGGTGGACAAGTGGAACACCCTGCCAGAGGAAGTGGTGGGGGCTGAAACAATCACGGGATTTAAGAATGCATGGGATAGACATAAAGGAATTCTAGAGGTCATGGGTAAGGGGAAACAGACTTCTAGGAAAACAAACTGAACTTACAAGCTCAAATGGGCAGACTGGGTGGGCCATAGGCCCTTATCTGCCGACACTGTCTATGTATCTATGTATCTATGTCTATGGTCCTGGACTCCGATGGCTTCTAGATGCCCCACTATCCTTTCTTTAAGCAATGCCTCCATGATCTTCCTCACTACTGATGTGAGGCTGAATGGCCTATTGTTCCCTGTCTCCTCCCTGCTGCTGCATTTGTGTAGAGGGACCACATATGCCCTCCTCCAATTCACTCATGTTGAATGACTCAGTGAACATGGCTGCCAGAGGTACTGCTATCTCCCTTCACAGTTCTTTTAATATCCTTGGACGTATGCCATCTGGTTCCATTGCTTTGTCCACCTTCAATTTAGTGAGCTCCTGCAGGACTCTTGACTTTGAATGGACTATTGTCCACTTCTTCACCCCCTTGGCAACTGCTGTACTGCTGTGGCCCTTTCCCCTCCCACTCTTCTGTGAATACTGAACGGAAAGACGTAGCGAAAGATTTTGGAGGAAGGCATGGAACTATCACTTCCAAATACCTAAACAGCACATACAAGCAAGCAACATTCGGCATTGACAAATGCTTGTTAGTTGATTATCGAACCATGAATGAAGTTGATGGTTCTTAGGTGCATTTTTATCAACACCCACTTCCTGGCTGTTATTACTATTTTTATCAACAATATTCCTACATGTGCTCTTATACTTGTTCTTACTTGAGCTGGTTGCTTTATTTGTGTAACCGCTAGGTGGCACTATCCCAAGGGCTACTACTCCTGCCTGCTTGGCTACTAACAGGTTAAGCGGCCTGGGTACTGAAACAGGTGCCTCCACTCGGAGGTCAGGGTTGTTAGTGGTCAAGCTAAGCTGGGCACAGCCCTCCAGGACACTGTAACTCCCCTCTGTCCCTTGCAGCGGCCAGAACAATATACACTAATCACTTTCACAGTGACCCTTATTCACCATGCAATTACCCACACTGTTTGCACTTACCACCAGGGCTGGTTCCTCTGGCTCAACCCTGGGGCCCCCCCTGTAAAACAAGGTTATGCACACCCAAGTAGCAACAGTACAGTACTCTTGGCACAAACTGGAACCACAGTCAGGTTAAATGCAAAAAGAGTTAGATCTGATTCATTCAGGGGACTTGAACAAGGGAGGGGCATAATCAGGTTGATTGGCTTAAAGGCTAAATCAATCAGACAGTTATGCATGCACTTCAGAGTCCCTTCACAGTCACACACTCTGGCTGCCCAGGTAGGAAAAAGGTGGGCTAGCCAGAAACGTTGTCTGGGTAGGCTGGCGTCGTAGCTGGTCAGGGCCCTGTGTTGGAAGAAAGCAAATATGCACAACACACACTATTTGTAATCCGGAGCCAGAGGGCTCAGTTCATGAAAGAAAAGAGAACAAGGCAATCAGATGACCACACTTTAGATTTAGCTGTTGTTGAAGGGAGCTACCATGATGATTACTCATGATACCCAATACAGGACACAGGCAGGATGAAATCGAGACTGCAGGTTGTTGAGTGCCAAGAGAAGCAGGGCCCACACAAATCCTTGAGGCATCGTTCCTGTTCAAGGCATTGAGCAGGGGGCTGATCCCCAGGCAGGTCTCTCGTCAATGACTTTCTCTGTGCAGCGGGTAGTCTGGCTGGGCCAGTGCGGCAAGGCCCAGGACACATGGAGATGAAAACGGATTCAGTCCATTGGGGCTGGATGCAGCCTCCAGCAAGTAGGACACAGTTCAGCATACAGTGGGGAACCAAATCACCACCCACTATCAGCACACAACACATTTACATGTAAAGAAATTCCACTGTACCAGGCAGGTGGCTCCCTGATTGCAGTTTCGGGGTCACTACACCAAACCAGGAGTTCAGAGGTGGCTGGAAGTCCTGACTGGCCGATTGCATTCAGCAAATCTTCAGTCTTCTTCAGGTTAACAGCTTGGCCACAATCCAGTGGTTGAACTCATTCTCACAACTCAGATTCAGTTCGAATCCACTCTGTTTTCCCTCTCAGGGACAACAGGCAGGCAGGCCAAAACTCAGCCCTTTCACTGTTCTCCGCATGAACCCACGCAGGATTGCTGCACGAATATATCCAGCTGTTACTCCTTCACTTCCCAACTCAGATCTGACTTCTGCTCATCATGCCCAAGAGTCAGGGCACAACGAAATGGCTCAGAAACGTGGTCCAAAATAAAGCTTTTCTTATCTCTCCATGTGGGAGAGCTAAAGGCAGCCCAACTAGACTCAGCTTTCCCGCCAAGTCCCACGCTGCCCCATGGGACAGCAGCTCCTCAAGATGGCGCTGCTCACTCTTCCAGCTCCAACTCATTTCTGCCTCACTGCTGCAGGCAGCTTGGAAAATTTCCCTTCGATCCACAAGGTTCAATTGGTTGATCCATCTGTCTGTCAAAGCAAATGGTTCCCCCCTCCAGGTCTGTTTTGGTGCCAAAATGTAAAAACTACATTTCCTACAGAATTTTGCTCCCACGAGATCCCTGAGGACAGGCTCCATTTTACAGTCCCCAAAGGTACCAATTTGTGCTGACGGGCAGTCCAAAACCAAAATGGTGGTGCAATACTCAGAATCCATACTGCAAAGAAGGCAGGTTAAACAAACTACAATACTATTGCCATTAAAGCAGATAAAGGTAAACAGTTACAGATTCCAATAAAGCTCCCTCTGTGCAATTAACGATGGCAGAACGGAGCGACAACACTGCAGCCCAGGCAGGACTCGAGCCTAGACACACTCAGCTGCTACCTAGAACAATTATAAACTGTAAAATAGGCAGCTCTTAAAGAGACAGGCGCAGAGGCGATCAGGCACTTTCATGCAATTTCTTTTTAAATAGCGGAAACACAGGACACCAGCCTGGCAAAGGCATTTAGACACACCCAAGGAAGGCTTTTCGGGAACTCCCATTTGTAGTGGGGGTTACATTTGTATTTTTTTATTTTGTATTTTTGGCTTTTGCTTGCTTAGTGCCTTTTTGGTTTCCTGGCCTTTTCAAGTTTTGCATGTTCATTTCCCCATCAGTTAAAACATCCCTAGAAGACTGTTCTAAAGCATGTACTTCATTTATTACTACTTGGCCCATAGGAACCATCATTCACTCCATATCAGCCATTGCTGCTTGATTTCTTGTGGCCACCAGTATATTAGGAAATAACTCTGACTACAATACAACAAGCATCTGATTATTAGAAGTAGACCAAAACACTTTCTAATAAACAATAACGTCCAGCCCCCATATATACTATACTTATCCGAAAGCAAACTCAGCTGTAAGGTTTAAATTTAGATAGATATCAAGAATTTACTCAGTACTGGCCCAATGTCACTCAGTACTTACTAATGATACAGTGTTGACTAGGCCCAAAATACAGCCTTCTGTTTCAGCTATGGCAAGGCCCAGAAGGTACGTCAACCACTAGAGAACAGGTCATGTTTTTCAGGAGACAACACTCCCTTTTTTTCCATATGAAATATACTTTATTGGTTTCGAATACATCAGAACAATAGTTACCTATAATCATCAGTACATTACTATACATGTATCTCAGGTACCAAATCAGTAACAAGAAAAATATATCATATTTCATAATTTTCTGTTAGCCTCAAACCCAAAAACATACAGTATATGCACACAATGGCTTTTCTGCACTCCCTCCCCACCCAATATTCCCTTGTGCCTGTCCCAGGCATGTTTAAACCCCTCCACTGTGCTTACCCACCACCTTTTGTGGCAGATCATTCCGAGCATCTACCACCCCCTCTTTGTAGAAAAACGTCCTCATGTTCCAGCTTAATCTACCCCTCCTCTAACTTCATATTGTGTCCCCTTGTTGTAGTGTTTTTTTACATTGGAAAAGATCCCCCACCCGTACCTTGTTTATGCTCTTGAGGTACTTAAAAGTTTCAGTCATGTCATCCCTTTCTCTGCTCTCCTTCAGTGAGTACATATTGAGATCCTTTAGTCTGTGCTCATATGTTTTGTGGTGCAAACCATGCACCATCTTTGTCACTCTTCTCTGGATAGCCTCCACCTTGTTTGTGTCCTTATGCATGTGTGGTCTCCAGTACTGCACGCAGTACTCCAAGTGAGGCCATACCAGTGTTTTGCACAATGGCATCACTAGCTGCCGCCTTCTGCTCATAATACCCCTGGCTATGCATGCTAGCATATCACTTGCCCTTCCTGAAGCCTTTGTGTACTGCTTTGATACTTTAAGATCATCAGATATGATTACCCCAGGTCTCTTTCTTCTTTGGTGACTGTCAGTGCTGCTCCCCAGGGATGCTCCTATCCAGGTGTGTGATCATGCACTTTTTTGCATTAAACCTCAGTCGCCGCACCTCTGACCATTTTCCAAGAACAAGAGGCACAATTATCAAACCTTGAGAAGACTTTTTATATCCCAAACTCACACCTTCATCTGCATAGCCAGAAGGGTCAATTCAAAACTCAGAGAGGGGTTAATGTGTAACACCTGTTCTCAATTACATGTACCCTGTAACCTAAATGTATTTGTCTGACCTCAGTGTGACGTGGCGCCTCTGTTGAACGCCTATTGTTTTGCAAACCTATGCTATGTAACCAAAAACTCTATGTATGTCTTTAATGTGACGAGGTACCTTTGGAAACAAGCCTCTGGCTCAAAGGTTGTAAACTGATTTTACAAATAAATAAATAAATAAATGAGGACAACTACATGTGGTAATGGAAACTTTAATTGACTCAGGTACTCAAGACCACCAAGTAGTTATTTTTGTAACATTTTACAACCGTATGATTAAGAGGGATAGGAGATGGAAGCAAGGCAATACCTAGTGTCAGCACAGAGCTGGTATCGTTAGTTGTGAAGTGCCATGCAGGAGATTATCTATATACGATGATGATAGACAGACAGAGGATTATGAAAGACAGACAGACAGCTTTTCCTGTGTTAGTGCATCCCTGGAGGAACAGTCAAGTGTGGAACTGAACACTTGTGTTCTGAGGATTATGTATTGGTCCAACATTGCCTACTTTTAGTTTTATTTTATTTTTCTTCTGCTGAGGCCCCGGACTGCACTCCCCCTCCTCTCCTATCTCAGTTCACCATCCACCCACACCGAGCTCCTCATGGCCACCACCTTATGCTCCCCCATGGCTTACCTCCCATGGTGAGGAGGCGAGGGAACCCCTAATCCCCCACCTAGCACAGATCTGGACCAGGTGGTGCCCAAGAGACGGTGCGTGCCATGAACAGCCATCAATCCGCGCACCCAGGAGCCACTGTTTCCACTTTTCTTCCCTTGTGGGAGCATGGCATGCAATGATGCCTGTGACGGGGTTCCATGACACCCTCTGTGCACCCCCATGAAGCATCTGCTATGTCCTCACCACATTTGTGTAGCCCGTACATCGAGTCCCAGCCTCTGCTAGAGGTCAGGCATTCACCAGCCAATGGAATCCCCCCTTCCCAGAGATGGAGAGCAGTCCATTAGATGCTCAATCCATCTCCTCCCTGCTAACCCATGGCAACCCATGCTTGTTCCTGAACATGGGTCGATGGCGTGGTGCAAGGTATGGAGTCCAGTGCCTCAACCCTCAGTGCCACCAGGCCGGTGTACCTACTTTTATTTTAATAATTTAATCCACTCCCTCCCCTCCACTCCCCTCCCCCTTCCTACCATCTAGCCGTTAGCAACTCTGACTCTTTCAGTTTACTGCCGTAACATCCCAGCCAGGCAGAGTGCCTTCTTCTGTAGGCGTCTCTGTTTCTGGTCTAGCCTCCTATTCACTCTATGCTCTTCCTCCTCCTTCACCCTGAAAACTCTTCTCTGTGAGCACTGTTCTCATGTGCACCTGTACCTCTCCCTCACTCTCACTGTTCTCTTCTCCCTCTGTTAACCCTTTCCTCCACCTTCTTTTGTTTTCTGGCCCCTCTGTCCTACCTTAGCTAAGTACCATCACAGAGGACTTTACTTAGTCCTGAGAGAAGAGAGGGACTGGGAAACATCTGTTCTGAGCTTATAAAAGCTTTAACATGCACTGCAGGCTATTAATTCTCCCACTGCTGTAACCCATCCTTGATGTGAGCCGGAGAGGTTTCTGGGATTTCTGGCTAAGGAAAATGTTATCTTGTAAATCAACAGAATCAGTCTGTTGCAATCTACGACACCAGCAAACAAAATGTTTTTGCACTCAAAGTGCAAATTGGGTCCAGACCCACATCCTTTTGTGTGGTGGTCTTAGCGTTGACTTTAAATGTCTACACCCATGTTGCCCACTGGAAACAAACTGCCCCATGTACTGTATTACTGGGTGCACCAGTGCAGATTCAGACTGAAACAGAGGGATATCCCTGCTTAGTCAGGTTTAGAAACTTAATAGCGGGGGAGCTGAGGGATCCAAGCACTCTGCAGATTGATAAATCACTGGGACAGGATGCATTGCATCCGAGATTGCAAAAAGAAAGGAGGCAGAAGCTGGCTGCCCCACTGTTAGATGTTAGAAAAAAGTCAACAAATGGGACCCTGAAAATAGGAAACAAGGTAACAAAAGGGGCCCTCAGTTTAGGACAAAGTCAAGAAAAGGGACCCCAGCTTTCTGTTTGTGAATCTACATGTGTATTCGTTGCTCACTGCATACTTCTTGATTTTGCACACTTCTGTTCTACTGCTCTCTCTAGTATGGTCAGATTTTCCTTGTACCCTCTCCCTAAGATATAGATAATAATGAGCAGTTTCTCTGGTCAGCATGGTTTCCTGGTCAAAACTTTAAAATAAATAAATATATTGACCAGGATAGCTCTGCTGAGATACCATGGTCGATAGTGATATTTGAGCCTTGCACATGGGCCAGTAGCATGTCAGGAGACTAATATAGAATTAATGAACAAATGGAACGTCTGTTGATTTGCTTTATCCATGCCTAAGATAATGAACTACTGCTCACTTTACTCCAGTCTTGGATGGCTCTCCCCCCTCGTTATTTCGGAGATACACCACATGTTCCCTCATTTATAAGATCTCAAACTCCAGCGTACCAGCCACTTTGGCCAGCATGTTCAAACCGGTTGCTACTGCCTACCCCCTCAGATCTAATGACATGTCATTTTGACTGTACTCAAATGTGCATGTAACCCCCCTGCAAATGGGGGTTCCCAAAAGACTTCCAGGAGCTTGCTTGAATGCTCCAAGCCTGAATAGTGTTTGGCGTTTAAGCCATTTATCAGTGAGTGTTTTTGGAGCCTCTGGTACTGTCTCTTTAAGAGCTGTCTGCTTGTAGACATAATTAGTTTGTATGGGGACTGTGTACTTCTCTGCTTGAGTACCACTCGAGCTGCTGCCAATTCACTCCATTTTGCAGTCACTAGGAGTGTAAAGGAACCTATCTGAAAGGTGTAACTGTTTGCCAGAAATCATTTAGAGTAATAATGAAATTACAGTTTGTCTAACTCTGCTTCTTTGCAGTCAGAACTGTGTTTGCCTAGTTCCCCATTCTAGTTTTGAACTGCTGAACTGGACCAATCAGTGTGGGTTAAGGTAGCTCTAAAATGGTGCCTTGGACGAATCAGAACTTGGACTCATAATCTGAGCCAGCCAAAAGAGGATTGTATGGGCAGTGACTCTGGGAGATGTAGTTTAGACTTCGGCCCCTTTTTGGACCAACAGGGGCAGTCTATTGTGAGTGACAGCCAATCCAGCCAAGAACTGGGAGGAACTCAAAGGAAGTGCCTGTTTTGTCTGCTGGAGTTTCAGTTGAGCTCTGGCAGTGAAGAGGGAAGGAGTCCTGTGTTTTTTCGTGTGCAGTTTTAGTCGGAAGCGTGTGTAAGGCCCAGAGTTCGGTCTGCAGCTTGTGTAACTACTTGTTAGACTGAATCCATCCTGTGAAGAGAATCAAAGGATATCTGAAGAGTAGAAACCAGGCTCACCCTGTAGAAGACTGGAGAAATTGCTGAATTGCACTCGGTCTGTCAGAACTGAATCTGCTGTGTGTTCTCCGGTATTGTGCAGTAATTGCGATCGGGATAGAGAAGCAGCCTGCCTGGTATAGTACTTTCTTTTACCATATAAATGTGTGAGAGGCTTGTGTAGCTCAAGTGAATCCTGCTGCCATTAAAGGACTTTTGCCTGTGACTGTTTACCATATAAATGTGAGGAGGCTTGTGTAGCTCGAGTGAATCCTGCTGCCATTAAAGGACTTTTGCCTGTTGCAGTTTGCCATATAAATGTGTGAGGAGTCTCGTGGAGCTCAAGAGTAGCCCTGCTGACATTGAAGGACCCTATCTTGTTTGGAGGTCGTGAGTACTAATTCAGGGTCGCTCCCTGTTGAATTGCCACATTGAATCCAAATGGAATTACTGTACTGCTGACTGTTTAACTAATTTTTCTTTTCTCTGTGTGAAGGGGCCCCTACCAGCTGCCACGGTTTGGACTAGCCACTAGGGCTTGGGTACCCAGGGACAGTAACTGGTAGGGATAGGCCTGTGCACAGAGCCATAGGTAGATGAGTAAAGTGATAAGCTAATTAACCTGATTCCCCCCTGTCCTTGTTATATCCTCCTAAATAAATCAGAGCTGCTTGTTTCAGCAAAGTTATACTGCCTGAGGTATTTGTCTATGTTAAAGTATTGTACTGTGATTGTTGCACTGTATCTTATTTTACAGGAGGTCTCAGTGCCTGAACCAGTCCTGGGGGTAAGTGTATACTGTGAAGGTAATTTGATATATTGTGTGGGCCACTAGTGGGAAGAAAGGGAGTTTCAGTGTCCCAGAGGGCTGTGACCAAGTTAGTTTAACTATTGCAAACCCTGACCTCTGGGTGGAGGCACCCGCCATCGGATCCAGGCCCCTCAACCGGTTAGTGGAAAATCAGGCAGGGGTAGTAGCCGCTGGGATAGCGCCATCTAGGGGTTACATCTTGGAGGCTCACCGCTGGGATTGTGTGTCCTCTAGTGGCCATATTTACGAACCACTGTTAAGAAAAATAAATGGGTACCCCAGCAGACGTGGCTGTGCACCGGCTGGTGGAGTGGTGTACTGGGGAGGAGATTGACCCCAAAATGCTATGCTTATCCTGGACATCCCCCTGGGTATCAATACGGACACTGTACAGGGAGTACTTTCCAAGGTGGAAGGTTTACAAAACCCTGTGGTGCTGGGTCGGCATGCTAATCTGCTGACCCACACTTTCCTGGCCCTAGTAGAGTTTAAGGATCCCATAGATAGCAGCAAAGTGCCACAGACCATTACCCCAGAGGAGCCTCACTGCCTGGAGAGTGATAACTAAGTACAGTAAAGACCGGGGAATGAGCCCCACCACTGTCTGAAACTTTGAGGAGAAATTTGCTAAATGGTTGCTGGGGAAGGGAAAACTGTGGAGGACTTGAAGAAACTATTCTTGCCACCTGGGGTGTTCCTCCCCAACACCCTCTCCGCTCAGTACTCGTGATGGTGGCTGAACCAATGCAGACTCCTATTTCTGCACCTGCCATTAGTCACGACTCTTACCGAAGGTTGAGGATCTTCTCTGGCACCCTCCCCACCCCTCAAGGGGAGGATGACTGGGAGACCTGGATAGACTATGTTGCCCCAAGTGCTAGAATGGCAATGCTCGAAGTCAAAAGGAAGAGTTAGTGAGAGCCTCCGAGGTCCTGCTCTGGCTACCATCTGTGCTAAACGGGCCAGTAACCCTGAAGTGACTGCACAGGCCTATCTTGAAGCCTTGGAGAATGTGTATGGGAGCCCAGATTCTGATGAGGATCTATGGTGGAGAGTAAGAAATGCACAACAGTACCAAGGGAGTTGTTGTCTGTGTATGTATCTCGGCTGGAAAATTGTTGCAAGAATGCCTCAGAAAGGGTAGTTTGCCAGCGATTGAACTGGACCGAACCAGGCTGGACAGGATCCTTAAGTCTGCCCCCTTCTCAGAACTGCTGTTGCTTCAGTTGGGCCTGGCAAATCGACTGGAATCCCCACCCTCCTATGATGCGTTAATGAGAGAAATTCGAGGAGTTGAGAAAAGGCGACCTCGGGAAGGACCTGCACCAATAGCTGTGGCTGCAACCCGAGTGACTGAGGGTGGCCCATCAAGTGAAGTTCAGGGGCAGAGGTTGGCAGTCAATGAGTGCTGTGACTAGGAAAAAGATATGCCACAATGGGGCGAACTGTTGAGAGAGATCCGGGAATTCAAAAACAGTCCCTTTATGAAGGCCACGCCTGCAAGTACGGGCCCCGACCTATATCCGACTGCATCTGCTATGGGGGTGGGAGTACCCACCCATGTATCTCCGGCTGATAACAGCTCCAAACTCAATTCCTTGACCATGGAAGTGGAGAAACTGACGAGATGTCTCCAAATGCTTATCACGCCGCAGACAGAGATGGCACCAATGTTTCCAGTTAGTAGTACCCCCGCCCTGGCTCCCAGTGTGGCGCCTCGGCCAGCTCAAACTCCAGAAAGTATGTTTTGCTATAATTTGGAAGGATGGGCACATGAAGAGGGAATGCCGGTCCCCAAAAGACACTGGCAAAGTTGCATATAGGCTACAAGGAAAGCTTCGGAGAACAAATCAGTGGTTAAGAGGTGCACAAAATGATCCCAGTGAGGGCACCAAAAATGCTAACTCATGTCTTTTTGTGGCAAGGTCAGTTGCCCAGACCCCCACTACCGCCTCTCCAGACTGGTCCAGAATAGTGGGTCCCTCCATGGAGACCACTGTAAAGGTGAATGGAGTGTCTACAAGAGCTGTATTAGACAGTGGCTCCCAAGTGACAATTATGTTCCAGGATTGGTATCAGAAGCATTTGTCAGATGTACCCTTACAACCATTAGAAGGACTGCATGTATGGGGGTTAAGTGAGAAGGCCTACCCCTATTCCGGGTATATCCAAATTTGGCTGTCTTTCCCCACCTCCGTGGCTGGAGTGGCCGAACAAGTAGAGACTCTAGCCTTAGTGTGTCCCCCCACTGGACTGTATGATGGTGTCCCTTTGTTGATTGGAACAAATGCTCATATGTTCGGAAGGCTGGCACAGTTGTGTTATGAAAAACAGGGGTCAAAGACTAGTACAGCTTTAAGAGTTCTGGCTTTAATTAAGAAGGCCTATGAGGCACAGAGAGATGCTGAAAAAATAGAACCAGAGGAACCGGTCGGAATTGTATGGAAGAAGGATCCTGAGTCTCTGATCCTGGCGCAAATGCCCAGTGTACCTTACAGGGAGAGGTCCGTATCAGAAAGGATATTAAGAATAAAATATTAATGTTGGATGCACCAGGCGATGGAAAATTGCCAGAGGGACTGCTGGTCAAGCCTAGTATTTTGCCCGCTAGAGCCTATGCTTATGCCAGAAGGTAATGGTCCAAGTTCATAATGTGTCTGAAAGAGACATTCGAGTAAATAGAGGTTGCATCCTGGCTAATGTGCATTGTGCAGACACTGCAGTGCTACCCAGCAGCAAGAGTTCGAGGAAGAATGACAGAGTAACGCCTGACTTGTTTGATTTCGCGACTCGTTGCCAGCTGAATGGAAGTGAGGATCAGTGAAAAGCTTGCCCAGAGAGACCAGGTGTTTCTTTAAAGGAATGGGATGTAGGATGCGTGCAAGGAGCTGAGCACAATATCCGGCTGCATGACGAAAGACCATTTCGTGAGAGGTCTCGACGCCTGGCACCTGCTGATATAGATGATGTGAGACGGCATCTGCAAGAGATGTTAGCTGCTAGTGTAATACAAGAATCCAGAAGCCCTTATGCTTCCCCCATTGTGGTAGTGAGGAAAAAGAATGGGACAGTAAGGATGTGCGTGGATTATCGCACCTTAAACCGGCGGACTATCCCTGATCAGTACACAATGCCCCGCATTCAGGATGCTTTGGACTGCCTAAACAGGAGCAAGTGGTTCTCTGTGCTGGATCTCCGTGAGTGGGTACTACCAGATCCCGATATCCCAGAGGACCGTGAGAAGACGGCCTTTATCTGTCCACTTGGCTTCTATGAATTCATGAGGATGCCTCAAGGGATTTCAGGTGCCCCAGCCACTTTTCAACGATTGATGGAGCGTGCAGTGGGGACATGAACTTACTAGAGTGCCTGGTATACCTAGATGATGTTATTGTGTTTGGAAGCTCACTGGAGGAACATGAGAGCAGATTATTTAGGTATTGGACCAACTGGAGGACTTTGGCCTTAAACTGTCCATTGATAAGTGTCAATTCTTTCAAACATCAGTAAAGTATGTGACACATAGTATCCACCGAGGAATAGAGACCGACCAAGTAAAGTTGAGGCCTTGACCACCTGGCCACAGCCCAAAAATCTAAAAGAACTGCAAAGATTCCTGGGATTCTGTGGTTATTATCGGCGTTTCATCAAGGACTATTCAAGAGTGATCCCTCTTTACTTAACCTTACTCAAGGTATCCCCAACCCACAAAAATACCAAAAGTCAGCGTCCCTCAAGACTGAAAGAGTGTATTTTCCGTCCGAATGAAGTATTTGGGGCCGCTGGACTCTGATTGTGAGACTGCTTTTCCTGAGATCATATATCAACTTACCCATGCTCCAGTGCTGGCCTATGCCGATCCAAGAAAACCTTACGTCCTGCACACTGATGCTAGCTTGCAAGGGTTAGGGGCTGTGTTGTACCAAGAGCACGAATGGCCTGAGACCAGTGGCCTTTGCCAGTAGAAGCCTGACCCCATCCGAAAAGAACTATCCTGTACATAAGTTAGAGTTCCTAGCTTTGAAGTGGGCTATTGTTGACCAATTCCATGAGTACTTGTATGGGGCTAAAATACTAGTAAAACTGACAATAATCCTTTGACCTATGTGCAGACCTCAGCTAAGTTGGATGCCACTGGCCATAGGTGGCTTTCTGCATTATCTACATATGACTATGCTCTCGAATACCGAGCAGGTCTGAACCACATAGATGCTGATGCTCTCTCCGGAGGCCTGTTCCCCAGAATGATTGGGTCCGATTGGCAGAACCTGACATTGGGCACTCTGCTGGAAGTTTGACAGGGAGAACAAATGTCCCGCAGGGCGCAGTGGACTGCATGGTGGATTGCTTGGGACCCTCTGAGAATTGCATACCTGCTGCTTATTGCCACTTTCTGCAATAGACATTGATGCACTGCCTCAGCTGGACAATGACAGTATTCGCGATGGGCTCAATCCGCGATCCCATGATCAAAGCAGCTTTAGAAGCCCTCTATGCAGGAAAAGATTGTCCAAATTACGCCCACTGATTTGAGAACTGCACTGTTATACAAAAGAAGGTCCTAAGTTGAAACTGATCAATAAACTGTTATACAGAGAAACAGTAGACAGAGGGGACAAGTAGACAAACAACAACTAGTGCTGCCCACTGCCTTCTCGAGACTCAGTACTGATGTCCTTGCACAACCACATGGGGCACCTCGGTATAGACAGAACACTTGACTTGGTGAGATCCAGATTCTATTGGCCTAAGATGGAGGCTCATGTGGAGCAACACATTCGAACTTGTAGTCACTGCTTACAGAGGAAAGCTTTGCCCCAGAGGGCTGCCCCCTTTGTTAACATCACCACCAGTGCACCCGTGGAGCTGGTCTGTATTGATTTTCTGAGTTTGGAGTCAGATCAAAGAAATATCAGTAATGTGCTGGTGGTCACTGACCATTTCACGAGATATGCCCAAGCTTTCCCCACCAAAGACCAGAAAGCATCCACTGTGGCCAAAGTACTTGTAGAAAACTTTTTTGTTCACTATGGGGCTCCACAAAGAATCCATTCTGATCAAGGGAGAGACTTTGAGAGTCGTCTGATCAAAGAGATGCTTTCTCTGTGGGGAGTGCGAAAGTCCAGAACCACTCCTTACCACCCCCAGGGGGACCCACAGCCTGAACGTTTCAACCGCACTTCGCTAGATATGCTAGGCACCCTGCACCCAAAGGACAAGCCTAGATGGAGCCAACAAATTAGCACCCTGGTACATGCTTATAACTGCACCAAAGTGATGCCACTGGGTTCTCCCCTACCGCCTGATGTTTGGAAGAGAAGCTCGACTACCGGTAGATGTGTGTTTGGGGTCTCTCCTGATGGGGTTCAAGCTGACAACTATTTACAGTATGTAAAAGTTAAAGGCCCAGCTAACTCATGCGTACCAACTGGCTCAAACCATGGCTGCCAAAGAAATCTGGCCAACAAAGAAAGGTATGATAAAAGGTGAAAGCACAGGAACTCCAGGAGGGAGACTGGGTATTGCTAAGAAATCTGGGACTGCATGGCAAACACAAGATTGCTGACAGATGGCACCATCTCCCTCACATTGTAGTGGGCAAACTAGATGATCTGCCAGTGTACAAAGTAAGGCCTGAGAATAATTCAAAGATGTAAAAACAATGCATAGAAATCATTTACTGCCCATTGGACAAATCTTGATTGAGTCTGAGCCCCAGAAGATGCCCCTCTGGACCAGTGACTAGAGCTGCTGCTAAGAGAAAGATCAAGAAAGTCTGCACCTACAGAAGCAGAGTTAAAGTGTTCCCCTCCACAAGTCCCAGTTGAGCATGACTGTCAGTCCATATCAGAAGAAAGTGAGAGTGACTTTGAATACTATCCTTCTTATGAACTGAATCAATTGTTTGGGGCAATCCCTAGTCAATACTGGAGACGAAGCTGGGCCTTCTGGACTGTCTAAGCCCCCAGCTTCGTCCCTGGAGCCAATGCTCCCAGAAAGTGAAGTGCAAAGCATCAGATCAGATGAAATGGAATCATTGTGCATGGTTGAACTGTTTGAGCTTTAAGGGGAGGAAAATGATGGATTGGTGCAGACTGGTGATACACCAGAACAAGAAGAGTATTTTGAGTGCCCTGACAGTCCACTGCCAGTGTCCGAAAACTCTCCATACGAGCCAAATGTTGTGGACTCAGAAACTGTAACTCCTGGAGCTGAAAGTGCCCCAAGTTCTAGCCTCTCTACCCCCATGAAGACTCCCCTGACAAGTGAGGACAATGCTGAAAATGAGGCTCAGAGTGCAGAGACTGTAACAGTTCCCCTAGAAAGACTGGTCGAGCTGTAAAGCCTGTGGTGCAACTCAGTTATGATTCCCTTGGGAGGCCTGTGGACTTTCCTCTCAATGTTGTCCATAAAGGAGTGTATGTGTCCCGAGCTCATTGCCCAAACTGAGTCGTCAGCTAACTCAAGTTACTTGTGTTGCCTCTAAGTATGGTGCCCTTGCCCGTCCAGCCCCAAGGTAACTGATAGGGAAGGGCCCCTCTCTTTAGGTTTCATGTACAAGAGGTAATAACTTGAGTTATGGTACAATGTGTGTAATACTGTGAAAGAGGACGTACTGCAATGTTTCAGAAATGTGTTCTTGGCAAAATGATGTATTGACTGATGATTACATGTGTGAGCCTAATGCAAATGTATATGGTTGCAGTTGAAACTTATTAGTTACTTGCTTGGCAGACGTCAAGCTTTCCCAAACCAGGAAGGGTTAACCCCCTGCAAATGGGGTTCCCAAAAGACTTCCAGGAGCTTGCTTGAATGCTCCAAGCCTGAATGGTGTTTGCATGCTTAAGCCATTTATCAGTGAGTGTTTTAGAGCCTCTGGTACTGTCTTTAAGAGCTGTCTGCTTGCAGACATAATTAGTTTGTATGGGGGACTGTGTGCTTCTCTGCTTGAGTACCACTGAGCTGCTGCCAATTCACTCCATTTTTGCAGTCACTAGGAGTGCAAGGAACCTATCTGAAAGATGTAACTGTTTGCCAGAAATCATTTAGAGTAATAATGAAATTACAGTTTGTCTAACCTGCTTACTTTGCAGTCAGAACTGTGTTTGCCTAGTTCCCCATTCTAGTTTTGAACTGCTGAACTGGACCAATCAGTGTGGGTTGAGGTAGTTCTAAAATGGTGCCTTGGATGAATCAGAACTTGGACTCATAATCTGAGCCAGCCACAAGAGGATTGTATGGGCAGTGACTCTGGGAGATGTAGTTTAGACTTGGCCTTTTTGGACCAACAGGGCAGTCTATTGTGAGTGACAGCCAATCCAGCCAAGAACTGGGAGGAACTCAAAGGAAGTGCCAGTTTTGTCTGCTGGAGTTTCAGTTGAGCTCTGGCAGTGAAGAGGGAAGGAGTCCTGTGTTTTTGTGTGCAGTTTTAGTCGGAAGCGTGTGTAAGGCCCAGAGTTCCGGTCTGCAGCTTGTGTAACTGCTTGTTAGGACTGAATCCGTCCCTGTGAAGAGAATCAAAGGATATCTGAAGAGTAGAAACCAGGCTCACCCTGTAGAAGACTGGAGAAATTGCTGAATTGCACTTGGTCTGTCAGGAACTGAATCTGCTGTGTGTTCTCCCGGTATTGTGCAGTAATTGCGATCGGGATAGAGAAGCAGCCTGCCTGGTATAGTACTTTCTTTTACCATAAATGTGTGAGGATGCTTGTAGCTCAAGTGAATCCTGCTGCCATTAAAGGACTTTGCCTGTGACTGTTTACCATATAAATGTGAGGAGGCTTGTGTAGCTCAAGTGAATCCTGCTGCCATTAAAGGACTTTTGCCTGTTACTGTTCACCATATAAATGTGTGAGGAGGCTTGTGTAGCTCAAGTGAATCCTGCTGCCATTAAAGGACTTTTGCCTGTTGCAGTTTGCCATATAAATGTGTGAGGTCTCGTGGAGCTCAAGAGTAGCCCTGCTGACATTGAAGGACCCTATCTTGTTTGGAGGTCGTGAGTACTAATTCAGAGTCGCCCTGTTGAATTGCCACATTGAATCAAATGGAATTACTGTACTGCTGACTGTTTAACTAATTTTTCTTTCTCTGTGAAAGGGCCCCTACCAGCTGCCACGGTTTGGACTATCCACTAGGGCTTGGGTACCCAGGGACAGTAACTGGTAGGGATAGGCCTGTGCACAGAGCCATAGGTAGATGAGTAAAGTGATAAGCTAATTAACCTGATTCCCCTGTCCTTGTTATATCCCCTAACAAATCAGAGTTGCTTGTTTCAGCAAAGTTATACTGCCTGAGGTATTTGTCTTGTTAAAGTATTGTACTGTGATTGTTGCACTGTATCTTATTTTACAGGAGGTCCCAGTGCCTGAACCAGTCCTGGGGTAAGAGTATACTGTGAAGGTAATTCTGATATATTGTGTGGGCCATTAGTGGGAAGAAACGGGGTTGCAGTGTCCCAGAGGGCTGTGACCAAGTTAGTTTAACTATTGCAAACCCTGACCTCTGGGTGGAGGCACCCGCCATCGGATCCAGGCCCCTCAACCTGTTAGTGGCAAATCAGGCAGGGGTAGTAGCCCCTGGGATAGCGCCATCTAGGGGTTACATGCATAAAAAATGGGTGTAAGTGCTTTTTCAATTTTCGCTCCCAAACTTTGAAATTCTCTCCCTCTAGAACTAAATCTCTCTCTGTTGCACACGGTCTATGGGCTGCTATGGGCAGACTGGATGGGCCTTGCGGTCCTTATCTGCCGTCAACTTCTATGTTTCTATGGTCTTCAAGAAGAAACTCCATAAGTTCCTTATGTGCAGTGATGAATACTCATGCTGCTGATTCTGCCCTGCCCAAATGAGATTGCTCTTAACCTCCATCCACATGACAAAGTGTTCTAAACCTGTACTACTGCTATGCACTTTGTTACAACTGTTTGTGTCTGCCTGCTCTGGCCATACCACTCTGGCACTTCAGCATTCTTGTCTTGATGTTTTCCTACTCTGGCCTCTGATTATATCATCTTATTTTGAACCTTATAGTTGTCCGTACTGCTGGACTGCAGGTAAATGCTCTGTTCCATATCGTAGTGCTATAGCACTGCTGTTTCGCAGTTAAATGCTCTGTTTTGTATCATATTGCCGCAGCACTGCAGGACCGCAGTTAAATGCTCTATTCCATAATGTATTGCTGCAGCACTGCTGTACTGCAATTAAATGCTCTGTTCCATAATGTATTGCTGCAGCACTGCTGTACTGCAGTTAAATACTCTGTTCCATAAGGTAATACTGCAGCACTGCTGTATCGCAGTTAAATGCTCTGTTCCATAATGTATTGCTGCAGTACTGCTGTACTGCAGTTAAATGCTGTGTTCCATTATGTATTGCTGCAGCACTGCTGTGCCACAGTTAAATGCTCTGTTCCATAATGTACTGCTGCAGCACTGCTGTACTGCAGTTAAATGCTCTGTTCCATCATGTATTACTGCAGCACTGCTGTACCACAGTTAAATGCTTTGTTCCATTATGTATTGCTGCAGCACTGCTGTACCGCAGTTAAATGCTCTATTCTGTAATGTATTGCTGCAGCACTGCTGTACCGCAGTTAATTGCTCTGTTCTGTAATGTATTGCTGCAGCACTGCTGTACCGCAGTTAATTGCTCTGTTCTGTAATGTATTGCTGCAGCACTGCTGTACCGCAGTTAAATGCTCTGTTCTGTAGTGTATTGCTGCAGCACTGCTGTACCGCATTTAAATTTTCTGTTCTGTATCATGTTGCTGGACCACAATTAAATGCTCTGTTCCATAATGTATTACTGGAGCACTACTATACCACAGTTAAATGCTCTGTTTTGTAATGTATTGCTGTAGCAGTGCTGTTTCTCAGTTAAATGCTCTGTTCCGTAACGTATATTTGAGGTTGTGTATTACTATATCAGCTTCATATGCTCTGCTCTGTAATGTATTGTCACCAACTGACTTCTGTCACCATGTCTATAACCCTCCCGGGTCAGGCCTGAAAATTGGCGATTTTATTGTCTAGTGTGTCTACACGGTAAACAAAAACTAAATAAAAATAAAATAATAAACATTATCTCCAGCAATAACCTCCACACACACACACACACACACACACACACACACTAGCTTTACAAATGCAATACAGCACTGTGCTATTGAACTACATGGGAGATTGCTGAATTGGGTCAGCAGAGGCTAAAAATCATTGGGCTCGATTTTCAAAGCCCCCTATTGCCACAAGCCATGGGTGTGCCATATATAGAGTGCTCGTGGCTTGTGGCAATCACCCAGCCGACGATCAGGAGTTTCAGCCTATGTGCCAGGTGCCACAAGTTACACTAACTTTTTCTGGTCTAGCTTGTGGCAATTCCAGGGGCTGTTTTTACAGAGTCTGTGCCAGATATATGGTCTCAAACTGCCATAAAATGTGGAAACTGCTGTACTTGCACCTGGGATTCGAGAATCAGGTGCAGTTGTGGCAAAAGGGTTCAGTAAACTAAGGGCCCGATTCTCGAAGCCCTGCGTCTGACACAAGGGGCTTGCACCGAACAGATATGGTGCAAGGTGCACCTTGCATTCAGGGTGGCCTCCACGTAATTCACAAAGTCAGCCTGCAGCAACAGCAGGCCGCCTGCCCCAAACAGGTCCTGCGCCACCCTTGTGCCCAGTAATGGGCTGCGACAAGGTGCAAGGGTGCCTTGCACTAGATGCAAGCAGCCACAGCCCAGAGGAATGATTCACAGACAGCACCCAGAGAAGCAGATACTAAGTCCCCATAGACCAGCCTAGGCTGGCGTAAGGAGACTTAGAAACTGCTGCCCTGTGTGTGCCACTAGGTACATAGTGGTGCTGGCACCAAGACCACTCCCTGATGTGCCTCACAACAGCAATCGCAGTGACCCCCAGCCCCTAGATTATGCCCTCAGTGGCATACAGTGCACTCCCCATTGGTGGTCTGGTGCCCTCCTCCCCACCACCTGCCAGTAGTGCCCCGTCACCCCCCAGCGTCGGGCAGAGCCAGGGACCAGTGATGCCCTCCACACACCACCATGCCCCAACTGGACTGCATATGCAGCAGTCTGTCCCATGTGATGTTTGCCCCCATACAGGATGGGTCCCATAGGTTTGGGGCACGTCCGTACCGGCATGGGACACACTGGGTCACAGTGCCACAAAGGGCCTGTGGCAACCACTGTCCATGCATCATGTGTTCGCTGCAAGGGCAGGGTTGTCTCAGGAATGGGGACTTAGGCAGCAGTACCCCTCCCGTATGAGAATCGGGTGCAGGGTTTCTGGTGCACAGGGTGTAGGCGCAAGCCACTGTTTGCCACAGCTTGTGCCAGACAGAGGCCCCTTTGAGAATCGGGCCCTAAGTGTCATGGTGCTGGGCTTGGAGTAAGTCATGCGCCATGCTTTGAAAATCAAGCCCATAGTATTAGTGCTGGTACTGCTGAAAAAGTGACTAAAAGACAGGGGTGGCGACTGGGGAGGGAGATTCGGGGGCATGACGAGGATCTTCATGGAGCTAGCGGTGAGTGATTGAACTAGACCACACAGAGAGGTGGTTGAAGCCAAGACTTTGGCAGATACTAAACTTGGATGCAACAGATAGAAAGGAGTTGCGGGACCCACAGGCAGAAGAAGGGATAGGATACCTGGGAAAGGGGGTGACGATCAGCCACTCGAGCTATCAGATCTCTAAATCAGGAATTAGGCTGAGCATGGAGCTAGACGTGGAAAATGTCCAGACTGGGTGCACATCAGAGTCTCCTTCTGCGATGCGGTCTATGTTTTTATGAGATATGGGCCTTAATTCATGAAAATCACTGCCACCCCAAAGGTAATGTTTGTGAATTAAGGCCCACGTCTCATTTTGTTTCGACAGTAACAGGCTCATGTTTTATAGTTGTGAAGACTCCCAGGTTCTAGACCAGTCCTGTTTGTTGTTTTACATGTGGTGGGTGGAAATGAGGTTGAGGTGGGGGTGGTATTGAGTGCCGGTATCTCATGTGTTCGGTGACCGCAATTGGGCTCCTACAGAAATGGTGACTCAATTTGCGGCACTTCTCATCACAGCAATGAGGGAGGGAAGGTGACCGGATGGGGGGTATGTGAATATAGCAACATCCTGTCGCTACATGTATACGTGGTGGAGGAGCGAGCACGCCAAGCATGGGAAGGGAGGAAGGGATTGTGAGGTGTGGCACTGGAGGTGGGTTCAGGGCTGGGATGTGAATGGTGCTCAGATCAGATCCGGGCGCAGATGCCTTTTTATGTGCCTGGAACAAATATTTATTTTTTCAGGTTTTGCACCCCAGACATGCACCCTGGAGTTGAGAATCCTTAAGTGGGGGGGGGTGCAGCCCCCCGCAATTACAATTAAAATCTAAGTCTTGGGTGGCCTTTTGCTGTACGCCGGGGGATTGCTCTGCCAAAATGTATTTTTGACGATTCCCATTCACCCTAACGGCGATCGCTATTCTGCGATCACCGTTATCACATAGATCCATGAGTGCCCAAACAGACCAATCACTATATCAAAGAGTGTGTCTCAAACTGGGCCACCATGGTCGCATGCAAACAGCAGCGCAATTTTCTGCAGTCATAGAACTCTTTAGAGTTGCAGTTACAAATGTGATAGAACGGATCATTTCTTACCTTAACAAATAGGAAATACATTTCAAGTGAAATACAACAGAGTCTTGATTTATTGTATATTGTGTGATTATGAATGTATTATATCTGGGGGTTGGGGTGAAAAAATAAGAAAAAGGCCACTAGGCAGTCCTGGTGGGTGCAGTGTGAGGCTCTTTGAGGCCACCATTATTGATTTAGTTAATTTATTTTACCAGAATAAGGCTCCATTGAGCAAGCTTATTTTCATAGAGGTCCTGGGTAAGACAACATACAGACAGTATACAAGATGAAGTACAATAAGAATACAGTACAATACATACAGCTCTGCACATAGAGTAGGCTTCTTATGGCTTGGGAACTGCTGGTCTAACGGAAGAATAACATCAGATAAATTGCAAGTCTCTGTAATATACTCTCTGTCCTAGGCAATACTTATTTGGATGCTATTGATATCATTTTGTTCCTTCTCTTATTTATGAAATATGTTTTATAAACTAAACTACTTTGTATTTTATAGTTCCATCCCCTGTGAGACTGGACCCAGACACGGCACAGCCTAATCTCACTGTGTCTAAGGACCTGACCTGTGTGAAACATGGTGGCACAAGACAACTTCCTTACAATCCAGAGAGATTTGATTTCTATCTTTTTGTGCTGGGATCAAAGGGATTCACAACAGGGAGGCACTGCTGGGGGGTGGAGGTAGGAAACAAGACTGACTGGGTTGTGAGTGTGGCCAGAGAGTCCATCAGCAGGAAGGGGGGTACTCCACTAATTCCTGAAAATGGATACTGTGTTATGTGGCTGAAAAACAGGAAAATATACGGTCCTCCGCATATACAACCTAAAGAACTCCGCAAAAGTAGAAAACTCCAGAAGATCAGTGTGTATTTGGACTACGAGGGAGGACAGGTGTCATTTTACAATGCTGATGGCATGTCACACCTCTACACCTTCACCGATAACTTCACTGAGAAACTCTACCCTATCTTCTGTCCTGGTCCTAATACAGAGCCCCTGAAACTGTTTCACCTTGACCTATAAACAAAGCTGTGGTCCACAACAGTTACAAACATGGAACTCACTACTGTTAGGGCTGTTTATGTTTCCATTATGTTAATTTTAGGTGACACTACACTGCAGGTTTACATTTTTTTAAATCTACAGATTTTTCATCTTAGTTACTGTACAATGCAATTCAGTCGAGACTATAATGTAAGCTGAGGATGAGCAGTGTTTGCGAACATGACATTCACAAACTGACATTTGTTATATGAGGTCCCTGCAGCCTAATTGACATTCTACTGTACACCCTAAACAACTTATATTATGCATAAGTCATACTAACATAGGGCACAGGCATCTACCATATAAGAGTAAGATGCCAGGATATGTGATGATTGTAACCCACTTTGCTTTCCCTAATGCATGGAACCTGCATGCAGTAAGCCAAGACATTTAGGTCTTTGTCACATTATCCTATCTTAGTTGGTACTGCCACCTTTTGGATTTATTTATAATCATACTGTATTATGTACACGCTGTATTGTTCTAAGAAAAGATAAGCTTAGCGAAATTGTATAATGTTATCTATAACAGTGGAACCACTTCTGTTTTTGACAGTAGGGCTCATCGCCTGTAACTAGAAGTGTTTCTACCTTTTGGGTAACTATGGTAATTATCATAGTATATAATTTAAAACATTACGTTTTCTCCTCAGAGACCTTCTTCACTCCTTGGGGTATAGGAAATGTCAAGCTTTGGCTCCCACTTCCTAATGGTAAAAACTGCTTAGGACAACTGTAATATCCTTTTTGGCAGTAATAAACAAGTTGTGTTATGGATATGCAGTGTGTCTGCGACTTCTTTGCATCTGTAATTATCTCCAAGAACCTGAGAAGGGTTAAACTCCCTAACACATTTACATTGCTTAGATATCATACTGATGACTCAACATTGAACATTCAATATAAACTAAAATATTTAACAATTAAATATAAGTTTAACTGTATATATTTCCCAGGTAATCAGGAAAATGGGGGAGGGGGGTTCGTGGCCAAGAAAAGAGCACCAGAAAATAAACCTGTGAAAAGTACTTCATTGTTTAAATGTGTTTTGTGTTTAAGGATGTGGATACCATATGTACACAATTGATTCTCAGTAGTAAAGACATGCTTCAGAATCTATTTGACTAATCAGTATGCAGTGCATTCCCTACACATTTTATAAGAAATGTATGATTTATGATTAACCCTTGTAATACATATATGGGCTGTGCACTTTATTGTCATAATCCACATTTGTGATGTCAAAACTGAATTATGGCTGTTAGAATGTCTGCATCACTCAAACTTCCTGAACATTCCAGTTCTTCTACAACAGCTGAAGGATTACTCATTCCTAGTAAAAACAAATTCTAACAAGAGCCAAGATGACTGCAGCTGAGGGCCAGCAAAACACGGCACTGTCCGCCGTGGTAAAGATGGTTACAATGAGCTATGCATATGATTTTCACTTAAGTACCATTTCATAGGAGAAACACTGTAAATCTTAAGTGGATAACAATGTGACTCACCCAGGTGTAATGGGTGCAGCCACCCCGTTATAGTCAACTCACCCTATATGCACAAAATAGAGGGACTTGCTGTTCCTTAGTGCAGGGTGCCAAGGAATAGTCCTGGGGACAGCCTGTCTGTCACACCTGTAAAAAAAAAAAAAGAATAGAAAAGGGGTCACAATGGATCCATAGCTCTTAGGGAGGTAAAACAGGCCAGAAAGGTCAGGTTAGGAAGGGAATTGTACTCATCTGATGGGGTAGCAGTCCACGTCCCGTCAGACCTGCAAAATAAAAAGAGAAGTTAGGTTAGTAAAAAGCAATAGCAGCGCAGAAGCAGAGGAAAGTGAGTGTGGTTTGGGGATTGGCACTCAGCCGAAACCCCTGTCCCCTATTTATTGCTGAGTGGCCAGTATTTTACTTAGTAGCCCATGTGGGCTAGCTGAGGCTTTTGGGGGGCTAGTAGCCCTTTTGTTTAAATAGGAAGAGGCATTGGTGGTCTTGGAGCTAGGAAATGTCCTGGGGGGCCACACTCTATAAGATTTAGCCCTGGTGGTCTAGTGGGCTAGCTCCTGGATGGCTGAGGCCAACATTAATTAGTACCCTTTCCCTGGGGTCTTGCATAAGTGCAGACTGCACCAACATGGCTGCTGTGTCATCTGCACATTTCAGGCCTGTAACAAGATGGCTGGCCCATTAAGGGCACATGTGTGGACTTTACCAAGCTGGATATTGCCGGCACAAATCTTGGTATCATGGGGACCATGTAATGCCAACTACTCCCACAGGCTAGGCGCAAACATTGCGCTGATGCTTACCATGCAGAAATTAAAGGGAACTTTGGGGGAAAAGCCAGTGCCCTTCCTAGCCTCTGACAGCCAGCACCTGTGCCATACCAAGAGTCCCTCTCCTTCTGGCACCTCCACTCCCTACAGCCAGTTTTGAGATATGTATTCATGTTACCCACTCTTACCAAAGCCCCACCGATGAAGCAAGTTTTAGGGCACAGCCAATGTTGTGGAGGTCTGGTGTGGTAGGTTGCTTATGGGAAGCATGACATAATGAGAAAGTGAGAAGTGCTGCTAGGGAAAATTGTAGTACCTCTTCACCAAGCCACTCTGTTAGCAAGGCATTATGCCAAAATCCAAATGCCTTGTCAGTATGTTTTTTTGTAAAACTGACTTCTGCCTCTGTAAAAAAGCAAGGGAATGAGAGAAGCTTGAGTGCTGTCAGCCAAGGCAGATAACTATCAGTTTATGCATCAGTGTGATTAGTGTTTATACCTTGATCATTTGAAAGCAGTAATGCCTCCTTACCCATGCCATACTAGTGCCTTCTATCTGTTTCTGTAGTTAAGTGCCTGGCAGTCATGCCGATCGAATATCCCTTACTGCTCCTCCGTCCTGCACATCCCCAACATCAGCATGTCACTGTAGAACACTGAAGGCTAATTTTGGTATCATATACAGTAATTAATTAATTTATTTATATCAATCTTGGATTACAATACCTTTGAGCAGGAAACCGCTCATATACAAGGGTTCCACATCAAAAGGGTGGGAAAGCATACAATGGGAGCAGTACAATAGTCACTAGCTAAACAGATTATACAATAACAGGATTTAAGCATTCAACAACAGTATGGTACAGTAAGGTAGGGGAAATATACAAGTCTAACTATAGTCCTGGTGAAGGTCTGGTCAGAAGTGAGGACAGGAGAAGCCACTGGTGGCTTTGTCATATCAAAAGGAAAGGATACTCGCACAGTAAGTAAGAGATAGAGAAAGCACAGTGAGGGGTGGGGAAGGGGAGGGCAGGGAAAGAGGGAGGAGAGGTTGGGGACAGGTGCCTAAGTGGCGATTGAGGGAACAAATAAGAGGGAAAAAGGACAGTAGGAAGAGGTTGGAGGTGAGGTGCAGAGGGGTATAATTGGAGGGGAGCAGGTCAGAACAGGGAAACAGATAACCTTTCTGAGGTGTAGTCAAAGCTATTCTCTAGCAGATGTTGTCGTCGGAGATTTTGAAAGGGACAGTGTTGGTATGGTAGTAAGTTCTGCACCAAGGTGGTTGAACCAGAGGGGAGCCTGGTAAGAGTAGGACCGCTGTCCCTGTGTGGTTCTGCATCTTGGAATAGTGAAAAGTTGATGGGCAGAGTTTCTGGTGTGCTGCGAGCCCATGAACATATTTGGGAGGTTTGCAACGTTAGGAGGTATGAGTCCAAGAAGTGTTTTTTTTGGCTAACAAGCAGGTTTGATAGTGAATTCTGTTGATAAGTTAAAGCCATCCAGATTGTTCATACAGGTCACAGGTGTGCATGAGTCATGGAGAACTGGTGAGCAGCCTGCAGGTTTTGTTGAGGGCCACTGCTATCCTGCGGATGGAGGGAGGAGGTGCGGAGCTGTAGATGACCAGGCCGTAGTCAGTGATGGAAATGATTGCACTATTGATAGCAGTTCGCAGGGCATCAGGTGTCAAGCATCATTTGTGTCTGTGAAGGATCTCTGTTCTGATGTTATCTGTTCTGGCCACATTCTCGATGTGCTTGGAGTAGGACAAGGAGCAGTCCACAGTTACCCCCAGGTATTTGAAATGATCAACCTGTTCAAGAGGGACACCTGAACAGTTCCTGATAATAAGAGGGTAGGATCTGTGTTTACTTCCAGCACCACTAAGAGCATCACCTTTGTTTTTTTGTAGTTCATTATTAGTTTGTGAGTTCCGAACCATTCCTTGAGATGGGGTCTCACCAACTGTCTGTACAGTCTGTATAGAGGGATAACAACTTCTTGTTTTCTACTGGTGATGCTTTGCCCTCTACATCCTAGTATCCCCCAGCCGTACTTATTGCCTTTTCACATTGCTTGCTTACCTTTAGGTCATCTGATATGACTACTCCTAGATCCCTTTCCATTTTTGTTGTTGTTAATACCTCCCCCCCATTGTGTACTCTTCCCCTTGGTTTTTGTTTCCCAGGTGCATTACTTTGCATTGAATCTAAGCTGCCATACTTTTGACCATTCCTCCAACCTTGCCAAGTCCCTTCTCATCCTTTCCACCCTCTTGTATATCAACCCTGTTGCAGATATTTGTGTCATCTGCAAAGAAGCATACTTTTCATTCCAATCCCTCTGCAATGTCACTTATAAAGATATTAAAAAGGACTGGACCCAGTACTGAACCCTGCAGTACCCCACTAATAACCCACATTTCTTTGAAGTGGACTCCATTTGCTATTACCTTCTGTGTCCTGTTGTCCAGCCAATTTTTCACTCAGGCTACCACCCTAGGACCCACTTCCAGGCTTGCTAATTTGTTTATTAATCTTTTGTGTGGGACTGTGTCAAATGCCTGGCTAAAGTCTAGGTAGGCCTTGTCCACAGCCCCTCCCTGGTCTACTACTTTGGTCACCTAGTCAAAGAAATCTATAAGATTCATCTGACATGAACTTCCTGCTGTGAATCCATTCTACCTTGGGTCATGTGCCCCACTGGCCTCTAGGTACTCAACACTTCTTTCAGAAGTCATTCCATCATTTTCCCTACCACTGAGGTCAAGCTAACAGGTCTGCAGTTTTGTGCTTCTGCCTTGCTCCCATTTTTGTGAAGGGGAATCACATCTTCCAGTCCTCAGGTACCACATCACCATTTGTTAAAAAGGGTGGTCAGTGGTGTCACTAGCTCTCTTCTTAGTAATTTTAGAATTCTGGGTTGAATCCCATCAGGTTCCATTGCTTTGTCCACCTTCAGTTTTAGGAATTCTTTAAGAACCCTTTTTCTGTGAAAGGACTGGTATTGACCCCCCCCCCCCCATCTAGAGTGCTTCTATTGATTGTATTAGGTACCTACCCATCCTTTTCTTATTGCGAATACTAAGCAGAAACATTCATTCAGTATCCCTGCTTTTTCACTGTCCCTCTCTGCCCATCCACCGTCCATTCTATTCAGCCTCACTATCCCTCCCTTTGTCTTTCTATGCTCCCTAACGTACCTATAAAAGGTTTTATCTCCCTTCTTAACCAAGTTGGCTATCTTTTCCTCAGTTTGGGCCTTTGCTATTCTGACTGCTCTCCATGCTTCCTTCTGCCTTAACTGGTATAGTTCTCTGTCCTGCTCCTTCTGTGTTTCCCTATATTTCCTAAATGCTATCTTGTTCTCCCTAACCCTCCCCACCACCTCTTCTGAGAACCATAGTGACTTTTTCTTTTGTTTTGATTTATTTGCTTCACACAAAGGCTTGTTGCCGCTGTGATGGCAGTTTTGATGTTTCCCCATTGTTGCTCCACCCCTCCTTCTTGCCTATTTGCTAGTGCTTTTCTAAGGCACCCTCCCATCTTGCCAAAGTCAGCCCTTCTGAAGTCCAGTATCCTCACTTTTGTATGGCCTGACTCTGCAGCTGAGTTTATCGTGAACCACACTGCTTGGTGGTCGCTTGTTCCCAGATGACTACCTACTTCTAGATCTGAGATCCTCTCACTGCCTCCATTTGAGAGTACAAGGTCTAAGATTGCTCCCCCCCAACTGGGTTCCAGCACTAGCTGTCTGAAGCATACCCCCTATAGGGCATCAAGAATGGCCCTGCTCTTGGATGTGGCTGCAGCAAAGGTGCTCCAGTTAACATCTGGCATATTCAGGGCCCCCATCAACAGTATCTCCCCTTTCTCTGCCATCCTAAGGGTGCCTTCTATCATATCCTTGTCCATTCCCTCCCCCTGAGATGGGGGTCTGTATACAACCCCTGTGCAGATTGTGGTGCCTTTTCCAGTCTCTAAGGTGACCCACAGTGCCTCTTCTCCTCCCTGTTTACTTTATTGTTCCGTTGCTTTTATCCCTTCCCTTACATAGAGAGCTACTTCTCCCCCTTTTCTGCCCTTCCTGTCTCTCCTATAGGTTGTGTAGCCTGGTATGTTAACATCCTAGTTATAGTTCTCTGTGTACTATGTTTCTGTGACTGCCACGATATCCAGGCTTCCCTCTATCACCAAGGCCACCAGTTCAGGGAGCTTGTTGCACAGACTATGGGCATTGGTACTTATTACCCTCCATTTCTTGATGGTCTTAGCCCTTTTTGCCCCATTACTGTCCTTATTGCCCTTGTCGTTTTTTCCATTTTCCCCTGCCCATCTTCCTATCTACATCTCTATCTTGGTGTTTACCTCACTTACCACCCTGATGTTTTGGGAGGGCTAGGATTTCCCTGCTCCTTTTCAGTGCCTCCCCCCTTGGCTAGTTTAAATGCTTGCCAATGAAGCATTTAAACCTATAACCTAGGATCTTGGTTCCCTCCTGGACAGATGCAGACCATCGCACCAGAATAGATCTGCAGAACTCCAGGTGGACCCCCAGTCCCCAATGAAGCCAATCCCCTGAGCGCTGCACCAGTTTTTCAACCACTGATTGAATCCCATGGTGTGGAGCACCCTAATCTCACCCTTGCCGTAGACAGGCAGCACCTTCAAGAAGGTTACCTTGCATGATACAGTACTTGTCTAAGGCCCCTTCCCAACTCCACAAACTCTTCCTGCACAGCCCTGATCCCTTTCTCAGCCAGGTCATTTGTCCCTAGGTGGACAGTGACATCCAGTTCCCTTCCCCGTGCAGCTGCTCCTGTGATCCTGAGGATTCGCTTCCTGTCCCTCCAAGCCATGGTGCCAGGAAGGCACCTTACTTCCCTCTCCCCTTCCTCCCCCTTTTCTACCCTCCTAACAATGGAGTCCTCCACCAGGAGTTGTTTCCTTCCCTTGTGGGGTCCCATGCCACCCTCATGTGGGTCTCCTTTGTGGAGGTTCCCAGCATCCTCCTTGTCTCCACTGCGGGTGCCTCCATAGAGGAATCACACTTTGCCAGAATGGCATATGAATTATGGATAGGTGCAACTGGAGGGATGTGCCTCTGTTCCACCACCCTCACGCTCCCTCTCCCTGAGCCCACTGTGGTCCAACCGCTCCTCTTTCTTGGCAACCTCTGAGGCAACAGCAGTGGCCTTGGTGGTCCCTGGGTGGAAAAGGAGGTCTCCAAAATCCTGGCCAACTCAGCCTGGAGATGAGCAACCTCCTCCCTCATCCCAGAGAGGTGCCTGCAGATGAGACAACACCGCATCCTCCAGAATGTCTCCTGGAATACTGCTGCTCCACAGCCACTGCATTGCACCACTCCCATCATGTCTTATTTCCAGCCCCTTAACTGTTGTTTAGAATACTTACTCTTTCTTCTGTTTATTTTTTTTCTCTTTACTTACTCTTAAATTGTCTTGCCAACTGTTAATGTACACTGTATGCTATATGTATTTTTCCATACCAACCTACCCCCAGGATGCATCTGGAATCGATCAGTAGCCTACTCAGCATGCCATTCTGGTAAAACTCTTAAACAAACAAATAAAGAAAGAAAGAATCCTGCATCGAAGTGGCATTTTACAATGCAGAGTTCTGCATCGAACTGTCATTTTTCTAGGCATACCCCTCTGTAATTACTGTTTCTCAACATTGGTGTCCCAATTCCCATGTTTACGTTTCTTTAAGCCTCCACTACTGTGGTGCACTGAGAGCCACCCCAGTGCACAGCGCAATAACTTTTGATAGCCTTCTGTTGTTTCCAACACTGGGATCCCACCCTGGTGTCAGATGCCCAACGCCACCCCACAGCCCATTTTATTATTCTTTGCTGACATCAGGGTGCCCAATCCCCATGCTGGAATTTATTTCTCCCTCTATTACTGTGCCATACTGGTGAAACCACCCCCAGTGTGTCAAAAACCTTTACTTTTTTCCAGTATTGTTTCTAACACTGGGAAGCCCACACCCAATGTCAAATGCCTCCCTCTTACTCATTGAAATATTAATAATGTTCACCAACATCGGGGTGCCCAATTCCTTTGTCAACATTATGAACCCCCACAGCACTATGGGACACTGGGGAGCTTACTCTCAGTGTTCCAAAATAAAGTTATCCCTGCCATAAAAAAAGAAAACTGTCTCCAATGTCTTTTTGTAATCTTAGGTAAAAGAAAATGGTCCCTCATTGTCTCTCCTGTCCCCCTCCACCATCCTGACCCTCCCACTGAGCACCCACCTCCCCACACACCCTCTCACCCTATACTTACCTCTGGAGGACAGTAGCTGTCATCTTTTCTGGACTGGGACACATCCACACTCTTTAAAGCCCATACGCAAACTGAGGAATCAAGGTAGGCTTGTATTATGGCTCTCAATGGGGTTTTCAACCTATGTTGCTATCTCAGTCATTTTTAGGAATGTGTACCCCAAATTTTCATCACAGAGTTCTTGGGACCCCACCTCATGAACTCTGTCATAGCCATTTCATTATGGGGTCCTGAAAGGTGATTTCATGGTTACTATGCAGAATCTCCTTTCTGGACCGATTAATGAAATGACAGTGCCAGTGTTTATGAGGGGAGGTCCCAAAAAGCCCATGCTGAAAATGTGGTGCAGCACTTCCCAACAAACATTTGTCAATGCCGAATGTTGGCTTGCTGGCACCAGCATTGATAGTGCAGGAGTTAGAGGGATGCATAATAGAAATGGCAGTGAAGTATTGAACTGATGCCAACCCACCCTCACGCTGCAGAGAGTGACAGGCATTGGGGGTGTATCTTTGCCAACCCCACCTCCACCCTGCAGAGAGTGACAGGCATTGGGGATGTATCTTTGCCAACCCCAACCCCACTCTGCAGAGAGTGACAGGCATTGGGGGTGTGCCTTTGGATCATCGGGCATAACGCTCATGTCATTTCATCTCACACTACCCTGCAGACACTAACAGGTGTTGTGGTGGGCTTTGGGGTCTTCGGACCTTACACTCATCCCATTTAATAAGGAAATATGCTGAAGTGAGTGCAGTACAGGAGAATGGGGTGAACACTGGGCCTGAAGACCACAAGACACACCTCGATGCCTGTCAGTGGCTGCAGGGTGGAGGTGGAATGGCATGTGTATTACGGGAGATGATCCCAAGTCACAACCATTGGGTGTCAGTCTGTACCGAGTGCAGTATTATGGCTGGAAACCGCAATGCCCTGGGCATTTGTTATTATTTTTGCTCCAGATTTGCAAAATGAGATTTTTGTGACCCCACCTCATGAACAGTGGCACTACCATTTTGTTACTCAATCCAGGAAGGTGGTTTTGCACAATGACTGTGCCAGTTGGTGCCAAAGTTGTGAAAACCCATTTCTGGCAGGATGTGAAAAATGACAGCTGTACTGTTTGTGAGGCAGTGTGAAAAAATGGCAATGTTGAAAATCTGGAGTAAAAATATGAAAACTTGACAAAGTTACTGTACGAACTTGTGTAGAAACTGCACAACGCATGCCTGTAACTCAATAATTTTGTGGATTTTTTCCACCAAATTTTCAACATGGGTATTTTTAAACCTCTCCTCATGAACAGTGGCACTGTGATTTTCTTAATCTGTCCTGAACAGTTATTTCCCACAGCGATGGCGCCATTCTGTGCCATAACTGTAAAAACACATTTTGGCCAGCATGTGAAAAATGACAGCTGTACTGTTCATAAGGAGGTGTGAAAAATGCAAATGTTGAAAATCTGGAGTAAAAATATTACAAATTTGTGAAGTTATGAGTGTGTGTGGAAACTGTGCAATGCACACTTGTAACACAGTCATTTTTGGAAATTTTTCACCAAATTTGCAACATAGGCTTTTTGAGATCCCATCTCATGAACAGTGACACTGTTGTTTCATTAATCAGTCCCAAAAGGTGATTCCATGCAGTGACTTCAAAATCACCTTTCGGGACCGAAATAACAAGATGATAGTGACTGAATTAATAAGGTGGGGGTCCCAAGAACCCCATGTTAAAAATTTGGTGTCAAAATTCCCCAAAATGGCTGAGATATGCACCAAAGTTGAAAAAAAAACTTTTATGCCATTATACAGCTTACCAGCATTTCTTCATATTGCGGTTGGCTTTGAAGAGTGCAGGCGTGTTCCCAGTCCACGAAGATCATCGCACGGGCTTCAGAGGTAAGTATAGGGTGAGGGTGTGGGGAGGGTGTGTGTGTGAGGGTGGGTGCAGGTTGGGGGAGGGGCAAGAGAGACCACTAGGGACTGTTTTCTTTTTTACAGGTTTTAAAAAAAAAAGAGAAGCGGGACTTTTGGCACACTGGGGTGGGCTCCCAGAATGCCACCTGGATGTTTGTGGGGGGGGTGGAGCTGACATGGATTGGACACCCTGTCAGCCATACAGTGTGGGGTGGTGCTTGAGCTGCAGGGGATTGGGCACCCCCTCGGCACACATCAGATGGTGGGGGGGCATCATGCCAACGGGGATTGGGCTGCCCCGTCAGCAAAGGAACTGGGGAGGGAGCATGCCAATAGGGGGATTGGGCACACCCGTCGGCATTCATGGGGATGGAGAGGTGGCTGACAACAACCACTGCTTTCTGATGCCGACAATATGTATATTGCCAACAAAAGCCGCTGCTTGCTGACCATATGTAAATTGCAGTGGTTTCCTTTCAACTGCACACCACTGCATCTGAAGTGTTGTCATAGACAGCTTGGCCATTTATTGGTGCTGTGTGGTCCCACCTGCACAATGGAGTGGGGCATTGGCTGAGAGGCAGTACACCTCTAAAACTCATACGGTGCCACTATTTTGCTTGCGCCTGCATGCAAGCCAACATAAAAATTACTGTTATGAATGTGCGTGGTGCATTTTCTATGATTATTCATAACATCAACAGTTTTTAATATTTTCACTCTAGATTTTCAACACTGATATTTTTTTACACCTCCTTATGAACAGTGCAGCTGTCATTTTTCACATCCTGCCCAGAATGTGTTTTCGCAGCTGTGGTGCAGAGTGGCGCAGTCCCTGTGTGAAATCAACTTTTGGGATATACTAATGAAATCACAGTGCCACTATCCATTAGTTGGGGTCCTGAAATGGCCATGTTGAAAATGTGATACAACAGTTCCCAGAAATGACTGTGTTACAAGTGTGCATTGCTCTGTTTACATGCATATTCATAACTGCACCAATTTGTAATATTTTCACTCTAGATTTTCAACATTAGGATTTTTCCACACCACCTCATGAACAGTACACCTGTCATTTCTCATATCCTGCCCAAAATGTGTTTACACAGCAGTGGCATGAAACGGCACAGTTGCTGCTCAAAATCACCTTTTGGGACCGAGTAACGAAATGGAAGTGTCAAGTGTTCATGAGGTGGGGTCCCAAAAAGGCTGTGTTGAAAAGTTGCAACAAAAATATGAAAAAACTCCCACAAAACTGGGATACTATTTCAAAAAATAAGGACATTAATTAACAAAAACGTTGTTTAAAACAAAGTTAGGGTTCTGTACATAGGTCTTCAACCAAAGTGATACAGGTCAGGAAATTGAATGTTAGGGTTTACAACTGTTATACCCCTCCCATAAACCCTACCATTGTAACACACCCCCACATTTCCACACACAAACAAGTGCCAGGGTGTGCCTTAGGGTCATGGGTCCCACCCGCCCACCCAACCCTACCATCCAACACCACCCCACCATCCACACACCAACAAGTGTCAGGGTGTATCTAAGAGTTGTGGACCATAGCGCTCACCCTATTCCATCTGTAAGGAACCTGACATAGTACAGTATAGAGAGAATGGGAGAGCAATTAGGTCCACAACCTCAAAGCACACCCCGACACTTCCCAGTTGATGTGTGAGGTGGGGGTGGTGTTGCAATGGTAGGTTGGTGGGTGGGCCCACACTCTAAGGCACACCCCTGACACTGTTTGTGTGTGGAATGTGGGGGGTGTGGTTACAATGGTAGGGTTTGGCAGGGGAGGGGTATAACAGTTGTAAACCCTAGCATCCAATTTCCTGACCTGTATCACTTTGGTTGAAGACCTATGTAAAGAACCCCATATGACGTATCTCTTAACATTTAATGGAGTTGGTCAAGAATATTAAAAGGAGTGGCACCTTCATGGTAATTTTGATGTATTAATGTTATATTGAATATTAGTAAATAGTAAATGTTTGTTGTAAAATAATAAACATAAATTAAAATAAACACACACAGACTAAATAAGTGCTGCATAATAAAATTTATCACATTGCTTGAGTTATTGTAAATTAACTGCACTTCCACACCAACCATCAGATCAAATACCCTACTCAACTACGTAAGAGTCAGCAGTTATAGAGAGAATAATGGATAGGCAAGTGTGTGTTATGGATTTGTTTTACACACCCAATGTGTGTGATGACCCATAAACTCGAGAGCAAAGCTCAAGAGGTTTATACAGTCATCACACACCGAGGTTGTATAAAAAAAATCCACAAAAACACACTTGTCTAACTTTTATTTTTTATAATTGCTGGGGTTTTTTTTGTGTGGTTTGCGTGGCTTTGCGAGGCTTAGCGTGCCTTTGCGCAGGTGTATTAAATTATCAGAATGCTGTAATAACCCGATCTCTGGTTATTACAGCATTTGACAGTACTCACAATCCGGTTGTTAAATAGGGTCACCAGTAAGTATAAAATACAACAAAATAAAACACACAGGCCCAGATATTCAAAAGGGTTGTGCCATGCGCAATAGGGTTGCTTCAGCACAAGTCCGAAAATGTTCCATTCTGCGATATTCAGCGGGAGGCAGGTGTGCCTCCCCAAATTACACTGAGCAAGAGCACAATGATAATGAATGCATGCGCAACTGAAGGGGGAGGAACCATGCATAAATGGCGCAGTGCGATATTCAACAACATGCGCCATGTGCAATAGGGGAGCAAGCAGAAGTTGCGCGTTAGCGGAAGTGAGCCAAAATAGAAAGAAACAGGGGAGAGGCTCAAGAATGCTACAGGGAAGGCACATGTGGCTGACCGATAGGCAGACAAACAGGGCAGGAGAGACACACAGGGCAGGACAGGGAAAGGGCACCCTTAACCCACAGGCGCAGGGAAGGTGTGGGGAGCCACAGCCACAGCCAGTGCAGAAGGGGGAAGTGTCACACAGCACTGAGGCCACCACAGGAAGGTGGTCCTGGTGCAGGGAAGTAGCAGTCAGGACAGCGGGGGGAACACAGAAACAGC
Source organism: Neoceratodus forsteri (assembly GCA_016271365.2). NCBI lineage: Eukaryota > Metazoa > Chordata > Ceratodontiformes > Ceratodontidae > Neoceratodus > Neoceratodus forsteri. The sequence continues at coordinate 358,413,210 of JADMNL010000026.1, forward strand.
TGCCGGGGGGGGCACAAGCCAGGGACATGGCCAGTGCCACCATCCAGATGGAGGCAGTAATGAGGTGGGTGAGAAGGCAGGCAGCAGGGGGGCATGGCTGTGGAAGGGCCCGTCGGTGGTATGCCCCCATCAGGCAGTACCAAGCCCGCACCAGCTGTACAGCGATACCGAGATCGTGGGCTGGTACAGCCTGAATCGGGCAATTCTGTGGCAGCTCACTATGCACAAGACGTTCCAGAGGTGACCTTCTCCTATTGTACAAAATCCAGAATTCTCAGGAGTTAATGCACCACTGTGGCTTACATTTCTCTACCAGTTGGACTTCCCCACGGTATCATAACAGACAGATATTTGTATCTAAAGTTAAAACAACAAAAAGGTTAAACCACTTTACAGTAAGAACACCCAAACTGTGTAATCTCCTTCCACAATACTTAGTGGACAATAGCTCTAATCTAGTCTTCAAAAAAAGGCTGGATTGTTGGCTCGAGTTTAACAGCTTCAAGGTATAATTATCCCACCAATGTGGTGGGGGACAATCTTGATGGGCAGTAGCCTTCTTTTGTCCTTTGCAACCAAGTAAGCTCTGTGGGCGCAGTTTGAATATCTGGGCCAGTATGCTTAATGTCAGTGATTGCATGACAGTTGTGTGCCTTTGATTCATTATGTTTGCTTGCACGCATGTGCAAGAAACATAGTGCCGTCATCAGAGATTTCGGAGGTGTGTCACCCCCCCCCCTCCAGTTCAGTCAGTGTGTTGGCAGGCGCGGCCCCTGTAAGCCAATGCATTCTGGAGCTGTCTATGACACACTCAAAATGCAGTGGCATACAGTTGAAAGGGGCTACGCTTGAGTGAGCAGCGATAAGATAAGGCTGCTCACGCGCAGCTCCCCCACGAACAGAAGCCCATGCAGGCGTCGCGCGCCCGCATGCACGCACTGTAACCGACGGGTGCCCAATCCCTGGCCGGCTGTGCCGCGCTCCCCGCCTCCCCCCCAAACCTCCTTTGAAATGCCACGCTGGGTGACCACCTCAGCGTGGCAAGTAATCCTTAGGCCGACGGGGTGCCCAATCTCCCATCGGCTGAACGCACTTCAAACGGCCTTGTACCATGCTGAGGCCCACTCCAGCGTGGCAAGCGATCCACGTCGTCCATTTTTTTTTCTGTAAAGAAAAAGCGGTCCCCGTAGCCTCCCACCCTCCCACAACCGCACCCACCCACTCACAGCCTCCCACACACCCCCTCACCCCATACTTACACTCGGAGCTCAGCGCAACGATCTTTGGTGGACCAGGAACACGTCTGCACTCTTCCAAAGCTGACCGGAACTGAGGAAATGCTGGTAAGCTGTATAATGGGCTAGATAGGGGTTTCAACTTTGTTGCATATCTCAGGCATTTTGGAATTTTGCCCAAATTTTCAACATGGGGTTTTGGGACCCCTTCTCATGATTGATATCACTGTCATGGCGTTACTTCAGGCCGAAGGGTGATTTACGCAGTCACTGCGCCGTCATCGCCGGGCCTGGTGTCTACATGACAGCTCGACATCGTCAGCAGAAGGGTCGCTGTAAGGCTGATGCCAAATTCAAAAATGACTGTTTCTGGCGTGCATTGCGAGTCCCAGTCTCGTAAGGTCGCGAATTTTCAATATTTTCACTCCAGGTTTTCAACATTGCCCATTTTACCACCTTCTTATGGGTAGTATAGCTGCCATTTTCATCTCACCCAAAGCGTTTTTCGCCCATGTAGCTTACAATGGTGCAGTCGGTGTCTTGAGATCAATATGCAGACAAATTAAGAAAATTACAGTGACACTGTTCAGGGTGAGGTGTTAAAATGACTATGTTGAAAATTTGGTGGAAAAATTCCAAAAATGACTTTTATGAGCATCGTTGTTACAGTTCCTACGCACGCTTGTAAGTTCATGAATTTTCAATATTTTCACTCCAGATTTCCAACATTGCCATTTTGTCACACCTTCTTATGAGCAGTACAGCTGTCATTTTTCACATCTCACCCAAAACGTGTTTCCGCCCATGTAGCGCACAATGGCACAGTCGGTATACGAAATCAATGTATGGGGCAAATTAAGAAAATCACAGTGACACTGTTCATGAGCAGAGGTTTTAAAATGGCTATGTTGAAAATTTGGTGAAAAAATTCCTAAAAATGACTGTTTTACGAGCGTGCGCTGCGCAGTTCCTACGCACACTTGTAAGTTCACGAATTTTCAATATTTTCACTCCAGATTTTCAACATTGCCATTTTATTACACTTCCTTATGAACAGTACAGCTGCAATTTTTCATATGTCGCCCAAAATGTGTTTTCGCACATGTAGCGCACAATGGTGCTGTTGGTGTGCGAAAGCAATGTTTAGGACAGATTAAGAAAATCACAGTTACACTGTTCATGAGCAGAGGTCTTAAAATGACTATGTTGAAAATTTGGTGACAAAAGTCCATAAAATGACTGTGATACAAGTGAGCATTGCACAGTTTCCACGCACCCTCGTTACTTCATGACTTTGTAATATTTTCAGTCCAGATTTTCACCAGTGACATTTTTTCCCCACTTCCTTATGAACAGTACAGCTGTCATTTTTCACAACATGGCCAAAGTGTGTTTTCACACTTTCAGCGCATGAGATGCGTGGTCGCTGTGAAATCATTGTTCGAACAGATAAAAAACACAGTGACACTGTTCATGATCGGAGGCACCAAAATGCCTGAGTTGACAATCTGCTGTAAAAATCCCAACCTAATTATATTACGGTGTCGTTGCACAGTTTCTATGTACGCTCGTGACTTCACCATTTTTTTAAATATTTTTAGTACAGATTTGCAACATTGCCATTTTACACCTCTCCATGAACAGTACAGCTGTCATTTTTACATCCTGTTCGGAATGTTTTTGCACCTGTGGTGCTAAATGCCGTAGTCACTGTGCATAAGCAGCTTTCGGCTAACAAACTGATATTCCCCCTGTTCATGAGGTGGGGTCACAAAACAAACATGTTGAAGATTTGGAGTGAAAATACCAACGAATGCCTGAGGTATTAGGGTTTCCAACTATACGCCCAACCCAGTGAGAATGACAGGCATCAGGGGTGTGACTTGGGATTCTTGCCTGTGATGCTCATACCATTCCACACCTGCAGTCAGTGAGAGGCATCATGGTATGCCTTGGACTCTTTATTTAAACTTCACCCCATTCTCTCTATTGCACCCATCTCACCATATTTCCAGATGAATAGGTGCGCATAAGGCCCAAAGACCCCAAGGAACACGGTGACACTTGTCAGTGTCTGCAGGGTGGGGTGTGGTGAAATGGCGTCGCCATTATGCCTGATGACCCAAACGCACACCCCAATGCCTGTCACTCTCTGCAGGGTGGTGGTGGGGTTGGCTTCAGTTCAATACTTCACTGCCATTCCTATTACGCAGCTCTGTAACTTCTATGCTACCGCTGCCAATGCCAGCAAGCAAACATTTGGCATTGACAAATGCTTGTTTTGCATTTGTTTTAGTAAAAAGATTAACAGAGTAATTGCAATGGAAGGAGCTTTCATTGTTACCTGTTTGCTTTAGTGTTTGCATTGTGGAAAGGAGGGGTAGGAGTTAGAAGGAGGCTGTCCAATAGTTGCTTAAAGTTTCTTTTTGGGTGTGGACAGGAGGGATAGGAATGTATAAAGCAGTTGCTCGGTCTACCAAAAGTATATGACAAAGGGAGTTAGGGAAACTGAGAAAAAGAGAAGAATGTTATCAATGATAGAGGGGGGAAGGGAGACTTTGGGGGACCATTGGGTATCCTTCATCTGGAAGGGTGGAGTCATTGGTGGGCAACACGAGCAATGGGTAAGGTGGTAGGCTACAACAACTGTGGTGTGGCAATATTTCTAAAAATTGTGTGGAGGGTAGGGGGCTGTTTAATGTGCAACAAAGTAGAGAAACTTAGAATGGAGATCAAGGGATGGCAGGAGAAACTAAGACAGGCAAGGCAGACTGGAGGAGGTTATAGCTCAGCACTAAATGGATGGAAGAGGGGAGATGAGGAGTGAGGGAAGGAGAGCAATTTGGGCCAATGTGGGGAGGAGAGGGTCAGGAGAAGGGAAGAAGAGATGGAGGTCTGGGCCCAGGCCAAGAAGAACCGTGTCAGGGGAAACCAGGTCAAGGGAAAAAAGACAACCAGAAGGCGGAGAAAGGGACTTGTGAGGAGAGGAAGAGAAAAAGTGGCAACAGTCATGGAGTCAAAAGGAGGGAATGGGCCACTATGAGGAGGGAGGAGGTGGGCATTGGAGAAGGGTCCTCAGAAAACTGTTTTACAGTACTCGAGAGGGAGGAGGAGTAACTGATAGACGTCCAGAGGAAACTGGAGTGGGGGGCAGTTCTTCTGGGGGAATTACAACAGGAGCAGAAGGGGGAACTACTGTGCAGGAGGAAGAGGAGGAGCCAGGAGCAAGAGATGGGGAGGAAGGGAAGCAAGCAGTTGATAAGAGGGGTGGAATCTTAGTGCTGGGAGACTCAATACTGAGAGGAGTCAGGTGGGGTAGCAAAGGGGAGAGGCAGTCACATTTGGGTGGAGGCGATGCCAGGAATGACAGCGGAAAGGGTAGGGCAATCTGTTCTAAAATATGCTAGAAGGGGTTGAGACAAGCCTCATTTAATAATACATTTGGGGACAAATGACCAGGCTGACAATACAGTACATATGGTCCAGAGGAGGTTTGAGAAAATAGGATAATTATGTGAGGGGCAGGAAAAGCAGTAACTTTCTCAGAGATACTTCCAGTGTCCAGGCAAGTGCAACAAAAGCTGAGAATAGAGAATTTAACAGATGGCTAAGAACATGGTGGCATGCTAAAGGGTATGGGCTGGTGGGGGGTGGGGAGGAGTTGGGAGGATAGTAGTCTCTATGCCAGGACAGACTACACTTGAGCAAGGAAGAAAAGAAAGTGTTGAAACAGAGGATGGAGGAGTACAATGAGGAAGTTGGTAATTTAAACTAGAAGCAGGGGTGACAAGTAGGCAAGGGATATTCATAGACCACAGGTTGGGAAGCCATATGAGCTTACCCCCGTAACAGTGACAAATGATAAAGGGCAAGTACTAGTGGTGATGCTAGTAAAGGAGGGAAGGATGGGGTGTGAATCGTGGTCACCCTGAATGCTAGAAGCCTTAGGAAGAAAGCTGCAGAGCTACAGACTCTCATGGCAGAGGGGGAGGTAGACATTGCAGCCATCACAGAAACATGGGCCACCCAATACAATGACTGGGACCTGTCAATAGCAGGGTGCAGGTTATTTCATAGGGATAGACTGATCGGAAAAGGAAGGGGGTGGCACTATATGTGAAGGAAGGACTGAAGTGTGTATGGGAGGAAGGGGAGGAGGGTAGTACAGAGTCACAAGGGATGCAAATCCAGGATTCCAAGAATAGGACTCTCAGGATGGGAATTGTGTACAGGCCACCCTGTCAGACAGAGAAGTTAGATGGGGAACTAGCGGGACAGATCAGGAGGACCTGCGAGAAGAGTGGAGTAGTGATTGTGGCAGACTTCAACATGCCAGGAGTGGATTGGGGTACCCTAACTACCAGGAATAGATAGGAGCAGGTACTGCTGGATGTCTTCCTGGACAGCTTCCTGATGCAAATGGTCAGTGAACCAACTAGGTTAAGGAACACCCTTGAACTTGTGCTGGCAAATGGAGAGTTTGTGAGGGAACTTAGGGTGGAAGAACCGCTGGTGGGGAGTGAAAAACCACTTAGTGTGGCTTACATTGGATATGGGTAAGGAAGGAGTGGAATCCAGCACAAGGGTTCTGGACTTCAGGGGGTGGATTTCTGGAGGATAGGGGACATTGTAAAAGGGTACCTGGCCAGAATTCAACCCAGTATGGGCACTAACCAGAGGTGGTAGCACATAAAGCTGGGGATAGTGGAGGCAACCAGAACCTACAGCAAGGCCCAGAGCAAGAAGGCTAGGGCAAAGAAACCTAGCTAGGTGAGCAAGGAGGTCATGGAAAAGGTAAGAAGGAAATGAGCTGCCTTTAGGCGGTACAAGAAAACAGGGAGAAGGGGGGAGGACAGGGAGGAGTACCTGAAGGAATCAATGGAGGTGACAAGGGCAGTAAGGGCAGCCAAGGTGTCTACAGAGCTCAGACTGGTGCAGGGCATTAAGAAGGGTGAGAAGTACTTCTTCAGGTATATCAAGGAGAAAAGGAACTGTAAGGACCATATAGTAAGGATTAAGAAAGAGGGAGGTTGGGTGAAAGAAGGGAGTGATAAGGCAGAAGCACTAAATGATTACTTCTGCTTTCGGTGTTACTAGAGAGAAGGGGTGACTCCCAAGGGTGGGTGGGAAGAAACAGGGAGAAGGGGGTGACAGATGGGAAACCATGGAGGGCAGCATTCTGGAGGTTTGAGGACACTGAGGGAGGACAGGGTGCCAAGCCCAGATGTCATCCACCCCAGGGTACTAAAGGAGCTGGTAGAGGTCCTGATGGGACCTTTGGCAGACCTATTTAATGCCTCACTATACTCAGGGTGTGTACTTCAGGATTTGAGGATGGCTCATGTGGTGCCCCTCCACAAGAGCAGCCCCAAGAATGAACTGGGGAGCTACAGACTGGTGAGCTTCACATCCATTGTGGGTAAGCTGATGGAGACTATTCTGAAGGAGAGGCTGTTGGCCCTCCTGGAGGCCAAAGGACTACAGGACAGCAGACAACATGATTTCATACATGGCAGATCCTGCCAAACCAACCTGGTGGAGTTCTATGACTGGGTAATTAGGCAACTGTATGGTGGCCATGCAGTGGATGTCCTGTACCTGGACTTCAATAAGGCATTCAACTCGGTGCCACATGGGAGGCTGGAAAGTAAGTTAGAAGGCATGGGGTGGGTGCAAAGCTGTGAGATGGGTACAGAACTTATATCAGGGAAGACAACAGAGGGTGGTGATGGGTGGGGAGCTCTCATCTCCAAGCGTAGGGATGAGTGGAGTTCTATAGGGCTCAGTGTTGGAACCAGTGTTGTTTGGGATAGTCATTGCAGACATATCATTGGGCATCAAGAGCAAGACCAATCTGTTTGCTGACGACACCAAGATGGGAGCAGTGGTGGTAGATCAAGTGGGATGGCAGGGGTTGCAGGATGATCTGGCAAACCTGGAAACCTGGTCAGACACCTGGCAACTGGGGTTCAATGCCAAAACGTGCAAGATGCTACATTTTGGGGTGGAAATCCCATGGAGGCATTACCAGCTGGGGGAGTGCAGCTAGTAGAAACAGCGGAGGAGAAGGTTCTTGGGGTGCTCATTACAGGGTCAATGAACAGCTTGGCATAATGTAGTAAGGTAGATGCAAAGGCCAACAAAATGCTGGGTTGCATTGCAAAGGACATAGCCACGAGGAGGGGGGATGTGATTCTACCACTGTATAGATCATTAGTTAGACTTCACCTGAAGTACTGCATGCAGTACTGGCACCCATATCTGAAGAGGGGCATTAAGTTACTGGAGGGGGTGCAGCACAGGGTAACAAAGATAATCAAAGGGCTTGGGAACTTACCATACACAAGGAGGGTGAGGGAGTTGAACATGTATTCGCTGGAGGAGAAGAGGGACGGGGGATATGTCTGAAACCTTCAAGAACATGAAAGGAATAAACAAGATAGGTATGGAGGGGCTGTTCAATGTAAGGGAGGGGAGGGACACCCAGGGCCATGATATGCGACTGGAGGGACGCAAGTTCAGTAAGGAGAAGAGGAGACACTTTATTTACGGAGAGAGTGGTAGCTGGATGGAATATGTTACCAGCAGAAGTGGTATCCAGTAGAACAGTGGACTGCATCAAAGGGCTGGGATAGGGCAAGGGAGGGTTAAGGAGGGAAGGTGGAGAGGGGCAGCTGCAAATAAGGGGTGCTAGCTGCACATTGGAGCAGACTTGATAGATCTCTAGACCTTTATCTGCGGAAATTTCATATGTTTGTATGTTTGTAAAAATCAGAAATTCTTTTGCATATTTATTGGCTTAAAATCAGCATTCGGGAGTATTAGTAGACACCTGTTATGGCAAGTATTGGACAGCATTGGAATGGATAAGGCCATGCCTGACCACTTGACTATGCTTTATAATAATACATCAAGAATCAGATATAATAAAGATGACATGACTGAGGATATCCAAAACAATAGAGGTGTAAGACAAGGTTGTGCACTGTCACCAGTGCTATTCAACCTATTTATCATATGCCAAAAATTGTAAAAAGAGCTACACCTTATTGAGCTTTTGCTGTTGATGTTGTTCTAATGTTCACCAGCATGTTAGGGATTAAAAGATTAATATCTGGATTCCAAAGTAGATGTAAAGAAGATGACTTAAAAATAAATTGTGATGATACAAAATTGTTAATTCTTAGTCAGAATAATACTAAAAATTAAAGGCACCTAAAGATACATAAAGAAACAATGGAACACGTATCAGAATTCAAGTATTTGGGTATAACAGTAAACAGCAATTTAACGTGGAAGACCCACATTAGGGACATTGAAATATAATCAAAAAACTATATCCCAGCCATATTTGGCTTTGCTTACAAACATGGTGGGAGTTCAATAGAAAGTTGCATTTGAGTAATTAATGCAAAGATGAGGGCTCAGATACTGTATGGGTGTGAAATTTGGGGAGCAGATGGTATAATTAATACAGAAACATGTAAAGGGATGGTGGGCTTACCACAGAGGGCACTGACAGCATTAGTGCGAGCAGAACTGGGACAACTATCATTAAAAAGTTTAATGGAACAAAGGGTGGTCATGTGTACTCAATGAGACCTGAGAGACTGCTCCGAATGTGTCTAGATGAAGCTTTAGACTACCAGAGTCGTAATATAATTTTTCCTATAATAGAAATAGCTGAACATATAATAAAACCTTATGGCTTATTACATTGTATAATGCATGCTTTAATCAAACCTTTTGAGGAAATTCAACATCACATTAAAAGCAGGATCAAAGATATAGCACAACAAAGGGATCTAGAATGTTGTACTAATTACAAAATAAGCAAGTGGCTAGCCCAAAATAAAAAGATATTCGGGTTGGAGGTATACTTAAAATTAATTAAATAGCCAAAAAGGAGAAGTATATTATAAAACTATCGCTTTGAATAGTATAAGAGTGAACATATGAAAAACACAATTAAGGATGAAAAAGGCTCCAGTGGTAGGTGTCATTGTAACACTGGGGAAGATGATATAAATCATTTACTGTTCACATGTCCCCTATATGAGTCCCCTAGAAAGAAGATACTGGGAGAAATATTGGGACACTTATATATGTCCAAGCAGGAAACAGTGAAGTTTCTATTGAATTCTCCTTCCACATGAATATTAGCGAAAGTGATACTTCTAAAAGTGTCGAAAAGCCAAAAACTGCACATAAAAACCTAAAAGTTTCAACAAAGAGTACAGGAAGCATGTTTACTAAAAATGTGCATGATAAATAATATGAAGTGTATAATTAATGTATTGCTACGTTTTAACATACAGTTTTGAATGCACTTTCTGTAAGTATTCAGCTATAAATCCATACCCTGTATAAATACTTGAAATTATTTTATTTTAGAAAGGATAGAAAGCTAAAATTGCACACAAGAACTCAAAAGCTTTATTACAAGTGTATAACATAGAAGATAATGGTTGGGGATTGGGTGATAACCACACTGTAATCTCAAGTGGTTGCTAGGGCAACATGGTAAATCTCAAGAGCACAGCTTGAGAGGTTTACTGTAGCCCTAGCAACCACGAGAGGTGATTTCAGTGTGGTTGTCACCCGATCCCCAGCCATCATCTTTTATAGTGTATGGTCAAAAAAACACTGTTTGCGTTCTATGTGTGAGAATTATGGAACTCTGGTGCATTCTTTTTATGTTGGCGTGCCGCGCTTGCGTGGCAGTCAACATATTGGGAGAGTGGTGATTTGGAGGCACGGCTGCTGCTGGGCGAATGCAGGGCACGCATCAGTAGGTGCGTCCCTCATTCCCCAATAAGCTAGCATGCTAGCACTGACAGCAATAGTATGCAAAGTGGACAAAACTTCTAAACAAAGTGCTGCAATCAGAACAAGCTCGTCATGCAGCGACACAGATGACACACTCCCTATACGCGTCTGGCCCCCCCGAGTACAGGGTGCCACTGGAAGCCCACCCCAGCATGTAACTGATGCCATGGCTGACGGGGTGTGTCTAATCCCCATCAGCTCCACTGCCCCCAGTACAGGGTGCCACGCTGGGAGCCCACCCAGCGTGGCAGCCGATACCATTCAATGGGTGCCCAATCTCGTCGGCTCCACCCCCCACCACGCGTTCTTCTGCACACTGGGAGCCCACCCCAGTGTGGCAACGCCAACGCCGTTAATTTAAAAAAAAAAAACTGTAAATTGAAACGTCCCACGCAGTCTCCCTGCCTCCCCCAACCCACACCCACCCACTGCACACCCTGCCTCCCCACCCCCCTCACCCCATACTTACCTCCTGAGTCTGGCGTGACGATCTGCGGTGGACCGGGAACACGTCTGCACTCTTCAAAGCCGACCGCGAACTGAGGAAATGCCGGTAAGCTGTATAATGGGTTAGATAGGGTTTTTTCAACTTTGCTGCATATCTCAGGCATTTTTTGGAATTTTTGCACCAAATTTTCAACATGGGGTTTTTGGGACCCCTTCTCATGAATGTTGTAACTGTCATGGCGTTATTCGGGCCCGAAGGGTGATTTCGCGTCATTGCGCTAAATCACCTTTCGGGACTGATTAATGAAACAACACTGCCAATGTTCATAAGGATCATAAGGTTCATAAGTGTTCTCAAGAAGCCTATTTTGAAAATTTGGTGAAAAAATTCCAAAAAATTACTGTTTTAGGAGCGTGCATTGTGCAGTCCCTACGCACGCTTGTAAGTTCGTGAATTTTCAATATTTTCACTCCAGATCTTCAACATTGCCATTTTACCACACCTTCTTATGAGTAGTACAGCTGTCATTTTTCACATCTCACCCAAAATGTTTCCGCCCATATAGTAGACACAATGGCACAGTCGGTGCTGAAATCAATGTATGGGACAATTAACAAAATCACAGTGACACTGTTCATGAGCAGAGGTCTTAAAATGGCTATGTTGAAAATTTGGTGAAAAAATTCAAAAAAATGACTATTTTACGAACGTGCGTTGTACAGTTCCTACGCACACTCGTAAGTTCGCGAATTTTCAATATTTTCACTCCAGATTTTCAACATTGCCATTTTACCACACCTTCTTATGAGTAGTATAGCTGTCATTTTACACATCTCACCCAAAATGTGTTTCTGCCCATGTAGCCCATATAATGGCATGAGTCGATGTCTAAATCAATGTATGGCACACATTAAGAAAATCACAGTGACACTGTTCATGAGCAGAGGTCTTAAAATGGCTATGTTGAAAATTTGGTGAAAAAATTCCTAAAATGACTGTTTACGAGTTCGCTACTACTTCCTATGCATGCTCGTAGTTTGTGAATTTATTACTACTCAGATTTTCAACATTGCCATTTTATTACACTTCATTATGAACAGTACAGCTGCCATTTTCATATGTCGCCCAAAATGTGTTTTGCACATGTAGCGCACAATGGTGCTGTTGGTGTGCAAAAGCAATGTTTGGGACAGATTCTGAAAATCACAGTTATACTGTTCATGAAGCAGGGTCTTAAAATGGCTATGTTGAAATTTGGTGACAAAAGTCCATAAAATGACTATGTTACGAGTGAGCATTCTGCAGGTTTCCACGCACCCTCGTAAGTTCATGACTTTGTAATATTTTCAGTCCAGATTTTCACCAGTGGCATTTTTCCACACTTTCTTATGAACAGTACAGCTGTCATTTTCACAACATAGCCAAGTGTGTATTTCACCTCAGCGCAGAGATGCGGTCGCCAGGGAAATCATTGTCGGGATAGATAAAGAAAATCACAGTGACACTGTTCATGATTGAGGCACCAAAATGCCTGACTTGACAATCTGCTTTTAAAAAATCCCAACCTAATTATATTACGGTGTCGTTGCACAGTTTCTGTACGCTCATGACTTCGCCAGTTTTTAATATTTTTACTGCAGATTTGCAACATTGCCATTTTATACCTCTCCATGAACAGTACAGCTGCTCATTTTACATCCTGTTCAGAATGTTTTTGCACCTGTGGTGCTAAATGCCATAGTCGCTGTGCATAAGCAGCTTTCGCCAACAAACTGATAGTCCTGTTCATGAGGTGGGGTCACAAAAATACCATGTTGAAAATTTGGGTGAAAATACCAACAAATGCCTGAGGTGATGGGTTTCCAACCATAATGCCGTACACCTGTAAGAATGACAGGCATCAGGGGTGTGACTTGGGATTCTTGCCTTTAATGCTCATACCATTGCACGTGAGGCAGCGAGGTATCACCATTTGCCTTGGACCCTGACTAAGTTCACCCATTCTCCTATATGCATCTCACCATATTTCCTAATGGAATGGGTGTGCATAAGGGCCAAAGACCCAAAGAAAGCTCATGAAACTTGTCAGTGTCTGCAGGGTGGGGTGTGGTGAAATGGTGTGGCCATTATGCCTGACGACCCAAAGGCACACCCCAATGCCTGTCACTCTCTGCAGGGTGGTGGTGGGGTGGGCTTCAGTTCAGTACTTCACTGCCATTCCTATTACGCTGCTCTGTAACTTCTATACTGCCACTGCCAATGCCAGCAAGCCAACATTCGGCATTGACAAATGCTTGTTTGTTATGACACTGTTTGGAAATTCCAAAGTGTGGTTAACAACTTTTAAAATTCTAAACAGTGCATAATATAACAAAGCTGTGTGACTGCTGATTATGGTGGTTAATAGGCACTTACCATACATTATATATGCTTACTAAAGAAATGCAAGATAAATAACATGAATTGAATGTTAGTGTATTGTAATGCTGTTATGTAACTACAGTATGAATGTATTTATTTATATGTGTTTGTATTTATAAAGACATAACTTGTCAGCAATAAACTCTACCTACCTAACTACCTACCATTTGTTTTGGCCCATGCATAAAATTTCAGTTTTATGCACAACATGGATGTTATAACCCCTCCATGACCCAAAGACCCTCCCTGGGCCCTTTGCTTCCAGGTCTCTATTTAACAAAATGCGATCCTTTTCACTCTAAATCAGATCAGCACCATCATTTTAAATAATTAAAAGCAATAATTAAATACCTCGAGACTGTTGCTGAATCCTCTGCAGTGATGTCCACTCCCAAGCAACCACTGCAATCTCATCTTCACCTACTTCAAATTGTCCTCCCCTCTTCTCACATTACTAGACACCAGTCCACAACCCCCATTTCATCTGATGTCTGGTCCTTCTGAAGATGGCATGGTCTCCCACACAGCTTACTCTTCATCATCACACAACTCTCACCCCAAGAAAACTGCTGATCATGATGATGGTGAAACGCACCAAAACTACGATGCTGCCTACTCCCCCCCCCATCGTAGGTATACTACTGCACAGATGTAAGGCAGTGGAGCCAAGGAGGTTACTGTATTTGAAGGGAGGGTACAAGGAGAGTGACAGGTTATTGTGAGTGGACAATGCATGGCTGTGAGTGACAGCAACTAAAATAAATAAGTATTTAAGAAGATGGCTAAAATCCAAGCCGAATCCATGTTGTTTGGTTTGAGTTTATATTGAGTACAAGCCATCCAAGTTCTTGGTGGCTCGGTTTTAGGGTGGTTTTCTTCCATACCTGCTTAATTATGGCAGGTGGGGTAGCTACTTAGTTTAGTGTGAGATGTACAGCTATGGGAGACTTGTCTTCCCAAGCACAAAGTGAGAAGCCTCAAGAGAGAATTAAAGGGTCTGAGAGAGGATTTTAAAAACTACAGACCATTTAGTCTTACCTCAATGCTTGGCAAAATAATGGAGACATTTATTAATGAAGAACTTGACAGACATATCTGCTCAGGTGTACACAGGACTCTATTTCAGTGCCTTTACTTGTCAGCATCTTTCTGAACAACTACTCAGGCCTGCCACCAACAGATGCTACTGTATGCGGACGATGCTGTCATCTTTACTAGTAACCTGACCCACAGCAACTGGAACATCAACTACAACATGGTTTTGTAGAAGCTGAGGACTGGTTCAATGCTCATAAATTGATCCTGACTACAAAAAACTAAAGTTATGCTGTTCAGAGCCACCAGCAGCAAGCACAAATCTCAGCCACTTATAATCTGAAATTGCATGGGAGTACCTCTGGAACAAATCCCACACTTTAAGTATCTGGGAGTAACCCTGGACAGCTCACTTTCTTATGCTCAGCATATCAACAACATTGCCTGGGCTGTCAACATCAAGATTGGACTGCTCTGTAGACATGATCACTGCTTGACACCAAAAGCCATCAAAACTGCAATTATCAGCTCTGTCTTACCTACTGTTGACTATGGCTTGATTATCTATGGTCCCACTACTACTTTTTCACTACATAGAATATCCATTGCACTAAATAAAGTGTGCAGACTCCTCACCGGTGCTACACGCCTTACCCACACATGTGACCTATAAGCCCAATCTGGGTGGCTTCAGCTAAGTGGAAGGATACAGTACCAAACATATCTGTTAGCTAAAAAACAATTTCTTGGCCTTTCCCCCCCCGGAACTGAGAACCTCCTTAGCCCTCACTTCAGCACCCGCACACTCGAAGCTCAGCCCATCAATCTCTGAAGATTCCTAGGTGCAGGACATCTCAAGGGCAGTGGTCATTCACTTACAGGGCCCACTCGGGTTCAATGCACTTTCCAATGAAATCCTATCCATACCAAGATTAGGTCCTTTCAAGGATAGGCTCCGTCAGCATCTTATGACAAACCATTCCTGTGACTGCTTCATCTAATGATACTACCACCTGTGCACACTCCAGTTCCCTCTTCTCCACCTCAAAGCTTTACCTTTCCAACCCTTGCTATATCCTCCTACCCTCTCCCACCCCACCACCTTCCCTCCTACCTACTACCCACACCTGCCACTGCCACTCTTTCTACTCCTACTGACAAGGCCTTCTGGCTGCTGCAGCCAAGCTTCTTACCCCCTCTTCTTCTCTCCTGTTACCCCCCTCCTTTCTTCTCCACTACTAAAGTTATTAATTCTAGATAATTAGGCAAAGCAAGGCGATATTTATTTAAAGATGCCCATTCCTGGAGGCTCTGGGTGCCTGTACAATTAAAGTCATGTACTTTACTGTTTTTAAACCTGGTCTTTGTATTACCACCTCTGTATGTTTGTTTACCCTCCCACTGATGTGGAACCTTTGTAAATGAGCACCTTGTGCTCAAAGGTTTTGTAATCCGAGATTGAATAAAATATATATAAATAATAAAATAGAACATATAGTAAGGTTATTGTTTGTTCGGTTATACAGCCACTACAAACATAAAAGACATATACACACTTTAAGAATTTTAAAATTATTAAGTGGAATTGCACATAAGGTCCACTAGTTACACATCTTATTGCACTTGACACCGCTTTGGTTATGGAAACACTTTTGACAATTATTGATCAAACTAGCACAAATTCTACATGTATTGCACATTCATTTAACATAGTCCCAAAATTCCATGAGAATATCAGTTACATTTTTCTATTAACAATCTTCTCCTTAATTCAAAAAATTGTATGAAAAAAAACAGCTAAAGCTTTTAGTGACTGTTCATCCTTTCAATTTACCAAAATTTGCAAACATATTAGATTATCAAATAATAACTGACCTGAGCTATCAACATTGAAAATCGTTTTAAAGAGTGATAATCTTGGTCTGTTGTACCATGGGCACAAACATACTACATGGATTAGATTTTCAGGACCACCCACCTTACAGTCACGATCATCTGAGAGATTTTTATGCTTGCTGTATCTTTTACGCAAGATATTGCTATCAAAGATTTCAAATTTGTAGCTCAGTAAGTCAGTTCTTAGTTTAGGATCTACCAAGTTATCCAAGCAAAACTTAAATTTGAAATCATCCTCATTGTTATTAGCAAACCATGGGGAGAATCTTGACATTTTACTTGTTTCTTTATCCATATTGACCCAGTAATCGTTGACTTTTTTGCTAATAAACTTCTTGTACTGTAAGCTTAAAGTAATAGTAACTGCTACAGATTTTCTCAGAACATTTAGTTTGTATCTTTCCAGCATTGTATACACTGCATTAAGCCATGGTGATTTATAACAGTCAGTATTCATTGGGAGGGCTATAGCCTGAGGTTCAATGTGGGGGAATAGCTCCTCCCACATCCCCTACAAAGGCCAGCCTCCAATGGTAGCTCTCCGACTTAGCGCATTGTGAAACACGCAGCGCCTGGGCTCCTGTGTGACCTGTGGGTCTGAGCTTCCTTCCCTTTCTGCTCCTTGGTTGCTTCCCCCTGCTCCCTCCTGTTCTTCTCTTCCCCCTCCCCATCATGTTTGTCCCTTGTTTACTCTGACCCCCTCCCCATTCTCACCCCTCCCATCAGTGTCTGTTCTGTTTCCTCCCATTTGCCTCCATTTCCCCTCCTCCCCTCCCGTACCTCCTTCGCTGCTCCTTCTCTGTTGCTGGGACTGCCACTCTCTGTTTCCTACCCATTGGGTGCGACATATTCTCCATGCACCTGTTTAGCCTTTGTACCCAGTCCTGAAGCTGCTACCTGCTGCTTCTCCTCTAGGATCCTGGAGACCCATTCCCATCCTCTGTACCTGTATTTCCAGCATGCCACTTGTACAGCCCATGACCTGTTTCTTGCTTGCTGCTGAGTATCATCGCCTGTGTGCCAACTCTAGATAATCTGCTTCCCAACCTTTCTGTGGTTAGCTTGTGCTGAAGACCTCTCTGCACTTTCCATACAGAGAGGCATGTGCTGGAGACCACCCTGCAATTTCCCTGTGGTCAATTGTTAAAGTACTCTACCCTGACTCCCATTTCCTTTCAGTCCTTTTCCCTGCACTGCATTTCCTGATATTTCCTGAATGAGCAGCGCCACGGTTGGTTTGCCACCATTTACTCCGGGCAGTATGTTGGGGGCTTTTTGGGTACTATAGACTGGTAAATCTCTGGGGTGAAAAGGGATTCCATGTTTCTGTTGCTCTGAGTACCTTGTGTTTCCATTTGCATGGCGCTATCCAGTATGGACTCTGGGGCCTCTGTGGTACCTAATGCGTGGAGAGATGCAGTACAGCACAAGTCACATTAAACTGTTCCCTCAACTCACTGGTGTAGCATTGTTCAATGAGTTTCCTAATCTGTGCAGTGTTTAATTCAATGAATTATTAAAAGTTTAGTATTGGTTTGCAACTAGCTTTTAGGACTATACACTTCATTTTCAGCTGAGTGCTTATGAGTTTCATTTCAGAAGGCAGACTAAACAACTCTTAAGGAATGCTGTGATATTTATGAACAATGCTCTTAAGGAATGCTGTGATATTTATAAATAATGCTCTTAAGGAATGCTATGATATTTATAAACAATGCTCTTAAGGAAAGCTGTGATATTTATAAACAATGCCATGAAAATGCATTGCATAAACACTGCAAAACAGCTACTGCCATATCATTAAACAGGTACAAGTGAGTTGAACAGGCAGTGAAGAATGGTTGGAAAAGAATTAAAAGCTTCAACAGTTCAAGCTGCCAATGCAGTAGAATCACAAAAAAAAATGCTACACCAGTAAGTTGATGGAACAGTTTAATGTGACTTGTACTGTACTTCCAGTCATTGCCAACCGGGACACAAGTCCAGTCCACTTTGGGGCTCATATGCCAATTTCACTACCAGCTGTCGACCACAAATACTGACAAACATGTTGCAGCCTGAGCTCAGGGAGTGTGTGGGAAATGATTACACTCGTATCACATAGGTTTCATTATAAACAGTCATTCCTTTATTGTTGCAAGCCTAGGCATCCTGCTGCTGCTTTATTTTTGGCTCAGTCTCCATTCTTCCTGTTTGTTCTGGTCTGCCTGTTCTCCAGATTCTCTGCTGACTAGTCTGGTGCCTTTCTAGCTGGCCCCCACTGGTTCACTCATGCCACCTTCTCATTGCCTTTTTCCTGCATGGCTGTACACCTGGTTTTACCTTCCTATCTCACTACCAGATTTGTCATGATCTGTGCAGTCCACTGCCCTTCTGCCAGATGACTGTTGCCCTCTCCCATTTCCCAGCCCTGCCTTCCCTTCTTTTATCCCCTGGCTCCTTGTCTTCTTCAACTGTCTCCTCAGGCCCCCATCCCTGTCTTTGTCCCATGCTCACTTGATTCTCCCTTTTGGACCTTTCGCTCATCGCACCTGCATTCCATCTCCTTTTTTTAACCCTTCTACAGTCCAGACCATGCTACCTCTAACCCTAATCAGGCAATTGCACCCCTTACCATTCTACCCCAAAGCCTATGCCCTAAGCAGCTTCATGAATTATGTTTCCTCATTTTACCCCTCATGCTTTTCACCTTCCACTTGCCAATTACTTCACCTGCCTTCATGGCTGCTGCTGCTGTGCATGGATCACTGCCCTTGCAGCCTACTCAGCTTTCAGTCATTCATTGTATTCATAGCTACTGGCATGCTCCTTCCTGGATCTCTCAACCTCCCTTTACTGGCATTTCCTGACAACTCCACCTCACGTTCCACCCTCTGACTTACTGCCTCCCCCTTTCTACTGCCTCACAGTTTCCCTACCTATGACTACGCAGCCACCTGCCATTTCCTTGCTCAGCCCATACCAGAAGTTTTTCTGGACTCTGACCTTAACTTGTACCTCCTGAGGTACTGAACAAAGATTGGCTTGCCTTGTCTACCATGACTGGGATTCCATTGCAATCACTACTACCCACTACTACCAACCTTACATCCTCCATCCCTAACTCTGCCTGGCGGGATCAAGTGAAGGTCAGTTCACCCTGACTACCAGGCCCATCCCGGGAGCTATGTCTGCAATCTACTGTGTCATACTATGCATTCTCCACTTGATACTAGTTGCTGCTTCCCTTCAGGAACAGGACCTCTTCACCCCATGTGCCTTCATCACCCTACCTAAGCCTAGTGGCCTCAATTCATGGTCATCTCACCTCTACTACCAGAGCTGGAAGCCTCAGTCTGCATTCAATTTCTTCAACCTTATGCATTCTCTACATGATACCCAGTTGCCGCTTTCCACCCGGAATGTGACCACTATACCCTATTCATATTCATCATCCTAACTACCTCTGCCTGGCACTGTCAACTGAAAGTCATCTATCACCGACTGCCAGGGATGGAAGCCTGTATCTGCAATCCACAGTTTAAAATTTCTGCATTCTCTACCAGACTATCTGGCTGCTGCTTACCTTCAGGAATGGGACCAATTTACCCCATCTTACATTCCTCATCCTACCTTGCCTGGTGGTGTGGAGTAAAGGTCATCTTACCCCTTAATACCTGGGGTGGAAGCTTGTGTCTGCGAATGGCTATCTCAAGCTTATGCATTCTTCACCCAATACCCAGTTGCTACTTCCTTCAGGAATGGGACCACTTTACCTCATTTGCCTTCAACATCCTCTGCCTGGTGGTCTCGAGTGATGATCATCTCACCTTGACTACCTGGGATGAGAGCATGCGTCCATCCTTCACTGCATTCTCTACCTGACTACCCGGTTGATGCTTCCATTGGGAATGGTGCCACTTTACCCCATCTGCCTTCCCGTCCTACCTTGCTTGGCAGTATCGGTGAGGTCATCTCGCCTCGGATATCATGGCTGGGAGCCTGTTTGTGCAACCGACTGTTTCAACCTCATGTATTTTCTACCCAATACCCAGTTGTTGCTTCCCTGTACTCTATTTGCATTCCACAACCTTCCTCACTGGTCTATGTCCTGTACTTTCATGGACTCATCATGCTCGTGCCCCACCTTAACCTCCTCATGATCTGGATTTGAACTCTGCCAGCTTGTTCCATCCAGTTCCATTACCCACTGGACTTCCTTAGTGCTAGTTGCCCCTTCCCATCACCCATGCAATTTCTCTTTTACCTTTGGAAGTGGGATCCTCATGCTTCTTCATTGCAGTGCCTTCGGTTCCCTGAACTTGTCTTTCATCATCTTCAGAAATGGGACTCTTGTATCTCAAGGTTGTAGCACTTACTACCTGGATTTGCTTTATCTTCCATGGATCTGCCTCATGGCCTGCAGCAGTGTTCCCCATTTTGACTCAGTTTGCTGTGTGTCTGACCCTGGTTCTGTTACTGTCTGCTCCTGTTGATATCTGTACACTTGGTCTATGCTGTAGTCTCTCAGACTCCTCCATCCAGTCCATGGAGATCCACTCTGGACTTTCCCCTTCATCCTTAGACAGCTGCCTTCTCCTTGCCACTCTGGTGGCTTGGGTCTCCTTCCTGTTTATCGTGGCTCTTTGGGGCAGTTAGCACCTATTTCCGACTAGTATTCCTACCTGACCAACTATGTCTCCCGTTCATCTTTCTCATGCTTCTACCCTAGCCATCCTAACAGCTCCCATCCACTACTCAATGGAGCACTTGTTCATTTCACCTGAGGAACATGTTTTCTAGCAAACATCCCTTGGACAACATGCCTCATAGACTCTTACATCACCATAGAGTTATCTATACTTCTCACTCATCTCCCCAGGATCAGTCCAAGAATCCCATTAGATTGGACTATAGAAAGATCCCATCCCTCATCCGATTCTACTAGATGCTCCCTATGCATCCTGTCAGTTCAAGCACTATGGAGGATTCCCAATCTCCCATATCTCATAGGATCTAAGATTTAGTGGAACCTTCTCATCTCCTAGTTTTGCATAGAAAAGTGATCTGATTCCTTCTGCCATGCATTGACTTTGTAAATATCATCATGTTAGGGATAACGGGGACCACAAGATACCTCATAGCAGTACTGACATCATCTGTTTTACCTTCCCGTAGCTTCTCCTGTGAGCTCAGATTCTGTCGATCATGTTACTCAACTTCTACTTCCTCAATAGCCATTGGATGTCCTAAGACCTTCACAGCTACCTTCCCAGAACTCTCATCATTGGATCTCTGGCGTATAGTTGCCTTACTAAAGTTATTCCTTCCAAACCACCATTTTCAAGTCCCTGGATGTTGCCATACTCATACAATCATCTATATCCTTTCATAATATTATCAGGTCAGCTGCCTATCAAGCGGTCCTTCTAGCTCATTCCTTGTGATTCACCTCCCATACTCCCTCCAGCGAAGACTTTCACTGAGAGTAAGCTTCCACTGATTCTCAATCTGCACATCTGCAACTGACCTGGCAGTTTTACTATCCCAGTCATGCCTCTTAACAGATCTATATCTGACTTAAATGCTAGGCACCCCCGGTATTCTACACCGCTCTTGACTTGCCATTGCCACATCAGTCTATAGACTCCTTCCAATACCCATTTCCAGACCTTCTAAAGCATTTAGGCATTGGATCACCTGTAAGGTAAAACAGTCATGGCCACCAAGGCTCATACCATTGGAAATAGTGCCACAGAAATATCCATATCTACCTTTTCTACCAGCAGAACAGCAACAGCCTATACAAGTATAATTATGGCCATCAATACCCACATCAGCTCTTGAATTCCTCTTACTGAACTTTCAATTATTCCATATGCATTCAATTACCATCTCTACTGCATATACCAATCCTTCTTAATTGGTCTACAATCTTCCACGTCACTATTCCTACCAGGCACATAAAAATTCTGCCAGACTCCTTCATATTCTTCATGGATGTCTACATTGCAACTTATCACTCACTGTTTAACTCAAACCTCCAGACTCTAACCTGAATGTCAAATCTTCTACAAAGTCAGATTGTTTACCTTATGACTTCATAACCCATCATATTTCCCCACTGTTCAAAGTCTAGTAGCAAATTTATCAAATTATGCTTCCTGCTCATTCTCTGTAATCCATTGGCCATCATCCATCATCACCTTGGAAACCTGGACCACATTCACCTTTTCAACTGGGCCTACTCCACTCTCAGGATTTGGATGCTCCTTCAGAAATAGACCTACCTCTTCGGCCTCAGAATTGCCCATCCAGAATGGATCATCCATGAATTCAAAGATGGACCATCACACCTCTAGGCAGTTCACCTTCCTTGGAAATTAGCTTATGGTTACTAGAACCTAGATTCATCTCCTCTTAGTTTGCCTGGAGGATGGGCAGGTCAGTAGCCATGGGTCCTCAGAGGGTTCCACCACCTGGGGTTTTTTACTCTCCTGCATTATACTGGTCATACTCTCCGTAAGTTGGAGGAGGTAATCATACACTTTTGAAAATTTATTGGGAATTCTTTGGGCTTTCTATTCCCTACTCACTTCCCAGCTTACCTACCAATTGAGAAGAGCCAAAAGTAAACTACATTTACATAAGCACTACTAACACCATACTCTATTCACCCAAACATTGAATAGGAGGGCTATTGCCCAAGGTTCAATGTGGGGGAATAGCTCCCCCCACATTCCCTACAAAAGCCAGCCTCCAATGGCAGCTCTCCACTTAACGCAATGTGAAACATCCACCATCCACCCCTGCCTCCTTCTCCGGCACTCTACTTGCCCTTGGTGCTGGGTTTCTATTTCCACTCACTACCCAGCTTACCTACCAAGGATGGGAATAGTGAAAAGCCAAAAGTAGACTACAGTTACATAAACACTATAAACCCTATACTCTAGTCACCCAAACATTGAACCAATTTTGTTTCTCTAAAAAACACATTTTCAAAATTTTATCAAACAACTGTCTGATGGTCATATGGTAAATGAAGGTTTGAAAGACATAACACAACATTGTTTTAGTGCTAAAGGATCATGCCAGACAAACCTTTTTCAGTTGTTCGAGCCAATAAGTAAAGCCCTGGATGCTGGACTACCAGTGAATGCTGTGTATCTGGTCACTTCTAATGCCTTTGAGTCAGTGCCACATAAGGACTTAAGAACAGACTGACTGAGATGAAATTTAATAGTAATATAGTTACTTGGATTATATTATGGCTTGAGGATCGGATGGGAGATGGAGGGTTTCTATCAAGGGACACCATTCTGACTGGGGCACTGTGGGCAGTGGGGTGTCACAGGGGTCAGTATTGGGGCCTATCCTCTTTAATATATGTATCAACTATGCAGTGTACAGCAAATGCCTGGATATGCAAATTTGCAGATGATACCAAAATAGGTCAAAAATGGGTCAAGACCAAAAAAAACTCTCATTCAGTGCAGACAAATGTCAGGTGATGCATTTTGAAATGAAGAAAAGCTAAATACACCTTAAATGGTAAAGAGTTACAAGTGAGCGAGGAGGAAAAAGATAAATAACAAATAAACTGACATTCAATAGACACTGCAGAGAAGTGGTTAAAATAGGAAATAGAATGATGGGATGCATAGGCAAGAATATTAGAAGTAATGCTAGAAGTCATTGCTACATTCTATGTTGCCCTGGTCGGATTCCACCTTTAGTACTGTGCTTAACTTTGGGCACCATATACTGGAGGTAGTATTGATCTTTTGGAGCAAGTGCAAAGAAGCCCCACAAAAAGGGTTAGAAATATTGCACACCTACAAACAGAGAGGGACTGAATACCACAGTATTTCATGGGTTTGGTGAAAAAATATGAATCCGTTTCTGTGAAATAAGAATTTGAAATTTGAAGTTTTGGCTCTGAGCATGCTCAGTAGGGTATCAAAATCTGTCCAAAAGACACTACAGAGCATGCTCAGAACTGAAATTCCAAATCTTTATAACGTTGGAACTTCAGAACGGATTAATATTTTTTCACCAAACTAACAAAAGGCAACATTCTGGAGCAAGCCCTTTCAACCCTGAAAAATTCAGACTAAGCTTCCAAGCTGTCTGGGCATTAAGGCAGAGGCGAAGCTAGGGGGGTTTCCTGGGTGCTCAGAAACCCCCTGCTGACGCCTAACCCCCCGCTTCCCCACTGTGCAACCAGCGCCCCCCTCATTGCCCACAGCCGTCAGATCATCTTGTTCCGACTCCCCCATCTGACCCTGAGGACTCACCGGCATCTCTTTTCTGGGGGAGCGACTGGACCTCAGCAGGTGTCTTACAGGCATGAAACAGTTAAAGCTCCTCATCGGACTGGCGCAAGGCATGCAGGGAAGTCGGGCACCCTCAGTCGGCGACACTCGGCTTGTAGGCGTCAGGCCTCGGCCCACCTCGGCTCTGCATTACGTGTGAGTGCAGCTTGGCAGTCACATGATGCAGAGCCACCGTGTAGAAGTGCCAAAGAGCGTGACTTGAGCTCAACTCATTGGGAGACGGTCCGTTACAGTGTGAGGAGCGAGGCAGCTTTCCCGCGGCGCTGTGCACTAAAATAAAAAATCACACACTCAGACTGCACAGACCAGTCTGTAGTTCCGAACCTGCCTGTGAATTATGCCACTTGACTGGGCACTGGGGGGAATCTTGATTTAGAGGAGGATCATTCACAAATTTTATATTTGGAGCTGCTTAGGGCGGCCTAGCATCGCGGAGGAGCGGCAGAAAAGGACCAGGTGCGCACAGTGAAGTCAGGGACTACTCGGAGGACAAATAATAAATTGAAAATAAATGATCATATTTGCTGCTGCAACCGTCTCTGGGCAATAAACAAATCAATGGGGAACTTAAGCAAGGGTGTCTGGATTGATGATGAAAAAATAATTAGCGAGACACATTAATTGAGGTCTTGTGCAGCAGCTGCTGTGACCAGTGAATTTGAAATGGTATGGGGTAAAATTCAGGAGGGATACACTACTAGTAACATGGCAGGTTAGGGTTGGAAGGTAACCAGGATTTTTCAGGTAACAACTAGTGCCCTCAGCTGAGGTGAAGTGGCCAGGGAAAAGGTACCTCAGGAGGATATTTTTGATGTAACATCATGGCGGTGCTGCAGGTCCTGTGAGGTGAAATGGATGGGACAAATAGATTCAGAAGGTATATGTAAACCGACATGGGCCAGGAATTAAGGGAAAAAAATACCTCCGTCAGCCAGGGAAGATATTCCATGACTGCAGCTCTGTTACTGAAGTGAAAATGGAGCAAATAAACAGGGGAATAAAATAGCTAGGAAATAAATGTAAAAATTATTATATTGAAACATGTTACACTCTTTCACCTTGTTAATACCCTTTAGGTGTTTGAATGTTTCAATTATGTCACCTCTCTCCTCTTCTTTGCTGTAGGGTAATCTGCCCCCTCATTATTTTTCTATGATACGAGCCCTACACCATTTTGATTGCCTTTCTCCGGACTGCCTCAGTTTGGTTAATGTCCTTGTGAAGGTATGAGCTGCAGTACTCCAGATGGACCAGTGTCTTGTAAAGAGGGATTATTACCTCCCTCTTCTGACTGATACCCCTACTGATACACCCTACCACCCTTAGCCTTACCTACTGATTTAGTGGACTGCTTGGATGATTTCAGGTCATCTGTGATGATGACGCACAAGCCAGGCAGTCACAAGGGAAGAAAAAGACTTGTGCATCATCAACTCCCCTCTCAGCGTATAGGTAGCTTCAGGGTTTCTCTTTCCTATGTGCATGATCTTGCACATCTTTGCATTAAACCCCAGTTGCCATTCTTCAAACCATTTTACTAGTTTATCCATATCTCTGTTCATTCTGCCCACCCCATCTGGATCATACTGTGTTGCAGGTGTCATCTGTAAAACTAACGGACAAACTTTGCCCGCCAGTCCATCTGCAATGTCTGTGATTGAGGGACTGGGTGAATAGGAAATAAAAGTGTGGCTGGCTTATGAATTAGCACAGCTAACTGGACACAGAATGCAATGAGGTTACTTATATCTGGTCACAGTCACACACAAGTCAAAAACGTAAAGGGGTTTTATCTGTGAGCTGTGTATTATTTCTCATGAGACTGCATATTAAAATACAGTCAGGGTGGTGGGCTGATCTGTGAGCTGCCTGTAATCCATCTCATTCATGGAGTACTGATTAAAATTACACAGGCCCATAAGATTAATGGTGATTTGAATTAAATTATTCCACAACATGCTGGGTGTGAAGTAGCAAAAATAGCACACAAAGATTATAATTTCACAATACTTTATTCTGGCGGATAAAGACCACTTGGTCCATCCCACCATTTCCCAGTGGCTAAGCTGGCAGATCAGTTCTAACAGCATACACTTTCCCTCCGCTACTAGAACTGTCTTGCGCCTGTGTCCCTACATTCATTTTACACCTGAACCTCAGGAAGGTCATTCCATGCATCCACCACTCCCTCTATGAAAAATACTTCCTCATGTTGCCTCAGTCACCCTCCTCTATCTCGAAATTGTGACCCTTTTCACATTTTGTTCAGAAAGATGCTACCCTGTTGGACTTTGTTCCTTTTAGGCACGAAAGTTTCTCTCATGTTTCCCAGTCAGGCTTCTCACACCTAGAGGGTATATTCAGGTCCTAAAGTCTCTCTCTTCACATTTTGCTGCAAACCATGCACCATGTTAGTTGCCCTCTGGGCTGCCTCCATCCTGTCTTTATGTCCTTGCAGAGAGATCCCCAAAACTGCACGCAGTACTCAGGATGGGTCTCACCAGCTTTCTGTACATGGATAACAACTTCCTGTTTTTTATTGGTGAAGACACTGACTATGTCAAGATCCCCCTGGTCTCCTTACCTTTCCCATTGCCTTAGTCTCAGCATCCAGTTGTCTCCATGCTTGAACATATTGCTGTCAGTTACTGAGCACATGAATATAAATAGAAAATCCCTGTAAGATGCTGGGTTACGGATGTCTTTAACTGTATTACAACACCCTGCTTTCTTACTTAAGTTCTTATCTTGTTCTTGCCATCAGTTTTTAAGAAGTACGAACACTAAATAATGAAACAGTACTCCGTAGAATAAAGGATACCCTTCCCATTGCCTTAGTCTCAGCATCCAGTTGTCTCCATGCTTATCAACATATTGCTGTCAGTTACTGAGCACATGAATATAAATAGAGAGAAAATCCCTATAAGATGCTGGGTTACGGATGTCTTTATTACAACACCCTGCTTTCTTACTTAAGTTCTTATCTTGTCTTGCCATCAGTTGACAGCCCAGGCAGATGATTGGACTTAGCTGGGGCTTTCTGGCAGGAGTTACAGTTAATATTGTGAAGTTTGTTCTGTTTGCAAGGCAAATACATTTAAAGTAATGTGATTGATATTAAAACCATGCATTAAGTAAAACTCTGCTCCTCCATTTCAAAAGGGACATTGACTTGGATCAGTCTCTGAGATGGCAGCTACTAGAAGCGGTTACCAATCAGGCAACTCTTTCTTCATTTGTATTTGGAACAAAACCACCATTAAGCCCATCAGAAAGTGAGAGCTCTCAAGGTGTGTCTCTTGTATATTGGAAACGCACTGTCGAATCTTATTATCAGTCTTTTGTAAAACAACTGAATTATAGTCAGAAAATAGAACTCATGATTCTTATTTGCATAAGAATGATTGTCTTCTATCTTGTATTGTGCCTCCCACCACTCCATGTTTCATATTATCATAGGTAGTTTGCACTTGTCATTAATGACATTAGTCTCAGCAATAAATACATTCAAGCATTGAATGCACTTACTGCTACAATTATTTCATGGCAGGAAATGAAAGGTTCATGTTTCTGCACAGACTTAATCCTGCTGGTCATATGATCTTTCTCACTAAAATATTTCCATTACCACCTACACTTCACCGTTTGCATGTCCCCATTGTCTCAATCCCCCACCCCCCCCACCAGCAGTTTTGCAATACTGTTATTTGGGAAACAGCATTTGAGCAACACATAAAAAAAACACTTGTCTCATCTCTGCTTTCATTTTCCCATATGCATGAAGAACTTAACAATGCCTTTTGTATTTTTAGATTCAGGCATTGCAGCAGGCAGTGACAACAGAAGCACTGTTCAAGAAAGATTCTCCAATGAAAACAGCAATAATAGCATACTAGTGCAAAATGTGCAAATGAGAGTAGCAGTATGCAAGAGGAGGTCCCTGGTATGGATATTGGTAGAATCATTGGCACCACTTAATGATTCTGAGAAGTATAAATACCTCACTCAGCACTTCAGTCCATCAGCTACTTATATGTTTCTAAAGACAGTGATGCATGGTAAACAACGATCCTTCCAACACAAATGGTGTATTGAATACCCTTGGCTAGTTTACAGTGAATCGTTGAGGGTAGCTTGTGTAAGTTTTGTAGCTTGTTTGGCTACAGTGATAGCTTGCACTTGTCACTAAAACCATTAATTAACTGGACAAAAGCAAAGGAGATTATAAAAGAACACTGCAAGAAACAATATCACATGAATGCATTGGAAAAGGCTCAGAATTTTAAAATAAATATGGAAACCCCAGAAAAATCAGTGAGGAGCAAACTTGATGCTAGGTGTGCTGCAAGAATTGAACCAAACAGGAAAATATTAGGATCAATAATAGAAAATATACTTGCCTGTGGTCGCCAGAATATAGCTTTACATGGCCATATTGAGAAAATAGATGATGATACCCACAATCCAGAAAACTTTATCTCCCTGTTAAAATTCAGGGTAAATGCTGGAGATACAAGTTTAGCTGAACATTTACAGTTCGGTGGGAGAAATGCACAATATCACTCACCAGATATTCAAAATGAGTTGATAGAGATTATTGGGGAATCAGATTCGAGACAATATAATTAAAGACATAAAAGATGCTGAGTACTACTCTATTCTTGGTGATGAAGTTACAGATGTAAGTAACAGAGAAGTTTTGTCTCTGGTACTGCGATATATTGACAAAACTCAGTATATAAGAGATGACTTCCTAGACTTTGTACCTTGTGAGAGAATAACTGGTGAGGCACTTGCAAAGAACATATTACATAAATTGGTACAATGGAGTCTTGACATTCAAGCATGCTGAGGCCAAGGATATGATGGAGCCTCAAACATGTCCTCAAACGTTCGAGGCACACAAGGTTTAATTTGCCAGCAGAATGAATCCACTGTTTACGTGCACTGTAATGTGCATTGCCTCAATTTATGCATAGTGAGCTCTTGTCAGCACCCTGAAATCTGGAACTTGCATGATGTGCTTAACCAGTGTTGTAACTTCTTCAATTTCTCACCCAAAAGAAATTAGCATCTGCTGAAAGTAGTAGGGCATAATTATCCTGAAGCTAAATGAGTGACATTGCAATCTCTTTGCAGAACAAGATGGGCAATGAGGCATACCGCATATGAGATATTTTATGATCTTTTTTCATGTATTCTCATTGCACTACATGTCATCAGTAATGGACAGCAATGTGCTGATGAGTATGGAGAATGGAATTGGGATGCTGAGACTAAGACATTAGCAAATGGGATCCTTTATTCTATAGAGAATTTCCGTTACATTATTTGCTTCATCACAGTCATGAAGGTACTGAAGTTTGTGCAACCACAGTGTAAAACTGCAAAACAGTGCAATTGATATAATTAATGCTTACAACATGATTACCACAGTAGAGGACAGTATAAAGGTTGCTCAACAAGAAATTGAGACTCTCTTCCACAGCTGGTACACTGAGGCGTGTAGTGTTTCAGAAAAGGTCAATGTTTAACTTGAAATACCACGCACTGTTGGGAGACAGACTCGCTGAAACAATACTCCTGCAAGTGATCCTGAAGAGTATTACAGGAGGGTGATTGCAATTCCAATGCTTGATTATCTCCTTGAGGCACTGGCTATGAAATTTTCAAGAACACAGCAAGTTGTGGCTAAGCTAATGGGCCTTATTCCATCAGTGATTAAATGCAATGGTGGAAACATCAACCTAGATGAAGTTATTGATTTCTATAAAAGATATTCCTTCTCCTCAGGTTATAGATGTGGAACTGCTAACATGGAAAACTAAATGGCAAAACAATCAAAACCCACCTGATACTGCTGCTAGAAGCATTCAGAGCCTGTGATGCATCCTTTTTCCCAAATATATACACTTTACTCAAGATACTCTGCGTAATTCCAGTCAGTAGTACTGCACAATGTGACGCTCTTTCAGTGCTCTTCACAGGCTCAAAACTTATGTGAGAAGCACAATGGGAATGAGAGAATATCAGGCCTTGCCTTAATGCAGATTCATTATGGAGCTAAAGTAGACACTGATAAAGTGATTGAAAGGTTTGCAGCAAAACATCCAAGATGGATGTTGCTTGTGAATGTGATGGCACAGCAACAAAATGAGAATCAGAGTAAGAAAGCAGGGGGTCCATTTAAGTAATGTCTTCCTACCACGCATCTTAAAATACTTTAGTATATTTGCCATTTTGAAGCTGGGAATCCTTATTTTGCATCAATCCAGACTTTAAATACACAACTAGATTAGAGAACATAAATCTGATAAAAAGAAAAAAGAGAGCCTGGCAAATAACTATGTGAAGTTGTGGGTTAGTTGTAGTGTGCATATTTACTTATTATTCTTACACTCTGATGACACCCAGTTGTCAAATAATTCAATCTACCATCTGTATCTGTTCTACTGGTTTGATCATTTTAATCGCATTGATAATTACAGAAATCCAGCCTTGTCTTAATGCACATTCATGTGCAGAAAAAGTTTAAATTGAGGAAGTTGAAAGGTTTGCAACAAAACATCCAAAGCAGTGGTGGTTCTGTGATGGCAGTAACAAAATTAGAACTAGAGTAAGAAAGCAGCATGTGATCCATTAATTTCTTCCAACCCAGCATGATTTTTCTGTTTATTTCCATACTACATGTTGTTATTTTGAAGCTGGGACTCCTTATTTTGTGTCATTCACAGACTGAAAAAAACTCAACATGAGTACAGAAGATAACCTGATAAACAAACGAGTTCTAGGAAAATAACTATATGTGTTTGATGTGAAAAGTAGTTAATGTAATGTTTGTAGTTAACATTTAAAAACACTCTTGACACCCAGCTTTTAAATGTGTCATTCACTGGTTATATACTACTTTAATGGGAAAAGCTGTGTATCCCATGTGTATCAATATGCGGCATACATTATAGACAGGCACTTTATATATGTTTTAAATATTTTTAATGCATTACTGTTTAATATGCGAGCTGCACACAAACAATAAACACTTAAAAATAAAAAGTACCTGAGTATTATTTGTTTTCCTTAAGAGTGGGGGTCATGCATGTAAAAGAGGCAAAGGGAGGAAAACAATTAACAGAAACCATACAAACTGTGGGCAGTTTTAAAGGGAATACATGCAGTGGGAAAGGTGGAACATAAAGGGCAAGGCAATAGTTGAACAAATAAATTAAATTTGGGAAATGAAAATTACTCTCCCCCCCAAAAAAAAAGTTTAGAAGGAGCACCTGGCTGAAATACTTGGGATTGCAGGGATGGATGAGAATGATGATTCGAATTTTGAACGTTTTGTGACTCAACAATTATTGCCTAAAATGCATGAAAATGCACCATTTAACACCTACATTTTCAAAATATTCTGGGGGGGGCATGCCCTCAGACCAAATCCTGGCTATGCCCCTGTAAGACAATGACAAAAAAAAGCAAAGAACCTAAATTTTTCAAAAAACAAAACTGTACTATACGGATCTCAGAATCTGCACATCCAACAAGAAGGAAACTAGACACATCAGGAGACCACGTTCCACAGACCACACATCCAAAATGTTGTGCAAATCTGTGGATCAGGGGTGACACTATTAGTGTGCAAAATTAGGGGTTTAACATTAAATAGCCTATTCAACCATAACTGTAGTGGCATTTGAACATTATTATAATATATAACCCCTAATTTTGCACTTTAATAGCTTCACCCCAGTTCAACAGAATTGCATAAAATGTTGCATGCATAGTTCAGGGACAATATCTCTTGGCATGGCAAGTTAGATCCATATTCTGCATTTTGGAAATATCAGGTTGTCTTGCTGTTTTTGTCATTGTCTAGTGGCCAGACAGTATGACATTTCAGTTTCAAATGTTCAGGGAAGATAGGGCTTGCCACAGAGTGGTACCATTCATTATTTTTATGAAGAAGTATTAATCTATTCCCAAGTTATAACGATTTAAAATGTTGCCCCTGAGCATGCTCAGTTGGTATACTAACATACTAAAATGCCAGCAGAATAGGCCTAACGGTCTTTCGAGTCTGCTCGATTGGTCAGCCCCCACCCTGGGTGCTGAGCTTGCTGCCCCCCCTCGCCTTCTCTGGCTTCTCCCTTCCCAGTTCCGGATATTCTTGCTGCATTGGATTTTGCTTCCAGAACCCTTCCCCTGTACCTGTCCCAGCCCCTCTTGAACCCCTCCACCGTCTCTGCCTCCACCAGCCCCTAGGCAGTGCATTCCATGGCTCCACCCCTCTCAGTGAAGTAGCACCTCTTCCTTTCTCCCTGAATCTTCCCCTCAGCTTCCACCCATGCCTCTAGTGAGTCCCCTCCTCCTTCCTTCAAAAGCACCCTGACTGATCCTCCCTATTTACCCTCTTCATGTACCTGAAGACCTCTATCATGTCCCCCCGGTCCCTTCTCTCTTCCAATGTGTACATATTTAGCTCTTCGAGCCTCTCTTCATAGGGCCTGTCCCCCAAGCCCCAAATCATTTTGGTTGCCCTCCGCTGACCTTCTCCAGGAGTTTAATGTCCCTCTTTAAGTGTGGCCTCCAAAACTGCATGCAGTACTCAAGGTGTGGCCTCACCAAGCAGTTATACAGAGGGAGTATCACTTCCCTCCTTCTGGAGGTGATCCCCCTAGCGATGCATCCCAGGCAGCATCCTGTTGGCCTTGGCTGCTGCCCTCCTACAAGTCTCCTAGTTGTTCATCTTGACATCCACCACCACCCCCAGGTCCCTCAGCCATCGGACTTACATCCCCGGTGTACACTTGGCCCGGGTTTCTAACCAAAAGGGAGTACATCAATTCGCTCCCATCATTTTGTTCCTGGATAATCCACTACTAACTGTTCATTCCAGTTAAATTCACTCCTGCTGTCACCCACTCCACATCATTTTGCTCACGCTCCTGCTCTGGGAAACAAACAGTATGGCAAGTCTTATAGGCACCAGCACTCCCAGCGTTATTAAATACATTCAGCTCTGTTCTGTATGCAGAAGAGCTAGTTTGCCACTCCCTCTGACCTGCAGACGGTAATCACATAAAAGCAGCCAATAGTGGCAGGCAGTGAGGCACTTTAAACCCAAAATTTTCTGCTTTTGGGACAAGAAAAAGGAAACTTAGCAAGGGCTATTGCCCTTGCCCACCAGAAAATGCATGTTGCTTGGCAGGGGTGTCTCCTTCACAAAAGGAACTTTCAGCTGTCATTTCCCCTTGCAGTTGTCATTTCCCCCCAACAGCATGTCACATGTGCCGCATTTTCAGGCAACCATTATTTAAGCAGCAAATGTTTAAAACATTTCAAAATAAAATGGCAGTAAGCTGCATTTTCAGCAGATTGTTTTGCGAGCTTGACATGACATGACATTTTGCAGCATCAGTACAATGATGTGTCTTAAAGCACATTTCTCACTTTTTGGGCAAATCTTTGTAAAACTAGTTAGAAATAACTGTGAATAAAGAAAGACGGCTTTGTTATTTATTTTAATAAGTGTATTAATAATGCTGCAAAATGTGGACGTGGGAGTGAGTTGACGAGGAGCAGGAGGGGAGGGAGTGAATTGCCCTGGGAGTCAATCGTAGGGAGTGAGTTGCCACAGAGTGAATTGCCGGGTGCAAATTGACATAGACCCTAACCAAAAGGCCCTACTGAGCACGCTCAGAACTGAAATTTCAAATCCTTACAGCTTAGAACAGATTAATATTTTTTTTGCCAAACCAATAAGATGCACCATTCTAGAGCAAGTCCTTTCTACCCTAAAAATTTCAGATCCAACTTCCAAACAATCTGGGTGCTAGGTGATGACAAGAAACAGCAAAAAACTCTGATTTGTCTTTAAAAATGCACTATACAAATCTCAGAATCTGCACATCTGACTGAAAGTAAATTTAGATAGACCTTGCCTCCAGACCACACATGCAGAATGGCAAATCCATTGAACAATGGCAAAGCTATGAAAGTGCAAAGTTTGGGTTTAACAGTAAACATCCTACTCATCTCTAACTTCAGTGCCCAATATCCAAATGTGTGTAAATACTGAGTGCCAGTCAGGATACCACCTAGTAACTTACAGTAAATGACATGTCACAAAATACTGCATGACAAACGGGCTTAATGTGCATTGAAATATATTGTTTCCAGCAGCATACTGCAACAGTCTGCAATAATACTGCAAGGTATTGCATTGCGCCCTGGCTACACTACTGTATATGCAAGTTGTATATAAATGAGTAGGTCCGAAAGGGATCCAAAATCAGGAATCTTCTGTCAATCAATGGAAAGGAAGTAACTGACACATACCTCAGCAATGAATAGTACATCTGTCAGTCAGGGCTTTCTCAGTATATTGATTTATTTGTTTAGAATTTTGCACACCAGAATAGCCTCCTGTAGGTGCAACACCTATTTTGCAAGCGGGTCCTCATGGGGACATTGCCGCAACAGTGTGGTTGCACATTCGATAGTAAAGCAGCAATGTCTGTTAGTCACCAGGTAGTCTTTTCAGCAGTAATCTTTTTCTGTCAAAATTTGTTTTTGTTCTTTCCTGAACAAAATACAGGAGTTTGAATTTTTTTTAAAATGACCACTCCAGTGTCATAACCACCAAGAAAAATGAAATATCTTAGTGTGGTTCTGTGATATTTACTAACATAAACAGCACCATCCTAATAGAGCCACAATATGATCTGAGCATGTACTATCCATGGTAACCTTAGTGGAGAAGATTTTGAAACATTACGAGTGGCAGCCATCTTTAATGACTTGAGTCATTATTGACAAAACTGGTAATGAAAACTACTTTAAAAATATATTTGAAAAATAAAAAAATACTGATGGTAAATCTAATTATGTCAGAAATACATTAATGTAACTTCACAGATTGGACTGATACTGTGACTGTACCAGGAGGGGGCTAGCACACATTTCTGATAGCAAACAGCACAGCACCACAGCAACATGTAAATTTATTCATACTGGGTGTAGCTAAAGAACAGGGACTTTCAAAAACTTTAAAACTACATATTTCAGTTCATGAATGAAATACAAACAAAAGAAAAATTAATGTATTTATGTTTTTTTCTGGAAATACATTATTACTAAAAACACAATGATTTTACCCCACTAACAAACACTGCTACTTTAAGTAACTCTGCATTGTGTTGGTGTATCTGCACAAGCACACAGAGGGTTAAGAGGAAGTGATTGACTGAAACTGGAGTTCTAGTCCTCATAAACGAAAGTGAAAAGGAAAAGACTGCTGTTAGCATGGCGACTAGTAAACAGGCTGATTATCTGGCTGAGGAATTAATGTGTCCCATTTGTCTGGATTTGTTTAAAGATCCGGTAATGCTGGAGTGTGGACATCACTTCTGCAGGTCCTGTATTGACAGAGTTTGGGACAGTGTGGAAATTCACTTCCTGTCCCG
Organism: Neoceratodus forsteri; assembly: GCA_016271365.2. Lineage (NCBI taxonomy): Eukaryota > Metazoa > Chordata > Ceratodontiformes > Ceratodontidae > Neoceratodus > Neoceratodus forsteri. The sequence goes on from JADMNL010000026.1 coordinate 358,448,854, forward strand.
AGTGCAGAGAGGAATTCCTATCTAGAAAGTATGCTGCTAACAGGCTGTTGGCTAACATGGTGGAAAAAGTTCAAAGATCACACCAGGGTGAGAAAGAGGAAAAATCCCACCTGGAACAGAAACTTCACTGTGTACAGAGATCAGACCAGTGCATGGAGCATGAAGAGAGATTGAAATTATTCTGCCAGGAGGAGGGGGTTCCTATCTGTCTCGTCTGTATGGTATCTCTTAAACACAGTGGACACAGCTACCTACCCCTGCAGGACGCAGTCAATGTGTATCGGGTAAGCTACCAAGTGAATTCTGTAAACGCTAAAAGAAATTTCTAGCTTACAAATATGACATCAGACTTCATAACTGGTACATACTGTCCCATGAGCTGGTCATAGGTCATACTATACATTCAATCACCATATAACTGGAGCGGGCACTCCTTGGGTATTACAGAAACACTGTAGGCCACCCTAAGAAACCTTATGTATTTATCCCTATCATGTCAAAGCAAACAGCATCTAGAGAACTGCATCTGTAAATCAATGCTACTTCTCAGTCACTCTGATATAGGCTGCCATTTCAGACACACAAACAGTAATACACATGCAGTGGCATGAACTGAATATTCATAATCAATCATATTTTTCATTGATGGTGTTTTTAATTATACTGTAACCCCTGAACAACTGGGGAGTATTAAAACATTTCCAGAACATATAGGGTTAAGAGTACAGCTATTAGCTGTATCCCTGTGATGGAAACTGGAAAGGGCTCAGATACCAGAAATTGAGATAGAGCTAAGTGCCCATAAAGATAAAGCCAGAAATTACTATTCAGACTGAAAGGAGTTCAGGTAAGAAGGTCCAGAGCATATGGATAGAGCAGCTGCCCAACTTCTAGTCTGCAGGCTAGGACCAGAGCTTTGCATTCCTGAACCTGCATGTACCTGCAGGGCACAGAGTGGTGGTAGTACTTTTGGATTAATACATGGCTCCGGTCACTTCTCGCCTGTAGGCTGGGAATAGATCTCTACATGGCTGAGTTTTCATATACTTGCAGGGCACAGAGTGGTGGTAATACATTTGGATAATATATGGCTCAGGTCACTTCTCACCTGCAGGCTAGGACTAGACCGCTGCATGGCTGAGATTGCATGTACCTGCAGGATACAGAGTGGTGGTAGTACTTTTGGATAAATATACGGCTCAGGTCACTTCTAGCCTGCAGGCTGTGGCCAGAGCTCTGCATGGCTGAGCCTACATGTACCTGCAGGGCACAGAGTGGTGGTAGTAGTTTTGATTAATATAATGGACAAGGTCAATTCTAGCTTGCAGGCTGGGGCCAGAGCTCTGCAAGGCTGAACTGCATGTACCTGCAGGATACAGAGTGGTGGTAGTACTTTTGGATGAATATATGGCTCAGGTCACTTCTGCATACACAGACTGGGCCAAAGCTCTGCAAGGCTGAATTTACATGTATCAGGGCACAGAGTGGTGGTAGTACTTTGGATAATATATGCCTGGTCACTTCTAGCCTGAAGGCTGAGGCCAGAGCTCTGCATGGCTGAACCTGCATGTACCTGCAGGTACAGAGTGGTAGTAGGACTTTTGGATTAATAGATGGAGCAGGTCACTTCTAGCCTCCAGGCTGAGGCCAGAGCTCTGCATTGCTGAACCTGCATATATCTGCAGGATACAAAGTGGTGGTAGTACCTTTGGATTAATATACGGCTCAGGTCACTTCTCGCTTGCAGGCTGGGGCCAGAGCTCTGCATGGCTGAGCCTACATGTACCTGCAGGGCACAGAGTGGTGGTAGTAGTTTTGGATTAATATATGGACCAGGTCAATTCTAGCTTGCAGGCTGGGGCCAGAGCTCTGCATGGCTGAGCCTACATGTACCTGCAGGGCACAGAGTGGTGGTAGTACTTTTGGATTAATATACGGACCAGGTCACTTCTAGCTTGCAGGCTGGGGCCAGAGCTCTGCAAGGCTGAACTGCATGTACCTGCAGGGCACAGAGTGGTGGTAGTACTTTTGGACTGATTTATGGACCAAGTCACTTCTAGCCTGCAAGCTGGGACCAGAGCTCTACATGTACCTGCAGGGCACAGAGTGGTGATAGTATTTTTGGATTAATATACGCACCAGGTCAATGGATCAGTTTCTGGAGGACCAGAAGGAAAAAGAAGAGAGGGATACTGAAGCAGAACAGAAAAGGCAACAGACTCCCGTCTGCCAGAGAATTTAAAGGGGAACAGTCAGTCCCCAGGGCTCCACAACTAAGTGTGGTGATGCTACCAATATGCACTTTGTGTGCAAAAACATTTCACTTACTTTTTATCATAGTGTAGTAGATTGTAAAAGACTCATTTTACTTATTGTTTACCTTAGTATAGTAGATTGTATCAGATTCATTTTATTTACTGTTTACCGTAGTTTAGTAGATTGTATCAGACTCATTTTATTTACTGTTTACCGTAGTTTAGTAGATTGTATCAGACTCATTTTACTTACTGTTTACCGTAGTATACTGTTTACCATAGTATAGTAGATTGTATCAGATTCATTTTATTTACTGTTTACCGTAGTTTAGTAGATTGTATCAGACTCATTTTGCTTACTGTTTACCGTAGTATAGTACATTGTATCACACTCATTTTGCTTACTGTTTACCGTAGTATAGTGGATTATATAAGACTCATTTTGCTTACTGTTTACCATAGTATAGTAGATTGTATCAGACTCATTTTGCTTACTGTTTACCATAGTATAGTACATTGTATCACACTCATTTTGCTTACTGTTTACCGTAGTATAGTAGATTGTATCAGACTCATTTTGCTTACTGTTTACTGTAGTATAGTAGATTGTATCAGACTCATTTTGCTTACTGTTTACTGTAGTATAGTAGATTGTAGCAGACTCATTTTGCTTACCGTTAACCATAGTATAGTGGATTGTATCAGACTCATTTGGTTACTGTTTACCATAGTATAGTAGATTGTATCAGATTCATTTTGCTTACTGTTTACCGTAGTATAGTAGATTGTATCAGACTAATTTTGCTTACTGTTTACCGTAGTATAGTAGATTGTATCAGACTCATTTTGCTTACTGTTTACCGTAGTATAGTGGATTGTATCAGACTCATTTGGTTACTGTTTACCATACTATAGTAGATTGTATCAGATTCATTTTGCTTACTGTTTACTGTAGTATAGTAGATTGTATCAGACTAAACTTGCTTGCTGTTTCTCGTAGTATAGTAGATTGTATCAGACTCATTTTACTTACTGTTTACCGAGTATACTGTTTACCATTGTATAGTAGACTGTATCAGACTAATTTTACTTACTGTTTATCGAGTATAGTAGATTGTATCAGACTCATTTTGCCTACTGTTTACCGTGGTATAGTAGTGTAACCCCAGGACCCCTGCCTTTTCAAACGACAGGTGGCATGCTGTTGAAGCTGACAGCAGTACCTGGTGGGGAATGGGTTCGGGAGGATAAGGTTACTTGGCACAGGGGGCCTAGGTTTGGTTACTCTGCACAGAGGCACCTAAGTAAATCCGAACACAGGAAGCAATAACTGTAATGTCCAAAACCAGAATGGGATTCTACAGTGTGGCTTTTATTCACATCCAAACTGAATGAACAAAGCATAGATGGACCCCCACGGGGCTACATTCCTAGTAATGCAGATTAGAGACAACAGAACACTTCTTCACTATTCAGCCCTCAGGCTCTGAACCCACCAGACACACAGCCCGGACTTGCATGCAGCTTTGAGTACACAGCCTGACTTGTACACTACTTGGGTTTTCCCCACGGGCCTGGCTCCCCCGACGGCCGCTTGATCCATGGTCCATCTTGGGCAATGAACCAGTTTTCCAATTGGTGGCTCCCCAAATCACCTTAGAGCCTTCGACTACTAGAGGGAATTTTCCTTCCAATCCCACGTCTGGTACTTCCCTCATCACTGGCCAAGTGCATGAGGCAAAGTAGAAATCCACAGAGCAAATCCGTAGAGGTGGACCTGGTTACTAAAGTTGGGGGGTCTCCCACCTCCAGCTCCCACAATCCATAGCCGGCCATTTCCTGGAAACTAAACAACTGTTTTCTGAAAGCTTGGCAATGTAGATTACTGGTAGATGTCACATCTCCTCTATGTGTCTTGACTTTCCTTATGTGCTGGACTTGAACATACTTTACTTTGGCTGTTTTTACTCTAGGCCTCCCACTACTTCAGTAGTCCAATCCCACTATCACACAAGTTCCAGGGTGAAACATGGCCCTTTAGAAAGAGCAGAAACTCACCTTCCAGTTGCAGGTGCCCCACAGGCGAATCACAAACTCTTCTTGTTTCCCAAGCTCTTGGACCAAATAAGGCAGCTTCTCCACTAGCAGAAACCAGGGGGTTGCCCCTGGAATATGCAGGACAACCTCTCCTGCCCCGTCCCCTGAGGGATGGGGCACTGAGACATGAATCAGCAGTCTCCACCACTTTAAAACTATCTCCTGTGTCTCTCTCTTTAGGTGGAAACACACACCTTTTCCCTGAATGTAGCCCTCATGTCAGGGCTGAGGCTCCAAGAGCTCAACCAGAGCTGCTGTGCCCTTTCACAGCAAGCTCCAAACTCCAACTGACCCACAGACTACTGTTCAAACCTCCCAACATTCTACACCAACTCCCTGCTGCAGATTCCATTGTGGCTTGATGCAGCTGCAACAGTTCTATGGTGATGTCATTCCTCAGTCTCAGCTGAGACTGAGAACAGAGGAGACAGTGTGAAATCCATTTAACTGGAGTTTCAAGCTGCCTTCCTGCCTACCACTAGGTCTTACTGGGATTCTAGTAACCCCAGGTAACAAGGGGGTTACACTCGCCTTGACCAGGAAAATGACTGTCCAGTCATTGCTTTACCCGGCTTTGGCCATCCTATCCTATGTGCTACCTGTGGAGGGGGGTGATCAGGCTCCCTCCTACCATGTGCGAGCACAGGCAGGCAACACTAAGGGCCTAGAGGCCTTCAGCTGACATATCAGCCTCTACTCTACCCACTTACTATGGCCGCCTTGTGGCTCTGGCAGAACTGTATAGAGCATAGCCCTAATAGCTCAGCACTGCAGTCCCTATGGCCGTTCAGTACCACAGCCTGTCCATCTCCCCTGGCCCTCTTGGGAAAATCTGTCTGCCTCTTAACACCCAAAAACAAAAACAACCCGGGTACTTCCCCGACCTTGGGCAACCTGCAACCACACACCAAGAAACTAATACCACATTATTACATCATTTTACTGCCTCCTCCCTACCGCCACAACCACACCTGTGGAAGGAAAGGGTTAATACAGTAACAACAGCAATAACAAAACCACAGTATTTTAAATTACTACACACTAAAGTACTAGTGAGGAACTCCGATGAGCCCCTTCTCCTCTTCTTGTCTTCTCTTCTATCTTCTCCAGGAACACCTGCAAGAAAAAAGAAAGACAACACACACTCCTAATCTGCATACACAGTCTACCTAAACCCCTACCATCAAAACACTGAAGAATCCCAAAAAGATTTTTTAGAAAAGGGTAGAAAATAGTATTTACATTAGAAAACAGTAGAAAACAATGACATTATTTACAATACACATTTGGGGGGATGGAGTGCCCTAAAAGTCCCAACTAGTGACCACAGTGCCCGAAGGCTAGTCAATTAAAGAGTCTCTCCTGGGCCGGAGCCCAGTGAAGCACAGTTCTAACAGGCCAAAGTCTCAAAGGGGAGAGCCTTTGAGGACAGTTCACACATTTTGAAGTCTGCTAGTGTAGGTGTGTACTGCAATGTCAAAAGATAGAAAAATTTGGACTTACCAGCCCCCTTGCAGTATGAAAAATTCTGAACCAACCTGCACCTCTTACGAAGACTCTCCCTGGCAGCATTTCTTCCAATACAGCTGGGCGGACATCTTCCAGGAACCACAGGATGGCACATCTGGGAACTGCTGGGTTGATGTCATCTCTGAGATGGAACCTTAGAACAGGAACAAAAAGGAAAACAGCTGGTCTGACATCATCTGATTACCAGGCGATGGCTCAGGATACAGCTGGGCTGGTGTCCTCTCTGGATCTGAAGTCATCTGGTCGGCCAGTCGATGGATTCTGGAAAGGCCAGTACACTGTAGAACTGATGAATGTGGGGAACCGGAGTTCTAGATGTCCATACTGGCAGATCAATAAAGGCACTTCACAGGCTGGTGTGGCAGTATTGACTACCACTGCTCGGCTTTCCATTTAGTAGGCACGGGCACATTTGCTGGAAGGTCCTTGCACTGAGGCTAATAGTACTGGGGGTCAGGAGCTTGAATAATTACCCTGTCTGGGCGCATATAATTCACACAGTGGGAGATTTCACGTCTCTCTCCATCCACTATTCGCACTCTGTCCATAAACAGTGTCCTGCTTCTCTTCCACTGGGTTTACTTCTCATGAAACAGTCTATTCTTTACATGCTTGTTTGCCCCAGGATGCACATCTTTCATTGCTTCGGCCCAGATTCAGGATTTCCTGCTGTTCTCAATCTCCTCCCAGACTTTCCGAGGAAAGGTAGGAAACATCATCGTAGATCTCATTCACCTTTCTACTAACAAGTCTCTCCTCTTTACTAGCTTTGGTCAACCTGGGACCACTGGCTGACTTGGGGTGGCCAGTCCTGGTTCTGCCAGCTACGCATCCTTAACGAAATTAAAAATGGATTCATGACTTCTTCTTCCTGCATAGCCAGGGCAGTGGCATCACCACTCTCTTCCATGCATTCCTCTGAGGCAAGATCTTGAGGCTGTGTACCCATTCCTTTTTCACAAGGCCACATAGGTCCTCCCTCATCGTCTTCCTCACTAAGGATCTGAGCCCAGGAGTGAGCAGTTGTCCTCACTCCTGAGACTATCCACTCATCACTAGGCATGGAGGTCGATACCCCCCATTCAAAGGCCTCCCACATCTCATATTCACCTAAGAGACTTGGGCTAAGCCCCACCCTCCAGGGGTCTACTGATGCTTTATCCGAACTTTCCTGCTGGGATCCAGCATCCAAAACTTCAACTTCTTGTTCCATCTCTAACTCTGCACCCTCTAGCTGTGTGCCACACTGCCCCAAGGGGTTTCTTCCACAGGCTCAGCCTGGTGCTGTGTGCTGCCAACTGCAGATTCCTGAATTTTTTGCCTATGTGGGGGAAAATGAATTTAAGGCGCTTTATACAAGACATATTCTTCTAGGCATCCAGCACAGTGAGGTATCATGAAGATGTCCCTTCCAGCTGTCAAGCATATTTGACACACATGCACTGGAAAACCAGGAATTGCCACATGAGGAGGCAGTTGTCCTCCATAGCACCACTTTTCAATGTCCTCAGTCTATTTACTGCTGCTGTTACTGCAACCTGGGCATGATCCGGGTAACAAGGTGGTCCTGAGGTAATAACTGCAGAAAAAACAAAAAACTCACTGTAACTGAAAGTCCCACTTTACTGAACACGCTCTTTACTTTTAAAATGGCTCCTCTGCTGCTGTGTTTACTTTACTACCCCACCCTGTAATGGCGGCGGCAGCACTCCTGTGCATCACATTCAGAAATTGGGTCAAGCCACTGCGCACCCGATTTACACACACTACTGATAATATTTGCTCAAACTGCACAAACTTGTTCTGTTCTTGTTCTAAACATATTTACATGATTTCCATAGACTTTTTACATGCTGGAAACATTTCTTTGACTCACAGTCACTTAAAGCTTCAGGTTTTTTAAGCACAGGATTGCCTGTAAAACTAGTGCTGCACATTTGGCTACAACTCACAGTTTCTCTCTGGCTTTAAACTTCAAACTGATGCGGAACTCATTACTATGCACACAGTCAATGGCTTAACAGACTTGCACTTGCTGGCAGGACTTGACACAGTCATTACTTGCACAGCGACTAACACTGCTGCACACATATTTTGCTGGCATTGGGTTTCTGCTCACTGTGAGAGCAATTTCACTGTTAGTACTTACTGTTATCAGTAGCTGTTAGCTGCGATGGGGAAAATGGCCTGCAACCAGTCTTGGGGACCTCAGAACAAACGGGCGGCAGTCCTGCCTATCATCTCCTCGACCACCACACTTGCAATTCAGACGATCGATAAGCAGGTTGAGCCTGATTTTGAACAAAATAAGTCTATTTTTAAATGTTTTCAGCACTTCAAAACTCCACGATGCTCCTCCATGCTTGCACATGCACTCCACCACACTCCTCAAATGCTGGGGCAGTCACTGTAGAGCTGGCTGAGGGGGGACTGATTGCAGCCTCACCAATCACACAACCCATGCAATGAGCTCCTCTTCCTCGCAAGTGCTCTTTCTCCTCACGGCGATCGTTGAGCAGGCAAATTTAAACTGCAGTATGCATTTTTTTTTCAACTGACTCCACTATGGAGCCCATTTTAGCCATTTAACATAGCCATTCACACCTGCAAGTCTCTCAGTTCATTCCAAAAGCATTTCCAACGTCCAGGGCACAATTTTCCTGTTGCTACCCCTAGTCTTCCACACTTTTCTTTACCAGAGTTCATTTTACAAGCAGGCAAAAATGCTGTAAACAATTGATGCAGGACAAGGGCACACTCTTTGGCTTTACTGCTCCTTGGTAAACAGTTGGCATTTTAATCAGCAGCGTAAGATCCACAGCACACAGCGACACACTAATTAAATTGCTTCAGCTTTTTGGGTTACACACTGCCAGATAGCCAAAATGCTAGCCCCTTGCCCAAGCACCTTCCTCCCAGAATTAAATCCAGCGATGCTTCCAATTTTGCAACCGACTGGACCCCTGCCTTTTGCAAAATGGCAGGTGCATGATGAAAGCTGACAGCAGTACCTGTGTGGGAGTGGGTCTGGGAGGATAAGGTTACTCGCACAGGGGCCTAGGTTTTGTTATTCTGCACAGGAGCACCCAAGTAAATCCGAAAACAGGAAGCATAACTGTAATGTCCAAAACCAGGAATGGGATTCTACAGTTTGTCTTTTATTCACATCCAAACTGAACAAACAAAGCATAGACAGACCAGACGGGGCTACATTCCTGGTAATGCAAATTAGAGACAACAGAACACTTCTTCACTATTCAGCCCTCTGGGCTCTGAACCCACCAGACACACAGCCCGGTCTTGCACGCAGCTTTGGGTACACAGCCAGACTTGTACACTACTAGGGTTTTCCCCACGGGCTCAGCTCCCCCGCTAGCCACTTGATCCATGGTCCATTTTGGGAAATGAACCAGTTTTCAAATTGGTGGCTCCCCAAACTACCTTAGAGCCTTCGCTCCAAGAGGGAATTTTCCTTCCAATCCCACATCTGGGTACTTCCCTCATCACTAGCCAAGTGCATGAGGCAAAGTAGAAATCCACAGAGCAAATCCATAGAGGTGGACCTGGTTATTAAAGATGGGGGTGTCTCCCACCTCCAGCTCCCACAATCCATACCCGGCCATTTCTCTGGAAACTAAACAACTCTTTTCTGAAAACTTGGCAATGTAGATTACTGGGTAGATGTATGTCACATCTCCTCTATGTGTCTTGACTTTCCTTATGTGCTGGACTTGAACATACTAAGCCTATTACTCTAGGCCTCCCACTACTTCAGTAGTCCAATCCCCACTATCACACAAGTCCCAGGGTGAAAACATGGGCCCTTTAGAAAGAGCAGAAACTCGCCTCCAGTTGCAGGTGCCCCACAGGTGAATCACAAACCTTCTTGTTTCCCAAACTCTGGACCAAATAAGGCAGCTTCTCCACTAGCAGAAACCAGGGGGTTGTCCCTGGAATATGCAGGACAACCTCTCCTGCCCCATCCCCTGAGGGATGGGGCACTGAGACCCGAATCAGTGGTCTACACCACTTTAAAACTATCTTCAGTGTCTCTCTTTAGGTGGAAACACACACCTTTTTCCTGAATGTAGCCCTATGCCAGGGCTGGGGCTCCAAGAGCCTAACACAGAGCTGCTGTGCTCCTTTCACAGCAAGTTCCAAACTCCAGCTGACCTACAGACTACTGTTCAAACCTTCCAACATTCTACTTCAACTCCCTGCTGCAGATTCCATTGTGGCCCATGCAGCTGCGACAATCCTATGGTGATGTCATCCCTGAGTATCTGCTGAGACTGAGAACAGAGTGAGACAGTGTGAAATCCATTTAACTGGAGTTTCACAAGCTGCCTTCACTGCCTACCACTAGGTCTTACTGGGATTCTAGTAACCCCGGGTAGCAAGGGATTACACTCTCCCTTGACCAGGAAAAATGACTGTCCCCAGTCGTTGTTTCATCTCGGCTTTAGGCCATCCCACCCTATGTGCTTACCTAAGGAGGGTGGTGATCAGCCCTCCTTCCATGTGCCAGCACAGGCAGGCAACACTAAGGGTCTAGAGGCCTTTAGCTGACATACCAGCCTCTACTCTACCCACTTACTATGGCCGCCTAGTGGCTCTGGTAGAACTGTACAGAGCATAGCCCTATTGGTTCAGCACTGCAGTCCCTATGGCCGTTCAGGACCACAGCCTGTCTATCCCCCCCAGCCCTCTAGGGAAAATCTGTCTGCCTCCAACTTAACACCCAAAAACAAAAACAACCCGGGTACCTCCCCGACCTTGGGCAACCTGCAACCACACACCAAGAAACTAATACCACATTATTACATCATTTTACTGCATCCTCCCTACCCCTGCAACCACACCTGTAGAAGAAAAGGGTTAATACAGTAACAACAACAATAACAACACCACAGTACTTTAAATTACTACACACTAAAGTACTAGTGAGGAACTCTGATGAGCCCCTTCTCCTCTTCTTGTCTTCTCTCCTATCTTCTCCAGGAACACCTGCAAGAAAAAAGAAAGACAACACACACTCCTAATCTGCATACACAGTCTACCTAAACCCCTACCATCAAAACACTGAAGAATCCCAAAAAGATTTTTTTAGAAAAGGGTAGAAAACAGTATTTACATTAGAAAACAGTAGAAAACAGTGACATTATTTACAATACACATTTGGGAGGATGGAGTGCTCTAAAAGTCCCAACTAGTGACCACAGTGCCCGAAGGCTAGTCGATTAAAGAGTCTCTCCTGGGCCGAAGCCCGGTGAAGCACAGATCTAACAGGCCAAAGTCCTGAAGGGGAGAGTCTTTGAGGACAGTTCACACATTTTGAAGTCTGCTAGTGTAGGGTGTGTACTGCAATGTCATAAAGATAGAAAAGTTTAGACTTACCAGCCCCTTGCAGTACGAAAAATTCTGAACCAACCTGCACCTCAGCAGAAGACTCTCCCTGGCAGCATTTCTTCCGATACAGCTGGGAGGACATCTTCTGGGAACCACAGGATGGCACATCTGGGAACTGCTGGGCTGATGTCATCTCTGGAGATGGAACCTTAGAACAGGAACAAAAAGGAAAACAGCTGGTCTGACATCATCCGATTACCAGGCGATGGCTCAGGATACAACTGGGCTGGTGTCCTCTCTGGATCTGAAGTCATCTGGTGGGCCAGTCGATGGATTCTGGAAAGGCCAGTACACTGTAGAACTGATGAATGTAGGGCACCTGAGTCCTGGACGTCCATACTGGCGGATCAGTAAAGGCACTTCACAGTCTGGTGTGGCAGTATTGACTACCACTGCTTGACTTTCCATTTAGTAGGCATGGGCACATTTGCTGGAAGGTCCTTGCACTGAGGCCAATAGTAGCGGGGGTCAGGAGCTTGAATTATTACCCTGTCTGGGTGCACATAATTCACACAGTGGGAGATTTCACGACTCTCTCCATGCACAATTTGCACTCTGTCCATAAACAGTGTCCTGCCTCTCTTCCACTGGGTATACTTCTCATGAAACAGTCTATTCTTTACATGCTTGTTTGCCCCAGGATGCACACCTTTCATTGCTTCAGCCCATATCCAGGATTTCCTGCTGTTCTCAATCTCCTCCCAGACTTTCCGAGGAAAGGTAGGAAAGGTCATCACGTAGATCTCATTCACCTTTCTATGAACCAGTCTCTCCTCTTTACTAGCTTTGGTCAACCTGAGACCACTGGCCTGGCTTGTGGGTGGCCAGTCCTGGTTCTGCCAGCTATGCATCCTTAACAAAATTAAAAACGGATCCCTGACTACTTCTTCCTGCATAGCCAGGGCAGTGGCATCACCACTTTCTTCCATGCATTCCTCCAAGGCAAGATCTTGAGGCTGTGTACCCGCTTTTTTTCACAAGTATACATAGGTTCCCTCATCTTCTTCCTCACTATGATCTGAGCCCAGGAGTGAGCAGTTGTCCTCACTCCTGAGACTATCCACTCATCACTAGGTGCAGAGGTCGACACCTCCCATTCAAAAGCCTACCACATCTCATCTTCTCCTATGAGACTTGGGCTATGCCCTGCCCTCCAGAGGACTACTGATGCTTTATCCAAACTTTCCTTCTGGGATTCAGCATCCGAAACTTCAACTTCTGGTTCCGTCTCTAACTCTGCACCCTCTAGCTTTGTGCCACACTCCCCCGAGGGGCCTTCTTCCACAGGCTCCGCCTGGTGCTGTGTGCTAACAACTACAGATTCCTAAACCTTGTCCATGTGGGAGCTAAACGACTTAAGGCGCTTTTGTACAAGCCATATTTTTCTAGGCATCCAGCACAGTGAGGAATCATGAAAATGTTCCTTCCAGCTCTCAAGCATATTTGACGTACATGCACTGGAAAACCAGGAATCGCCACATGAGGAGGCAGTTGTCCTCCATAGCACCACTTTTCAATGTCCCCCAGTCTATTTACTGCTGCTGTTACTGCAACCCGGGCATGATCCAGGTAACGAGGTGGTCCTGAGGCCATAAATGCAGAAAAAGGAAACAAAAGCTCACTGTAACTGAAAGTCCCACTTTACTGAATCCTCTCTTTACTTTTAAAATGGCTCCTCTGCTGCTGTGTTTACTTTACTACCCCACCCTGTAATGGCGGCGGCAGAACTCCTGTGCATCACATTCAGAAATTGAGTCAAGCCACTGCGCACTCGATTTACACACACTACTGATAACATTTGCTCAAACTGCACAAACTTGCTCTGTTCTTTTTCTAAACACATTTACATGATTTTCCACAGACTTTTTACATGCTGGAAACATTTCTTTGACTCACAGTCCCTTAAAGCTTCAGGCTTTTAAGCACAGGATTGCCTGTAAAACTAGTGCTGCACATTTGGCTACAACTCACAGTTTCTCTCTGGCTTTAAACTTTAAACTGAGGCTGAACTCATTACTATGCACACAGTCAATGGCTTTAACATACTTGCACTTGCTGGCAGGACTTGACACAGTCGTTACTTGCAAAGTGACTACACTGCTGCAGACATATTTTGCTGGCATTGCGCAGAAAATCACTGTTTGAGCAATTTCACTGTTAGTACTTACTGTTTTTAGTAGCTGTTAGCTGCAATGGGGAAAAACGACCTGCAACCAGTTTTGGAGGCCTCAGAACAGAAACGGGCGGGCAGTCCTGCTGATTGTCTTCCCGACCACCACACTTACAATTCAGACGATCAATAAGCAGGTTGAGCCCGATTTTAAACAAAACAAGTCTATTTTAAACATTTTCAGCACTTTCAAAACTCCGCAATGCTCCTCCACAAGCCAGTACGCGACTCCCTCACACTCCCTCTCGAATGCTGGGGCAGTCACTGTAGAGCTGGCTGAGGGGAGGACTGATTGCAGCCTCACTAATCACACAACACCATGCAAATGAGCCTCTTCTTTCTCATGGTGCTCTTCTCCTCACGGTGATCGTCGAGCAGGCAAATTTAAACTGCAGAATGCATTTTTTTTCTCAACTGACTCCAGGGCGGAGCTCATTTTAGCCATTTAACACAGCCTTCATACCTGCAAGTCTCTCAGTTCATTCAAAAAGCATTTCCAACGTCCAGGGCACAATTTTCCTGTTGCTACTCCTAGTCTTCCACACTTTTCTTTACCAGAGTTAATTTTAAAAGCAGGCAAAAATGCTGTAAACAATTGATGCAGGACAAGGGCACACTCTTTGGCTTTACTGCTCCTTGGTAAACAGTTGGCATTTTAATCAGCAGCATAAGATCCACAGCACACAGTGACACACTAATTAAATTGCTTCAGCTTTTTGGGCTACTCACTGCCAGATAGCCAAAACGCTAGCCCCTTGCCCAAGCACCTCCCTCCCAGAATTAAATCCAAAGCGGTGCCTCCATTTTTGCAACCCCTGGACCCCTGCCTTTTTGCAAAATGACAGGTGGCATACTGATGAAGCTGACAGCAGTACCTGGTGGGGACTCAGTTCGAGAGGATAAGGTTACTTCGGCATTAGGGGCCTAGGTTTGGCTACTCTGCACAGGGGCACCCAAGTAAATCCGAACACAGGAAGCAATAACTGTAATGTCCAAAACCAGGAATGGGATTCTACAGTGTGGCTTTTATTCACATCCAAACTGAACAAACAAAGCATAGATGGACCCCACGGGGCTACATTCCTGGTAATGCAAATTAGAGACAACAGAACACTTCTTCACTATTCAGCCCTCAGGCTCTGAACCCACCAGACACACAACCTGGACTTGCACTCAGCTTTGGGTACACAGCCCGACTTGTACACTACTTGGGTTTTCCCCATGGGCCCGGCTCCCCCACCGGCCACTTGATCCATGGTCCATTTTGGGAAACGAACCAGTTTTCCAATTGGTTTCTCCCCAAACCACCTTAGAGCCTTCGACTCCTAGAGGGAATTTTCCTTCCAATCCCACATCTGGGTACTTCCCTCATCACTGGCCAAGTGCATGAGGCAAAGTAGAAATCCACAGAGCAAATCTGTAGAGATGGACCTGGTTACTAAAGATGGGGGGTTTCCCACCTCCAGCTCCCACAATCCATACCCGCCATTTCTCTGAAACTAAACAACTCTTTTCTGAAAGCTTGGGAATGTAGATTACTGGGTAGATGTATGTCACATCTCTCTATGTGTCTTGACTTTCCTTATGTGCTGGACTTGAACATACTTTTACTTTTGGCTAAGCCTATTACTCAGGCCTCCCACTACTTCAGTAGTCCAATCCCCACTATCACACAAGTCCCAGGGTGAAAACATGGGCCCTTTAGAAAGAGCAGAAATTCACCCTCCGGTTGCAGGTGCCCCACAGGCGAACCATGTACTCTTCTTGTTTCCCAAACTCTTAGACCAAATAAGGCAGCTTCTCCACTAGCAGAAACCAGGGGTTGCCACTGAATATGCAGGACTCATCTTCCTGCCCCATCCCCTGAGGGATGGTGCACTGAGACTGAATCAGTGGTCTCCACCACTTTAAAACTATCTTCTGTGTCTCTCTTTGGGTGGAAACACACACCTTTTCCCTGAATGTAGCCTATGTCTGGTCTGAGGCTCCAAGAGCCTAACACAGAACTGCTGTGCTCCTTTCACTGCAAGCTCCAAACTCCAACTGACCTACAGACTACTGTTCAAACCTCTCAACATTCTACTCCAACTCCCTGCTGCAGATTCCATTGTGGCTCATGCAGCTGCGACAGTTCTATGGTGATGTCATCCCTCAGTCTCAGCTGAGACTGAGAACAGAGTGAGACAGTGTGAAATCCATTTAACTGGAGTTTCACAAGCTGCCTTCCCTGCCTACCACTAGGTCTTACTGGGATTCTAGTAACCCCTGGTAACAAGGGGGTTACAGTAGATTGTATCAGACTCATTTTGCTTTCTGTTTACCGCAGTACAGTAGATTGTATCAGACTCTTTTTGCTTACTGCTTACCGTAGCGTAGGGGATTGTATTGGACTCATTTTACTTACTTTTTACCGTAGTATATTAGATTGTATCAGACTCATTTTGCTTACTGCTCACGTAGTATAGTAGTGTAATCCCCCACCTGCCTTTTGCCAAAACGACAGGTGGCATGCTGTTGGTGCTGGCAGCAATACCTGGTGGGACCTGTGTTCGGGAGGATGAGGTTACCTGGCACAAGGGGACCTAGGTTTGGCTACTCTGCACAGGGCACCCAAGTAAATCCGAACACAGGAAGCAATAACTGTAATGTCCAGAACCAGGAATGGGATTTTTCAGTGTGGCTTTTATTCATAACTAGCTGAACACAACAAAGCATAGATGGACCTCCATGGGGCCCCGTTTACTGATAATGCAGACTAGAGACTACAAAGGCGGTCAACTTGAAGATTAACCAATTCTACTGTTTTCAGGCTCTGGACCCACCAGGCACACAGCCGGACTTGCATGCACTTTTGGGCACACAGCCTGACTGGTCCGCCCTGCCGGCCTCTTGACTGGCGTGTCCACTGGAAGAATGAACCCATGTACTTGTTGTGGCTCCCACACCACTTAGAGTCTGCGACCCCTAGAGAGATTTCCTTCTTACTTATTCTGACTCCCATCTCACAAAGAGAATTCAATACCCTTGTTGTGGCTCCCACACCACTTAGAGTCTGCGACTCCCAGAGAGATGTTCCCATTTACACTACATCTGGGTACTTCCTCATCACTGGCCAAGCGCATGAGGCAAGTAGCAATCACAGCAGAAATCTGTAGAGGTGGACCTGGTTACTAAAGATGGGGGTGTTCCACCTCCAGCTCCCACAGCCCATACCCGCCATTTCTCTGGACAAACTGAAACTTCGAAATGTAGATTAAACGGTGGATGAACTGTCGCACCCCCTCTACAAGATTACTTGAATTCACACAGCACTTTAGCTTTTGACACTACTCCATTTGTTTGTCCTAGTACTATAGGCCTCCCAAATAGTAGTTCAAATCCTGGATTTCTTCACATTTCCCAAGCTGAAGAAACATGTTTTTTGCCCTCTCAAATTAGAGCAAACACTCACCCTTTTGTTGCAGGTGCCCCACAGGCGAAGTACAACTCTTTCCACTTTTCAAACGCAAACGGAAACTGTAATAGGCAGCTTTCTTTCTTCAGCAGAAATTAGGGGATTGCCCCTGGAATCTACATGGGGATACTTTACTTCCTCTACTCCCCCCAGACAACGGTCTCCACCATGTGAACACTGGACACTGACCTTCTTACTTCAAAACAAACAGAGACTTCTTCCTGCTTGCAGGCAAGCAGGAGACTGACTTTGAAAACTCCCAACGTTCTATCTCACTCCCTCTGCTGCAGATTCCAATGTGGCTTATGCAGCTGTGACAGTTCTAATGGTGATGTCATCTCTCAGTCTCACCTGAGACTGAGAACAGAGTGAGACAGCATGAAACCCATTTAACTGGAGTTTCACAAGCTGCCTTTCCTGCCTACCACTAGGTCTTACTGGGATTCTAGTAACCCCGGGTAACAAGGGGTTACAGTAGATTGTATCAGATTCATTTTTCTTTCTGTTTACCGCAGTATAGTAGATTGTATCAGACTCATTTTGCTTACTGTTTACCGAAGTACAGTAGATTGTATCAGACTCATTTTGCTTACTGTTTACCGTAGTATAGTAGATTGTATCAGACTCATTTTGCTTTCTGTTTACCGCAGTATAGTAGATTGTATCAGACTCATTTTGCTTACTGTTTACCGAAGTACAGTAGATTGTATCAGACTCATTTTGCTTACTGTTTACCGTAGTATAGTAGATTGTATCAGACTCATTTTGCTTACTGTTTACCGTAGTATAGTGGATTTTATCAGACTAATTCGCTTATGTCTAGGCTGACATCTTCTGTAACTGGAGGGTATTATTGCGCTTAGAAAATGGGCACTGTAAAAAAAAAAATTTGATAACTAAATTGGCAATAAATAATTTTAAATAAGTTTTGTAATTAAGTAGTTCCTCCACCTTCATCAGAACAATGACTTTTTGTCCTACTTCAGACTCCATAGTTAAAAACCTGGTTGTATGCAGTTAACACCCCACAGCAGACTGTCTGACTTTGTTTTTGTTGCCCCCCCATCATCATGCCACAGTTTTGTTCACCCTCTACACCTTTTTCACTTAAGAGGCTATATAATTTTATGTCCTGCTGCTTTTTTGTTTTCACACTAGAGTCAGGAGATGTTGTGACTGGGAGAATGAAGGGTGGGTTGGGTGTGTGATCGTGGACGGTAGTCAGTTGTTCAGCCTGCATTTTTTTCAGTTTCCCGGTCCTCCCTGCCTGCTGTAACTTCCAGGACTCGGTTATTTCTGTTTTGTTTTTTTGTTGTATGAGTTCCCAATCCTCGCTGCCTTCCATGAGGACCAGGAGTGTGAGGAGGAGCATCCAGTTTGTCCAGCGAGAGCGAGTGAGCCTGCGCGAGATACCAAACCGTAAGTGAAACAAATCAGTCAGCTGACAAGAATGAACTGCGTGCTGTGGGCATGTTAGAAGGGGGTTGTATGCTGTGGCAATATTTTCTCTTTTTTTAGGTCAGCTGGGGTGAATGAGAGCACAGTGCAGTGGTGAATGATCGTACAATGGAGCTGGCATGCATGGTTGTTCGCTCCATAAGCTACAGAACAAAAACATTATTCACAAATCACTGTATGTTTAAACATTAGGGTATGGGAGGCTGTTTGATTAATTTTGTGAAACTGGGTGACTGCTGTTTCTTCCGTTGTACATGGTGAGGGGAGTGGGGTCTGCTCACTTGCTAAGTGACCTAAAAACAATGGCGGTAGTTTGAAATTTTCCAAGGTTCTTTCACCCAATGAGGAAGCAGGGTGGGCACCAGGATATCAGAGAGGGTGTAGGGACAGTTGGGCTGGGACATTTTATTTGGTGGGCATCTGTTGAAAAATAGATGCCCACCTCAGCCATGTTGTCAGCCAATCAGCTTCCAGGATTTTTCTTACCATTTTCTAACATCAGAACAAAACTACAGCAGTGGAGATTCATACTCCGTGCATGTTACAGCTTTTATAAGTTCTGATCAGATGTTTTCCAGTTCTGTTTTTCTCCAGGGCTAAACACGGTCATCTGAGATTGTACTTAGCAGAGGGAGGACAGCAGAAGAATCAAACAAAAGATTACAGCTTATATAAACTTCATCATGCACTGCAGGCTATTGGATTCTGGGACTTGAAGTTATAGAAGACATCAGCCTCAAAATATGTAAAATTAGTCTGATATAATCTACTATACTACAGTAAACACTATGTATTTTTTTGTTTCTTTGCACGTGCGCAAGAAACATCTTGCGGTAGAATGACATTTCAGAGGTGTGTCAGGGCTGAGTCCAATGCAGAGCACTCTACAGTGGGCTTGTTCTGACAGACCAATGAGAACGCAACCAGACTGTGACACTGGTAAGTGCCAATAATGCTAAAAAAAATGCTGCAATCTCTTTTTTTTGCATTATTTGTTTATCACCCCCGCGCCCGACTGGCCACTCCGTCAGGCTCAGTCAAGGAGCTCCCTCATCCCCTCTGAACCTCCCAGTGTCACTCCTGGCCTCACACAGCAGCCAGTCCAGAGTAACCCAACATATTCCTTTGTTGGTGGGTTCTTTCCTTCCAGGGAGGAAGTGTCTTCCGGCTTACCTTTCTTGGCCCTGTGTGCTGCTGAGGTCGGCCTCGATTGTCCGTGGGCTTCGTGAATGTGAGGGTCCAGACGTCCATCATCCGGTTGATCAGGGCACCACTTTTTTGTGGTTTTTCCTGGCTTCCTCAGTGTCTCGCTGCATCTGTAGTGCTCCTGATCTCCACCAGGGGCTGCTACAGAGCAAGGCAAACTCCCTAGCCCACCCCAGGAGATGAGAGCAGTCTTCTGCCTGATCAGTTCTCTCTCCCCCTGTCACCCTCCCCAGTGCCCCGAGTCTGTTCCCTAACCCAGGTCACCAGCATGGTGTAAAGTAAGGTGCCAGCGCCTCAGCCCTTTGTGCCACCAGGCCATTATTTCAATCTCTTCTTTGATAGCATTTGGAACCAAGATTTATAACTTTTAAAAATCAGCTGCTGGGGAGAATTTTCGTTCTTGTACCTCGTTTTATTTAGGTAGCATTAGTTCAAGGAGTTTTTAGCTTTAGGCAGGGTGTCATAGTGAGGCAGAAACAGGAGTTTAGGTTTTGTTTTTTAGTTAGAGAGTAAGCCAGAGAAGTACTGGAGAGTTGTGCTGCAGCCTCTTCCGAACTTGTGTTTCCATCAGGGAGCTAATCGCAGAATCGGGGGCACTCATCTGATGGTATGAGGAAGAGGAGCAAGCGCTGCTGCCAAGAGGATCAGAGTGCTGGTCTGCTGCTGGACTGTTGGAGATTTTGGATCCATTGTCGGAGGCCACCTCGAGGGTGTTTGAGGGTCCTGCTGGTGTGGATGGCAGTTGAGCGGTGGTGGTAACTGTCATGGCAGGAGGTGAGAGCTCCACTGCCCCCTGGGAGAACCCCACCTGTCTCCCACCGCTATCCATTATTGAACATTGTGGTGGATCCTGGGCCTTAAAAATGCTGTCCATCTGTTGTATCTCTCTGGGGTGAGGTTTGTCCTTGGGACGGTCCCATTCTGAGTTCGGCTGAAAACCTTTCTCTATTTTTTTGGCAGAATGGAGAACTGGGTGAGAGCTGGTCTGGTCTTGGATTTCTTGGCAGTTTTCCTGCCTGTCCTTTTGCCATGGACAGGTCAATTTGTATACATCTTAGAAGACCCAAAAAGGAGGACTGGGTGAGAGCTAGTTCTGTTCTTGGACGTGTTCTGCATATGGGGGTGAGTGCCTACATCTTTGAAGATTTCTTCATCCAAAGCTGCTCTTGTGAAAGCACAGCTGCTCTCATTCTTGGAAGGGCTCCCTGAGGAATAAAACCACTTCATATTTATTATTGTGCAGCATTAAAATTCTTTGAGCATTGGTGGTGTGAGCACCCTTGTTCTAGCTGCAATTCATAGAAACATAGAAACATAAAATTTGGCGGCAGATAAGGACCGCTTGGCCCACCCAGTCTGCCCATTTCCCTACCTAATGGATAAGCTGCAGATCCTAGTTAACCAGCAGCCTACTTCTTCCTACCCCCAACCCCTAGAATTGCCTTATGACTGTCCCATGCATGCTTGAATTCCACCACTGTTTTGACTCCACAACCTTCCTCCGGAAGGCCGCCCATGCATCCACAACCCTCTGTGAAAAATACTTCCTTAAATTACCTCTGAGTCACCCCTCTATCTTCAAATTGTGCCCCTTGTTCTTGCACACCTCTTTTGAAAGATGCTACCTCTTGACTTTGTTAATTCCTTGAGATACTTGAAAGTTTCTATCATGTCCCCATCTCCTCCTTTCCTCGAGGCTATAGATATTAAGCTCCTCAAGTCTCTCTTCATATGTCTTCCAGTGCAGACCCTGCACCATTTTAGTTGCCTCCTCTGACAGCTTCCATCCTGTCTATGTCTTTATGGAGACTGGGTCTCCAGAACTGCACGCAGTACTCCAGATGGGGTCTCACCAACTGTCTGTACAGTGGGATAATAACTTCCTGTTTTCTACTGGTGATGCCTCCCTAAGCATCCCAGTATCCCCAGCCCTCCTTGCTGCCCTCTCACATTGCTTGCCCACTTTTAGGTCATCTGATATGACTACCCCAGATCCCTTTCCATTTTTGTTGTTGTTAGTATCTCACCCCATGGTGTACTCTTCCCTGGTTTTTGTTTCCGTGCATTACCTTGCACTTCTTAGCACTGAATCTAAGCTGCCATACATTTGACCATTCTTCTAACCTTGCCAAGTCCCTTTTCATCCTTTCCACCCCACCTTGTGCATCAACTCTGTTGCAGATCTTTGTGTCATCTGCAAAGAGACATACTTTTCCTTCCAGTCCCTCTGCAATGTCACTTATAAAGACATTGAAGAGGACCGGTCCTAATACTGAACCCTGCGGTACCCCACTAGTAACCCACCTTTCTTCAGAGTTGATTCCATTTACTATTAATCTCTGTGTCCTATTCTCCAGCCAATTCTTTACTCAGGCTGTCATCTTGGGACCCACTTCCAGGCTGGCTAACTTGTATATTAATTTTTTGTGTGGGACTGTGTCAAATGCCTTGCTAAAGTCTAGGTAGGCCATGTCCACAGCCCCTCCCTGATCTGGTCACCCAGTCAAAGAAATCTATCAGATTCGTCTGCCATGACCTTCCTGCTGGGAATCCATGCTGCCTTGGGTTCTGTGCCTCTCTGGCCTCTAGATACTCGACAATTCTTTCCTTCAGAAGTGATTTCATCATTTTCCCTATCACTGAGGTTAAACTAACAGGTCTGTAGTTTACTGCTTCTGCCTTGCTCCCACTTTTGTGAAGGGGAATCACATCTGCCCTCCTCCAGTCCTCGGTAACACCCCATCCTCCCATGATTTGTTAAAGAGGGTAGTCAATGGTGTCACTAGTTCTACCCTTAGTTCTTTAGAATTCTGAGATGAATCCCATCAGGCCCCATTGCTTTGTCCACCTTCAGTTTTAAGAGTTCTTTCAGAACCCTTTCTTCTGTAAATGGGCTGGTATCAACTTCTGTATCCAGAGTGTTTCTACTGTTTGTTTTAGGTACCTCCTCTCGCTTGTAAATACTGAGCAAAATATTTGTTTAGTATCTCTGCCTTTTACAGTCACCTCCGCCCACCCTCCTCCCTCCCCTTTATTAAGCCTCACTATCCTTCCCTTGGCCTTCCTTTTGCTCCCTGATGTACCTATAAAAGGTTTTATCCCCTTCTTAACTGAATTGGCTATCTTTTCCTCGGTTTGGGCCTTTGCTGTTCTGACTGCCTTCCCAGCTTCCTTTTGCTTTAACTGATACAGTTCTCTGTCCTGCTCTTTCTGTGATTCCTTGTACTTCCTGAATGCTTTATTTTTCTCTTGAACCTTCACTGCCTCTTCCTTTGAGAACAATAGTGGTTTCTTACATCATTTTGTTTTGTTTATTTGCTTCACACAAAGGCTTGTCATCTCTGTGATGGCAGTTTTTATTATTCCCCATTGTTCTTCCACCCCTCCTTCCTGCCCTTTTGCTAGTGCATTCCTTAGGCACTCACCCATTTTGGCAAAGTCAGCCCTCCTAAAGTCCAGTACTTTTGCCTTTGTATGGCTTGACTCTATTGCTGTGTTTATTGTGAACCATTCCGTTCGATGGTCACTAGTTCCCAGATGGCTACCCACTTCTACATCTGTGATCCTCTCTCCATTTCCATTTGAGAGAACCAGGTCTAAGATTGCTCCCTCTCAAGTGGGCTCCAATACTAGTTGTCTAAGGCAAGCCTCCTGTAGGGCATCTAGAATAACCCCACTCTTACATAGATACATAGATACATAGACAGTGTCGGCAGATAAGGGCCTATGGCCCACCTAGTATGCCCATTTGAGCTTGTAAGTTCAGTTTGTTTTCCTAGAAATCTATTTCCCCTTACCCCTGACCTCTAGAATTCCTTTATGTCTATCCCATGCATTCTTAAATCCCGTGATTGTTTCAGCCCCCACCACTTCCTCTGGCAGGGTGTTCCACTTGTCCACCACCTGTTCTGTGAAGAAATTCTTCTCATGTTACCTCTGAATCGTCCCTCCTCCAACTTCATCCCATGCCCTCTAGTCCTGAAACATCTTTTTCGCTTAAAAATAGTGTTTTCCTGCACCCTGTTCCTCCTGTAAGATACTTGCATGTCTCTATCATATCCCCTCTCTCCTCCTTCTCCTCCAGGGAGTACATGTTCAGTTCTTCAACCTGTCTTCATAGGACTTGTGATGCAATCCATGCACCATCTTTGTTGCCCCCTCTGAACCTTCTCTACCCTGTCTATGTCCTTACGTAGGTATGGTCTCCAGAACTGTACACTGTTCTCCAGGTGGGCCTCACTAGTGTCTTGTATAGCGGAATTATGACCTCCTTTTCCTGCTGGTGATGCCCTGCCTATACATCCCAGCATCCTATTTGCTTTACCTGATGCCTTGTCACACTGTTTCCTACCTTGAGGTCATCAGAGATGACAACCCCAAGATCCCTTTCCTGCTTGGTGCATGCTATATCCTCACCCCCCAACTGATATATTGTGCCTGGGTTTTGTGCCCCATATGCATTATCTTGCACTTCTTTGCATTGAATTTCAACTGCCAAACCCTTGACCATTCTTCAAGTTTCTGCAGGTCCCTTCTCATTCTGTCTACACACCTCTGGTGTGTCTACTCTGTTACAGAGCTTTGTGTCATCAGCTAACAGTGAAATTCTGCCTTCTAGATCCTGTGCAATGTCACTGATGAAGATGTTGAATAGGACCGTCCCAGCACTGATCCCTGTGGTACCCACTGGTCACTCTTCCTCTGTGGAGTGACAGCCATTTACCACCACCCTCTGTGTCCTGCCACCCAGCCAGTTACCTACCCACCACACTACTGTCCTGCCCACACCCATATTCCCAGTTTGTGTAATAGTCTTCTATGTGGCACAGTGTCAAAGGCCTTGCTGAAGTCCAGATAGGCCATGTCCACTGCCCTCCCCTGATCCACCTCCCTAGTCACCCAGTCAAAAAATTCAATGAGGTTGGTCTGACATGACCTCCCCCTGGTGAAACCATGCTGCCTTGGGTCCTGTAGTCCATTGACAACCAGATGTTCCACCAATCTCTCCTTCAGTAGTGTTTCCATGATCTTTCCCACTACCGAGGTGAGGCTGACTGGTCTGTAGTTCCCTGCTTCCTCTTTGTTCCCATTTGTATAAGGGACTACATCTGCTGTCCTCCAGTCTTTGGGTACTTCCCTGTTTCCAGTGATTGGCTGAACAGGATAGCCAGAGGTTCAGCCACCACTTCTTAGTTCTTTAAGGACCTTGGGTGCACCCTATCTGGCCCCATTGCTTTATCAGCTCTTATTACTTCCAGTTCCTTCAGGACCTTCTCGTAAAGGGACTTGTGTCCATTTCTGCACCATTCTCACCCCTTGTACTCCTTCAGACCATTACCCCCTCTTCCTTAGTAAAGACTGAGCAGAAATACCTGTTCAATATGTCAGCTTTACTGTTGTCATCCTCCACTGCTCCATCCTCCCCTTCAGTCTCACTATCCCTCTCTTTGTCTTTCTTTTTTCACTTATGTACCTGTAAAATGTTTTGTCCCTTTACCCACTGATTTTGCAATGTGTTCTTCTGTCTGAGCTTTGGCTTCCTTACTGACTTCCCTGCCTCCCTTTGTTTCTCCTGGTACTTCTCCCATCCCCTTCTGCCTGTGTCTTTTGTATTGCCTGAATGCAATCTTTTGGCTTTCACTTTTTTGTACCTCTTTGGAAAACCATAATGGTCTCCTCTTCCTTTTCCTCTTGCTAACCTGCTTAATGCATAATTCTGTTGTTCTTATAATCCCATTTTAAATACTGCCCACTGTTCCTCAACCCCTGATTCCTGTCCCATTCCCTTAATGCCTCTTTCAAGTATCTCCCATTTTCCCAAAGTCTGCCCCCTAAAATCCAGGATACGTGTTTTTGTGTGGTTTGGTTCTGCTCTTTCTGTGATTTCAAACCACATTGACTGGTGGTCACTGTTACCCAGGTGCTCCCCACTGTTCCCCCATCACACTGTCCCTGTTTGTGAGCACAAGGTCCAGTATTGCCTTCTGCCGAGTTGGTTCCATGACCAGTTGCTTGAGGAAGGCACCCTTGAAGGAGTCCAGGATAAATCTGTTCTAGTTGATGCTGCTGCTGGGATGCTCCAGTCCACGCCTGGTATATTGAAGTCTCCAACCAGTACTACCTCACTTGTCTGCCATCCTTGGATGGCTAGCATCAGCTCCCTATCTGTTTCTTCCTCCTGGGCTGGTGGTCTATAGACCACACCTGTGCGGATGGCTGGCCCCATTTTCCTTTCCAGCTTAACCCACAGTATCTCTCCCATTTTGTTCCTCCTGGATCTGTGTGGCCCTTATGTCATTTTTCACATATAGTGCCACCTCCCCTTCCTGCCTGCTCTGTCTCTTCTGAATATGTTGTAGCCAGGTATGGCCATCTCCCAGTCATGGTTATCATTACACCAGGTTTCAGTGATGGCCCAATGTCCAGGTCTGACTGTACCATGACAGCCTCCAGATCTTCCATCTTGTTGCTAAGGCTCCTGGTATTTGCACACATGGCTTTCCATGATTTGACCTCCTAGACTGCTTCACTGTTCTACTCCAGCCCCTTCCTTGGTTGTCATTTATCCCTGGTTCTCCTTGCTGTCTGCCCTTCTGCTGAATTTTGCCCTTTCTGCTTATCCACCTTTTGGACACTAATCTCCATCTTTTGCACACTGCTTTGCAGAGATAGCCACTCCTCTGGTTCACTGGTTCCACTGCTAGCTGTGGGGGTGAGCAAGTAGGTACCGTCCTTTCTGGCCTGCCACCCCCCTTTGCTAGTTTAAATGCTTGTCAATGTAGCATTTAAACTTATCATTGAGTACTTGGATTCCCCTCCAGGATGGATGCAGGCCGCCAGGCTTGAACAAACCTCCATCCCTCCAGGTGGGTCCCCAGTCACCAATGAATCCAAACCCTTCCTCACAGCACCAGTTCTTCAACCATGAGTTAAAGTTCCTGGTGCATGCACTCCTATGCTTCCTTGCTTCTCACAGGTAGTACTTGAGAAAGTGACAGAAGTAGCTACTTGCTTGAGACCCTCCCCAGTTTCCTAAACTCTTCCTGAACTTCCTTTGGCTCCCCATTTGCCAAGTCATTAGTACCTAGGTGGATAATGACATCCAGCTCACCCTCCCGCCTTGCCTTCCCAGTGATCCCCAGTATCTTCCTTCCATCCCTCCATGCCGTGGCACCTGGTAGGCACCTCACCTCCTGTCCTCCCCTTCTGTGTTCCTTGCTGGGTCCTCTTACAATGGAGTCCCCACCAGGATTCGCCTCCTCCTCCCTCTGGGGTCCACTGCTTTCCCACTGAGGTCACCTCCTTGGCTAACCTCCACATCCTTTCCTTCCACTTCTCTGGGTACCTCTATTTGGTTGTCCTCATCTGCCAGTGTGGCATATGAGTTCTTGAGAGGAATAGGATCTGGGATTGCCTCTGCTGACTGCTCTAACCTCCCTGAGCCCACTGTCATCCAAGTGCTCCTCGTTCTCGGCATCCTTTGAGGCAGCTGCATTGGACTGGGTGGTCCCTGGATAGGGGTGATGGTACTCCTGACCCAGTTTACTTCGGCTCTGAGTCTGGCTACCTCATCCTGCAGTCCAGAGAGATGCATGCAGATAGGGCAGCTCCTCAGTGTCCAAAGTCCAGTGTCTCTTCGAAGTGGCTGCTGCTACTGCACTCCAGTTAACATCTGGCATATTCAGATCACCCATCAGCAATATCTCCCCTTTTTCTGCCATTCTAAGTATACTCTCTATCATTTCCTTGTCCATTTCCTCCCCCTGAGAAGGAGGTCTGTATACAACCCCTGTGCGGACTGTGGTGCCATTGCCTGTTTCCAAATTTACCCACAGTGCTTCTTCTTCTCCCTGTTTACCCTTTTGTTCTGTTGCTTTGATTCCTTCCCTTATGTAAAGAGCTACTCCTCCTCCTCTTTTACCCTCCCTGTCCCTCCTGTAGATAGTGTATCCTGGTATGTTTATGTCCTAGTCATGGCCTAGGATTGGCTTGATAATTGGTGTGGACTTCCAATTCCATCTGTATTGGATTATTTCTCTGTGAAGTTGCTGCAGCCCATACTATTTCATTTGTGTTCTCTTCTGCTACTTATTCTATTCTTATTTTATGTTATGTAATTGGGTGGGGGTGGAACATTTTTAGTTTTCGTAGTATGTATGAGGGGTGTATGACTGGGATGTGCATAAGTATAACATAGAGTTTGCATACGTAGAGTGAGAGGTGATGTAAGTGGTTTCATAGTTTTAGTTCAGTATTTATATACAGTAACTCGACTGTGTGTTTTTTAGTTATCGATTGGGGATCTGTATAGTGTTTGTATGGATTGAGTGTTTGTGATGTGTGTGCCTTGGGGTGTTTTTTGCTGCTTTAGGGGTGTGTGTGTGTCTGCTGTATGGGTGGGTGTGAACAGTTAGCTTGGTTTGTCTTGCACTTTAAATGCAGTGCTTAACAGGCCCTGCCCCCCCCCCGTTGAACTAGACTTGCCAGAATGGGATGTGTTGGGGTCACAGCACTGCTCAAATTGCCTGTGCTGCTGTTTGGCTTTGCAACCTGTGCCCCTTCACTGACCGCCCTATTTCCACCACCACAGCTAGGTGCTACAAGGAGGTCAGGATTACAAGGAGGAGAGTGGTTTGTTGATGGCCAAGAGCAGCTGAGGAGGGGGTGATGGGCAGCATTGAGGTTGTCCAGTGCAGAAGACGCCCTGGGTATAAACGAAGATTGGGGAGATGCCAGACTTGTTTGCTCTCCGTACCCAGGGTTTCCACCAGACCATGTGGGCAGGTAGCTAAAGGACCTTCCTCATCCTCTAATCCTCTTTGGGCATTGCTGTGTAATGCCAGGTCGATAAGGAACAAGACTGCTATTTTTGCGGATTTAATTTCCTCTGTCAAACTGGCTTGCATTATGAAGACCTGGCTGGGTGATGATGTGGGACCAGTTTTAGAGGCTGCAGTCCCCATTGGGTATGCCACTGTGCACTGCCCAAGGAAGAATTGCAGGGGTGAGGGAGTGGCCATTGTGTTTCTATCCTGCCTGGGCTTCATGGTGCACCCAGTTGGTAATATCCAATCTTTTGAGTGTGTCACTGTGCTTTGGGGTGCAGGTTGCAGAATTCTCCTCATTTACCACCCTCCTGGGGTGGGAAGGAGACAAATCCTGCTGGAGGTGGCAGACTTTATCGTTGACCAGATAGTGCCTGGATTGACGATGAATCCTCATGTTTTGGTTACACTCTCCTCCAGTTGATGTCATCACTGGGCTTGTCACAAGCTGCTGCTTCTGCTACCCACCAGCATGGCCACACACTTGATCTGGTGTTCCAGCTGGATCTTGAGATTAATAACCTCAAGATTGATTGAGTCTCTTGGTCTGATCATTGTACCGTGGAGTTCACATTTGGGGCCCCCCTGAAAGTCCCTCTCCTAAGGAGATGGTCAGCTATCTCCCCTCAAGGGGCTTGCACCTAGAGGGACTGTTTTGATGCGGCATGTGCGATTGGTGCTGTACAGGTGGTGGTCACCTATAACAGGGTGGTCTCTGAAGCTCTGGATGCCTTTGTGCCAGTTTGTATATGACCCAGATTGTCTCACTTGAGATCCTTCTTGTTTGATGGGGATCTCAAGGTGATGAAGATCAGGGCTCAGAGGTTGGAGCATTACTGGTGGAAGACCTGGAGGGAGGCTGACAGACTGGCCCTGCACACTCACTATGCTGTGTACCAGGGGGCAGTTTCCCATAAGAAGGCAGAATTACTGTCCAGGGAAATTGTTGTGGTAAAAGACAGACCATCTCAGCTTTTATGGACTGTGGACAGGCTTCTTCATCCTCCCTGTCTACAGCCACAGAAAGTTTTTTCATCCACATTATGTGAAGAGTTTGCTCTGTTTTTCTCTTACAGGATGTCAGCTATCTGGTTGAGGATTCTGCCAGTGAGGCATCTGCCTTACAGTGGCTGGACAGAAAGGTTCAGAGGCACTCCATCTGTCTGGGAGGAGTTTAGGCCAGTGGGGATGTCAGAATTGCCTAAGGTGATCTTAGAGCTCAATAATACTTCCTATGAACTGGACCCAGTCTCAACGTGTTTCTGAATGGGATGTATCAAGGCTGTTGGCCCGGTGTTCGCCGGGATTGCCAGGTTCTCAGTGGTGGAGGGTGTTTCCCAGTGGCTCTGAAAGAAGCACTGGTGAGGCCCCTCTTAAAAAACCTTTCCTTGACCCTGATGTCCTGGCAAATTACTGTCCTATCTACAACCTGCCTTTTTTGAGCAAGGTTGTAGGGAAATTAGTGTCACAGCAGCTCGAGGATTGCCTGGTGTCCTCTGACATCTATGAGCCATTTCAGTCAGGTTTTTGGGCCAGACACAGCACTGAAACAGCACTGGTGATGTTGCATAACAACCTCCTCAGGGCTAGCGATAGTGGAGACAGGTCAGTTCTTGTGTGTGCTTCTCGAACTCTCTTCAGCTTCTTGATTGGCTCCCTGAGTTTTGTGGAATCACCGGTATTGTCATCAGGTGGTTTGAGTCCTATCTCTCAGGCAGGGTGCAGTGAATGGTGATGGGGAATTTCTTCTCCTGCCCAATGCCTCTGTCCTGTGGAGTGCCACAGGGCTCGATCTTGTCACCGATGTTGTTCATGGTGTATATGCTGCCCCTGGGTGAGATCATTAGACAGTACAGTGTGGAGTTTCACTGCTATGCAGATGATATCCAACTGTATTTGTCTTTTGCCCTGGAACATCCATAACTGTTGACATGCTTAACAACTGTCTGGCTAAATTAATGGTTGGATGACTTCTAGCAGGCTGAGACTTAGCCTGGCCAAGACAGAGGTACTAGTGATTGAGCCTGGTCAAGGATGCAGTGGACTGCCACCGAGAGTGGACTTAGGCCCAGTCCTGGGGTTTGCTCCACTAGTGGCATCCCTGAATGTGCAAAATCTTGGCGTGATACTGGATAGCAGATTGACCTTTTAAGATCAGGTGTTATCTGTGGTCAAAAGTGTTTTTTACCACTTACAGAACATTGCCAGGATTAAGCCCCTCGTTCTGCCCGAGGATCTGCCAATGCTAGTGCATGCTTTTGTTACCTCTAGGCTTGACTACTGTAAATCTTTGTACTTCAGGATCATGGGGGGTCCTACACAGTCTGCAGCAGAGCTGGGTGAGCCAGTGCAGGATCAAGCCAAGTTGACAGCGTTGCTGCGGCTCCAGCTTGACTGCAGTGATAAATTGCAAGTCTGTCACAAGCCGAGCTAAGCTATGCAGATACAAGCATCAGCCCAGCTGTTTAATTGCTTCTTGAAATAAGGTGCCAACTAAGGGGGCTGAGGGCTGGCCCCTGAAAATTAGATAGGGCTCTGCCCTCCCCAGGAATTTACACACAGAGTTCCAGGCAGCAGTTGGGGTTAAACTGAGGCAAAACTTTCAGAATGAAATGCTGTTAAGCCTCATCAGCCAGTCACCAGAACTTTGACAATTTTAATTCCATTCCTCAGCCAATCAGTGTGTGCCATTTCAGCAGGCATTAGGATTGGCTCAACACTGCTGCATTGGTATTTGCTCACCTGCTCTTGCTCACTCAGGCAGCAACAGGCCCAAACAGATAAGCATCGTGCTCATGCGTTTTGTATTGTCGGTGTCAGGGATCCCTCACTCACTCCCCACCACTATCATCATCGTCTTAGTTGGGTGTTGGTGTCAGGACATCCTCATTCCTTTAAGCAGGAGGCACTCCCAAGCTCGGCAGGTGGAGAGAGAGTGCAAACACACAGTATGGAATGGAGACACGGGCAGCAGCCAGCAGACACAAGGGAGCAATTGGCTTTGGATCAGACCTGGAGGCCCGGGAGGTAGTCAGAAAGCCCAAAGTCACCAAGGAGGTAGGATGTGATGAATATGGGGCAGGTAGGATTAGGAGTCAGACTCAGGGACATGTGGACTGGGGAAGGAGCAGAGCGCGGGGCTGAGTTTACTATACCACTTGCTATGGTTTGGAGAGTGCTGAGGTTCTGCTGAAGGAAAGGGCAGGCTGCGCACTGTGACCAGTCCGGTGCCAGTCCTGCAGGAGTCGGGGAGACTGCCAGTGGTTCAAACAAGAATAATTTGAACATGATGGCAGCAGCAGAAAAGGAAATGTGCGCTGTAACAAAATGTGTATTGTAACTGAAGTGAAGCTCAGGGAGTTGAACTGTCAAAGTTCTGCTGTTGAGGGGATAGGAGAAAATTGTTTGGGGCATTTCAGTTGGTTGGTAGCGTATGCTGCTATGCAGGGTACAGTGTTGCATGCAACTAGGTAGCTAAAGGGGGAATGCACCAAATGAGGCAATTTATATTCAGAAGTGTGTTCTTTATTGAAACAAAGCTCTGTTGTAAATGCATGCTTTTTTTCAGAAGGGACAGTCTGTAACTACAAACTGAGTGCAAAAACTTTGCTAATACAAACAGGAGTGCTCCCAAATTCTCCAGGGCACAGCCTAGACAGCCATGGTGCTTCGCTCTAGTTGAGCTTTGTTAGAGGGCACCATTTTGATTTTGGACAGTACATCTGTGGGGCTGGCTGCCCTCCAGTGCTGCATTGACCCTGCTCTGCTGATTGTGACTTGCCCTTCTTTTGATCTGTGTAGGGCAGTAGGGCTCTCTTGGTCTTGCCCTTTGGCTGTTGGTTAATTAGCTGTTTTGTACAGACAGGAGGGCAGTAGAGGTCAGGTGGTCAGGTCAGCATTATCAGTAGCACTACGGAGAATGAGCATTCGGTGACTTGACTCACCCCAATGCAAGCTGAAACATAATGTGTGTCTTAGAAAAAAAGCTTACGTCAATACAATTTAAGTCCACTGTGACACATTTTTAGATGTGATATTAAACTGTGCAGTAGGAGCCATATTTTATTTTTTTCCCTAAAAATGTTGGTATTTTCTCTGCTCCAACCTGCACCTCTATGCTAGCAGTGCCAAGCAAGAAATACTGTGAAGGATGGAAGAACGGTCTTTTACTATGGCTTCAATTCTTTGTATATAACTGCTCTACTATAATTGTTAACTGTAGATGTGAATATTCATCAGAAGATTGGTTATAAACATAAATGATGATATGGTGTCAGCAGCTAGCATCAAGACTCTTGTACTGCAGTGCCTTCTGTTGGGTTTACCATTACCATTATTACGTTCACTTGCGCGCATGCGCAAGGAACGTCTTGGGAGAATAGGACACTTTGGAGGTGTGACTGTCCTGTGCAATCCACTGCTCCATTGAGCAGGTGTAGCGGTCCTGCACCAATGGATGCAGGTGCTGTGTATGACAGCAGTGGTCATCACTTCAAAGAAAACCACCGCTGCGATCAGTGCTGGCAGCGCCTCTGTATGAGCTGCCAAAACAAAATACGTCCAAGTCTACACACCCCCCCCAAAGCTTTGGTGCCACGCTGGGAGCACACCCCAGCGTGGCAAATCTCGTTTTGGCCGATGGGGGTGCTCAATCCCCCATCAGCTCCATGTCCCCCCAAACTGCTTTCCCTGCTGCCACGCTGGGAGCCCACCCCAGCATGGCAAAGCGTCGCGTCGTCTGAATAAAAAAAACAACCTGTAAATAAGAAGACGTTCAATCGCTGTCTCTCCACCCCTCCCCCAACCCGCACTCCACCCACTGTGCACCCTGCCTCCCCACACCACCCCCTCACCCCATACTTACCTCGGGAGCTCAGCGCGACGATCATCAGTGGACCGGGAACACGCTGCACTCTTCAAAGTCGGCTGCGAACTGCGGAAATGCCGGTAAGCTGTATAATGGGATAGATAGGGGTTTTTCAACTTTATTGCATATCTCAGGCATTTTTTGGAATTTTTGCACCAAATTTTCAACATGGGGTTTTTGGGACCCCTTCTCATGAATGCTGTCACTGTCATGGTGTTATTCAGGCCCGAAGGGTGATTTTGCAGTCACTGTGCGAAATCACCTTTCCGGAATGATTAACGAAACGACACTGCCAGTGTTCATAAGGTGGGCTCTCAAAAAGCCTATTTTGAAAATTTGGTGGAAAAATTCCTAAAAATGACCTTTTTACGAGCGTATGTTGTTTAATTCCTAACAAGACGCCATAAGTTCACGAATTTTCAATATTTTCATCCAGATTTTCAACATTGCCATTTTACCACACCTCCTTATGAGCAGTACAGCTGTCATTTTTCACATCCTGCCCAAAACGGTTTCTACTCATGTAGCTAATAATGGCCAGTTGATGTGCGAACTCAATGTATGGGACACATTAAGAAAATCACAGTGACACTGTTAATGAGCAGAGGTCTTTAAATGGCTATGTTGAAAATTTGGTGAAAAAAATCCTAAAAATGACTGTTTTATGAGCGTGCATTGCGCAGTTCCTACGCACGCTTGTAAGTTCGCGAATTTTCAATATTTGCACTCCAATGACTTCCAAATACCTAAACAGCACATAGAAGTAAGCAACATTCAGCATTGACAAATACTTGTTTATTTTTGCATTCGCTTGCATGCATGTGCAAGGAACGTTTTGGGACATTACGACTTTTTGAAAGTGTGTGACCCTCCTGTCCAATGCAATGCACAGTGTAACATGTGCAACTCTACTGCACCAATGGATGCATGAGCTGTCTATGACAGCAGTTTGGCTGCAGTGGTCTTCAGTTAAAAGAAAAGCACCACTGCAATCAGCGGTGGTAACGTGTGTGTATTTAACATATTGACTTCACCCTTTTCCCTCTGGCTGCTAATAAAATCCCTCCCACTTCCTCCCTCTGCTGCCGTCTACCCTGCTCCCTTGTTATTGCCCCCACCAAACACATTGTATGTGAGATGGAGTGCCCAGTCCCCATTGTCTCCAGGCCCCCCCAACAAACACCCAGGTGGCATGCTGGGAGCCCACCCCAGCATGCCCATTGTCCCTGTAAATGGGAAAACTGTCCCGCAACATCTTTTGTTTTTTTAAAACCTGTGAAAACAGAAAACCGTCCCTCGCTGTGTCTTGTACCCCTCCCCGAACCCACACCCACCCTCTGCATACCCCACCTCCCCCTCACCCCATACTTAGCTCCGGAGCCTGGCGCAATGATCTTCAGTGGAGTGGGAACACGCCTGCACTCTTGAAAGCTGAACGAAACTGAAGAAATGACGGTAAGCTGTATAATGGCATAAATGTTTTTTTTCAACTTAGGTGGCTATCTCGGCAGTTTTGCAAATTTTGCACCACATTTTCAACAGGTTCTTGGGACCCCACCTCATGAATTCAGTTACTGTCATGTGAGTTATTCGTCCCCAAAGGTGATTTCATGGTCACTGCACAAAATCACCTTTTGGGATTGATTAACTAAATAACAGTGTCACTGTTAATGAGGTGGGCTCCCAAAACCCTATGTTGTAAATTTGGTGAAAAAAATTTCAAAAATGTCTGTGTTACTTAGCATGCATTACAGGCTTCCACGCGACACCGTGAATCCTCGAGAATTTGAAATATTTTCACTCCAGATTTTCAACACTGGCATTTTTTACACCTCCTTATGAACAGTACAGCTGACATTTTCACATCCTGGCTGAAATGTGTTTTGCACATCCAGCGTTCAATGGTGTGGTCACAGTGAGAAATCAATGCTCAGGACAGATTATGAAAATCACAGTCACACTGTTCATGAGCAGAGGTCCCAAAATGCCTATGTTGAAAATTTGGTGACAAAGTCCACAAAATGACTGTGTCATGAGCGTTCATTGCGCAGTTTCCATGTACGCTTGTAAGTTCGAGAAATTGTATTTTCACTCCAGATGTTCAACATTGCCATCCCTTCACACCTCCCTATGAATGCTACAGCTGTCACTTTTCACATCCTGCCCGAACTGTGTTTTTGCACATGTGGAGCAGAATGGTGTGGTCGCTGTGGGAAATCAATGTTCAGGACAGATTAACAAAATAACAGTGGTACTGTTCATAAGCAGAGGTCTCAAATGCTTTTATGAGGTGGGGGTAACAAAAAGTTCATGCTGAAAATTTGTAGTGCAAATACCAGCAATCGCACAGGGCATTAGGGTAAAGCACCATACGTGCCAAATACCACTGCAAATACCTGCAAGCGAACGTCCGGCATTGACAAATGCTTGTTGTTTCATGTACTTGTCATTTGGTACCAGTTTCACTCCTTTTAGTGATTTCACAGAGAGGGTGGTGGATGCATGGAATGGCCTAAATGCATGGGACAGACATAAGGCAATTCTGGTGGGGGATAGGAAGAAGTAGGCTGTTGGTTAACTAAGATCTGCAGCTTATCCAATAGGTAGAGAAATGGGCAGACTAGGTGGGCCAAATTATCCTTATCTGCCATCAAAGTCTATGTTTCTATGTAAAAGGACCTTGAAGAAACTTTTTTCATACAAATTAAAGCTTTAAAGAACTCACTTGTTTAACACAAAACAACATGAAATGAAACAAAATGCATCTAAAATCCCTATGGCATCCAGGGACCTAGGTGGCCCCATGACCCCCAGGCTATTTATTATCAATTACAATTGAAATAAAACAAGCCTTTTATTGTGCTTTTTTAAAAAGCACAAATAGGCACCAATTGACATCCAAAAATTAAATGAATGAATGTAAAATAGTAGGCTTTCAGTTGATTGTATGACTATAACATGATTCTACTACAGTGTCTGTATATTGGGAGACTGGGAATAGAACAGCGGGCAGGGTCAGCTGATAGCATGCAGAGTCAGGTGTTACAAATGATGTTTTCCACTCTTCTGTAAGCAAAAGAACGTGTGATGTGAGCTCAGGTTTAAGATCATGCCAAAACTTGAGGTTTTCCTAGGCATAACTATGCCACACTGCTGTTGGACAGTTTTCCAGGCCAGCTACTGTCTTGCAGGACTGGCCAGCTTGTGCACTTGCAGGCAGCTGGGGACTATGAGGAAGACAGATGGCAGATGGAGGCAGTGTATACCAGTGCACTTCATGGAACTCAGGATTAAGTCTGTTGAGATTAGCAGTGATCAGTTGGTCATTGTGTGTGGTAGGAGTCAGAGTCAGGAGGCTATGGGGTGGGCAGATATTGAGGTGAAACAGGGATGGGACCCAAACAGCCAGCTGGCAAGTGAGCAGCAGCTGAACTCAGTTGGGGTCAGCCCATGATGGATAAGGCCAGGCCTCCCTGCAGAATCTGTAGAGGCAGTCTTATTCAAAGCTGAAAAGGACCAGTCTTTGGGTGGGGGTAAGGTGAGGTCTCATTGGAGCTGGTGGAGTTAAAGAGAAGGGAGGACAACTTGAAAGCACATCAGATGGAGTAAGGAGTGGTCTGCCTGGGTGGTCCTGCTGTCAGCTGCAAGCCTATGACCCTCTTGGGGGAACTTGAAGTAAACGAGTGAGGGAGGGAACAGCTACCTACCAAAAACAAGCATTTGTCAATGCCGAATGTTTGCTTGCTAGTATTAGCACTGGAAATGCAGGAGTTAGATGCAGAATAGGAATGGCAGTGAAGTATTGCACTTCATGCCAACCCCACCTCCACACTGCAGAGATGGACAGGCATTAGGGTATGCATTTGGGTCATCACCCACAAAGTTCATGCCATTTCACCTCACCCTATCCTGCAGACACTGACAAGTGTTGAGGTGTGCCTTGGGGTATTCAGCTTTACACTCACCCCATTCAATAAGAAAATACAGTGAGATGGGTGCAGCACAGGAGAATGGGGTGAACTTTGGGGCTGAAGAGCCCAAGGCACACCTCAATGCCTGTCACTGCCTGCAGGGTGGGGGTGAAATGGCATGAGCATTATAGTCAGCAAACCAAAGGCACACCCCTGATGCCTGTCAGTCTGTACAGGGTGGAACGATATGGTTAGAAACCCCTAACACCCCGGGCATTTGTTGGTATTTGCACTACAAATGTTCAACATGGCCTTTTTGTGACCCCAACCTGATGAAAGCATTTGGGACCTCTGCTCATAAACAGTGGCACTGTGATTTTGCTAATCTGTCCCGAACGTTAATTTCCCACAGTGACCGTGCCATTGTGTACCAGATGTGCGAAACCACAATTCAGGCAGGATGTGAAAAATTACAGCTGCACCATTCATAAGGAGATGTGAAGAGATAGCAATGTTGGAAATCTGAAGTGAAAATATTAAGAATTCTCAAAGTTACAAGCGTACATGTAAACTGCGCAATGCATGCTTGTAACATAGCCATTTTTATGTTGGCTTGCGTGCTTGCATGCCAGCCAATATCTTGTGATAGTAGCAGATTTTGGGGGTGTGACAGTGTAGGGGAATGCAGGGCACACATTAGTAGTGTGTCCCTCATTCCCCAATAAGCAAGCATGCAGGCTCTCATACAAGAAATATGTAAAAATGTCACCACATGGAAGAAAAGTGCCATTGCAATGAGAGAC
Organism: Neoceratodus forsteri; assembly: GCA_016271365.2. NCBI lineage: Eukaryota > Metazoa > Chordata > Ceratodontiformes > Ceratodontidae > Neoceratodus > Neoceratodus forsteri. The sequence goes on from JADMNL010000026.1 coordinate 358,486,839, forward strand.
AAGCTTGTCATGCAATGGCACAATAACACACCACCCAACGTGATTTTCCTGGAGAAGTATTTCAACAAACATGGCGGCAGTGGCTGCTGCCGCCTGCCACACAATGTGAAGGCAGCCGACTTCAGGGGTGCCCAATCCCCCTGTCGGCATGTAAAATCATCCCCCCTTCCCCAAGATTGTGTGGCATACTGGGAGCCCATCCCAGTGTGCCTGTGCATAAGGGAAGCCAACGGTCGTCAGCATGTTCCACCCTGCCCCCATTCTGAGCCACACTGGGAGCCCACCCCATTGTGGCCAACATTGGTCCTCCAAAGTCATGGAGCAGACTGGGAGCCCAGCCTGTTGTGCACAACACCTGTAAAAAAGAAGAAAACTGTCCGCGGTGTTCCTTTTTTTTTTTTAAATACCTGCAAAAAAGAAAATGGTCCCTCGCCGAGGGGTCCCCTTCCCCAACCCACACCACTCTCTGTGCACCCCACCTCCCCACACCCCCCTTATCCCATACTTACCTCTGGAGCTTGGCATGATGATCTTCGGTGGAGCAGGAATATGTCTGGACTCTTCAAAGCCAACCGTGAACTGAAGAAATGCCAGTAAGCTGTATAATGGCATAAATGAGTTTTTTTCAACTTTGGTGCACATTGCAGCCATTTTTTTGAATTTTGCCTCCAAATTTTCAACATGGGGTGGTTAGGACCACATCTCATGAACACATACACTGCCATCTCGTTAATCAGGCCCAAAAGGTCATTTTGTGGTCATTGCGTGAAATCACCTTTTGGGACCAAGTAACAAAATGACAATGCCACTGTTCATGACATGGGGTCCCAAAAACCCTATCTTACAAATTTGGTGGAAACATTGAAAAAAATGACCGTGTTATGAGCATGCATTGTGCAGCTTCAAAGCATGCTTGTAACTTTGACAATTTTTCATATTTTCACTCCATATTTTCAACATTGCCCTTTTTTCACACCTCCTTATGAACAGTACAGCTGTCATTTTCCACATCCTGCCTGAAATGTGCTTTTGCACATGTGGCACACAATGGCGCAGTCACTGTGGGAATCAATGTTCGACCCAGATTAACAAAATCACAGTAACACTGTTCATGACCAGAGTTCTTAGAATGCCTATGGTGAAAATTTGGTTATACAAATCCCCCAAAATAATTGTGTTACGAGTGTGCTTTATGCAGCTTCTATGCATGCTCATGATGTCACCAATTTCCCATATTTTCACTCCAGATTTTCAACAATGTCATTTTTTCACACCTCTGCATGAACAGCGCAGCTGTCATTTTTCACATCCTGCCCAAAATCTGTTTTTGCACATGTGGTTCCAAAATGCACAGTCACAAACAAACTCACAATGCCACTGTTCATGAGGTGGGGTCACAAATGGCCCATGTTGAAAATTTGAAGTGAAAATATCAATAAATGCCCTGGGTATTGGGATGTTGCCCCACCCTGTACAGCCTGACAGATGTCAGGGGCGTGACTTGCCATTGTCGACTGTAATGCTCACACCATTCCACCCCCCCCACCCTGCAGCCAGTGACAGGTGTCAAGGTGTGCCTTGGACTGTTTAGCCCCAACGTTCACCACATTCTCCTACACTGCACCTATGTCAGTATATTTCCTTATGGAATGGGGTGAGCATAAGGCCTGAAGACCCCAAGGCACACTGTGGCACTTGTCAGTCTCTGAGGGGTAGGGTGAGTAGGGTGAAGTGACATGGCATGAGCGTTATGGCCAGCAACCCAAAGGCAAACCCCAATGCCTGTCACTCTCTGCACAGTGGGTGTGGGGTTGCCGTCAGTTCACTACTTCATTGTCAGTCCTATTGTGCATGTCTCTAACTCCTGCACTACCAAGGCCAGTACCAGCAAGCCAACATTCGGCATTGACAAATGCTTGTTTTGAATACTTTCACCAAATTTTCAACATAGACATTTTGAGCCAGATGTGTGAAAACACATTTTGGGCAGGATGTGAAAAATGACAGCTGTATTGTTCATAAGGAGGTGTGCAAAATGGCAGTGTTGAAAATCTGGAATAAAAATATAAAAAATTCTTGAATCTATGAGTGTGCATGGAAACTGCACAATGCACGCTCGGAACATAATTATTTTGTGGAATTCTGTCACCAAATTTTCAACATAAACATTTTGGGACATCCCCTCATGAACAGTGTCACTGTGACTTTCTTAATCTGTCCCGAACATAGATTTCCGACAGTGGCCGTGACACTGTGCGGTGGATGTTTGAAAACACATTTTGGGCAGGATGTGAACAATGACAGCTGTACTGTTCATAAGGAGGTATGTAAAAATAGCAATGTGGAAAATCTAGAGAAAAATCTCAAAAATTCTCAAAGTTACGAGTGTGCATGCAAACTGTGCAAAGCTCGCTCATAAGACAGCCATTTTTCAGAATATTTTCACCAAATATGCAACATACGCTTTTTGGAAGCACTCCTCATGAACAGTGGCACTGTCATTTCATTACTTAATCCTGAAAGGTGATGCCGCACAGTGACCGTGAAATTACATTTTAGGACTGAATAGGGGTGGGCAAAAGTTGCAAATTCTGCTTTCGCGGAACTTCTGCGAAATTTCAGAAATTTCACAGAAATTGTGGCACTTTCACCATTGGCAAAACTGGGATTTTCCATGGCTTTTCACTGAGTTCTGTGGACTTTTTTTGTGAACTGCAGAAAAATTTATATAACCTGCAGAATTTATTCTATCCACAGTTTAATGAACTGTCAGTGAATGAACGCCTGCTTGAACAACCGTGTGGTCATTCACTGACAATTCAGTGGGCCACTGGTAGTGGAGGAGAGAGGAGTGCTGTGCTGGTGGCCCACTCAGGGGCAAGGAAGGAGAGGAGTGGGGTGGTGGCAGATGAACTTTCAGGGTGGTGGTTGGGGGGTTCAATAAACACCAAGGAATTGGGATTATTTTTTTTTATAAGGGATCTGGGATGGGGAGGTCCACTAGACACCAGGGAATACTGGGAATAGGGGGGATGAGTTGGTGGACTTCTGGCTGTTTATTTGTGGATTAAGGAATCCAGGATAGGGATGGTGGTCTGCTAGACATCAGGGAAACAATATGTTTTGGGGGCCATGATCAGTGGGTGAGGGGCCACTAGAAACCAAGATGGTCCATGGAAGGGAGTGAGGGTATTTACTGGGACCCCGATCAGTGGGAGGCAGATTAATGAGTTAAACTGCAGTTAAAAAAAGCCTCAAAACTGACCACAGACAGTGATCCTTTCTGTGGATTTTTCTACCACAGTTTAATAAATTAACCTGCAGTTCGAATATATTTTTTCCGCAGTTTTAAGGTGTAATTTCTGTGAAAGTTCCGAAAATTATTTCTGAACTTTCATGGAATCGAAATTTGTACTTTCGCTGAAATTCCACCTGCAGAAAATTTTTTATGCACATCCCTAGGACCGAATAATGCCAAGACAATGACTGAATTCATGAGAAGGGGTCCCAAGAAACCCACGTTGAAAATGTGGTGCCAAAAGTCAAAAAAATGGCCTAGATATCCACATAAATTGAAAAAAAGCATTTATGCCATTATACAGCTTTCCGGCATTTCTTCAGTTTGCGTTCGACTTTGAAGAGTGCAGATGTGTTCCCGGTCCCGGGAGATTGTCACGCTAGACTCCGGAGATAAGTATGGGGCGAGGGTGTATGTGGGGAGGTGGGATGCGCAGGGGGTTGGTGCAGGTTGGGGGAGGGGACCTGACCACCGAGGGGCCATTGTCTTTGTTTCAGGGAGAGAAAAAAAAAAAAGATACTGTGGGAAGGTTTTTTTTTTTTTTTTTTTGCAGGCTTGCTTTGGGCACACTGGGATTTTTGGGGAGGGGACTTAAGCCAATGGGGATGGGGCCTCTGTCGGCAAGGAAAGCCTGTTTGGGGGGAGCATGATGCTGAGGTGGATTGAGCACCCCCTCGGCACACAACAAATGGGGAGGGGGACATTATGCTGCTGGGGAGTGGGCTCCCCTGTCAGCAAATGAACTGGGTCGGGGGCATGCCGACAGGGGGATTGGGCACCCCCATCGGCTTTCATGGGCACTCTGAGGCAGATGGCAATAGCCGACACCATGTTACTGGAAATGTTACACCAGGCAAGGTACCGCACTGCAATGATGGATCGCTTCCTCATTGCAGTGACGATTTCATTTCAAGTTGGTTGCACTCTTGCTGAACTAGTGTCAGCAGCAGCATGCCACCACATTGGGGAAAGGAGGCCAAGCCTTTAAATGCACTAGTGGCACTGTCCGCCTCAGTGCCGCACTTCCAAAACCCCGCTTCTCTCCTAAGCCATCACACAATGTTTCTTGCACATGCACGCAAGCAAACATAAAAAAAAAATCAGACCTCTGTATGGATTATGTTGTCAGAGTTGTATTAATATGTTGACTTGGGCATAAGGTGGTACTGCTGTGTGGGGCTTGTAGTTTCTGCTGTGGGGGTGGCTTGGAGTTGTTAAGGGGGGGTTAGAGGGGGTGTTGCTTTCCAGGGAGTGGGACGGTCATCCTTAGCAGATGGTCAGGTTCATTGTGCAGGCATGGTATGGTATTGTGAGCACATTGGTGCATGAATCCCAAATCTGTTTTCTTTAACTGATATCACCAAGACTCGGGCTACAACATGCATTATGGAGACAAACTTTTCATCAGGAAAGGGGTGGGGGTACATTAAAGGTCTGCTTTGAATAACAGTAAAAGGTTGAAAGTAAAAAACCAAAACACAGAGACAAGATAAGAAGAAAGACTTTATTAAACTGCCACAGAAACAACAAATTAAAGGATTAAGTAATTACCTGCTCTTTTAAGTTGGACACTGCTCATTTGGGTGATGTTCCTCTTAAATAGTAGGGCTGTGCATGACCCGAATACTATTTTTTGAATACCACGAATAGTAGGCTTCCTGAATATTCGGATGCATTTTCCGAATACATGTAGTTCACTATTCAAGAACTACTATTCAATGAGATTCCCAAGTCTCACAGAGCTTTATTGGCCAATCAAAAACTGTTTCTTGAGCTGAAAGGCAAGCACACCATGTGACTTCCTTACCCTGAGCTGGTAGAAGACAGGAGACAGTGGTTTCTGAGAACTGCTCTGCAGTACTTCTGAGACCTCAAACTTGCGCCAGCCAACATATTGCAGCAGTAGCAGATTTGAAGGTGCTGTCCCTGTGGGTGAATGCAGGGCACGCATCAGTAGGTGCATTCCTCATTCCACAATAAGGCAGCTGCAGGCGCTGGCAGCAGCAACATGAAAACTGGCCACCAGATCTAAGAAAAGGTCCGCCGTCATGCAGCGGCCTTCCTTTCCTGATGAAACAGTTCGATAAACATGGTGGCATTGATTGCTGCCGCACAGAGCACTGACTTCAGGGGTGTCCAGTCCCCTTGTCAGCATGCCCGACCCACTTCATTTGCCGACAGGGGAGCCCACTCTCCATCGGCATAATGCCCCCTCCCATTTAAAGTGTATGCCGAGGTGGTGCCCAATCCCCCTCAGCACCATGCGCTCCCCCAAACAGTCTTTCTTTGCCGATGGGGGGGGGCCCAATCCCCGTTGGCTTAGGTCCTCCCTTCCTCTTTTAATTTTTCAATGGGGGAGCCCACTCCCAGTCGGCATAATGTCCCCTCCTACCACTTTTGTTGTGTGCCGAGGGAGGTGAATAAATCCCCCTCAACTCTTGTCCCCTCCTTTGGTATGTGCCGACAGGGGTGCCCAATCCCCCCCCTCGGCTGCAGCACTCCACCCAAAACACTCAGGCTGCATGCTGGGAGCCCACCCCAGCATGCCAAAGCCCCTGTAAAAAAAAAAAAAAAAAGTCCTGCAATGTTTTTTTTTTTTTTAAACCTGTAAATCAGGGAAATGGTCCTCAGGTCTGTCATGCTCCCTCCTCAACCGCACCCACCCTCTGTGTACCCACCTCCCCACATCCCCCTCACCCATACTTACTCAGAGCCTGGTGACAATCTTTGGTGGACGGAACATCTGCATTCTTCAAAGCCGAAACGAATTAACTGAAGAAATGCCGTAAGGTGTATGATGGCATAAACAGTTTTTTCAACTTTGGTGCATATCTCTGTCATTTTGGGGAATTTTGGCACCAAATTTTCAACATGGGGTTATTGGAACACCTCCTCGTGCATTCAGTCACTGCCATGGCATTATTCAGTCCTGAAAGGTGAATTCACAGTCACTGCACAGAATTACCTTTCACGACTGATTAATGAAATGACAGTGTCACTGTTCATGAGGGGGGCTTTCAAAAAGCCTATGTTGCAAATTTGGTGACAAAAATAAACTGTTTTATGAGCGTGTGTGTACAGTTTCCACGCATGCTCGTAACTTCATGAATTTGTAATATTTTCACTCCATATTTTCAGCATTGCCATTTTCCCACATCTCCTTATGAACAGTACAGCTGTCATTTTACATATCCTGGCCAAAATGTGTTTTCGCACGTCCAGCACAGAATAACGCAGTTGCTGTGTGAAATCAGTTTTTGGGACAGTCTGACAAAATGACAGTGACACTGTTCATGAGCAGAGGTCCTAAAATGCCTGTGTTGAAAATTTGGTGATGAAAGTCCATCAAATGACTGAGTTACAAGCATGTGTTGCGCAGTTTCCACGCACCCTTGTAACTTTGCATACTTGCAATATTTTCATGCCAGATTTTCAACACTGGCATTTTTTCACATCTCCTTATGAACAATACAGCTGTCATTTTTCACATCCTGCCTGAAATGTGTTTTCGCACCTGTGGCGTACAATGGCGTGGTCATTGTGAGAGATCAACTTTTGGGACAGATTAAAAAAATATCAGTGCCACTGTTCATGAGGGGAGGTCCCAAAATGCCTATGTTGAAAATGTGGTTTAAAACCCCCCCCAAAATAATTGGGTTATGGATGTGCGTTGCGCAGTTTGTATGCATGCTCATGACTTCACCAATTTTTCATATTTTCACTTCAGATTGCCATTTTTTTACACCTCCTCATGAACAATGCAGTTGTCATTTTTCACATCCTGCCCAAAATGTGTTTACATACTTGTGACGCCAAATGGCACAGTCTCTGTGCAAAATCACCTTTTGGCTAACAAACTGATACTGCCGCTCTTCATGAGGTGGGGTCACAAAAAGCCCTTGTTGATAATTTGGAGTGAAAATACCAATACTCGCCTACGGTGTTAGGGTTTCCAACTGTTACTCCCCACCCTGTAGAGACTGACAGGCGTCAGGGGTGTGACTTGGGATCATCAGCTGTAATGCTCCTGCTGTTTCACTTCACTCCCCCACCCTCAGCCACTGACAGGCATCGAGGTGTGCCTTAAAGTGTTCAGCCACAAAGTTCACACCATTCTCCTATACAGCACCCACCTCAGTGTATTTCCTTATGGAATGGGGTAAGTATAATACCCAAGGACCCCAAGGCACACCATGACACTTGTCAGTGTCTACAGGGTAGGGTGAGGTAAAATGGCATAAGCGTTGTAGCTGACAACCCAACTCCGCACCCCAATGCCTGTCAGCCTCTGCAGGGTGGGGGTGGGGTTGGTGTCAGTGCAATACTTCCCTGCCACTCCTATTATGCATCTCTAACTCCTGCACTACCAATGCCAATGCCAGCGAGACAACATTCAGCATTGACAAATGCTTGTTTGATCAGTGTCAGAAAAACTGTTTGGCTTTCTGACAGGTATTTTGTCCTTTTTGTATACTCAGTTACAGGGAATAGGAGGGCTGTCTGCTAACACCCCTTTTCTGCTGCTAACATAGCTCCAGTGTGATTTTTTTGGGTGAAGCACATTTTAGTTTTGGATTTTGTTTTTTTTTCTGTTGTCTGGTTCCAGGCTTGGTTCCCTGCATAACTGAGGAGGGTGTTTGCTAACTCCCCCTCTTGTAGGTCACTGCTTATGATTTACTGTATATGTGCATAATATTTGATTTTGCATGGCTTTACCCTGCATGTGCATGCTTAATATATTTTTTCATGAGGCAGTGCCACACGTGTGCACAGCTGTGTACACAGAATTGGAAATAAACTTCTTCAGTTCTAAGCCCATCAGGCTTGACTCACTTTATTATTGTTAGTCCTCTGGTTCCGGGGATAGATCCCTGTACACATGAGGAGTGTGTTGGCTGACCCCCCCCTTCAACAGCCCACTGCACACAATTAACCTGTGCTTGTGAAAAATACCCCCCCACCGTGAGTCTGTGCCTTGTGTGTGCACAGCTGTGCACATGCATTTTTCTGTTTGTTTGTTGCTGTTTTGTTAATTAAACTATTGCACTTAGTGGGGCAGGCCTGTCTCACTGAGTGGACTGTATGTCATCTGTCTGTTCCTTGCTTGGTTCCATGTTTGACTAAATAGGTTGCCCTTTTCTTCCCCTTCTTAGTAGCAGTGTTTTTCTTTACTGCTACTTTTTGTGGTGCAGTATAACTGGTAAGGTTGGTGTATTACTGTAGTTCCACGAGCACGAAGTAAAGCATCACACACACAGGTACTACGTAGTAATAGTTTGTGTTTTACCCAGTAACCACTAGTGACCTGATCCATCATGTCTTTAGCAATCTTTCAAACATGCTTGTTCCGGCCCCATCAAAGCATCTGCACTGCTGGCCCCAAGTGATGAGGGACAGGATGATAGACCCACAAACGTACAGCACATCCAGGCAATTACTGCTAGTGTTGTCCCTGGGCTACCGACACCCCCAAAAATCTATGTAGAACAAAGGAAGCACTTGGCAGGGGGGGGCAGCAGTGGGGCATAAAGTTGCCAATACATTTGTTTATGCTAAGGCTGGAGGATGTCAATACAGCCCTGGTGTTTTGACCAGAATCTGGTGTTTCTCAGGGTGCATGTCAGGAATGTACAAACACACTATGAATATACTATCCTTAAAAAAACACATACACCATAAATAAAGGAAGATAAAATGAATGAGACTGAGATGTCTTTGTGTAACCCCTAAGTGGCGCTATCCCAAGGGTTACTAACCCTGCCTGCTTGGCTAGTAGCAGGTTAAGGGGCCTGGGTACTGAAATGGGTGCCTCCACCCAGAGGTCAGGGTTGTTAGTGGTCAACCTAACCTGGGCACAGCCCTCCGGGGACACTGTAACCCCCCTCTTTCCCTTCTAGTGGCCTGAACAATATACAATAATCACTGTCACAATGACCCTTTTTCACCAGGCAATTACCCACACTGTTTACACTTACCACTAGGACTGGTTCCTCTAGCTTGACCCTGGGGACCCCCTGTAAAACAAGGTTATGCACAGCAAATTGCAACAGTACAGTACTCTTGGCACAAACTGGAACCACAGTCAGATTAAACGCAAAAAGATTATTCAGGGGACTTGAACAAGGGAGGGGCGTAATCAGGTTGATTGGTCTTAAGGCTAAATCAATCAGACAGTTATGCATGCACTTCCAAGTCCCTACACAGTCACACACTCTGGGTACCCAGGTAGGAAAAAGGTGGGCTAGCCAGAACCATTGCCCAGGGTAGGCCCGGCGTCGCAGCTGGTTGGGACCCTGTGATGGAAGAAAGTAACATGCACAACACACACCATTTGTAATCTGGAGCTGGAGGGCTCAGTTTGTGAAAGAAAAGACAACAAAGCAATCAGATGACAACACTTTAGATTTAGCTGTTGTTGCAGGGAGCAACCCTGATGTTTAGTCATGATACCCAATACAGGACACAGGCAGGACAAAATCGAGACTGCAGGTTGTTGAGCTGGAGTGCCAGGAGAAGCAGAGCCCACACAAATCACCAAGGCATTGTTCTTGTTCAAGGTGTTGAGCAGGGGGCTGATCCCCAGGCAGGTCTCTCGTCGATGGCTTTCTCTGTGTAGTGGGTAGTCTGGCTGGGCCAGTGTAGCAAGGCCCAGACCAAATGGAGATGCAAATGGATTTAGTTCATTGGAGCTGTATGCAGCCTCCAGCAAGTAAAACACAGATCAGCACACAGTGGGGAACCAAATCACGACCCCACTAACAGCACACAGCACATTTACATGTAAGAAATTCTACTGTACCAGGCAGATTATTATCTGATTGCAATTACAGAGTCTCTGCACAAACTGGGAGTTCAAAGGTGGCTGCATGGAAATCCTGACAGGCAGATCGCATTCAGCAAATCTTTGGACTTCTTCAGGTTAAAGCCTGGTCACAGTTCTGTGGCTTAAATTGTCCTCACAATTTGGATTCAGTCCGAATAAACTTCAATTTCCCTCTCAGGGACAGCAGGCAGACATGCAGGCCAAAACTCAGCCCTTTCACAGTTCTCTCGTGCGAATCTATGCAGGAATACTGCTTGACTATCTCGAGCTGTTACTTTTTTCACTTCCCAATTCAAACTAAAAGTAGCTGCAAGCAGCCTGAGACTTTCCCCAGGATCCAAAAGGTTTGGTTGGCTGATTTCTCTGTCAGTCACAACAAGGGTTCCCCCTTCAGGTTAATTTAGGCACAAAAAAAGCAAAACTACAATTCCTACAGAATTTTGCTCCCACAAAGCCCCTGGGGACAGGCTCCATTTTAGAGTCCCCAAAGGTACTGACTGGCCCATTTCAGCAGTCCAGGACCAAGATGGTCGAGATAAAGAGAAATGCCTATGCTGTGAAGAAGGCAGGTTAGACAAACTGCAATATTATTACTACAGTCAATTCCATTTGTGTGCACAACCTCGGGACCTCCCGGAGTTGTGCACACAACTGAAAATGCACTAAACTGAAAACGGATCTTTTAAAACAGAGACAGAAGTGTCTTTTTTTTTTTAACGATCATCAGTTTAATAGTTGTAGAAACAAATGTTATACACATTAAAATCATGATCCATTACTGGATAAAACTGAATGCAGGCATTCGCGTTGGCTGAGTATTGGACAGGTAATGCCTCAGTAGTTACACCTTTAAAACACCTTGGTTTCTTAGATTTTCCCACAATCAATAGTGGCATTTTCTTTGTCCTGATGCTGTTAGCGCAGACAAGCACTGAAACTCGCTCTTTTGCCTTTTTGTGACCTGAAACATAGTCCTTCTTAAAAGATAGCGTGCCATCAGGCATGGCTCTGAAAACAGTGCTGTCTCGTCGGCATTAAAGATGTCTCTCGGGGAAAAAGAGTTTGTGATTGTGGGCAGCACCTCTGTAACCCACCGCTCCAAGGTCTCAAAATCGCTCTCTGCTCGTTCCCCATGAACATGCTTGTAGCCGACTGAGTTATGGGCTTTCCAGCCTGACAACCAGCTAGCAGTTGGTTCGAATGCAATGCCCATGCTAGCGGATAGACTCTTAGCCTTCTGTAGTAAAATCTGTCCAGACAGTGGCACCCCATGATCTCTGGCAGCTGTGAACCAGCGTAAAAGAGCATCTTCGACTCTGCTATCTTTCCCATCTCTTTTTCGCTTTTGGTGTTTGCTGGCTCCAGCGCTCCACTCTTGAAGAATGTTCTCTTTATTTTTCAAAATTCTGCCAACACAAGACACATCAGTGCCAAAGTCTAAAGCCAACTCCTTTTGTGTTATGCTGGGTACCTGTGCTCGATCCAGAAGCTGGACCTTTTTGCTCGAGTTTTAAAACATTTCACTTCAGCTTCTCCATGCTGGCGTTCAAGGGCAGACAGCAGAGAAATCTAGCTAAGACAGTTAAACTAGACAATTTCTAATGCAGTAGCCCACAGCTGAAACTGATTAGGTGTTAATCACCGTTTAGTGAGAACCGGGAACCTAGCGCTAAACAAAGACAAGCAAGCAAGGTAATTAACACCTCTCAGAAGCACCTTGAATCTGCTAAGTACAGGCAAAAAACAGTGCACACAACCAAAATTCATTGGGCACATAACTGAAATATTTAACACTGTGCTACCGGGCAATTGATTCGGGACCAGACAAATGTGTGCACACAAACAGAATGTGCACACATCCGAATGGCACACAAGTGGAATCGACTGTATTCTAATAAATGATCAGCAAACAAGTACATATTTTAACAGAGCTCCCTCTGCGCTAATAGTGGTGGCAGAATGGAGTGATTATTTGGCAACTCGGGTGGAACAGATTAATTATGACTGCAACCCAGGCAGCTCTTAAAGAGACAGTACACAGAGGCTATACAGGCACTATCTGGCAATACATTTAAACTGCTAAAATGCAGACCACCAGCCTGGCAGTGAGCATTTAGGCACACTCAAGGAAGACTTTCTGGGAACCCCCATTTGTAGGGGGGTTAAACCTGTAACAAAACAATCCACAACTAACATTCCCAAGGATGAAACACTGCATCAAGATTATTAAACATGGTTCTGTGACAAGCTAGCCTATGGTAGACAGAGAGGCAACATGCTGGGTTTAAAGTTCACAGAAAAAAAAATACTTTTATTGCTCCAAATGTAAGTTATTGCTCCAGAAAAGCATACTCAGTCAGTTCAGCTTCTCCAGCCTGGTCAGGTAACATAAAGGTTAACACAAAACAGTTCTTTCAGGCTGCCTTGACAAAAGGAATCTTTGAACCATCTATGTGGGCCAGCAGTTTGTTCAATATACAGTCTCAAACAAAAAGCAAACAGTTTTTCCTGTTTGCCTTATTTGTAGGCTGTTATCAGCAGTACATTTCACTCACTGTTTTTGGCCCAGCTGACTAGTCTGATCCTTTACATCAGTACTCTCTGCTCTAGAAATGGTCTGTTTCTAAGCAGCAGGTTTCAACTTCTTCCCAAAGGCTCTCTCCAATACTTAAGCATTCTCCTCTGGTTCCTGTTTTACATTCCGCCCTCTATCTTGCAGGGTTCCCTGCCTAGGAGTCTCTGCTTCCTGTAGCAGTTTCCAGCTTCTAACTGACTCCTTGCTGGATTCTCTCTGCCTTGTAGCAATCCCTCTAATTAGCAACACCTGGGGAGGCACCTTCCCTTGCCTGTTCATGTTGCATTCCCTGCATTTCCTCAGCCTCAAACAAGATGTTAACCTCTTGTTTCCCAGTGTAGTGTTTACACCTTCACATACCTCCCCCCTTTTTGCGAAGGCACAGTTGGTCGGCCCCTGACCAATCCTCTCCCAGGACAGGGAGTCTGCATTTCTATGCTGAGTCCTGGCCTGGTGGTGCACTGTAAAGGAAAATGGCTGGTACCACCTGGTGATGTGGGGATTGTCATCCTTCATCACCTGTGACCCCCTCAGAGGGACATGATCTCTGACCAAGATAAACTGCCAGCCATGCAGCTAGTAGTGGAGGGTGTCCACAGCCCACTTGACTGTGAGACACTCTTTCTCTATCACCGCATAGTTCTTCTCCCAGGGAAAGAGTTTCGGACTGAGGTAGAAGATAGGATATGCCTCCCCCTCAAACTCCTGGGACAGCACGGCTCCTAGCTTAACTTCAGAGGCAATCGTCTGCAGGATAAAGGTCCTGTTGAAGTCCAGACTGCGTAACACTGGCTCTCTGCACAGTGTCACTTTGAATTGTGCGAAGGCCTGGTCACACTCTTCTGACCATTGGACCTTACTGTGTGCAGATTTCCAGATGAGGTCTGTAAGGGGGCTGACAATGGTGGAGAAGTGTGGTATGAACTGGAGGTAATACCCTGCCAATCCTAAGAAGGCCCTCACCTGTGTTTTTTGTGGTGGGTACTGGGCACTCTGCTATGGCTTGGACCTTACTGACCAAAGGTCTCATCTGTCCATTGCCTATACAGTATCCTAAGTACTTCATTTCAGCTTTGGCCAAAGCACACTTCACTGGATTGGCCATCAGCCCTGCTTCTTGTAAGAACTGTAGTACAGCTGCCACCTTGGATACATGGGACTCCCAATCAGTGCTGTGGATCACCACATCATCTAGGTAAGCAGCTGCATAGTGGGCATGGAGTCGCAGCAAGCAATTCATGAGCATTTGAAAGGTTGCAGGTGCCCCGTTTAAGCTGAAAGGCATGGTACAGAACTGGTATAGCCTAAAGGGGGTTGCAAAGGCTGTCTTTTCCCGAGACTCTGGGGTCAAAGGGATTTGCCAGTACCCTTTCGTTAGGTCCAAAGTTATGATGTACTTGCTTTCCCCATGTCTATCCAACAGTTTGTCTACCTGAGGCATGGGGTAGGCATCGAACTTCAAGATGGCATTGACTGTGTGAAAATCAATACAGAAGTGGGTAGCCCCACCTTCTTTAGGTACTAACACTATGGGGTTACACCAATCACTGCTGGATTCTTCAATCACACCCTAACTCTAGCATGTCCTGCAACGCCTACTTAACAGTGTCTCGTACTGCTTCTGGCAAGCGATACAGTCGCTGCCGCACCTTCTCCCCTGTCTCTGTTTCTATATGATGAGCTATCATATGAGTTGCCCCCTGGAGGAAGGAGAAAACATCCAAAAACTGGCTTATCAACTCTCCTAGTTGCTGTTTCTGTTGGTGAGACAGCTGTTCTCCCACTGGGACTTGAATCCCCAGATCCTCATCTGGCACTTGGGGTCCCAGATCCACTATGTCTGGTTCAGGGGAAATCAATAGGCTATCCCTCTGGTTCCAGAATTTCAGCAAATTGACATGGTAGCTATGGGTCTCTTTTCATCTCTCTGGCTGGCAAAGTTCATAGTCAACTGGGACCACCCTCTGGGTAACTTCGTAAGGCCCCTTTCATTTGGCTAGAAGCTTATTCTGGCTGCTGGGCAACAAAACTAGTACCTGATCCCAGGGCTTCAGATAATTATTTTGGGGTGGAAGTCAAATACTTCCATGGCTTGAAATATGGAAGTCATTTCAGTTTTACTGGAGTCAAAATACTCCAGGTGTCAATTTTTTGGAAGTCAGAATAACTCCATCCAACAAATTGTGGCAGTCAAAATACTTCCAGTCCCATACTTTTAGAAGTCAACTCATTGGCCTTCTGAATACCTCACTGTAATCCATGCTACATCCACATAAATATGTTCCTTAATGTTAGAAAATGAAAACAGTACAGTAATCATTTGCAGACATGGGTTTATTTCATGAATCATTCTTGCAGTTCCATCACCAAGTAACCTCTTCATGCTAGCCAGACCCCTCTGTTCCACTGGTGCTGGCCTACTGGTGATCTGCTTACCCTATCTAAAACAATCTGGGGACAGAGCTTTTGAGGTTGCACCCCCTATCTTATGGAATTCCCTTCCAGGAAGTAGTCACTGGGCAGGCACTGTGGAGATTTTTAAAAGCCCACTGAAAATGTCGAGCAAGCCTTCCCTAGTTAGCTAGTGTTATGCTCATCTTGCACTCTTGCTGTTTCTTTTATTATGTACAGTGCTCTGAGCCCTTGGAAAACAGCACTTTATAAATACAAGTGCCTTGCCTTAAAGAATTTTTTCACTAGCCTATCACAAAATGTACCAAAAGCTAGTGGACCAGTGCCAATCTCTGGCCTTAAAACAACCAGTCATAGGTCAGACAGGGCTAGAACTGCCTGTCGTTTTAATGCACCCCCATCACGGGGGATGTTAAAAACATAAGGCAACAACTTTGGGGGAAGGGTCAAAACCATAAGGCAATAAGTGGAGGAAGGCTAGATGGGGTCAGAAGCTGCTGCTAAAATTCTATAAAGGCAGTAAGGCACCACAGCCAATCACTATCATGACACATGGAAAATGCACTTTCTGGAAACACATGAAATTCACTGAGACCTGACTAATTCATTAGGATGGCAGACTTAAATTTCACTCCATTATATTTACTGAACTATTTGTTTCACAATTTAAAAAAATACATAATTTTAAACCAACAGTAATTAGATAACAAGGTCACATTTTCAATGTTATGAATGAACCTGGGATTTGGAGCTTCCTCACTGCGATAGTATCTAAACCAGTGATACTCAGTCCTGACCGGCTCAGGAGCCACATGGGCAGTCAATGTCTGCCAAGGAGCCACAACATACACATCATACTTAATTTTGGCAAACACACATCAAATGCACTGCAGTGTAAACAAAAGAGTACTTAATTTAAGTAAATTAATTTAATAAACATTTATTTAAATAACTAAAAACAATTGCAAGTCTCACAGTGGACATACTTTAAGTAACCCTCTGACTCTGTTATTACACAATGACAAGAAAGACTGCTGGGCTCTGTTATCCTGGGCTAAACCCTGATGTTATCGAGACTGAACATGACATGCCAATGTAGCCCACATCTGACATGACACATCTCAAATTTGCCAGTAGTGAATCCTGAGTAAAACTGGAAAACATAAATCCCTCATTCCCACAGCATACAAACCAAAAAAAAATGAATCCCCAAATCCTTTTTCTTTTATTTACTCCCCCCGCTCCACACACGCATACAAAAAAAGAAAGAAGTGAAAAGCCGTCCTTGCAATCTGCTTCACAACACCCCTTGCAGTACTAGCAGTGTGAGAAAATAAATGTTCTCACCACTTTGCTTTAGACTCTAAACTCATTTGAAGCCAGAGGCTTAGGGGAGATTTTTCTGCAACTACAGCCGAGTCAAGTAACACCCCTTCGGGTCGGAGTCAGGCAGTCGCGTGTAGAACCATACACACTGCACTCACGAGTGAGGTCTCTAGCCGCCGCGGCTTCTGAAATACCACTTACCTGAACCACTTTTGAAAACTCCTCGTAAACTCGCTTCTTCAGGTGAGCTGCCATATCTGCAGCTCTTTAGATGCCAGTCTCTCTCTCGCACCTCCAGCAGCCGGCATAGGGATAATAAAGCTACTGGCGGTGTCTACCTTCAACCATTCAGATTTGGTAATTTGGGCACAGTCTCAGAATGGGTCAATGGCAGGGTGGGGGCAGAATTGTTGGAAACAAAATTGCCACGGCAACTGCAGTGCTGACAACCCATCCACAGGATAGAAAAAAAATGTTTAAAGATGTGACGTCCACACAGTGAAAAATGGACGTCATTATTAGCAAGTGAAGTGATGTGTGGACATCAGTGACTCCAGACACTACATTTTTGGATGTTTTGAGTGAATTTTTAGACGTAAAATACGTCCAAAATAGAATTATCTGAAGCACTGCTTGATCCCTTGGTTTATATTTCCTCAACTGGGCTCCCCGATTATAGTAGTACTCTTGTCTTTGTTGAGCCTTTACCAGATTATCTTGGGCAAATTCCCCCTCCTGATCTAATCTTTCCTTCAATTGCAGGACATATTGCACCACATTTTCAGTCTTGGGGTTGGGTTTCTCCCACATCTCCTTTACTACATCAAGAACACCTTGTGGATGGCACCTATATAGGAGTTCAAAAGGAGCAAACCCTGTAGAAGCTTGAGGGACCTCCCACATTGCGAACATCAGTAAGGGAAGTAACTTGTTCCAGTCTCCAACCTCAGTGGTTATGAACTTTCCAAGCATCGTTTTAAGGGTTTTGTTGAATTGCTCCACGAGGCCATCTGTCTGGGGATGGTAGATCAAGGTCCTTATGGAGCTGATTCCCAATAAAGTACAAACCTCCTGAGTCAGGCAGGACATGAAGTTAGTTCCCTGGTCAGTCAACATTTCCTTCAGTATTCCCATATGACTAAAGACAATTAATAGTTCCCCGGCTACAATTTTGGCCAAAATGCTTTGTAACAGGATGGCCTCAGGATATCGGGTAGCATAGTCTACAATCACCAGAATGTATTGGTATCCCCCTGCACTCTTTTCAAGGGGTCCTACTATATCAACCCCAATCCGGTCAAAAGTTGCCTCCATAACAGGTAAGGGCACTAAAGGAGCCCTTGGATAGTTCTTTGGAGCTACTAACTGGCACTCGGGACAAGAAGCACAATAATCTTTAACATGTTGCTAGATGCCCCGCCAAAAGAACCGGAGCAACAATGAGGCCAATGTATTCTGTACCCCACAGTGCCCTGCCATAGGAATAGAGTGGGCAAGGCATAGTAATTCCCCCTGAAAGACTCGAGGGATTAGCAACTGATGCTGAGTATCCCCCATCTGGGCCACCTTACTAACTTGATACAGTATACCCCCTTGTAACTCAAAATGAGGATAGCATGCTGCTCAATTCTCATCTACCACTTCTCCTTCCCTGACAGCCAAATGGGTGTACACCAGACTGAGTATACCATCGCCCATTGTTCTTTGGCACTGTCCAGACAGTGCTTTAACACATCTTGCTCCAATAGGGATGGTTCTCTGGGACTTTTGTGAGGTGGGTCAGCTGTAGGACTAGACCCACTTTTGCCTTTGCTTCACCTCCCTCCTGTGCACCTGCCCCTTTGGGACCCCTTTCCTTTGTTGCCCTATGTTCTTGCTTAGATTTGGGTATTCTTGTCTGGGCATTAAAAATCCCTGGTCCGGAAAGAAAAACTTCCCAAGCTGGGTGTCTGGCCCCTCCCTCATGACCCTGAGACCAGGTAATTAACAAAGATAAGTCTGCTTTCCATAAGTCATCAAACCATTTCCAGTCTCTCCCCAGTTACACCAGATAGGGTAGCCCCAGGGCAACCCCCACCTTTTTAGCCTCTGTTTGGCCCCTCAGAGTAAGTGTAACCATAGCACCAGGGTAAGCCTATACATCCCCATGCACACATCGGATAGGGACAGGGTTCTGGTCCTGCCAGTGTCGGGAGTTCATAAGGGCTGTCCTGACTAGGGTCTGGTCACTTCCGGAGTCCACCAGAGCCTCCATCTCTATCCCTTCTACCTCAACAGGGATCACAAAATCTCGGGATTCAGAGCCCCCACCCCCACTGTACAGTGAATACACATCTCTAAACGTGCAGTCTATGAAGGTACAGTCCATGTGGGGGCAGTTCTTCACAAAGTGACCCCTCTGTCCACATGAGAAACATGTCCTGGTGTCTCGGCTATGGGGTGAGCCTCCAGGTTTAGGCAGCGAGCCCTCAGGAAATGTCTACCTGGGCTGCTGGGTTGTCATCTTTCTCAGAGTCTGACCCTTATTTGCCCCATAACCCCCCTGTACATGCAAGGTCTCTTCACAGTTCCAGCCAAGATTCCTTCAGTCTGGCTTCTGGTATGATTCCCAATCTTCCCAGGTGACCTTGTAAGCTGGGTCACGGGGTTGGAGGATAGTTCAGCATACAACACTTGTTCTGAGATCTGCATGGCCTCTGCTAGCATGGTGATCTTTTGTTTGCAGACCCAGCTCTTAATTCCCAGGGGCAGAATGTTCAGAAATTGTTCCAAGATGATTAACTTGACCACCTCGGGGCTACTGCATCCTTCAAGTTTTAGCCAATACCAACTCAGGTCAAACAATTGTTGTCCCACTGTTCTAGGTTGTGCACCTGCTGCAAATTTGAAGCTCCAGAACCTCCGTCAGTAACTTTATGCATTGATGCCTAGGCAGTACAGGATTGCTGCTTTCACTTCTGTGTACTCCCTGGCTGTGGTACTGTCCATAGCTCAATAGGCTGCTTCGGCTTCCCCGGTTAGACAGGGGGCAAGACAGACATCCCACTGGGGTCTGGGCCATCCAGCAGCTTCCGCCACTCACTCAAACATTACCAGGAAGGCCTCGGGATCATCCTCAGATGTCATTTTGGTCAGCATGGTGTTCATCCTAGGAAGTCCTGGCCCCACAATAGATGGACCAGCCTCACCAGTAGGATCTTGTTGCGGCTGTTGCACCAGGGACTGCAGGAGCTGCTGTTGTTGTTGCCCCAGCTTTATAAGAAACTGCAGTTGTGCCTGTTGGGCCCATTGTTGCCCCTCCTGTAGCTGCTGAGCTAGCTGGATGAGAACCTGTTGTTGCTGAGCCTGTTGTGCCCATTGTTGCGCCTCCTGTTGGGCTTGCTGTGCTTGTTGGGCCCATTGTTGTGCCTTCTGCTGCTGCTGTGCCAGCTGTCTGAAAGCCTGTTGTTGTTGTTGTTCAGTGAGGAACTTCAGCAATTTCTCCATATCCATTTTTCCAGAATGTAACTAGTCCTGCTCACTCCAGCAGGGGTTCGAATCCCACTTCTAACACCACTTGTGACAAGCTGGCCTATGGTAGATGGACAGGCAACATGCTGGGTTTAAAATAAACAGAAAAAATTACTTTTATTGCTCCAAATATAAGTTATTGTTCCAGAAAAGCATACTCAGTCAGTTCAACTTCTCCAGCCTGGTCAGGTAACATAAAGGTTAATACAAAACAGTTATTTCAGGCTGACTTGGCAAAAGGAATCATTGAACCATCTATGTGGGCCAGCAGCTTGTTCAATATACAGTCTCAAACAAAACACAAACAGTTTTTCCTTTTTGCCTTATTTGTAGGCTGTTATCAGCAGTACATTTCACTCACTGTTTTTGGCCCAGCTGACTAGTGTGATCATTTTCCTCAGAACTCTCTGCTCTAGAAATGGCCTGTTTCTCAGTAGCAGGTTTCAACGTCTTCCCAAAGGCTCTCTCCAATACTTAAGCATTCTCCTTGGCTTTCTGCTCTGGTTCCTGTTTTACATTCCACCTTCCATCTTGCAGGATTCTCTGCCTAGGAGTCTCTGCTCCCTGCAGCAGTTTCCAGCTTCTGATTTACTCCTTGCTGGATTCTCTCTGCCTTGTAGCAATCCCTCTAATTAGCAACACCTGGGGAGGCACCCCCCTTGCCTGATCATGTTGCATTCCTTGCATTTCCTCAGCCTCAAACAAGATGTTAACCTCTTGTTTCCCAATGTAGTGTTTACACTGTCACAAGTTCATACAGTGGTGTCAGATAGTGCACAATGCAATATCTTGCAAAATTACTGCAAAATGCTGCAGTATGCTGCAAGGAGCAGTGTAATTTCATAGCAATTAAGCCCTCTAGTAATCTAATATTTTGTGGTGTGTCATTTACTGCAAAGTATTGAATTGCATCTTGTCTTGCTCCGCTGTATATTATTGACACATACTACAATTCCAGAGAAGGTGGTGAGATAGACTACATAGACGATGACAGACAGGTGTCTCTCTTTATTTGGTGGGCTCAAATATTGTTCTCCCCAAGCAAGCCTTTTAGTTCTTGCAGCATTGGTAATAGTACTACTACTACTAATACCATTAGCAGTACTACTACTACAAGTGTCACCATCTGTTCAATCTGTATGTTCACTGTCACATCCTGTTGTGCAGTAGTAGGGGGGCATTAGAGCATACATTCTTTGTGCAACAAGCAGCAGACGCCACCACCAGTGTTACCACTGCTACCACTATGGCTGCTACATCCACAGCCAGTAAGGCCCCACCACCACCACCATTGCCATTCTTGCAGCAGCCACCCTTTCAGTTGTCACCACTACTGCAGCCACTGCTACCACTATTTTTATGCCCATGGCCAAAGCATCTTCTACCCCATGTCTGTGACCATGAACACCCTCTAGTGCTGACCCAATGCAATGCTTGTTATCATTTTCAGAGTGCTATGTGTGTGGTGTGATGATCGAGTGTGCCACACGAAGCTTGTATTGCATAAGTGAGAGCTCAGTGTTGGTGGTTGAAGTGTCATTGAGGTGTATATGGTATACCAGGTTCAATGGGTGATTAATGGAAGTTTCCTTAAAAAACACCTTTTCTGGCCAAAAACCGAATATTTGGGACCCGAATACTGAATATTCGGCCGAATATTCATGAAAAGGTATTTGCACGATCCTATTAAATAGCCAATACATCTGTACTACTTAATTCTATGCCTCTTGTGTGCTCCTTATCATTGCTTTTCATGTTGTCTTGCTCACAAGTGCAAACAACATATTGTGATAGCCTGGATTAGCAGGTTTTGGAGGTGGGGTTGTGTTATGGCCAATAGCACCACTGCTTTTGTGGGCTGAGCTCTGTGTCACCAATGAAATAGCACACTGTCTCTGACAGCATTGCAGAAGTGTGCCACCAACATGAAAAAATGTTGTCACTGCAATGAGAGAGCAACCCGTCATTGCAGGGCATGCCTTGCCTAGCGTAACATTTCAATAAACATGGTGGTGGCTGTCGCTGTCTGCCTCTCACAGTCCCGCCTGAGAGCCGATATCGGGGTGCCCAATCCCCCTGTTGGCATGCCCCTCTCTCCAGTTCATTTGCTGATGGGAAGCCCAATCCCCATTGGCATGATGTCCCTGCAGGTTCATTTGTCTGCTGTGGGGGTGCCCAATCCCCCTCAGCATCATGCCTCTCCAAACACAGATCCATTTTCTTTGCTGATGCAGTCCCCGCAAAACACTCAGGTGGCACACTGGGAGCCCACCCCAGTGTGCCAAATGTACCTGTAAAACAGAAAACCTTCCACAAACCTGTAAACAAGAAAATGGTCCTCGTGTACTATGTGCAACCTCCCCCAACCCACACTCCACTCTCTGTGCACAACACCTCCCAGCTCCCCCCTAACCCCATACTTACCTCCGGAGCCTGGAACGGTGATCTTCAGTGGAGCGGGAACATGTCTGCACTCTTCAAAGCCAACCGAAGAAATACCGGTAAGCAGTATAATGGCATAAATAGGAGGTTTTCAACTTAGGTGAATATCTCGACCATTTTTGTGACTTTCAGCACCACATTTTAAACATGGGTTTTTTGGGACCCCACCTCATGAACTCAGTCACTGTCATGTCATTATTCAGTCCTGAAAGGTAATTTTGTGGTCACTGCATGGAATCACCTTCTGGGACTGATTAATGAAACGGCAGTGCCACTGTTCATGAGGTGAGCTTCCAAAAAGTGTATGGCGCACATTTGGTGAAAAAATTCCAAAAAATGACTGTGTTATGAGCATGCATTGTGCAGTTTCCACACACGCTCATAACTTCGAGAAGTTTTAATATTTTCAGATCTTCAGCACTGCCATTTTTTCACACCTCCTTATGAACAGTAAAGCTGTCATTTTTTTACATCCTGCCCGAAATATGTTTTTGCACATCTGGTGCACAATAGCCTGATTGCTGTGGGAAATCAACATTTGGGACAGATTAACAAAATCACAGTGACTGTGTTCATGAGTGGATGTCCCAAAATGCCTATGTTGAAAATTTGGTGAAAAAATTCCACAAAATGACTGTGCTACAAGCGTGCATTGTGTAGTTTCTATGCATGCACTTCACTTTGAGAATTTGTAATATTTTCACTCCAGATTTTCAACATTGCCATTTTTTCATACCTCCTGAACGGTACAGCTGTCATTTTTCATATTCTGCCCAAAATGTGTTTTCGCATATCTGGCACAGAATGGTGCGGTCTTTTGGGAAATCAACGTTTGGGACAGATTAACAAAATCACAGTGCCACTGTTCGTGAACAGAGGTCACAAATACTTTCATGAGGTGAGGTCATAAAAAGCCCATGTTGAAAATGTGTAGTGCAAATACCAACAAACGCCCGAGGCATTTTAGTTTCTAACCATACTGTCCCACCCTGTGGGGACTGACAGGCATCAGGGGTGTGACTTTGGATTGTTGGATGTAATGCCCATGCTATTCCACCCCCACCCTGCAGCCACTGACAGGCATCAAGGTGTGCCTTGGACTTTTTGGCCCTAGAGTTCACTCCATTCTCCTACACTGCACCCATCTCAATGTATTTCCTTATGGAATGGGGTGAACATAAGGCCCAAGGACCCCAAAGCACAACGTGACACTTGCCGGAATCTGCAGGGTCAGTGAGGTGATATGGCATGAGCATTATGGCCAATGACCCAAAGGCACATCTCAATGCCTGTCAAGTCTCTGCAGGGTGGGGTAGGGTTGGCATCAGTTCCATACTTCACTACAATTCCTATTATGCATCTATCTAACTCCTGCACTACCAGTGCCAGCAAGACAACATTTGGCATTGACAAACGCTTGTTTCTCATGATGCAGTGGCAGTGGCGCAACATTTTTGTATGCTGTTACTTAGTTTTGTTTACTGATACTAATCAACAGCAGCAGAAACCACAACATTGCAGAGAATATGCAAAGTACAGTGTAGAAATACATTGCAGTATGAGAAACTGAAAAACAGCTCAATTTTTTTTATTTCCGTTACCCTTTGGCTCTGCTCTGGCTTGACTCTTCAAAAAATCAAGGCTTGCCCAGGTTTAGACTGTAGCTGGTGAGGAACCCAGCAACCAGGTTGCTGATGGGCATTCGAGGTCCAGTCATGTGACCATGGTCCTGCATGCTCTGTACTGGCTGCTGGTCAGGTGGAGGGTCCTTTCCAAGGTGGGTTTACTCACCTACAGTGCGCTATACAGACTGGGTCCTGGTTAGCTGTCAGAGCTCCTGTCACTGGTGACCTCTGCTTGCTCCCTCCGCTCCTCTTTGGGGGAGCCTCCTGGACATTCCTAGGGTCTGGCTCGGGACCTCGGGAGACAATACTTTTATCATCTCTGGCTGGCCCTGTGGAACTCGCTTCCACCTGCTGTCCGAGAGGCCCCCTCAACTGAGGTGGTCAAGCATAAGCTGAAGGCCCACCTTTTCAGCCTGGCTTTCTTAGTTTGCTGAATTCCATCTGCTATGTCCAGTTTGCCTCTGGCAGTCTGATGCTTTTTAAAGTTGTTGAACTTTATCTATTATGTCCAGTTTGCCTTGTGGCAAACCAAAGTTTTTAAGTTGCTGCATTTATTATTATAATGTGTATTTGTCTGGGGGGGGGGTTATTGTATTTCAGTGTGTCTTTCTATTGTATTGAGTTTTGTTAAGGTGCTCAGAGCCTTGCCCTAGTCTCAGTTTCACAGCTGAAAGCCATCATCTAGTTGAAAGAAATGAAGCGCATCAATGAGAGTGCTTCATGTCTTTCATGCATGAAATGTAGGCCAACTATCTGGCAAGCTGTTTTTCTTCCCTCTCTCTCTCTCCCTCTCCCTTTCCCTCACAGAAAAATTAAACACAGCTCCTCCTCTTCTTCCAGTCATGCAGAGCAGTCCACAGCCTAAGCTCCCTGTGGGGTTGGAGTTTCCAGTGCCCGAAGGCACTTTCACTTAAGCATGATCACGCTAGTGGGGCTGGATACAACTGCATCCCAGTGTAATCCCTCCCTCCCCACTTTGTTTATCCTTGGTGTCTAGTGGCACCCACCCCACCACAGCGAGCCCATTGTCCTTCATCCCTGTTGTGTAGTGGCACCACCACCCCATCATGTATTCCCTGCCCCAGCACTGTGGGACAGTGGGGAGCCCACTCCCACTGTCCCCAAATAATATTTTATTAGAATAATCTGACACTGGGATGCCCACTCCTGGTGTCAGATTCCACTGCCACCACAGTCCCTCCACTTATCTTTGTCAACATGGGGAGACCATTCTCAGTGTCAGCAGTAGAAGAACCCCTCCAACAGTATGGGACACTGGGGAGCCCACTCCTAATGCCCCCAAGCATTAGTACACCCTCCACCACTGTCGAACACTGGGGAGCCCACCCCCAGTGTCCCAAAATATTCCTGTTCATAAAAAAAAGAAAATCATCCCCCGATGTCTTTATTTTTTTATTAAACCTGTAAAAGAAAATGGTCCCTCATTGTCTTTCCCATCCCCTCACCTCCATCTCGACCCTCCCTCTGCACATCCACCTCCCTGCACCCTCGTACTTATACTTACCTCTGAAGTCAGCGGCCTGTGATATTCTGTGGCTGGGACACATCTGCCGCTCTTCAAAGCTGAACCATGAACTGAAAGGTAAGTTATGTAAGTGTATAATGGCTGTCAATGGTGGTTTCAGCTTATGTTGATATTTCAGTCATTTTTTGAGATTTTTACACCAATTCTTCAACATGGAGTTCTTGGGACCCCACCTCTTGAACACTGTCACGGTCATTTTGTTACTCGGTCCCGAAAGGTGATTTTGCAGTCACTGCACGCAATCATCTTTTGGGACCGATTAACAAAATAAGAGTGCTGCTGTTCATGAGGTGGGGTCCCAAAAAGCCCATGTTGAAAACGTGGTGCAAAAATACCAAATAATGGGCAAGTTACATGGCTCGTTGAAATTTTTTTTTGTAATTTATTTTTGTTATTTTCATATGTAAACATACATATAACATCTCCAGAGCCAATAAGATACAATAATTTGGAGAGTACACACTTCTCCTTAATCTGAGGATATACAAGCATCCTTGGTATTGTGATCTCAGAGTGGTATACTAGCATTTACTCTAAAGCTGTTACTACAACATTGTTAGTTGTGTGAGTAAACCCATGAGCACTATGACTAATTTCAAATATCTAAAGTCTTTTTCAGAGTCCCAATAATACATGCCCTACCAGAGGACTAATGGCATCATACTATCTACCTAAAAGTACAAAAACAGATACTGTCTCCTTTAGACAGCTACTTCTCATAATGAAAGTCTTGCACAAGATCTAAGGCATATAGTAAACCTAAAGATTATGAGTACTCAATTTATATAATGCAGACTGTTCTGTCCCAGCCAGAAAACATCCCACCTAAAAAAAAACACACATTTGAGGTTAGCCCTTAAAACTTCAATAAACAGTGAAACAGTAAAATATATCCTTTAATATATGGTAAGGAAATCCTCTGTGTAAACTGTAGTGGGAAACATTGAAATTATGAAAATTTGAAACATAGTACTTAAGTCTGTTCAGTCCTCATCGCTTTCATGTAGCTCCAGTTCTGCATCACCAGGTTCTTGATTACCGCTGAGGTCCCATTTCCCCACCTCATTAGGATCCAAGAAGATCCACACTTTACCATTGTGGACAACCCGCAGTCTTGCAGGAAAACCACGGTGTGGATAATCGATGCTTCGCTCAATGTCTTTCTCAGCACATCAAATTTTTTCTTTCAGAGACGGATCGCATTGCTGAGGTCAGGAAACAAATATACTGCCCGATTATCCTGGGTGAGTGGTCCTGTCTGTCTGGAGAGCCTCAGGATCTTCTCTCTGGTGCCTACACCATCGGTGACTAAGAGCAGAGTTCAGGGTTCTCCAAATCTTTCTGGTAGCCCTGGCTGTAATC
Organism: Neoceratodus forsteri; assembly: GCA_016271365.2. Classification (NCBI taxonomy): domain Eukaryota; kingdom Metazoa; phylum Chordata; order Ceratodontiformes; family Ceratodontidae; genus Neoceratodus; species Neoceratodus forsteri. The sequence goes on from JADMNL010000026.1 coordinate 358,513,758, forward strand.
CGATAAGCCTTTTGTAGGTTTAAGTGTAGTTTCTGTTCCTCTGGCACCAATTTCAAGTTTAGCCACTCTGCAAAAACATTCAGGCAAGCTAGTATTCTAATGTGTGAGGAGCGGGTTTGATTTTTCTAGGGGTTTCAAGTCTGGCCTGTATATGGCTATTCTCCTTCACTAGCAGTGTAGCTGTGGCTGCAGCTGATTCCGCTTTTGATGCTTGGCATCTCCAACCTCAGTTTGCATCCTTGACTGTCTTTTCCACCACAGACACCTGAGTGGAAAACGTGTCCATTTTAGTGTTAAGATCCGAGACCGATGTAATCAACCTTTGTGATTTAAGGCCAATGGAAGACATGATCTCCTGGGTTCTTGTTGAAATGTGACCTGTAACTTAATACCCAACTGTGATGCTTGAGAGGGCCCAGCTGTTTTATTACTCGATCTGCCACCTTTGTGTTGGTGGGGGTTGTTCATTTTAGGTATAGGAGACTCCTCTTTCGATCTGCAGCAATAATTTTGACCACTGAGTGCTCCAAATAGTAGATTTTAAGCAGATTTGGTAATTGTTGCACAGAGCTATTCAGAAGTGCCGTCTGTCAGCTCGGGCTCCACAGCGCCCCTCCCCCAGCTCGTTGAAATTTTTATATCCACAAAAGTAACTTTGGTTATTTTTAATATTTCAACTCCAAATTTTTAACATAACCATTGTTTCACACCGTCTCATGAACAGTAAAGCTGTCATTTTTCATATCCTACTAGAAACGTATTTTTGCACCTGTAGCACAGAATGGCGCAGTCACTATGCAAAATTACTTTTTGGGATACAGTACTGAAATGATCATGCCATTGTTCATGAGGTGGGGTCCCAAAAAGTCCAAGTTGAAAATTTGGAGCAAAAATACTAACGAACGCCCGTTACGTGTGCTCATTTAAATTTTCCTATGCATGAGCATAACTTGGACAATTTCTAATATTACAGCTCCAAATTTTCCAAATAGCCATTTTTCCACACTACCTCATGAACACTATAGCTGTCATTTCTGACATCCTGCCCAAAACATGTTCTCACACCTGTGGCATGGAATGGCGTAATCCCTGCGCAAAACCCCCTTTTTGCAATTGAATAACAAAATTATAGCGCCACAGATCATGGGTCAGGGTCCCAAAAAGCCCAGGTTGAACATCTGGAGGAAAAATACCAACAAACAGCAGAGTTACGTGCACTTATTAAAAATGTTCTACGCACATGTGTAAGTGGTGCCATTTTTGTGTTTGCGGCGCTTGCGCAGCCAACAGCCGATGAGACAGTGCAGCTTTGGAGGTGTGTCGCTGTTGAGTGAATGCGGGGCATGCACCAGTAGATGCGTCCCCATTCCCAATCAGCCTGCATAGCTACACCATGCATACATAATGGCGAAGGACATCTGAAAAATCCACTGCAATCCCAGCAAAGCTCGTCATCTGCAGCGGTCCTTCTTCTGTGCTCACCGCCATTATGTGCATAGTTGGTGACAGGCAGCCGCCTAACTATTTGGCTTGAGTGCCCAACTCCTGTCGGTTAACCCGCTTTCTTTGTGTGCTGACAGGAGCCCACTCCCGTCGGCATAAACCCTAATTGTTGAATGCTGAGGGGGATGCCCAATCCCCTTGGCTCGTGACTCCCCTTGCTTTGTGTGCAGGGGTGCCCAATCCTATGCCTGCATTACTTCCTCCTCCCCTGTGTTATGTGCTGACAAGGGTGCCCAATACCCCGTCGGCTACAGACACCTCCCCAAACAGTTAGGTGGAACGCTTGAGAGCCCACCCCAGCGTGCCAAATCCCCTGCAAACAAAAAGAACTGTCCCGCAATGGGTTTTTCATTTTTTTCCCCTGTAAAATAAAAACAGTCCCTTGTAGTCTCGATGCCCCCTCCCCCCACCTGCACCCACCTTCTGCGCACCCTGCCTCCCCTCACCCCCCTCACCCCATACTTACCTGCGGAGTCTGGTGCGATGATCTTCTGTGGACCGAACACGTCTGCATTTTCAAAGCCGACCGGGAACTGAAGAAATGCCGGTAAGCTGTATAATGGAATGAATAGGGTTTTTCAAGTTTAATACATATCTCGGCATTTTTGTGAATTTTGGCTAAATTTTCAACATGGGGTTTTTGGGACCCCTTCTCATGAATTCTTGCACTTTCATGGCGTTATTCAGTTCCAAAAGGTGATTTCGCAGTCACTGCATGGAATCACCTTTCTGGACCCAGTAACAAAATGACAGTGCCACTGTTCATGAGAGGGGCTCTCAAAAAGTGTATGTTTCAAGTTTGGTGGGAAACATCCAAGAAATGACTGTTTTACGAGCATGCATAGCAACTGCACAACGCACGTTTGTAAGTTAGCGCATTCACAATATTTTCATGACAGAGTCTCAACATTGGCATTTTACCACACCTTCTTGTGAACTGTACAGCTGTCATTTTTCACATCCATGCCAAAATGTGTTTTCGCACTTCTGGTGCAGAATAGCACGGTCGCTGTGTGAAATCACTGTTCGGGACATAATACGAAAATGACAGTGACACTGTTCATGAGCAGAGGTCCTAAAATGCCTGTGTTGAAAATTTGGTGACAATACTCCATAAAATGACTGTGTTACGAGCGTGCATTGTGCAGTTTGCCCGCACGCTCGTAAGTTCGCAAACTTATATTTTCACTCCACATTTTCAACAGTGCCATTGTTCTACACCTCCTCATGAACAGTACAGCTGTCGTTTTTCACATCCTGCCCAAAATCTGTTTTCACAGTTCCGGCACACAGTAGCGTGGTTGTTTTGGAAAGCCCGTGTTCGAGACACATTATGAAAATGGCAGTGACACTGTTCATTAGCAGATGTCCTAAAATGCCTATGTTGAAAATTTAGGGATGAAAGTCAATAAAATGAGTGTTTTATGAGCGCTTGTTGCGCAGTTTGCACGCACGCTCTTGACTTTGTGAATTTGTAATACTTTCACTCCAGCTGTTATTCATTGCCATTTTTCCATACCTCCTTATGAACATTACAGCTGGCTAAAATGTGTTTTCACATGTCTGGTGCAGAATTGCACGGTCACTGTGTGAAATCACTTTTCGGGACACTTTCAGGAAATGATGGTGACACTATTCATCAGCAGAGGTCCTAAAATGCCTATGTTGAAAATTTGGTGGTGAAAGTCCAGACAATGACTGTGTTGCAAGTGTGCATTGCGCAGTTTCCACACACCCTTGTAACTTTGTCAATCTGTAATATTTTCATGCCATATTTTCACCACTGGCATTTGTGCACACCTCATTATCAACAGTCCAGCTGCCATTTTCCACAGCCTGCCCAAAACACATTTCTGCAGCTCTGCCGCACAGTGGCGTACTCGCTGTGCAGAATCACCTTTTGGGACACATTAACAAACTCACAGTGCTATGCCTCTCCACCTCCGCCACTGCCAATGACAGCGTGACAACATTCAGCATTGACAAATGCTTGTTTATATTTTGACTCCAAATTTTCAACTTAGCCATTTCTTCACACAATCTCATGTACAGTACAGCTGTCATTTCACACACCCTGCCTAAAATGAATTTCTGCACCTGTGATGTGCAATGATGCTTTGCCACAGATTAATTTTCACCTATGGGGTTTATGAGGTATGGTGATAAGAAGAATATGTTGAAAATTTGGGATCAAAATGTGAAAAAATTACAAGTGGTACATAGGCAGGGTTGTCACCAGGAGAAGGAGGGAGGTAATGATACCGTTATATAAAACCCTGTTCAGGCATAACAGCAGGTAGGTTGTGTCAGACAAATCTGATAGATTTTTTGACTGGGTAACAAAGGAAGTTAATTGGAGGGTGCCTGGACATTGCCTACTTTAGTTTTAGCAAGGTCTCAACACCATCTCACTTAAGAGGCTTGTTAACAAGATTGGTAGTCTGGGTATGGTAGACAAGATGGTGAACTGGGTTAGGGACTGGCTAACAGACAAGAGACAGAGGGTGGTGGTAAATATGGTACAATCTGGGGAGGGGGTGACCAGTGGGGTACTGCAGGAATCAGTGCTTGGGGCAGTCCTGCTGAATGTCTTCATTAGTGACATTACATAGGGGCTGGAAGGAAAGGTCTGCCTGTTTGCAGATGACACCAAGATCTGCAACAGGGCAGATACACCAGAATGGTTGGAGAAAAGAAAGGACCTAGGTAGGCTTGAGAAATGGTCTGAGGAGTGCTAACAGAGGTTTAAATCAAAGAAGTGCAAAATTATGCACCAGGGGCATAGAAACCCTGGTGACATATACACTTTTTTCTGCTCTTCCTCGGAATGGGCAGGTGGCTCTGGCCCTCCACTTGGAGGGGACTTGTCTCTCTGGTAAGGCTTCCTCACACCCATCCCACCCAGCCATTGCCCACGGATAATCCCCCCCATGACAGGACTGGTGGTGAGGGACACCGGCCTCTCCCCCACCCCAGAACCCAACATCCAGATTGCCGGGGGTCAGTGCTGGCACAGCCAGCCATCATGAAGCCTGCCAACTCCATCTCTTTCCTCCAGTTTTATACCCCACATCCCATAAACCTGCAATGAGCGGGGTGACTGTCTCCTCCTCCGTGGAGGCAGTCTAATACCATGGACTTGGCCATCCCCATTCTGGGCCATGCACCTGAGTCTGTTCTTGAACCTGGGTCACCAACATGGCACGAGGTGTGGCGTCCAGCATCTGAACCCTCAGTGCCACCGGCCAACTCAATAAATCGACAATTTTCTATGTTTCAACCTCTGGCAGCCATGTTCACAGAGTCACTCACACACAGGAGGGATGCCAGAGGATTTGAGAAAGAGCACATGTGGCCCCTCTACACATGCAACCACCCCTACAAATGGGGTTCCGAACAGTCTTCCTTGGGCTTGCCAAAATGTTCACTGCCAGGCTGGTATCCTGCGGGTTAGCCATTTAAACGTTATTGCTTCTGAGTGCCTGTACAGACTATGTGTCTTGTCTCTTTAACAGCTACCTATAACATGGTGCTTAATTAATCTGGGAGGGGGATGAGAGTTTCTATGCTTGAGTCCCATCTGGGCTTCCTGACAATCACTCTGTTCTGCCATTGCTACTTGCACAGAGGGAGCTTTGTTAAAAGATGTACTTGTTTGCTCATTATCTAGTAGAGTGGTACGATATTGTAGTTTGTCTAACCTGCCTTCTTTGCAGCATGGACAGTTTTATTTATCACCACCCTCTTGATCCTGGAATGCCAGAATGGGCCAATCAGTACCTTTAAGGACTCTAAATGGAGCCCTGTCCCAGGGTCTTGTGGGAGCAAAATTCTGTAGGAATTGTAGTTTTGGAACTTTGGCCCAAATGGATCTGGAGGGGAGCCCTTGTTGTGACTGACAGATAGATCAGCCAGCTGAACCTTTGGATTCTGGGGAAAGTCCCAGGCTGCTTGCAGCTAGATTCAGTCTGAGCTGGGAAGTGAAAGGGTGAACAACTTGAGATAGTCAAGCAGCAGTCCTGTGTAGTTTCGCATGGGAGAACTGTGGAAGGGCTTGAGTTTTGGCCTGCATGCCTGCCTGCTGTCCCTAAGAGGGAACCAGTGACTTTATTGGACTGAATCCTAATTTAGAGAGCGATCTAAGCCACTAAGTTGTGACCAGGAGACCGAAGATTTGCTGAACGTGATCAGCCTGTCAAGACTTCCAACCACTTCTGAACTCCCAGTTTGTGCAGAGACTCTGTAATTGTGACTGGATAGCAATCTGTCTGGTACAGTAGAATTTCCTTACATGTAAACATGCTGTGTGCTGCAAGTGGGTCATGATTTGGTTCCCCAAAGTGTGCTGAACTGTGTTCTGCTTGCTAGAGCTGCATCCAGCCCCATAGTACTGAATCCGCATTCATATCCAGTTGACCTGTGCCTTGCCATACTGGTCCAGCCAGATTACTCACATCACAGAAAGAGCATCTGATAAGAAACATGCTGGGGGATCAGCCCCCTGCTCAATGCCTGGAACAGGAACGACACCTGGGTGATTTGTGTGGGCCCTGCTTCTCCTGGCACTCCAGCTCAACAACCTGCAGTCTCAATTTCATCCTGTCTGTGTCCTGTATTGGGTATCATGAGTAAATATCAGGGTAGCTCCCTGCAACAACAGCTAAATCTAAAGTGTTGTCATCTGATTTCCTTGTTGTCTTTTCTTTCATGAACTGAGCCCTCTGGCTCTGCATTACAAATAGTGTACGTTGTGCATGTTGCTTTCTTCTATCACAGGGCCCCAAGCAACTGCGACGCCAGCCTACCCCGGGCAACGTTCCTGCCTAGCCCACCATTTTCTACCTGGGTACCCATAGTGTGTGACTGTGTAGGGACTCTAAAGTGCATGCATGACTGTCTGATTGATTTAGCCTTTAAGCCAATCAACCTGATTACGCCCTTCCCTTGTTCATCTCCCCTGAATAAATAAGATCTAACTCTTTTTGCATTTAACCTGACTGTGGTTCTAGTTTCTACCAAAAGCACTGTACTGTTGTTATTTGCTGTGCCTAACCTTTTTTACAGGGGGTCTCTAGGGCTGAATTGGTGGAACTAGCCCTGGTGGTAAGTGCAAATAGAGTGGGTAATTGCACAGTGAATAAGGGTCATTGCAAAAGTGATTACTATATATTGATCAGGCCACAAGAGAAGGGGGGGGTTACAGTGTCCCAGACGGCTGTACCCAGACTAGCTTGACCCCTAACAACCCTGACCTCTGGGTGGAGTCACTCGTTTCAGTACCCAGGCCCCTTAACCTGCAACTAGGCAAGCAAGTAGGGATAGTAGCCCTTGGGATAGCGCCACATAGGGGTTACACACAAATCCGGCAGTAGGGAGGAGGCAGGAAAGTATAGGCCACTCAGCCCCACATCAGTAGTGGGGAAGATCATGCATGCACTGCTTAAAGAAAGGATAGTGAAATATTTACAAACCATCGGTACCCAGGACTCTAGGTAGCATGGATTCACAGCAGGTAGGTCATGTCACACGAATCTGATAGATTTCTTTGACTGGGTGATGAAGGAGGGGGTCGATGAATGTTGCTTATCTTGATTTCAGCAAGGCCTTCAACACCATTCCACATAAGAGGCTTATTAACAAGATGTGTAGTCTGGACATAGGACACAAGATGGTGAACTGGATTAGGACCGGGCTAATAGACAGATTAGATGGTGGTGGTAAATTAGTTACAATCTGTGGACGCTGAGGTGACCAGTGGGTTACTGCAGGGATCAGTCTTTGGGCTAGTCTTGTTCAATGTCTTCATTAGAGACATTGCAGAGGGGCTGGAACAAAAAGCCTGCCTGTTTGTAGATAACACCAAGATCTATAACATGGTGAATACTTCAGAAGGGGTATAGAAAATGAGAAAGCAACTAGGCAGACTTCAGAAATTGTGTGAGGAGTGGCAACTGGGGTTTAATTCAAAGAACTGCAATATTATGCACCTGGGCCATAGAAGCCTTGGGCAGAGCTACGAGATGCGATGGGGGTTACTGGCAATCACCAAGGAACAAATGGACCTGGAGGTTATTATTTCAGATTACTTGAAAATGTCAAAGCAGAATACAAAGGCAGTGGGGAGGACCACTAGCATGCTGGGGTGCATAGACAGAGGTATCACCAACACAAGGAGGGAGGTGATGATGTCATTATAGAAAACCCTGGTCAGGCCTCACACGGAGTACTGTGTGCAGTTCTGGAGGCCACACTGTTGAATGGGCATAAACAGGCTGGACATGGTCCATAGTAGGGTGACTAACATGGTACAGGGCTTACACCACAAAACTTGCAAGGACACATTAATGGACCTCAATATGTACTCGCTGATTTGACCACCCAAACTTTCATGGCCCTAGTAGAGTGCAGTGACCCCGTGGACAGCTCCAAAGTGCCGCAGACTATTGCCTCAGAAGGGGTCCCAGCCACCTGGATGGTAATAACTAAGGACAGTAAAGACCCTGGGGGATGAGCCCCCACTCTTATCTGAGACTTTCGAGGAGAAGTTAAGCAAGTTGTTACTGGAGGAGGAGAAGACAGTAGAGGACTTCAAGAAGTTATTCCTGTCACCTGGGGTTGTTCCTTCTCCAACACCCCTGCCAGTTCCCGTGCCTGTTCCTTCACCGGCTCCTGTGCTCATCTCCATGTCTGCAGTTAGTCATGACTCGTATAGCCAGCTGAGGATGTTTTCAGGCACCCTCTCCACACCCCAGGGGGAGGACAATTGGGAGGCTTGGATAGCCTATGGTGCCCCTCAAATCTGAGAATGGCAATGCCCTGACCCAGAGGAGAGGAGAAGGGTGGTTGAAAGCCTCCGAGGCCCCACCCAACTTACTGTCCATGCTACACAGGCTAGTAATCCAGAAGCAACTGCTCAAGATTTTTTGAATGCACTGGAAAATGTGTATGGGAGTCCCAATTCGGATGAGGACCTGTGGGGTAGGGTCAAAAACACTCAGCAATACCCAGGAGAGCCCTTATCCATGTATGTGCCTCGACTTGAAGTGGTGCTACAGGAATGTCCAAAGAAAGGTGGCATGGCCCCAGCTAAATTAGATCGGAATAGCTTGGACCAACATCACAGGTCAGCCACATTCTCTGAATTATTGCTGCTCCAACTATGTCTTGCTGCTCGGTTGGATGCGCCTCCTATCTATGACGGACTGATGAAGGAAATTCAGAGGCTTGAGAGGAGGCAGCCACGTGGGGGGGCCCCTCCTGTATCTGCTGTTGTTACTGCCCAGGTGACCGAGGATGCCCATGTGAGTGATGCTCAGGGGCGAAATACAGTGGCAGTTGAACATCTGGAGGCTATCAAGAATGCTCCGCCCAGGGGCAAGATACTGCAAGAGGTCCAAGAAATGAGGGCTACAAGCCCTTTCCAGAGATACAACAGGCCCAAACCCCTCTCAGAGCATGTCCGCTATGGGGGTTGGGGTGCACTCCCAGGCATCCCCTGTTGACAGCAGCTCAAAGATTGATGAATTGACTATGGAAGGGAGGGAATTACTGAGGTATCTCCCCATGCTCACCATACACCAGACAGAGGTTGAATCACAATTTTCTCTTGGTGGTACCCTCACCTCAGCCCCCAGTGTGATGCCTCAGCCACACCAAACTCTAGAAAGCATGTTCTGCAATAATTGTGGGAAGGAGGGGCATATGAAGAAAGAATGCCGGTTCCCAAAAGACTTAGATAAGGCTATATACAGATTTCAAGGGAGCTCCGGAAAGTGAAACCATGGCCGAGGGGTGCTGGAAATGACCAGCAGTGAAGGCTCAGAAATCCTCCTCCAACTTATTTGTGGCTAAGTCGCCTGTACCGGCCCCTGCTATTGTCCCCCCAGAATGGTCCGAGGTGGTGCTCATTTCAGTGGAAACCAAAGTGATGATGAACGGTGTGTCCGCCCGGGCCATGCTTGACAGTGGATGTCAAGTAACTATAGTATTCCAAAATTGGTACCAGAAGCATCTGCCTGATGTGCCCCTACAACCATTGGAAGGTTTACATGTATGAGGGGTTGAGTCTTATCTGTACTTGGGGTACATTCGGATCTGGCTGTCCTTCCCTACCTCCATGGCTGGAGTAGGTGAACAAGTTGAGACACTTGCCTTAGTGTGTCCCACCACTTGACTGTAAGATTGGGTTCCCCTGTTAATTGGGACCAACGCCTATATGTTTGGGAGACTAACACAACTTTGCCATGAGAAGCAAGGACAACAAACTGGATGGGCCCTAAGAATTCCAGCTCTAATCAAAAGGGCCTATGACATGCAATGGAAAACTGAGGAAGTAGACCAGGATGAGCCTGTGGGGATCGTGTGGAAGAAGGACCCTGACTCTCTGGTATTGGTACTCAATACCCAGTGTACCATTCACGGGGAGGTCTGCCTCTGGAAAGATGTAAAGAACAACATATTAATGTTGGATGTACCAGGTGATGGAAAGTTGCCAGAAGGATTACTGGTTAAACCCAGCATCTTGCCTGCCCATGCCCACGCCTATGCATGACAAGTGATGGTCCAGATTTAAAACGTGTCAGATTGGGAGGTCCGGGTGAACAGAGGGTGCATCCTAGCTACAGTGCACTGCATAGACACTGCAGTATTACCCAGCAGCAAGCCCTCAGGCAACAAGTGAGGGTGATCCCAGACTTATTTGACTTTGGTGATTCCCCTTTGTCAGCTGAATGGAAGGCTAGAATTAGCAAGAAACTTACCCAGAGAGATCAAGTGTTTCTGTTGGAAGAATGAGATGTGGGGTGTATCCAGGGTGCAGAGCATCACGTACACCTGCAAGATGACCGAGCATTTCGAGAGAGATCCCGATGCCTCGACCTAGCAAACACAGATGATGTTAGGAGGCACCTGCAGGAAATGCTCGCTGCTGGCTTTATACAAGAATCAAGGAGCCCATATGCCTCTCCCATTGTGGTTGTGCATAAAAAGAATGGGTCCATGAGGATGTGTGTTGATTATTAAACCCTGAACCGGTGGACCGTCCCAGATCATTACACCATATCCCGTATACAAGATGCCCTGGATTGCTTGAATGGGAGCAAATGGTTCTCGATATTGGATCTTCATAGCGGATATTACCAGATTCTGATGGCCTTAGAGGACTGTGAGAAAACAGCCTTCATCTGTCCTTTGGGGTTCTATGAATTCCTGAGAATGCCACAGGGGATTTGGGGCACCCTGGCCACCTTTCAGTGACTAATGGAATGTGCGGTGGGAGATATGAGCTTGCTGGAATGTCTAGTGTACCTAGATGATGTCATTGTGTTCGGACGCACGTTATAGGAGCAAGAGACCAGACTGTTTAAAGTCCTAGACTGATCAGAAGAATTCGGCCTCAAGCTGTCCATTGACAAGTGCCAGTTTTCTTTCAAACATCCGTGACGTATGTGGGGCATATAGTATCTGTGGAAAGGATAGAGACTAATTCCAGTAAGGTTGAATCACTGACTACTTGGACCCAGCCCTATAACTTGAAAGAACTACAGCATTTTTGGGGGTTCTGCGGCTACTATCACAGGTTCATCAAAGACAATTCAAAGGTGATTCGTCCGCTCCTGAATCTTATCCAAGGTTACCCCCCTACCAACCATAAATACAGAAAAGGGGCTGTCAAAGAGCCTGAGAAAGTGTACTTCTAAACAGGTGAATCTTTTTGGCCCTGCTGGACACGCGAATGTGAAGCAGCCTTCTACAAAGTCATTTACCAGCTCACCCACATCCCCATCCTCACCTATGCTGACCCTACTAAGCCCTATGTGCTACATATGGACGCTAGTCTGCTGGGCTTAGGAGCTGTGCTGTATCAAGGCCATAAAGATGGTTTGAGATTGGTAGCTTTCACCAGTAGGAGCTTGACCCCATCAGAGCAAAACTATCCTGTGCACAAGCTGGAGTTCCTTTCCCTCAAATGGGCCTATAGTTGACCAGTTTCATGAGTACCTCTATGGAGCAAAGATATTGGTGAAGGCTAATAACCGTTAACCTATGTACAAACTTCCCTTAAGTTGGATGCCACTGGGCACCGGTGGCTTTCCTCCTTATCAACCTATGATTATGCTATTGAATACAGACCGGGACTGTACCATATTGATGCTGACGCCCTGTCACGAAGCTCAGTTTGCAAGAGTAATTGGGTCAGGCTTTCTGAAGCTGACATCCGAGCATTGTGCCAAAAGTTTGACAGAGATGAACAAATGTCTGTGGACACAGTGGACTGCCTAGTAGATTGCTTGGGCCCTCCTGATACTTGCATAATGGCTGCCTATTGCCATTTCTCTTCTCTAGATCTTAGTGCACTACAGTACCTCAGTTCGACAATGACAGTATTCAGTGGGCTTAATCACAAGATCCTATGATTCAAGCAGCACTTGACGCCTGGCATACGGGGAAAGATTTGTCTAAGTTGCTCATCTGACTTGCAAACTGCCTATTGTTTAAGGAAGGCCCCAGGTTGAAGTTGCATAATCAGTTGTTATACAGAGAGACAGTGGATCGAGGGTCAAGTAGACAAGCAACAACTGGTCCTGCCCATGGCCTTTAAACTCTTGGTACTGAGGTCCCTCCTCAATCACATGGGACACCTCGGTATTGACAGGACTCTCGACCTGGTACGCTCTAAATTCTGCTGGCCCAAGATGGGGGCCAATGTTGAGCACCATGTAAAGACCTGCAGTCATTGCATCCAAAGGAAAGCCCTGCCTCAGAGGGCTGCCCCCCTTGTCAGTATCACTACCAGTGCCCCCATGTAACTGGTCTGCATAGACATTTTGTGTTTAGAACCTGACCAAAGGAATATTGGCAATGTGTTAGTGGTTACTGATCATTTCACATGGTCTGCACAAGCTTTTCTAACTAAAGATCAAAAGACCTCTACCATGGCCAAGGTGCTGGTGGAAAAATTCTTCGTCCACTATGGTGCCCCTCAGTGGATCCACTCTGACAAAGGCAGAGACTTTGAAAGTAGGCTAATCAAAGAAATGTTCTCTCTGTGGGGGTGAGGGGGTGCTGAAGTCAAGAACCACCACTATCACCCACAAGGGGACCCTCAACTAGAACACTTTAACTGCACCCTTCTAGACATGCTGAGCACCTTCCACCCAAAAGACAAGCATAAGTGGAGCCAGCAGATTAGCACCTTGGTAAACGCATACAACTGCACCAAAAGTGATGCTACTGGGTTCTCCCCCTACCATCTCATGTTCTGGAGGGAAGCCCAACTGCCAGTTGATGTTTGCTTTGGGGGTCTCTCTGGATAGGGTCCAAGCCAAAAACTACCTGCAGTATGCACAGAAATTGAAAGCTCAGTTGAACCATGCGTATCAACTGGCCCAGACAATGGCCACCAAGAGAAACCTCGCCAACAAAGAGAGGCACAACAAGAAAGTAAAGACTCAAGAGCTACGGCCCTGAGACCGTGTGTTATTATGCAGTTTGGGTCTGCATGGCAAACACAAAATTTTTGATAGGTGGCACCAGCTTCGCCATGTAGTAGTTGGAAAATTGGATGATCTACCAGAGTACAAGATGCACCCAGAGAATAACTCCAAAGCTGTCAAGACCATGCACCATAACCACTTGTTGCCTATCGGTCAAATTATCATTGAGGCTGAACCATCAGAAATTGCTTCCCCTGGGCCAGTGACTCATGCTGCTGCAAGAAGGAGATGGAGTCCAACTGCTTCAGCTATTAAAGATTCTGAACCCTCTCTGGATGATAGTGACTGTCTATCCACCTCTGATGAAAGTGTCTGTGGTAATGCCCATTATCCCTCATATGAACTGAGTCAGTTGTTTCGAGAAAATCCTATCCAAAATCATGGGGATGAAGCTGGGCCATCCAGACTGCCTAACCCCCACAGCTCCTTCCCTATATCCAGTGCCCCCTGAAAGTGAGGTGCAAACGATCCTGTCTGAGGTGGTAGACTCTCTGTGTCTTGTAGAACTGTCTGACTTGCCTGAAGAAGGGGTTGATGGTCTGAGTCTCCTGGGGCACATGCTAGAACTTGAGGAGCAATATGAAAGTGTTGACAGTACCCTCTCAGTGCCAGAGTTCTAATTGTGCCAGAGTCTCCTCAGAATGAGCAACCTGGGCCCTCGACAGAAGATAATAATGAGCAAAGTGTTGTGGAGACAGAGTCTTCAGAGCCTGGAGCTGTTAGTGTTTCCAATCTGGACATTTCAACCAGTGCAGAGGCATCCCTTACTATAGGAGAAGAAAGCAGTGCCAGTCTTGACTGCCCAGAGCCTGTGTCCGTTCCCCCCAGAAAATCTGGGTGACCTGTTAAGCCATGCTACGTTTTAGTTATGGGTCCTCTGAGAGGCCTGTGGACTTGCCTCTCACTGTGGTTCATAAGGGTGTTTATATTTCTCAGAGCTCACCACCCAAACTGAGCTAACAGCCAGTTTCTAGTTGATCATTCTTCCTTCTCTGTATGGTGCCCCTGCCCCATCCAGCCCCAAGTTAGCTGATAGGGAAGGGCCCTTTACACTGTTTAATGTACATACAGTTATAACGTGAATCAGTATTATGATGTTACTAGTGTGTTAATCATGGTGGAATCAGTATTACATGTATGAAACATGCATAAGTATTGTCATTATGGATATAGATATTGTGAAGTGTAGTGAATATGTATAGTAAAGTGATAAGTTTACATTAACTGATGCATCAGATGTTTGCATAGCATGCTAATGTTATATATGTCTCATATGTATTGCATCTTCAATATTGTGATTGTATGGACTTGACGCGAACACCAAGTTTTCTCCAGGAAGGGAAGGGTGTAACACCCCTACAAATGGGGGTTCCTGGAAAAGTCTTCCTTGGGCTTGCCTAAATGCTCACTGTCAGGCTGGTGTCCTGCGGGTTAGCCGTTTAAACGCTCTTGCTTGTGAGTGCCTGTACAGACTCTGTCTTGTCTCTTTAAGAGCTGCCTATAACGTGGTGCTTAATTAACCTGGGAGGGGGATGAGAGTTTCTATGCTTGAGTCCCACCTGGGCTCCCTGACAATCGCTCTGTTCTGCCATTGCTACTTGCACAGAGGGAGATTTGTTAGAAGATGTACTTGTTTGCTGATTATCTATTAGAGTGGTAATGATGTTGTAGTTTGTCTAACCTGCCTTCTCTGCAGCATGGACAGTTTCATTTATCACCACCATCTTGGTCCTGGACTGCCAGAATAGGCCAATCAGTACTTTTGGGGACTCTAAAATGGAGCCTGTTCCCAGGGGTCTTGTGGGAGCAAAATTCTCTAGGAATTGTTGTTTGGGAACTTTGGCACCCAAATGGATCTGGAGGGGGAGCCCTTGTTGTGGCTGACAGACAGATCAGCCAACCAAACCTTTTGGATTCTGGGGAAAGTCCCAGGCTGCTTGTAGCTAGAGTCAGTCTGAGTTGGGAAGTGAAAGGTGAATAGCTGAGATAGTCGAGCAGCAGTCCTGTGAGTTTTGTGCAGGAGAATTGTGGAAAGGCTTGAGTTTTGGCCTGCATGCCTGCTTGCTGTCCCTGAGGGGAACCAGTGACTTTATCGGACTGAATCTGAATTTAGAGAGCTATCTAAGCCACTGAGTTGTGACCAGGCTCCTACCTGAAGAAGACCAAAGATTTGCTGAACACGATCGGCCTGTCAAGACTTTCAACCACCTCTGAACTCCCAGTTTGTGCAGAGACTCTGTAATTGCAACCGGAAAACAATCTGCCTGGTACAGTAGAATTTCCTTATGTGTAAATGTGCTGTTCCCCAAAGTGTGCTGAACTGTGTTCTGCTTGCTGGAGCTGCATCCAGCCCCATAGTACTGAATCCACATTTATCTCCACTTGGCCTGGGCCTTGCCATACTGGCCCAGCCAGATTACTTACATCACAGAAAGAGCCATCATCGAGAAACCTGCTGGGGGAACAGCCCCCAGCTCAGCTCCTGGAAAGGAACGACATCTCAGTGATTCATGTGGGCCCTGCTTCTCCTGGTACTCCAGCTCAACAACCTGCAGTCTCAATTTCATCCTGTCTGTGTCCTGTATTGGTATCATGAGTAAACATCGGGTAGCTCCTTGCAACAACAGCTAAATCTAAAGTGTTGTCATCTGATTTCTTGTTGTCTTTTCTTTCTCAAACTGAGCCCTCCGGCTCTGCATTAAAATAGTGTATGTTGTGCATGTTGCTTTCTTCCATCACATGGCCTCAACCAGATGCAACACTGGCCCTGCCCCAGGAAAACGTTCCTGGCTAGCCCGTTTTCCTACCTGGGTACCCGATAGTGTGTGACTGTGTAGGGACTCTAAAGTGCATGCATGACTGTCCGATTGATTTAGCCTTTAAGCTAAGCAACCCAAATACGCCCCTCCCTTGTTCAACTCCCCTGAATAAATCAGATCTAACTCTTTTTGCATTTAACCTGACTGTGGTTCCAGTCTGTACCAAAAGCACTGTATTGTTGTTATTTGCTTTGCCTAACCTTGTTTTACAGGGAGTCTCTAGGGCTCAACTGGTGGAACCAGCCCTGGTGGTAAGTGCAAATTGTGTGGGTAATTGCATGGTGAATAAGTGTCATTGCAAAAGTGATTGCAGTATATTGATCAGGCCACTAGAAGGGAAAAAGGATGGATAGTGTCCCGGAGGGCTGTACCCAGATTAGTTTGACCCCTAACAACCCTGAGTTCCGGGGGGAGGCGCTTGTTTCAGTACCCAGGCCCCTTAACCTGTAACTAGGCAAGCAAGCAGGGGTAGTAGCCCTTGGGATAGCGCCACCTAGGGGTTACACACATATCCGGCAGTAGGGAGGAGGCAGGAAAGTATGGGCCACTTAGCCTCACATCTGTAGTGGGGAAGATCATGCGTGCACTGCTTAAAGAAAGGATAGTGGAACATTTACAAACCATTGGTATCCAGGACTCTAGGTAGCATGGATTCACAGCAGGTAGGTCATGTTGCACAAATCTAATAGATTTCTTTGACTGGGTGATGAAGGAAGTAAATGGGGGGGCAGTGAATGTTGCCTACCTCAGATTCAGCAAGGCCTTCAACACCGTTCCACATACGAGGCTTATTAACAAGATGTGTAGTCTGGACATAGGACACAAGATGGTGAACTGGATTAGGACCGGGCTAATAGACAGATAGAGGGTGGTGGTAAATGGGTTACAATCTGGGGATGGAGGGTGGCCAGCGGGTTACTGCAGGGATCAGTCTTTGGGCTTGTCCTGTTCAGTGTCTTAATTAGAGACATTGCAGAGGGCCTGGAACAAAAGGCCTGCCTGTTTGTAGATAACACCAAGATCTATAACATGGTGAATACTTCAGAAGGGGTTGAAAAAATGAGAAAGGAACTAGGCAGGCTTCAGAAATTATGTGAGGAGTGGAAACTGAGGTTTAATTCAAAGAACTGCAATATTATGCACCTGGGTCATAGAAGCCTTGGCAGAGCTACGGATGCGATGGGAGTTACTACATCACCAAGGAACAAATGGACCTGGGGGTTATTATTTCAGATTACTGAAAATGTCAAAGCAGAATACAAAGGCAGTGGGGAGGGCCACTAGCATGCTGGGGTGCATAGACAGAGGTATCACCAACACAAGGAGGGAGGTGATGATGTCATTATAGAAAACCCTGGTCAGGCCTCACATGGAGTACTGTGTGTAGCTCTGGAGGCCACACTGTTGAATGGACATAAACAGGCTGGACACAGTCCAGAGAAGGGTGACTAACATGGTACAGGGCTTGCACCACAAAACTTGCAAGGACACATTCATGGACCTCAATATGAACTTGCTGGAGGAAAGGAGGGAGAGAGGGGACATGATAGAAACTGTCTGGTGCCTCAATGGATAAACATGGTGCAAGGAGGGATACATCTTAATGCAGGAGGAGTACAAGTTGGTACTCATACTTTTTCCGTTTATTACTCCCAGCAATCATGTTCCCTGCTCGGCAGACCAGTTTGGATTTCTACCTCATTTACCAAGTAAATTCTCATGTTTTTACTTTGTATCTTAGACTTTCATCTCTAGTCCCCTTTATTACCTTCCTACTTCACTTCCTGATTTTTAATTGCTCCACAGTGGATATAAATACTGCTTATGTTGCTCAGTTTTGCTATTCACCTGAAGAAGGGACCTGTGTGGGCCTGAAAGCTTGTGTATAATTCCAGCTTTGTACAAGACACTTGTTGGTCCAATAAAAGGTATCAACCCTTCCTTCATCACCTCATTTACCGAGGACAATTACATGAAAACAAAAAAGGGCCTCTTGGCCCACCTACTGTAGTCTGCTATAAGGTCCCTATACCTACTGTGCTACCATAGATCTTAATTGTTTTTCAGCCTTACCCACCACCACCCCACAAAGGCCCCGTTACCAAGGTTCCCTTTTGTTGATTACCAGGCCTGTTTGATACTGGCACCATCACATACACCATGCAAGGAAACATTCAGCATTGACAAATGCTTGTTTTAACTTATTTATCATTTTGCAAGCACAACATTACTCATAATTGGTCCACTGGGGCATACCAGAAAATCATTTCACACCAAGACACTTATAAAAGAGCAGAATGACATCTCTATTAATTACACATAGTGTAAGTAGCAGTATGCATTTCTAATCCAGTCTTAATACAACTAGAGGTATGCCTCCCAGGAGATCTACAGGGAATGTTTTGCAGACAAAATGCACTTTGGGACTAGCCCCATTCTTAGCTTTGAGGCCCATGGTGCGGACTTGTCACCTTTAAAGCAGCAGTATTTGTTAGTCACCATGTAATGTTTTCAGTAATAATGATTTTATGGTAGAAACTTCGCTACACCCTTATTTATGTTGTCTTGCGCATCATAAACAACATATTAATGTTAAGCATGGAATATGAGGTTTTGGATTTGGGTTGTGTGTGGGCCAATGGCGCCACTGCTATTTTGGGCTGGGCTCTGTGGCACAATGAAATAGCACGCTGTCTATGACAGCAGTGCAAAAGCATGCCACCAACTTCAAACAATTTACCGCTGCAATGAGGGAGCGACCTGTCATTGCAGGGCATGCCTTGCCTGGTGTAACATTTCTATAAACATGGTGGGCAGCGCTGTCACCATCCACCTGTCATAGTCCCCAGGAAGCAACTTTGGGGTCCCAATTCCCTGTTGGCATATGTGCTCCTTACTGTTTTTGTCTGCCGAGGGGGTGCCCAGTCCCCCTCAGCATCATCCCCCCCCAGACACAGATATGCTTGCCGATGGGGGCCCAATCCCCTAGTTGGCATGTTTAACCCCCCCATCACGTCTGCATTTTTCTGACTGCACCCCAATTGTGTGCCACACAGGGAGCCCACCCCAGTGTGGCTAACATGACCCCCAAACAAATGGGACACACTGGGAACTTTAACACCTGTTAAAAAAGAAAACGGCCTGTGGTGATTATTTTTTTTAGTAACCTGAAAAAAAGAAAATGGTCCCTCGCTATCTGGTGCCCTCCCACAACCTGCACCCAACCTCGTCACACACACCCTCACCCCATACTTAACTCCAGAGCCCGTGTGATGATCTTCGGTTTAGTGGGAACATGTCTGCACTCTACAAAGACGACCGTGAAACTGAAGAAATGCTGTTAAGCTGTATAATGGCATAAATGGGGTTTAGCATAGGTGGATACCTCTGTCATTTTTGTGACTTGTAGCTCCAAATTTTCAACATGGAGTTCTTGGGACCCCACCTCATGCACTAAATCACTGTCATTTTGTTATTCGGTCGTGAAAGGTGATTTAGTGGTCACTGCACAGAATCACCTTTTGGGACTGATTAACAAATGACAGTGTCAATGTTCATGGGGTGGGATCTCAAAAAGTCTATGCTGAAAATTTGGTGAAAAAATTCCAAAAAGTGACTGTGTTATCTTGTCTGTTGTGAAGTTTCCCGCACACTTGTAACTCGAGAATGTTTAATATTTTCTCCAGATTTCCAGCATTGCCATTTTTCACACCTCCTTATGAACGAGTGCAGCTGTCATTTTCACATCCTGCCCAAAATGTCTTTTGCAAATGTGGTGCACAGTGGCGCAGTCGCAGTGGGAAATCAACGTTCGGGACAGAATAAGAAAATCACAGTGAAAGTGTTCATGAGAAGAGATCCCAAATGCTTTCTTGAGGTGAGGTCACAAAAACCCCATGTTGAAAATTTGGAGTGCAAATACCAACAAACACCCGGGGTGTTAAGGTTCCTAACCATAACATCCCACCCTGAAGAGACTGACCGGTGTCAGAGGTGTGACTTTGGATTGCCAGCTGTAATGTTTATGTAACCCACTTGCAAATGGGGGCTTCCAGAAGTCTTCCAGGAACTTGCTTGAATGCTCCAAGTCTGGAGGTGTTCAGCGTTTAAGGCACTTGAGTGTGAGTGTTTTTAGAGCCTCTGGTACTGTCTCTTTAAGAGCTGCCTGCTTGTGACCATAATTAATTGAGGAGGGGGGACTGTGTGTTCTAATGCCTGAATCCCACCCAGGCTGCTGCCAATTCACTCTGTTTTTGCAGTCGCTAAGAGTGCAAAGGGAGCCCATCTGAAAGCTGTAACTGTTTGCCTGTAATCATTTAGCAACATTTGTGAGATTGCAGTTTATCTAACCTGTTTTATTGCAGCTGGGACTCTGTGTGTGTGTTTCCCCTCTATGTTGGAACTGAACTGCTGAACTGGACCAATCAGCGTAGGGGACCTTTAAAATGGAGTCTGCTGCTGGCAAATCAGAACTTGGACTCTTAAGTTGAGCCAGCCACAATGGGACTTTAGGGCCGATACCTCTGGGAATTGTAGTTTGGACTTCGGCGCCTTTTTGCACCAACAGGGGGAGTCTGATTGTGAGTGACAGCCAAACCAGCCAACTGAACTGGAAGGAACTCAAAGGAAATGCCCGGCTCTGTCTACTGGAAATATCAGATGAGTTGTGACAGTGAAGAGAGAAGGATCTGTGAGCTTCTGCACTGTATAGTTTCACGTGGGAAACGCATGTAAGGCCTTGAGTTTCAGTCTGCAGCCTGTGCAAGCACCTATTCGGACTGAATCCGACCTGTAAGAGAAGAAAGGAGATCTGAAGAGTAGAAACCAGGCTCATCCTGTAGAAGACTGGAGAAATTGCTGAATCGCGCTCGGTCTGTCAGGAACTGAAGCTGCTGTGTGTTCTCCTGGGTATCATGCAATAATTGAGGTTGGGATTGAGAAGCAGTCTGCCTGGTATAGTACTTTCCTTTTACATATAAATGTGTGTAGTGCTTGTGGGGGATTGCGTTTCAAATCCCCTGTACAGTGAACAGAGTGCATGAAGCTGGAAGTAAACCCCAGCTTAACCGACTACAACCATTTGCTATAAACTGCTGTGGGGTCCAGTCACAAGGGCCTTATCTCATGTTCTGCTCCTCCTGGCAATCCAGGACAATCTGCCTTCCATCCAGTTCTCAGCATTGAGTTTGTGAGTACAAGCAGGGTAGCTCCCTGCCATCTGTTTATCGAATTGCAAGTGTGTCATCTAATTGTTGTTCTTCATTTCTTCACGAACTGAGCCCTCCGGCTCTGGATTACAATTGGATATTGTGCCAGTGTTTTTCCATCACAGGGCCCCAGCCAGCTGCACCAGTCCTGGCTAGCCCCCCCCATCCTGGGTACCCAGTGAAAGTGACAATTTGGGACTCTGAATATGCGCACAGTACTGTGATTATTAATACATTTAACCTAATTAACCTGACTCCCCCTTCCTTGTTACAGCTCCTTAAATAAATCAGATCTGTTTGTTTCAGCAAAGTTACACTGTCTGAGGTATTTGTTTATGTTAAAGTGTTGTACTGTGGCTTTTGCACTGTATCATTTTGTTTTAGAGGGGGTCCCCAGCGTCCAGTCGACAGATCCAGTCCTGGGGGTAAGTGTACATTGTGTAGATATTCCTGATGCATTGTGTGGGCTACTAGTGAGAAGGAAGGGGGGGTTACAGTGTCCCAGAGGACTGTGACCAAGTTAGTTTAACTACTGCAAACCCTGACCTCTGGGTGGAGGCACTCGCCATTGGACCTAGGCCCCTCAACCTGTTAACAGTTACGCAGGCAGGGGTAGTAGCCCTTGAGATAGTGCCACCTAGGGGTTGCACTTACACCATTCCACCCCCACCCTGCAGCTACTGACAGCCATCAAGGTGTGCCTTGGACTCTTCAGCCCCAAAGTTCACCCCATTCTTCTATAATGCACCCATCGCAATGTATTTCCTTATGGAATGGGGTGAGCATAAGGCCCAAGGACCCCAAGACACAACACAATACTTGTCAGAATCTACAGAGTAGGGTGAGGTGAAATGGCATGAGTGATATAGCCGACGACCCAAAGGCACACCTCAATGCCTGTCTGTCTCTGCAGGGTGGTGTGGGTTAACGCCACTTCCATACTTTACTGCTATTCCTATAATGCATCTCTAACTCCTGCACTACCAATGCCAATGTCAGCAAGGAAACATTCGGCATTGACTAATGCTTGTTCTTTTTGCTTTCTTTCATTCCTGGACAAAGTTATTGGATTCAGAAGATTTTAAAAATCCCTGCTTCCTTGAGCTGCCCAACATGAAAGGATTAAATCTCTTGGAACAGGGCTGTGCTGCTTACTATCAGAACTATGTGGTAACACCAATACACCCACAGTATGACTCTAGTATGTACATTCAACAGGTACCCTCAGCAGAAGGGATTTGCTGAAGTTGTGAGCGTCGGTCATCTTTAATGATGTGAGACATTAAGTACAAAATGAACTATAAAGGGGGTTTAAAGTATCTGAGAAAAATTAAAAACATACTGAGGATGAATCTAAGGATGCCAGAAATATATTTTCGTTAAAACATGTATGATGAAAATGTTTGTTGACTGACAAATCCTGCTGCATTATGTGCTGAGTTTTGTGTGAATATCGCAGCAGGTCACTTAAGGATGGGTCCTGGATTCCAAGAGTCTGTCACTCAGCAAAAGTTAAAACATCTGGGCTCACAAAATGCATTATGAAAACTACCAGTACTAACACTAAAACTCCAGCCCACAGTACGTTGTTGGATATCATCCAAGTGAATAAACCCCACCTGTTCACTCATTCAGTGTTTTTTGTAATGATCTTAGCAATCACTGTACTATCACTTGTGTTAGATCTGTACCAGAATCAATTTCAACCTCTGGATACATCCTCAAAAGGTGTCAATGTAACCTCAATCTTTTTGACTTCCTTTTGGATCATCAATATTCCTGCTGGCAAGATTTTTATCTTGCCATTACAGTGACAGATGCTTACAAAGTTTTCCACATTATTCTCCCTAACGCTATGAATTGGAATGCACCTGTACTCAAACTGTGAACTAAGTAAACTTTGTGCCCTCTGTTTACAGCCTGTCTTAAAGCTATATACTGCAACACAGGGATTCCTTATGGAAACAAGCATTTGTCAGTGCCGAATGTTGCTTGCTTCTATGTGCTGTTTTGGTATTTGGAAGTCCTCGGAGTGCAAATATTGAAAATTTGAGAACTTACTAGCGCATGTGAGGAACCATGTACGACGCCAGAAAACAGCTCATTTTAGGAATTTTTCACCAAATTTTCAACATAGCCATTTTAAGACCTCTGCTCATGAACAGTGTCACTGTGATTTTGTTAATGTGTCCCATACATTGAGTTTGCACACCGACTGCGCCATTGTGCGCTACATGGGCGGAAACACGTTTTGAGCAGGATGTGAAAAATGACAGCTGTACTGCTCATAAGGAGGTGTGGTAAAATGGCAATGTTGAAAATCTGGAGTGAAAATATTGAAAATTTGCAAACTTACAAGCCTGCGTAAGAACTGCGCAACGAACGCACTGTAAAACAGTCATTTTTAGGAATTTTTTCACCAAATTTTCAACATAGCCATTTTAAGACCTCTGCTCATGAACAGTGTCACTGTGATTTTCTTAATTTGTCCCGTACATTGATTTCACACACCGACTGCGCCATTCTGCGCTACATGGGTGAAAACACATTTTGGGTGAGATGTGAAAAATGACAGCTGTACTACTCACAAGAAGGTGTGGTAAAATGGCAGTGTTGAAAATCTGGAGTGAAAATATTGAAATTTCATGAACTTACAAGCCTCGCGAGGAACTGTGCAACGACGCCAGAAAAAGTCATTTTGATTTTGCACTAAATATCAATAGACCACCCTTTTGATGTCACTGTTTATGGTACTAGGTTCGAAGGGTGATTTCAGTCACTGCGCTGAAATCACTCCTTCGGGCCTGAATAACGCCATGACAGTGACATCATTCACGAAGGGGTCCCAAAACACCATGTTTGAAAATTTGGTGCAAAAATTCCAAAATGCCTGAGATATGCAACAAAGTTGAACCCCCATCTGGGCCATTATACAGCTTACCGCATTTCCTCAGTTCAGGGTCAGCTTTGAAGAGTGCAGATGTGTTCCCGGTCCACCAAGATCATCGCTACGGAGTCTGGAGGTAAGTATGGGGTGAGGGGGTGGGAGGCTGGGTGCGAGTGGGTGGGTGCGGTTGTGGGAGGGGGTCGGAACGCCCGCGGGACCGCTTGCTTTTCCAGGTTTAAAACAAAAAAAGACGCAGGGACCGCTCGTGCGGGCTCCCCAACGTGGCAGAAGGGATGTTGGGGGCCCAGCCAACGGGGATTGGGCACCCCATCGGCTAAAGGATTCCATTGCCACGCTTGGGTGGGCTCCCAGCGTGGCACCTACAACTGGGGAGAGACGGCTCAGCCGACGGGGTTTGGGCACACCGGCCAGCTACGCAGTAGGTGCGGGACGCAGATGCTTCGTTAGGGGAGCTACGCTCAGTGGGCTTCTTATCTCTGCTCACTGAAGCATAGCTCCCTTTCAATCTGAGTAGCCATTGCATTTTGAGCGTGTCATAGACAGCCCAAAATGCATTGGCTTACAGGAGCCGCTACTGCCAGCTCACTGACTGAATTGGAGGAGGAGGTGACACACCTCCGAAATTTCCGATGATGGCACTATGTTTCTTGCACATGCGTGCAAGCAACATAAAAAGCATGCAGGACCAAACTCCTTTCTGATTGGACAGCCTTTAGAGTAGCTAGAAACCTATGCACAAAACTTACCAGAGCTGCTAAAGCTAGTTACTTCAGCAACAAACCGGTCTTCTCGACATATCGCACTGCTCAATTTTGGAAGACCTTGAAGATAGTAAAGCATTACAGGCCACCAAATTCTCTCCCCTCTAAATCTCATCTGGTGGTTCTACCTTCACAGACATACACATGCGTTTAGACCTTCTCAATAACCATTTTGCTACAGCTGGGTTGGCATTTGACACCTCTCCTGAAACCTATGTGAGCAGCTTTGTGGTCAGGCCCTTGTCTCTGCAGCACCACCACCTGCATCTGAAGCAGTATTCTCCTTCAGCCCTGTTTCCCTGCTGCAAGTGGAAGATCTGCTACTGAAATTGGACACTAGGAAAAGTGCTGGAGCCAACCTGATAGACCCTTACTTCTTGAAAACAAGTTACCACATCATGGCAGTCCCCATTACCCACCTCTTCAATCTGTCCCTTACTCAGGATATTCTTCCACCTGTCTGGAAAATATCCCATGTCATCCTGCTCTTCAAATCAGGTGATCCTAGTAATCTAGATAACTACAGGCCTGTTTCCCCTGCTTCCTACCCTCTCCAAAATGCTAGAAAAACTAGTTAACCAACAGTTTAAAAACTATCTGGACTCTTTAAATCTAGTCACACCATGGCCCACCGGCGCAGTGGTTGGTTTTCTGCTTGTGACACCAGTGACCAGGGTTCAGAAATGGGTCCAGGTCATCAGAGGGCCAACCGGGGGAGCAGGATTGAGCATCCCCAGGACTGCTGTCCTTCTTCAGGGGGGAGGGCGTGTGCCGGCAAGAGCGAGACCTGGCAGAGGCTGGATCATCGCCATGCACCAACACAAGCAAGACATTCTGGGATGGAACAGATGCAGGACATCATTGTGCACCCTAACCCCAGCTTACAGTAGGAAAAATACACTGCCAGCCATCTCCATGGCGCCCCTGTCCCTGGGCTTCAATTAGCCACCAACCCGGCTCTCCAAACCCAGTCACTAGGATCACGCACTGGTGCCCGAATGGTGCCAGAACTCCTCAGCCCTGGGGCAAGCCAGAGGTAACCAGGAGAGTGCAGGCAGATATGGGTGGTGGAAGCCCAAGGGACACTGTGACCAGGGCCGAGACTGATGGCTGAAGCAGGGGCAAAAAGATAGAATAAAAAAAATCTATTCACACCGGTGCAATCTGGCTTCAGATCATGCTATAATACAATTTTTGCACTTACTAAAGTTTCAAATGACTGGCTGAATGCCTTGGATAGTAAAAATTATGTATGTGCTCTATTTCTGGACTTAAGCAAGGCTTTCAACGCAGTCGACCATGGCTTACTTCTGGACACTTTACATTATATTGGTCTAGATTCCATGACACTGAAATGGTTCAACAGCTAGCTTGCTAGCTGTCTTCAACTGGTCAAAACAGAAGGTGAATTCTCCCCACTGAAAATCTTTCAGAGGCGTACCGCAGGGATCCATAGGGCCCACTTCTTTTTGCCATTTACATAAACAATATTTATTGTGGTATAAAATCAGCAAATATACACCTTTTTGCTGATGACACTGTCCTTTATATTGCCAGGCCCTCTCCTGAATTGACTTGTGTGGAACTACAATGCGAGTTTAATCTCCTACAGCTTAACCTACTACAACTAAAGCTATTGCTAAATGTCAAGAAAACTAAGGCAATGTTCTTTTCACCTTCACCCAAGGCCTCAAAAACTTCTACTATAGACTTGCTCCCTCAAATCACCACCCTCCTAGGTGAACCTTTAGAATTTGTACACAAATTAAAATATCTGGGTGTCTGGATACACCATAAACTGACATTTTCTGACCACACAGAGGAATTAACTAAAAACTAAAACAGGCTTGGCATCTTTTATGGATAAAGCACCAACTCACCATGGAAGCTAAAACCAGACTCATTCAAGCTACATTTCTCCGCTATTGGACTATGCTAACATTCTGTATGAACAAAGTACTAGTGTGGCATTATCCAAGCTCGACATCCTCTAGCACAGTGCAATACGATTTATTACAGGAGCTCCCTACTCCACACATCACTGCTGTCTCTGTTCCTCAGGGCCAGTTCCAGAATGTACTGGGCCCTGGTGCAAGACTTTGCAGTGGGACCTCCAGCGTCCAAGCCCCCCAAGTGCCCCCATTCCCAGGCAGGCCCTCACACGCCACCATCACCAAAATACAAATAAGCTGCAAGTTAGTCTACTGTTACATACTCAGCACAGGCAATCAGCATTATCCATGGAGAGAGTGAGACTCAAGAGAACTCAATCAAGTTGTTGAGCAGCAGTGAGTGCAGCAGCGTTTGCTAAACACACACCAGGCTGTAGTGTAACTAAAGTTATTTTTCCTCTGCTGCCTACCCACTGACTGTTCTGTGCCCAGCCTGTTGCTAGGACTGAAGTTAACTAGGCTAGCAGCAGGAGGTCAGGTCGCCGGGCCCAACACTAACCCAGTATCTCTTATGTTCTCCCCCACCATGCCGACCACTGGGGCCCGACCACTGCTACTTGTGAGCTCGCTCTTTCTCAGAAATCCTCCCCACCCCAACTAAGTTTGCCACTTTGCCAGCAGCTGAACTATTCAACTGCCTGCTCTACCTGCCGAACCGCATCCCTGTCACCAACTGGACTACTCAATCAGGCACTACTCAGACAACACTATACAAACTTCATTCAAGTTACATGATGTACAAGTGAGGCTGGTGTCTGTGTTTTTTTTATAACGGTTTGAACTTCGATTAGTTGTAAATTTAAGTAGTTTTATTCAATACAGCAGCATAACACAGTGCTGCAGGCAGCGGCTGGTGCTGCTGCCAATGCAGTTTAGGCCTTAGGCTGACTCCAAGCTACAGAAACTGCCACTGTGTCCAACCACTACCTCCACTCATTCAATCTGCACACTCTTGTGAGACTATGTGAGTGAGGGAGGGTACTGGGTCATGCAAGCACAGTTTAGCTCCTCCTTCTGCTCACGGGCAGCCTATCTGAGTGAGCAAGCTGACTGTGGATCATAAGACCACTCCCCAGGAAGCAATCGGATTCGAGAGAGTGATGTGGTGATGGACAGTGACTGTGGTGATTGACAGGTTGGGAGCAGCGAGCAGCCACATACTCAGGTGTCAGCCAGGGTCAGGAGGAAGGGAGGATTGCAGGAAGCACTGGAGAAGGGAAAGGGAGCAGGTGGGTCGGCGAGCATTGCGCTGCATGTGGACCGCAGAGGAGGAGGGCCCGGGGGAGTGGGGATGGTGTGAAGCTGTGGAGCATCATCATGCCAGTTGGAGCCAACCAGCATGGAGAGGAGGGGAAGCTGCCCACTGCCAAGGTTGGAAAGTGGAGCAATAAGCACAACAGCAGCCAGCCAGCCAGCACCAGCC
Organism: Neoceratodus forsteri; assembly: GCA_016271365.2. NCBI lineage: Eukaryota > Metazoa > Chordata > Ceratodontiformes > Ceratodontidae > Neoceratodus > Neoceratodus forsteri. The sequence continues at coordinate 358,541,826 of JADMNL010000026.1, forward strand.
CAGGAGGAGTGGAGGCAGGAGGAGGAATTGAGAAGAGGAGGAGGAGCTGAGCTCAGCTAGGAGGAGCAGGCTAGCAGCAAGCAGCTACAGCAGGCCACTGAGGCCTGGGGAGTGGTCAGTGTGTGGATGGGATGGAGCCAAGCTGCAGAGCCAGCAAGCTGTTTGGCTGGGGCCCTGGGGGATTTAAATGGCTCACAGATGACAGAGAGCACTAGCAGCAGGCAGCGGGTAGTGGCAGGCTCAGAGTTGGAGTCGCTTGAGTCAGCCTGCAGCCACGGGACCCAGGGTCAGGAAGTGGTAGCATTTTTACTTTACCAACCTCAAGGACATCGTGCAATTAAATAAAAAAAAAAATAAAAAATAGAAATTTTGACTTTGGGGGCCATGGGCCCCTGGCGATCTGGGCCCTGGCATGGTGGCATCCCTTGCACCCCCTGTGATGCCGGTCCTGCTGTTCCTTAGTAGGTTGGATGTCTCTCAAATTCAGATGTCAAAAAATGCAGCCCTCTGGACATATCATGCTAGTACTAAAAAGCTCCCTCAACACATTACATACTGCCTTCCTGTTTGCTCCCCAGGACGCTATGCACGGAGAAGCCTTTCGTATATCGATCTCTCAGCATCCCCAAAGTTAGAACCTGCTTTGGCAGCTCATCAGTAAGTCATCCCCTTCCCTCCTTGTGGAACAAACTTCAAAAAACCCTGAAATTAGCCATCATCATAAAATTATCTACCGTCAAAACCCTATTTGTTCGTGCCTTCCCGGAATCCTGTGATTGAGTACCCTAATGCACTGTTTCAGAATATATTTTATATATATATATATACACATATATATATATAGTCTCTTTTGTTCTCTTTCTGCTCCATAAATGTCCTTCCTGCATCTCTTCTCCTTGCCTCAGATTTGTCCTTCTTCCAACCTCTTCCCTGAAGTACCCCTGATTTGTAGATACGATTGTTATATTCTGTTTTTGTAATGTAAATAGTTGCATACTCCTCCATCACTGTACGATAAAAAAAGGTGTCATGTTGTACATTCTCAGACATAAAGGGCAACCCTAGGAGGCATATGCCAAGTGCGGTCCAGCCCCTAGCCTTACTGTCTGCTGAGCTTCGCTGATCTTCACCAACTGGGAGAGAAGCCAATCATGGGGGGGAAGGCAGACTCCAACAGATGCAGAAGCAGGGATTTCTTGACAGCAGTTCCACTTGGCTGAATTCCCCTTGGAGTGCAAGTCTAGGCTCCTATCTTTGATGAGGCGACTTCGCTCCTCGATCGCTTTGCTCAGACCCAGCCAGCGGCTGCTCTCTCAGCATAAGGAGCAGTTGGAACACTTACCCAGAATTCCTGGCTGCTGTATGTGAATCAGTATTTGTACTGCTGTACCCACTACTGAAATAGTGGCTGGGTAATAGAAATATCTCAGCCAGAAACAACCAGAAGCAACAGCTGAGACACAGAGGGCAACTCTAGGAGGCATATGCCAAGTGCTTTCCAACCCCTAGCCTTACTGTTTGCTGAGCTTCACTGATCAGCTTCTACCTCTAGTTGTCTATATATTCCTTTTGTCCATAACAGCTCAGGACAACAGCCCCCCCCCCACCGCTGAGCAGATACACACCCCAGTGAAACAGCAGGCATCCCTTTTCTTTCGTCCAAAGATTGCCTCTAGGTAATCTACTTCTCTTGCCAGGAACTTAAACAGAGAAATAAAGGCCACTATGAACTTCTTGAACTGTAATAACTGTGGCACATTTATTATCAAGGATTTCATTTACAGAGTGGGGCACTGTCCAACATGTTCTACAATTAGAGACATCTGATCACAGCTTCATGTTGCATGGGCTGAGATAAAATACCTCTAATGATATACTAAATTGACCCCCACTGGGCACCAGCATAAAACTTTTAGTTTCAAGGCACACTACACCTGTACCCCTACCCCAAAGGACAAACAGGCCAGGGGGCTGGCAACAGGTCAGGCCTTGTATGACTGGCACAAAGTTCTCAATACAGGAAGATACCAAACCTGTTCAAACACGGAATAGGTACACTGCACTATCTACCAAGACTAATAGCATAACAAGCATCAAAAATTCTGTCAACCCAGAGCGGCACGCAAAGGAACAGAACATAACTTAACCCACTAAAAAAGACAAAAAGAAACCGGTACTAATAATCAGCAACTCGATGATTAGGGATGTAAAGACTCACCTCCAATCGGACCATGCTTCAACTATGGTAAGGTGCCTCCTCGGAACATCGGCATGAAGGGACACCAGTTGCATAGAGAAAATCATTCAAGGCATTGCTCGAGACACACGTCAGTCTCTATGTAGGTACAAATGACCTAGTCAGTAAGTCAGCAGAGGAAACAAAACAAAACCTTACCAGACTGGATGACAAGCTTGCTTCTCTTCGAAACATCACCTTTTCTGAAATTCTGCCAGTCTGGAAAAAAAGGAGACAGCAGGCAGAAGATCAGGGAACTTTTTTTATACTTTTATTTAATCAGCCTTATATAACAACCATTCAGAACACATTCAATAATTGTACAATACGTAGTAATAATACAACAGTAGCAAAGCTCACAACAACTAAAGCAGGACAAAGAGAGAAATGAGAAAAGAAAAAAAAGAAAAAAAGAATTATGCAAATAACTTGCCATCAAACTGCGGGTCTAGCATAAAATCAATTCACCAGTCCATTTATTTCAACACTAAGACATTTTCTATCCTTTCTTACATGCAATGCGGCCAAGGGGCAAGTTCATTTTGCCTGCCTTAATAAAACTTTGTTTGAGCTGGGGAGGGGGCATGGTACTAGGAAGTGGGATGAGATATGGTGAAAAAGGAGAGGGAGCAAAATCTTCTTTGTCACTGTTCATGGAGGGGTGTTTTTTGTTAGGCCTTTTATAGATCCCATCTTGTCCATCTATTTTGGTATTTGTCTATCTGATACGATAATCTAAATGTGAGTTTTTCCAATCGCTGGATATAGGCTACTATGTTCACCCATTCCTCCAAGCAAGGAGGGTCCTGGTGGAGCCACCTCTTCATAATAGTTTTTACTGCTGCTATAGTTAAAATTGCCCAAAGGTATTTGCCTTCTCTGGGGTGAATCCCTAATAATATGTTGCAAGGCCCTGTGTTGGTTTGTAGTTCAAAAATATTTAGGACATCTCTGAGCTAAACAGCTGGCTAAAGGACTGGTGCCTGGAAAAAGGCCACCACTTTATTGGAAGATGGCAGGACTTCTGGGAGTGGGAGTTCTTTAAATTCGACGGCCTACACCTCTCAAAGGAGGAGACCTGAACACTAGGGCAAAAATTTGACATTCACATCAGTCAGACTAGTGGACAGGGGTGATACAGGCACCCCTAGCACAAAATGGTTTACCAAATGGCCCTTCCCTATCACCAACTAGTTCAGCACAAGGATGCACCAATCATACTCAGACCAAACATCACACCAGACTTACTCATAGCAAGCATTTAAACAAAGGCAGTGTGCATCACTGCTCACAGTCTGCCAAACAAAATCCCTGATCTCAAGGCCATAATGGCAGATGCACAATTAGACTGGGTCACTGTTTCGAAAACATGGTCCACTGGGAACTACTCCTGGGATGTCACATCCCAGGGTATGCATTATTCCAGAAAGATCATAGGGGAATGAAAGGTGGGGTGGCATTGTATGTCAGAGAAGACATATACGCAGCAGAAATCCAGGGAACACACAGTAAAGCAGAGGCCCTTTGGGTTACACTAGGAGCTGGGGACAAAGCCCCTGTCTGGGTAGGAGCCATATACAGACACTCATCCCAGGAGGCCGATGTAGACAAGGAACTCTTGGAAACCATGTCGATGATGGTGGACAGGGGTGAGTTGTTGCTGGTGAGGGACCTCAATCTACTGGATGTGGATTGGTCCTCATACACAGCATCCTCAGACCAGAACCAAGAGTTCCTTCTTGCACTAAGGGAATAGGGTTTGCATTAACTGGTGAACTCACTCCAGAGACAAAGCAATATTGGATCTAGTGCTGACAAACAGCACAAGGATCCCAGAAGCAAGGACCAATCTGGGGACCAGTGATCATAGTTCAATCTGGTTTAGTGTGAAAAATATGGAGGAAAATAATCACACCAAAATCAAGGTACTAAATTTCAGAAAAGCCAGCTTCCCCAAAATGAGAACTATGATCGCATCCATGCTAAAAGGAGGAATCACAAGAGATGTAGAGGACTGCTGTAATGCTGGCCGCTTTCTCCACTTACCACTGTGTCCTCTATCAGTCACTGGTGTGGCTCCCAGCCTAAGGCCACTTTGACTTCACCCTTTGCTGCATGGTTGATAAGGCCATCCAAACTGGCTAAGTCTCCTCTCGCAACTCTTTACAGAATCAAAACCCTGACTGTCTGCCTCTGCTCAAAAACTATCCCCCCCACCACATGTTCCCAGGGTATCTACCAACATGGGAGTGAGAGCCCTGTCCACTGCAGCCCCCTCATTATGGAATAAAATGCCTGCTGTGATTCGCTCCCTAAACTCCCACTGCCTGTTCAAATCCCGACTCAAAGACTGGCTCCTATTTATTTTGAAAGTCTTTTTTACAACCTTTGAGTCAGGGACTCATTTACAAAGGCACCTCCTTGCAGGGAGGGTAGACATGGTTACAGTGTGAGATACAACAGTGGTAACATACAGGTGCAATACAGATAACAAAAAGAACACAATATAACCGTGGTTTACAGGATAAAATTACATGCAGTGAATAGCAATCGTATTTAAAAAAAAAAAAGAAAGGGAGCTCAATCCTCGCTGAATTATACTGCCGGTGCTTCACTGGGTAACTCCTTTTTCTCCTCTTCCCTCCTCTCCATTGGCCATGGGCACTAGACAACTGTTTTCAATGTTTATTTGGCTGTGTGACTTGAGTCCCGTTCTCAATGTTGCTAGGGTCCATTTTGTTTGTATTCCCTCCAATTATATACTATGTCTTATCTGTAACTACCCTATGCTCTTAATACTCTGTTGTATATTGTGTTTTTTGTTTACTCTACTTTAGTTTTGACTACTCTATTGTATTTTGGTTTGTTGCCCCGTGCCATTGTATGGCCTGGGTCGGTTCTGAAAATGGTCCCTGGGATCAGTGTACCTACCTGGTTATCAAAGTCATAAATAAATAAATTAATAAAATACTCTGAAGGCTGCTCTGCATACAGTAACAACTGTATGCACTAAGTAGATCAGCAAGTCCAAAAGAAGGAAAAAACCTCTCTGGTTCTGTCACGAAGTAACATCCAAAATCAAAGAGAAAAAAAAAGGCTTTTACACAAATCAAGCAAGCAAAACACAAGGCAGACTTGGAAGAATACAAGACAAATTAAAGGAGGCAGGGAAAGCTGTTAGAAGGGCAAACACATAGACAGAAGAGAAAATACTATAGGGTGTTAAGCAGGGAGACAAAACCTTCAATAGATATGTAACCCATAGGCGGCGCTATCCTATGGGCTACTACCCCTGCCTGAGTGACTGTGCACAGGTTGAGGGGCCTGAGTTTGGTGAGTGGGTGCCTCCACCCAGAGAAATGGTATTGGGGCAGTGTAGCTGATTTTGGTATAACCCTCTGGGTTGCTATAACCACCCACCAACCCTTTTAGTGGCTTAAACAGTAGAACAGTAGAACATTTACATCTACCAAGTAACATTAATAATAAGCTTGCACTCCTTGCACTTACCTCCAGGGCTGGCATCCCCTACAACTGCCCTGGAAACCCCCTGGAAAATAAGACCAGTGATGCAACAGGATAATAATAATGCAGTAACCCAACCAATAAGGCACACACTAGCCTAAATGTGAAAACCCACAGTCTGGTTTATTCAGGGGATGTGAACAAGAGTGGGGCATAAATCTGGCAAATGATTGACACTTCTGATTGGATTCAGCATGCACTGTAAGTCCTTTGGAAACAGTTCCACAACCTGGGTACCCAGCATGTTAAGCAGGCTAGCCTGAAGCATTGCCTGGGGTAGGCTGATGTTGCAGCTGTTGTTAGGGCCCTTAGAAAGGAAAACAGTTAACATGCACACAACCCAAATATTTGTAATCTGGAGCTGGATGGCTCAATCCGTTGTAATACCCCAAACAAAAAAATCAGGTGGCACACAATGATTACAGCTGTCTTTCCAGGAAGCTATCCTGTTTTGTACTCATGCTACCCAGGCCAGGATACAGGACAGGCGCGATGAAGACCTTGTGGTATTACACTGGATTGCCAGGGGATGCAGGGCCTACACGACTCACCTCCTGGTGGTCGCTACCTGTTCAGTGGTGTTGAGCAGGGGGCCGAATCCCCAAACGCTTGCTGAGAATGCTCTTAATCGAGAGCAGTGGCCTAGGCCCAGATGGCAGGGCCCAGGCAGAAAGGACAGTTTGGATAATGTTCCTGATGAGGTGCTGGAAAAGCTCTCCAGCTGGTGTAACAAAAAAACTTGCTGTGGGGAAACAAATCACGACCCACGAAGCACATTCAGCACATCTGTAACACTTAGCTTTCTTAGCCACAGTTCGGATAAAGTCCGTTTGCCAATCACAGCTTCACTGCGCAGACCTTACAATCTGAGACTTGCTTCTCACATCCAGAGGGCCGATGGCTTCTGGAGCAAGTCTTTGGTCCACTCATGAGTAGAAATAACAAACTTTTCTCTCTTCTGATGCCGGTCTTAACCAGCAATCGGAAAAGTCTGACTTTCACACACAAGGCAATACTCCAGGCTGGAGACATGACAGGCAGGCCAGCAGAGCCTTCCTGCCAATTCTCCTATGCTCCTACCAGGAGCAGCTGCTTGATAGCTCAAGCTATTCACTTTTCAGGCTCTAACTCTTGACTGACACACTGCATCAGGCAGTTCTGGGGATTTCCCAGTAATCTGAAAGGCTCAGTTGGCTGAGGGAACTGTCTGTCACAGAGAGGGCTTCCACTCCAGGTCCATTTAGGTGCCAAACACTTTAAACTAGAAATACTACAGAATTTCCTTCCCACAAGACCTCTGGGGATAGTCTCCATTTTAGGTCCCCTGAGGTTCGACTGGTCCAGCACTGTCAGTCCAGAACCAAAATGGTGGCTCCTATTCAAAATGCTCAAGTTGCAACTGAAAGCAGGTTAAACAAACTCCTCTATTATTATTATAACAGATAAACAGTAAATCATACTTTCCCCTAACAGAGCTCCCTCTGTGCAAGTAGCAACTGCAGAATGTAGTGAAATAATGAACTGTCTGACTGGTCGCGAGCCTTAAAGCACTCAGAACCAGCCCAGACTAATTTTCTAACACAGCATACGTGCTCACTTAAGAAACATAGAAATTATCAGCAGATAAGTACCGCTAGGCCCATCCAGTCTGCCCGTAAGCCCTATACATTGCATGTGGCCACTGACCCTATGTGATCAATGGCTTTTCATCACTCCCTCCCTCCCCTCTCAGGCTTCCCTTGTGCCTGTCCCAAACATGCTTAAACCCCTCCACTGTGCTTGCCCCTACTACCTCCTGTGGCAGACTATTCCAAGTGTCAACTACCCTTTCTGTGTAGAAACACTTCCTCATATTACCTCTTAATTTATCCCTTCCAATTTCTTAATGTGCCCCCTTGTTCTAGTACTTTTTCTACATTGGAAAAGGTCCCCCACCTGCACCTTGTTTATGCCCTTGAGGTACTTGAAAGTTTCAATCATGTCCCCCCACTGTCCCTTCTCCTCCAGTGAGTATATATTGAGGTACCTTAGTCTCTCCTCATATGTTTTGTGGTGTAAGACCTGTACCATCTTTGTTACCCTCTCTGGATAATCTCCACCTTATCTATGTCCTTGCGCAGGTGTGGTCTCCAGAACTACACACAGTACTCCAGGTGAGGACTTACCAATGTTTTATACAATGGCATCACTACCTCCCGCTTCCTGCTAGTGATACCCCTGCCTATGCATGCCAACATGCCACTGGCCCTCCTTGCTGCCTTTGTACACTGCTTTGATACCTTAAGGTCATCAGAGTCATTAAAGAGATAGACACAGAGGCTTACTAAGACACTCTCATACAGACAGAACTAATGCAGACAGGATACCATCCTGATAGTGGGCATTTTGGAAGCCCAGGAAAGCATTCCGGTAAACCCCAATTTGTAGGGGGTTACAGATACATAAGAGAAAAAAGGAAAACTAAGAGAGAAATAGTTTGACTAGCAACCAAGGAAGGCAAGATGACAGAGAATGACGAGGACAATGCAGAAGTGCTAAACAAGTTCATTTGCTCTGTCTTCACCATAGAAGACAGTGGCAAAATTCTCACATTGAGCAAGACAAAAGAAGATACTCAGGGAGCAGATACAAGCCCCTTCACAAGGCAGGGTCCTAAAAGAGCTTAATGAATTGAAAGTGGAAAAAAGCATGGGACCGGACAGCATACACCCTAGGATATTGAAGAAGCTCCGAGAGGAACTGGCCGCACCACTGGTTACACTCTTCAACAAGTCATTAGAATATGGCAAAATACCTCCAGACTGGAAGCAGGCAGCCATTGTACCCTTACACAAGAGCGGTAATAAGGAAGAGACAGGAAATTACCACCCTGCCAGTTTGACCTCAGCTGTGGGGAAAATGATGGAGTCACTACTAAAGAGAGGATAGTGACGTACCCAATAGATTATGGAAAAATGGACCAAAAGTACAGTAATGTGACTTCACAGAAGGATGATCTTGTCAAACCAGCTTGACTGACTTCTTTGACTGGGTCACCAGAATATTGGATCAAGGAGTGGCAGTGGATATTGTATATCTAGATTTCAGCAAGGCCTTTGACACTGTCCCTCACAAAGGGCTTACCAGTAAGTTGGAACATACAGGAGTTGGATGGAAGATGGTCAGCTGGATCAGTAACTGGCTGAACAACAGGACCCAGAGAATGCTAGTCAATGGATCATTGTCAAGGGAGGGTAAGGTGACCAGTGGCATTCCACAGGGATCGGTAATGGAACCGATCCTGTTTAACATATTTATAGCAGACATAGCAAATGGACTAAAAGGGAGGGTTTGCCTGTTCACAGATGATACAAAACTCTGCAACAGAGTGGACACAAGGGAATGAGCAGATAACATGGAAGCTGACCGTAGAAGGCTACAGAATTGGTCCTGGGACTGGCAGTTACAATTCAATGCTAAAAAGTGTAAGGTAATGCACTTGGGAAAGAGTAACCGTGGAATAAAGTACACACTAGGAGGACATCAACTTGAGGTGACACAAATGGAACGAGATCTTGACAAAATCATCACTGATGAATTAAAGGTTGGAAAACAATGTGAGAAAGCAGCACAGAAAGTGGGTGGCATCCTCGGATGTATAAGTAGAGGTATTTCTAGTAGAAAGATGGAGGTTATCATACCCTTCTACCGGTCCTTGGTGAGGCCACACTTGGAGTACTGTGTTCAGTTCTGGAGACCTCACCTCAAGAAGGACATTGACCATTTGGAAACAGTGTAGAGAAGGACTACTAAGATGGTGCATGGACTGCATCAGAGGTCATGTGACACAAGACTCAGGGAGCTGAACCTATACTCCCTTAGACAGAGAAGAAACAGAGGGACATGACTGAAACATTTAAGTACGTGAGGGGATTTAATACAGCTCAGGCAGGACATCTATTTCAACTAAACATGGCAGCACACACGAGAGGGCATGATAGGAGACTGGTAGGAGGAAGTTCAAAAGTAACCTCAGGAAATACTGTACTTCTTCACAGAGAGAGTGATAGACCCATGGAACAGCCTGCAGCAGGAGGTAGCAGCATCAAAGACAATCAGGGAGTTCAAACTCACATGGAACGGACATAAAGGACAAGTTAGTATGAAGGCTGCATAGTGAAGGGGGGTAGTTTCTAGAACAGACTAGGTGGATCGTACAGTCCTCATCTGCTGATGCTTTTCTTATATTCTTATGTTCTTACAGTATGCCTGCAATGTTGTTTTTGAATGGTTATTTTTTTGTTCCTTTTTATGTTTGCTTGCCCGCATGTGCAAGAAACATAGTGCCATCATATGAGTTTTCCAGAGGTGTGTCAGCCTCTTCCAGTTCAGTCAGTGTGTTTGCAGGCACGGTCACAGAGTGCCAATCACTGCTCCAGCTGTCTATGACAGCTGAAAATGCAGTGGCATACAGTTGAAAGGGAGAGCTCAGCTTGAGTGAGCAGAGCACTCCCCCCCCCACACACACACACGCGTGCACGCATGCACACTGTGTGCTTATGTGCCTTCCCCCTCCCCCACACACTGTATGGTTGACGGGGGTGCCCAATCCCCTGTCAGCTCCACGCCCCCCCAAAGCATCCAGGTGCCACGCTGGGAGCCCACCCCAGAGTGGTAAAATGTTTTATGGCCGACGGGGGTGCCCAATCCCCCATCGGCTGCACGCCTCCCAAAGAGTCCAGGTGCCACGCCTGGAGCCCACCCCAGCATGGCAAATGATGTTATGGCCAACGGGTGCCCAATCCCCTGTCGGCTCCACTGTCTCCCCTGGCAAGGGGTGCCACGCTGGGAGCCCACCCCAGCGCGGGCAACAGATGCAATGGCCAATGGGGTGCCCAACCCCGCCAGCTCCACGCCCCCAGCCATCTTCTGCCATGCTGGGAGCCCACCCCAGCATGGCAAACGCCCAGCGTCGCTTCTTTACAACAAAAACCTCCAGAAGAAAAACGGTCCTCGCAGTCTCCCCTGCCCCCCACAACCCGCACTCCACCCACTGCAGCACCTGCCTCTGCACACCCCCCATACTTACCTCTGGAGTCCGGCTACAATGATCTTCGGTGGACCGGGAACACATCTGCACTCTTCAAAGCCGACCGGGAACTGAGGAAATGCCGGTAAGCTGTATAATGGGATAGATAGGGGGTTTTCAACTTTGTTGCATATCTCAGGCAGTTTTTGGAATTTTTGCACCAAATTTTCAACATGGGGTTTTTGGGACCCCTCCTCATGAATTCTTGCACCTTCATGGTGCTACTGAGGCCCGAAGGGTGATTTCGCAGTCACTGCATGAAATCACCTTTCCAGAATGATTAATGAAATGACACTGCCAGTGTTCATAAGGTGGGCTCTCAAAAAGCCTATTTTGAAAATTTGGTGGAAAAATTCCTAAAAATGACTGTTTTACGAACGCGTGCTATGCAGTTCCTACATACTCATAAGTTCGCAAATCAATATTTTCACCCAGATTTAACATTGCCATTTTACCACACCTTCTTATGAGCAGTACAGCTGTCATTTTTCACATCTCACCTAAAATGTGTTTCGCCATGTAGTGCACAATGGTGCAGTTGGTGCGAAATCAATGTACGGACACAATAAGAAAATCACAGTGACACTGTTCATGAGCAGAGGTCTTAAAATGGCTATTTTGAAAATTTGGTGAAAAATTCCTAAAAATGACTGTTTTATGAGCGTGCCTTGCCGAGTTCCTATGCATGCTCGTAAGTTCACAAATTTTCAATATTTTCACTCCAGATTTTCAACATTGCTATTTTACCACACCTCCTTATGAGCAGTACAGTTGTCATTTTTCACATCTCACCCACAACGTGTTTCTGCCCATGTAGCGCATAATGGCACAGTCGGTGTGAAATCAATGTACGGGACACGTTAAGAAAATCACAATGACACTGGTCATGAGCAGAGGTATTAAAATGGCTATGCTGAAAATTTGGTGAAAAAATTCCCTAAAATGACTGTTTTAGGAGCGCACATTGTGCAGTTCCTACGTACGTTGGCAAGTTTGCGAATTTGTAATATTTATAGTCCAGATTTTCAACAGTGCCATTTTACCACACTTCCTTATGAGCAGTGCAGCTACCATTTTTCACATCTCACCCAAAATGTGCTTCCGCACATGTAGCACACAATGGTACAGTCGGTGTGCGAAAACAATGTTTGGGACAGATTAAGAAAATCACAGTGACACTGGTCAGGAGCAGAGGTCTTAAAAAGGCTATGTTGAAAATTTGGTGACAAAACTCCATAAAATGACTGTGTTACGAGTGAGCATTGCAGTTTCCATGCACCCTCTTAGGTTCATGAATTTGTAATATTTTCAGTCCAGATTTTCACCAGTGGCATTTTTCCACGCCTCCTTATGAACAGTACAGCTGTCATTTTCCACAACATGGCCAACATGTGTTTTACACTTTCAGTGCAGAGATGCGTGGTCGCTGTGGGAAATCATTGTTTGGGACAGATAAAGAAAATCACACTGACACTGTTCATGATCGGAGGTCCCAAAATGCCTGTATTAACAATCTGCTGTAAAAAAATTCCCAAACTAGTTACATTACGGGTGTGCGTTGCACAGTTTCTATGCACGCTCGTGACTTCACCAGTTTTTTTAAGATTTTCACAGCAGATTTTCAACATTGCCATTTTTTACACCTCCCCATGAACAGTACCACTGTCATTTTTCACATCCTGTTCGGAATGTGTTTTTGCACCTCTGGTACCAAATGCCATAGTCGCTGTGCAAAAGCAGTTTTTGGCTAACAAACTGATATTGCCACTGTTCATGAGGTGGGGGTCACAAAAAAAACATGTTGAAAATTTGGAGTGAAAATACCAATGAATGCCTGAGGCGTTAGGGTTTCTGACCATAAAGCCCCACCCTGTAGAGTGTGACAGGCATCAGGGGTGTGACTTGGGATTCTTGCCTGTCATGCTCATACCATTCCACCCACACCCACACCCTGCAGTCAGTGAAAGGCATCAAGGTGTGCCTCGGACTCTTCGGGCCCAAACATCACCCCATTACCCTATACGCACCCATCTCACCGTATTTCCTGATGGAATGGGGTGCAGATAAGAAAGACCCCAAGGCACACCGTGACACTTGTCAGTGTCTGCAGGGGTAGGTGGTGAACAGCATGGTCATTATGCCTGACGCACCCAAAGGCACACCCCAATGCCTGTTACTCTCTGCAGGGTGGTGGTGGGGTTGGCTTCAGTTTAATACTTCGCTGCCATTCCTATTATGCAGCTCTGTAACTTCTACACTACCAATGCCAGTGCCAGCAAGCAAACATTCATCATTCACAAATGCTTGTTCATGTATAATTGTCAAGGTCCATCTTGGAAATGAGATTACCTCAGTGAAGTTCCACCTGGTAAAATAAAGATTGATTGATTGAGAGCTGTGGGAGACGGCATCCTGCAAGAAGGAAAAGAACTAGCAATAATGAGTAGATGCACTCTGTAAGGATGCTACAGGAGACACTCCCTGATATTAACGCAGATAATGTAGAGTGGCTCCCTAAAATTAATGCAGATAATGTAGAGTGATTCCTTGACATTAAGGCAGGTAATGTAGAGAGACTTCCTAATATTAATGCAATAGAAAGACTCAGAGATATTAATGGCCTTGATGGAGGAGGAACATCTGGATAGCATGGCAGTCACAGAAACATGGTACACACAAAACCATGACTAGGACATAAACATACCAGGATACACTATCTACAGGAGGGACAGGGAGGGTAAAAGAGGAGGAGGAGTAGCTCTTTACATAAGGGAAGGAATCAAAGCAACAGAACCAAAGGGAAAACAGGGAGGAGAAGAAGCACTGTGGGTAAATTTGGAGACCAGCAATGGCACCACAATCTGCACAGGGGTTGTATACAGACCCCCTTCTCAGGGGGAGGAAATAGACAAGGAAATGATAGAAAGAATACTTAGAATGGCAGAAAAAGGGGAGATATTACTGATGGGTGATCTGAATATGCCAAATGTTAACTGAGTGCAGTTGCAGCAGCCACTTCGAAGAGTGGGGTTATTCTAGATGCCCTACAGGGGGCATGCCTTAGATTGGAGCCCACAGGAGAGGGAGCAATCTTAGACCTGGTTCTCTCAAATGGAGATGAAGAGAGGATCACAGATGTAGAAGTGGGTAGCCATCTGGGAACTAGCGACCATCGAACAGTATGGTTCACAATAAACACAACAATAGAGTCAAGCCATACAAAGGCAAAAGTACTGGACTTTAGGAGGGCTGACTTCGCTGGAAATTGGTGAGTGCCTAAGGAATGCACTAGCAAACGGGCAGGAAGGAGGGATGGAAGAACAATGGGAATAATAAAACTGCTATCACAGAGGTAACAAGCCTTTGTGTGAAGCAAATAAACAAAACAAAACGACTAAGAAACCACTATGGTTCTCAAAGGAAGTGGCAGGAAGATTCAAGAGAAAAGAAAGCATTCAGGAAGTACAAGGAATCACAGAAGAAGTAGGACAGAGAACTGTATCAGTTAAAGGAAAAGGAAGCTGGGAAGGCAGTCAGAACAGCAAAGGCCCAAACCGAGGAAAAGATAGCCAACTCAGTTAAGAAGGGATAAAACCTTTTATAGGTACATCAGGAACAAGGAAGACCAAGGAGGTTAGTGAGGCTTAATAAAGGGGTGGGAGGGTGGGCAGAGGGTGACTGTGAAAAGGCAGAGATACTAAACAAATATTTTTGCTCCAGTATTTACAAAGGAAGAGGGGAGGTACCTAAAACAAACAGTAGAAACACTCTGGATACAGAAGTTGATACCGCCCATTTACAGAAGAAAGGGTTCTGAAAGAACTCTTAAAACTGAAGGTGGACAAAGCAATGGGGCCTGATGGGATTCATCCTAGAATTCTAAAAGAACAAAGGTAGAACTAGTGACACCACTGACTACCCTCTTTAACAAATCTTGGGAGGATGGTGTGGTACCCGAGGACTGGAGGAGGGCAGATGTGATTCCCTTCACAAAAGTAGGAGCAAGGCAGAAGCAGGAACTACAGACCTTGCCAAGTCCCTTTTCATCCTTTCCAAGGAGGCATGGAAAAGATGAAAAGGGACTTGGCAAGGTTGGAGGAATGGTCAGAAGTATGGCAGCTAGGATTCAATGCAAAGAAATGCAAAATAATGCACCTGGGAAACAAGAACCCAGGGTAAGTATACACAATGTGTGGGGAGGTAGTAACAACAACAAAAAAGGAAAGGGACCTGGGGGTAATCATATCAGATGACCTTAAGGTTAGCAAGCAATGTGAGAAGGCAGTAGGGAGGGCTGGGTGTATACTGGGATGTATAGGGAGAGGCATCATCAGCAGAAAACAGGAAATTGTTATCTCTCTGTACAGACAGTTGGTGAGACCCCATCTGGAGTACTGTGTCCAGTTCTGGAGACCCCATCTCCACAAGGACATAGACAGGATAGAGGCAGTCCAGAGGAGGGCAACTAAACTGGTGCAGGGTCTGCAAGAGAAGCCATATGAGGAGAGACTAAAGGAGCTTAATATGTATACCCTTGAGGAAAGAAGGGAGAGGGGGGACATGATAGAAACTTTAAGTACCTCAGTGGAATCAACAAAGTCCAAGAGGGTAGCATCTTTCAGAAAAAGAGACTTGCAAGAACAAGGGGACACAATTTAAAGATAGAAGGAGGGCGGTTCAGGGGCAATGTGAGGAAGTATTATTTCACAGAGAGGGTAGTGGATGCATGGAACAGCCTTCCTGAGGAGGTTGTGGGGTCTAAAACTGTGGGAGAATTCAAGAATGCATGGGACAGACATAAGGCAATTCTTGTGGCGGGTAGGAAGAAATAGGCTGTTGGTTAACTAGGATCTACGGCCTATCCTGTAGGTAGGGAAATGGGCAGAGTAGATGGGCCTAGCGGTCCTTATCTGTCGTCAAAGTCTATGTTTCTATGACTTGTTAGTTTAACCTCAGTGGTAGGGAAAATGATGGAATCACTTCTGAAGGAAAGAATTGTTGAGTATCTAGAGGCCAGAGGGGCACAGGACCCAAGGCAGCATGGATTCACAGCGGGAAGGTCATGCCAGACAAATCTGATAGATTTCTTTGACTGGGTGACCAAAGTAGTAGATCGGGGGGGCTGTGGACATGGCCTACCTAGACTTTAGCAAGGCATTTGACACAGTCCCACACAAAAGATTAATATACAGGTTAGCCAGCCTGGGAGTGGGTCCCAAGATGACAGCCCGGGTAAAGAATTGGCTGGAGAATAGGACACAGAGAGTAATAGTAAATGGAGTCCACTCTGAAGAAAAGAGGGTTACTAGTGGCGTACCGCAGGGTTCAGTATTAGGACCGGTCCTCTTCAATGGCTTTATTAGCGACATTGCAGAGGGACTGGAAGGGAAAAGTATGTCTCTTTGAAGATGACACAAAGATCTGCAACAGAGTTGATGCACAAGGTGGGGTGGAAAGGATGAGAAAGGACTTGGCAAGGTTAGAGGAATGTTCAAATGTATGGCAGCTTAGATTCAATGCTAAGAAGTGCAAGGTAATGCACCTGGGAAATAAAAACCCAGGGGAAGAGTACACAATGGGGGGTGAGATACTAACAACAACAAAAATGGAAAGGGACCTGGGGTAGTCATATCAGATGACCTAAAGGTGGGCAAGCAATGTGAGAGGGCAGCAAGGAGGGCTGGGGGTATACTGGGATGCATAGGGAGAGGCACCACCAGTAGAAAACAGGAAGTTATTATCCTTCTGTGCAGACAGCTGGTGAGACCACATCTGGAGTACTGCATGCAGTTCTGGAGACCCAATCTCCGCAAAGACATAGACAGGATGGAAGCTATCCAGAGGAGGGCAACTAAAATGGTGCAGGGTCTGCACTGGAAGACATATGAAGAGAGACTTAAGGAGCTAAATATGTATAGCATCGAGGAAAGGAGGGAGAGAGGGACATGATAGAAACATTCAAGTACGTCAAGGGAATCAACAAAGTCCAAGAGGGTAGCATCTTTCAAAAAAAGAGGTTTGCAAGAACAAGGGGGCACAATTTGAAGATAGAAGGGTGGCGGCTCAGAGGTAATTTAAGGAAGTATTTTTTCACAAAGAGGGTTGCGGATGCATGGAACGGTCTTCCGGAGGAGGTTGTGGAGTCAAAAACAGTGGTGGAATTCAAGCATTCATGGGGCAGTCATAAGGCAATTCTAGAGGGTGGGGGTAGGAAGAAGTAGGCTGCTGGTTAACTAGGATCTGCAGCTTATCCATTAGGTAGGGAAGAAAAAATTACTCACCTTAGTAATGTTGTTTCTTCTAATGGAGTCTTGCTGTATTCTGACAATAGCAGTGAGTCCCAACCTTTGAACTGCCCCAGAGATGAAAGAGTTAACTTTCCACGCCAGGCATGGAACGCTGAGCTTGAGCTCAGTTGAGACTCTGTCTGTTGCTGTTTGAACTCAAACCATCAGATCTTTACGTGCTAAACTCACTGAGGTCCTGTGTGGAAGCTGTAAACCTACACTAGTCAACTGGTTACTAAACACAATAACACATTTTTTTGGTCCCAAAACAAAGACTCAAGTCAGGAAACCCAAAAAATGAAATAAACACAGCACCCACTCACCCAAAGAAAGAAGGGTGATAATAAAAAAATTGGGGCACCTCTAAGTGCCAACACTGCTACTGCCACATCCCAAAACAAAGGTTCTGAGAGGGGAAGGGGGGAGGTCAGAATACAGCAAGTCTCCATTAGAAGAAACAACATTACTGAGGTGAGTAATTTTTTCTTCAAACAACATGAAGTCTTGTTGTATTCTGACAATAGCAGACTATCAAGCAGTACATCCAAGGAGGAGGGTCAGAACCTACTTAGGAAATAGGCTCTGAAGCAACAGCTGTGCCAAACCGAGCATCACTCCTAGCCTGCATATCCAGAGAGTAATGCTTGGTAAAAGTGTGAACTGTTTTCCTGGTAGCTACTTGACATATCTCTAAGATAGGAATATCCCTGGCAGCCCAGGAGGCAGCTGTACTTGTAGAGTGAGCCTCAGGCCTGAGGGTGAACCTTACCCAGTTTTTCATAGCAAAATTGAATGCAAGAGACAATCCACCTGGCAATGGATCTTTTAGTGGCAGGTTTTCCTTTACCAACCTCACCATAAGTGAGGAACAGTTGGAGGAGTCAAACCTGTGACCCTTGTGCGTTCTATGTGGTAGCTAAGGGCTCTTTCACATCTAAATTGTGCAACCTCCTCTCACCAGAGGAGGAATGGTCAGTGAAGTACACAGGAAGAGACATAGATTGGTTAAGGTGGAAGTCTGAAACCACCTTAGGCAAAAACTTCCTGTTAGTCCTGAGGACCACCTTATCTCTATGGAAAGAGATAAAATCAGGCTCCACTGACAGGGCTTGTAACTCACTTATGCGCCTGGCAGAAGTGATGGGATTTGCAGGTGGAAAGGATCTGGTTCTCAGCTTTGGAAATTTTTTGAACCTGAGGACCAGGCCCTGGCTTACTACTTCCAGGACCCATTTGTCTAATGTTAGAGACTTCCAGTCCTGGACAAAGTAAGTGAGCCTGCCCCCTACAGGTGGTGGAGAATCGGCCCTGGCAAGCCCATCAGGGTACCTGTTTGGCAGGGGGTTTAGGCTGAGGGTGGAAGCAGGTCTGCTTGTACCCCTTCTGCCTCCTCCTCTAAAGAACCAGTCTGAGCATAGGCAGAAGAGGAGGAGGCCTGGGCTTGGTAAAAAGGCATATGAAAAGGCCTGCCCCTGCCCCTGGGATGCTGCCTCTGAGGAGTGACTTGCCTTTCCTTGGCCTGGGCACTCCTATAGGTGGTCCTGTATTCATCCATTTTCTTCATGTAATTCTCTGTTTGCTCCCCAAACAGAGAATTACCCACAACAGGAAAATCCATGGCCTTAGTCTGCGTATCCTGTGACAGGCTAGTGCATCTGAGCCAGCCATTCTATGAAGTGCCACAGATGTAGCCATGACTCTAGATGAAACATCATTGGAGTCCACTGCAGCATGGAATTGCACCTTGGATGCCTCAATACCATCAACAGCCACCTGCTTCAGCTCCTTGGCAAGCTGGCCAGGGACCTGTTTTGCTTAAGCCATGACACTGTCCCATCTGGATTTCTGATACCTAGCTGTATAGGCCATATAATTGGCCTGCCTGAGTCCCAAGGATGCTGCCATGTACTGTTTCTTTGCCATGGCATCATTCCTCCTGTAGTCCTTGTCTGGGGGGTGTGAAACCAAGGGAATATTAGACTTTTCACAGGCTGCAGCCTGCACTTCCCCAACATGACTGCATTGTTGTGTAAGGAACTCTGTATCTGAGCCTGACAGAGTATACCTCTTGTCCATTCTTTTATCCACAGGAGGTATAGTATTAGGAGTCTTTAAAATCTTAAATGTCTGTTTCCAAAAGATTTGTGTAAGGAACAGCAGCCTCCTAGACTCTGGGATATCCATCATTTCTACATAGTCAGGCTCTTCCTGGTCATCCACAGCTTCTTCCAAAGGAAGCTGAAGGGTTTCGGCCACTTTCTTATAAAACATGAAATGGGAGGGCGACTCAGAAAGCCTAGGAGGAGATACTCCTGAAGGTCTGTCTGGGGAGATGTCCGGGTCAATGGGCACATCCAGACTTTCAAAACCGCATTCACTTTCCTCATACTCCTCTTCCTCCTCCTCTGGTTCATAATATTCCTCTAAATCATAATCTTGAACCGGTGGAACCCTCCAAACCGAGTGCCTTCCTGATGGTGCAGGTTCGGTCGGAACCGGGGAAAGTGATTGCACAATTTTTATCGCTTTGGCTATTTCCTCAGCGGTTGGAGAAGAAACTTTTGGATCCACATCAGCTGATTTTTCCTTTCTTGTTCTCTTAGCCGGAACCAACTCCTCGGAATCGGTTCTCCTTTTGCCCAAAGAAGTTTCGCCCTGGTCAGAGGGCACTCCTTCTGGTTCGATTTGAACCAAACCGGGCTGGCCATCTGAGTCAGTGGACTTTTTGGCCTCCTTTCCTGAGCCTACCAACTCTCTTCTGTAGGGTAGCTGCAGGAAAATTTTTACAAATCTGGCAGTCTGCGTTGAGGTGGTCAAACCCCAGACAATCAACACAGGTGGTGTGGGGGTCAGCCTTAGCAAAGACTTCCCCGCACACACTACAGTGTTGAAACCCAGTGGGCCCGGTTTTTCTTTTGGGTTTCTCAGACATTGTGCCAGTCCTAGCAAAACGTACCATTTTAATGGCAATCTGCCAGGCAAGACACTCTTATTGGTTCCTGACCGTGTTACTGGTCGTGGAGAAAAACGAAATAAAATTTGTTTTTTTTAGAAACGATAAGAACCGGTAACCACATTATAAAAGTTCAGACAAAAGATTTTTACAACAACCTGATCGGTTCAAACTGAACCGATGAACCATTTATAAGTTCCACACAGAATAGAAAACAATATAAACCTATCTAGTACTCACGAATACCACAGACAGAGACTGAACCGACAGGTTACGGTTTAAATTCGGTCGAAAACCAAGAAAAGCGGTACTTTAACTGACAAATTGAACCGAGCAAAGGAGAAATCTCCAGAGCAACTGTTCAGTGAGGCAGAGTAAACAATCTGACGGTTTGAGTTCAAACAGCAACAGACAGAGTCTCAACCGAGTTTGAGCTCAGCGTTCCATGCCTGGCATGGAAAGTTAACTCTTTCATCTCCAGGGCAGTTTGAAGGTTGGGACTCACTGCTATTGTCAGAATACAGCAAGACTTCATGTTGTTTGAAATGGGCAGACAGGGTGGGCCAAGTGGTCCATATCTGCCGTCAAAATCTATGTTTCTATGTTAAGGCAGATAATGTAGATTGACTTCCTGGTATTAATGCAGGTAACGTAGAGACACTCCTTGATATTAAGGCAGTTAATGTAGAGAGACTCCCTGATATAAAGGCAGATAATGTAGAGAGACTCCCTGATATTAAGGCAGGTAATGTAGAACGACTCCCAGATATTAAGGCAGGTAATGTAGAGAGACGCCAAGATATTAATGCAGGTAATGGAGAGAGACTCAGAGATATTAAGGCAAGTAATGTAGAGAGACTCCCTGATATTAATGCAGGCAATGTAGAAAGACTACCAGATATTAAGGCAGGTAACGTAGAGAGACTCCCAGATAGTAAGGCAGATAATGTTGAGTGACTCCCTGATATTCATGCAGGTAATGTAGAGTGACTCCCTTATATTAATGCAGGTAATGTAGAGAGACTCCCTGATATTAAGGCAGGTAATATAGATAGACTCCCCAATATTAAAAAAGATTATGTAGAGTGACTCCCTGATATTAAGGCAGGTAAAGAAGAGCAAATCCCTGATATTAAGGCAGGTAATGAAGAGAGACTCCCTGATATTAAGGCAGGTAATGCAGAGAGACTCCCTGATATTAATGCAGATAATGTAGAGTGATTCCCTTACATTAAGGCAGGTAATGTAGAGAGATTCCTTAATATTAAGGAAGGTAATGTAGAGAGACTCCCTGACATTAAGGCGGGTAATGTAGGAATACTTCCCTGAAATTAAGACAGGTAATGTACATACAGAGACTCCCTAATATTAAGGAAGGTAATGTAGAGCAAATCCCTGATATAAAGGCAACTAATGTAGAGTGACTCCCTGATATTAAGGCAGGTAAAGAAGAGCAAATCCCTGATATTAAGGCAGGTAATGAAGAGAGACTCCCGGATATTAAAGCAGGTAATATAGACTGACACCCTGATATTAATGTAGATAATGTAGAGAGACTCTGTGATATTAAGGCAGGTAATGTAGACTGACTCCCTGATATTAAGGTAGGTAATGTAGAGAGACTCCCAGATATTAAGGGAGGTAAGGTAGAGTGACTCCCTGATATTAATGTAGATAATGTAGAGAGACTCCCTGATATTAATGCAGATAATGTAGAGTGACTCCTGATATTAAGGTAGGCAATGTAGAAAGATTCCCTGATATTAAGGCAGGTAATGAAGAGTGACTTCCTAATATTAATACAGATAATGTAGAGTGACTCCCTGATATAAAGGCAGGTAATGTAGAGAGACTCATTGATGCTAAGGCAGGTAATGTAGAGAGACTCCCTGACATTAAGGCAAGTAATGTAGAGAGATTCCGTGATATAAAGGCAGGTAATGAAGAGAGTCTCATTGATGTTAAGGCAGGTAATGTATAGAGACTCCCTGATGTTAAGGCAGGTAATGTAGAGAGAATCCCTGATATTAAGGCAGATAATGTAGAGAAACTCCCTTATGTTAAGGCAGGTAATGCAGTGAGACTCCCTGATATCAAGGCAGATAATGTAGAGATTCCATGATTTTAATGCAGGTAATATAGAGAGATTCCCTGATATTAAGGCAGGCCCTCTAGACAGATTCACGGATATTAATGCTGGTAATGTAGAGAGACTCCCTGATATTAAGGCAGACAATGTAGAGCGACTCATTGATATTAAGGCAGGTAATGTAGAGAGACTCCTTGATAATAAGGCAGTTATGTAGAGTGACTCCCTGATATCAAGGCAAACAATTTAGAGACTCCATGATATTAAGGCAGGTAAAGTAGAGTGACTTCCTGATATTAAGGCTGGAAATGAGGAGAGACTCCCTTATATAAAGTCAGGCAATGAAGAGAGACTCATTGATTTTAAGGCAGGTAATGTATACAGACTCCCTGATGTTAAGGCAGGTAGTGTAGAGAGACTCCCTGATATTAAGGCAGATAATGTGGAGAAACTCACTGATGTTATGGCAGGTAATGCAAGCAGACTCCCTGATATCAAGGCAGATAATGTAGAGATTCCATGATATTAATGGAGGAAATGTAGAGAGATTCGATGATATTAAGGCAAGTAATGTAGAGAGATTCCCTGAAATTAAGGAAGGTAATGTAGAGAGACTCCTTGATATTAAGGTAGGTAATGTAGAAATACTCCCTTATACTAAGGCAGGTAATGTGCAGAGACTCCTTGATATTAATGCAGACAATGTCGAGTGATTCCCTGACATTATAGCAGGTGATGTAGAGAGCCTCCCTGATATTATGCAGGTAATGTAGAGAGATTCCGTTATTAAGGCAGGTAATGTCGATAGACTCCCTGATATTAACACAGATAACGTAGAGTGACTCCCTGATATTAATGCAGATAATGTAGAGTGATTCCCTGATATTAAGGCAATTAATGGAGACCGACTCCCTGATATTAAGGCAGGTTATTTAGAGAGATTACCTAATATTAAGGCAGGTTATGGAGAGAGACTCTCTGATATTAAGGCAGGTAACGTAGAGTGACTATTTGAAATTAATACAGATAATGTACAGTGACTTCCTGATATTAAGGCAGGTAATGTAGAGTGACTACGTGATATTAAGACAGGAAATGTAGACAGATTCCCTGAAATTAAGGCAGGTAACATAGAGTGACTCCCTGATATCAATACAGATAATATAGAGTGAGTCCCTGATATTAATACAGGTAATGTAGAGAGACTCCCTGATATTAAGGCAGGTATTGTAGGAATACCTCACTGATATTAAGGCAGGTAATGTGGAGAGATTCCCTGATATTAAGGCAGGTAATGTACATAGACTCCTTAATATTAAGGTAGGTAATGCAGAGCGAATCCCTGATATTAAGGCAGGCACTCTAGAGAGATTCACAGATTTTAATGCAGGTAATGTAGAGCGACTCCCTGTTATTAAGGCAGACAACGTAAAGCGACTCATTGATATTACGGCAGGTAATGTAGAGAGACTCCCTGATATCAAGGCAGATAATGTAGAGACACCCCTGACATTAAGGCAGGTAAAGTAGAGACTTCTGATATTAAGGCAGGTAATGTGAAGAGTCTCCCCGATATAAAGGTGGGTAATGAAGAGAGACTCATTGACGTTAAGGCATGTAATGTATAGAGACTCCCTGATGTTAAGGCAGGTAATGTAGAGAGACTCCCTGATATTAAGGCAGATAATGTAGAGATTCCATGATGTTAATGCAGGTAGTGAAGAGAAATTCCCTGATATTAAGGCAAACAATGTAGAGCGATTCCCTGATATTAAGGCAGGTAATGTAGAGAGACTCCCTGATGTTAAGGTAGGTAATGTAGAAAGACTCCCTGATATTAAGTCAGGTAATATACAGAGACTCCTTGATATTAATGCTGATAATGTAGAGTGATTCCTGACATGAAAGCAGGTGATGTAGAGAGCCTCCCTGATATTAAGGCAGGTAATATAGAGAGATTCCCTCTTATTAAGGCAGGTAATGTAGATAGACTCCCCAATATTAATACAGATAATGTAGAGTGACTCCCTGATATTAAGGCAGGTAATGTGGAGAGACTCCCTGATATTAAGGCAGGTATTGTAGGAATACCTCACTGATATTAAGGCAGGTAATGTGGAGAGATTCCCTGATATTAAGGCAGGTAATGTACATAGACTCCTTAATATTAAGGTAGGTAATGCAGAGCGAATCCCTGATATTAAGGCAGGCACTCTAGAGAGATTCACAGATTTGAATGCAGGTAATGTAGAGCGACTCCCTGTTATTAAGGCAGACAACGTAAAGCGACTCATTGATATTACGGCAGGTAATGTAGAGAGACTCCCTGATATCAAGGCAGATAATGTAGAGACACTCCCTGACATTAAGGCAGGTAAAGTAGAGAGACTTCCTGATATTAAGGCAGGTAATGTGAAGAGTCTCCCCGATATAAAGGTGGGTAATGAAGAGAGACTCATTGACGTTAAGGCATGTAATGTATAGAGACTCCCTGATGTTAAGGCAGGTGATGTAGAGAGCCTCCCTGATATTAAGGCAGGTAATATAGAGAGATTCCCTCTTATTAAGGCAGGTAATGTAGATAGACTCCCCAATATTAATACAGATAATGTAGAGTGACTCCCTGATATTAAGGCAGGTAATGTGGAGAGACTCCCTGATATTAAGGCAGGTATTGTAGGAATACCTCACTGATATTAAGGCAGGTAATGTGGAGAGACTCCCTGATATAAAAGCAGGTATTGATGAGAGACTTCATTGATGTTAAGGCAGGTAATGTATAGAGACTCCCAGATGTTAAGGCAGGTAATGTATAGAGACTCCCTGATGTTAAGGCAGGTAATGTAGAGAGACTCCCTAATATTAAGGCAGATAATGTAGAGAAACTTCCTGATGTTAATGCAGGTAATGTAGAAAGACTCCCTGATATCAAGGCAGATAATGTAAAGATTCCATGATATTAATGCAGTTAATGTAGAGAGATTCCCTGATATTAAGGCAAGTAATGTAAATAGATTCCCTGATATTAAGGCAGGTAATGGAAAGAGACTCCCTGATATTAAGGTAGGTAATGTAGAAAGACTCCCTGATATTAAGTCAGGTAATGTACAGAGACTCCTTGATATTAATGCAGGTAATGTAGAGTGATTCCCTGACATTAAAGCAGGTGATGAAGAGAGCCTTCTTGATATTAAGCAGGTAATATAGAAACATAGAAACATAGACTTTGATGGCAGATAAGGACTGCTAGGCCCATCTAGTCTGCCCATTTCCCTACCTACAGGATAGGCCGCTGATCCTAGTTAACCAACAGCCTATTTCTTCCTACCCCCCACAAGAATTGCCTTATGTCTGTCCCATGCATTCTTGAATTCTCTCACAGTTTTAGACCCACAACCTCCTCAGGAAAGCTGTTCCATGCATCCACTACCCTCTCTGTGAAATAATACTTCCTCACATTGCCCTTGAACTGCCCTCCTTCTATCTTTAAATTGTGTCCCCTTGTTCTTGCAAGTCTCTTTTTCTGAAAGTTGCTACCCTCTTGGACTTTGTTGATTCCACTGAGGTACTTAAAAGTTTCTGTCATGTCCCCCCTCTCCCTTCTTTCCTCCAGGGTATACATATTAAGCTCCTTTAGTCTCTCCTCATATGGCTTCTCTTGCAGACCCTGCACCATTTTAGTTGCCCTCCTCTGGACCGCCTCTATCCTGTCTATGCCCTTGGAGATGGAGTCTCCAGAACTGGACACAGTACTCAGATGGGGTCTCACCAACTGTCTGTACAGAGGGATAACAACTTCCTGTTTTCTGCTGATGATGCCTCTCCCTATACATCCCAGTATACCCCAGCCCTCCTACTGCCTTTTCACATTGCTTGCTTACCTTAAGGTCATCTGATATGATTACCCCAGGTCCCTTTCCTTTTTTTTGTTGTTACTACCTCCCACCCATTGTGTATTCTTCCCTGGGTTCTTGTTTCCCAGGTGCATTATTTTGCACTTCTTTGCATTGAATCCTAGCTGCCATACTCTGACCATTACTCCAACCTTGCCAAGTCCCTTTCATCCTTTTCCACGCCTCCTTGTGTATCAACCCTGTTGCAGATCTTGTGTCATCTTCAAAAGGCATACTTTTCCTTCCAGTCCCTCTACAATGTCACTGATGAAGACATTAAAAGGACTGCACCCAATACTGAACCCTGCGGTAACCCACTAGTAACCCCCTTTCTTCAGAGTGGACTCCATTTACAATTACCTTCTGTGTCCTGTTGTCCAGCCATTGTTTTACCCAGGCTACCACCCTGGGTCCCACTCCCAGGCTGGTTAATTTGACTATTAATCTTTTGTGTGGGACTGTGTTAAATGTCTTGCTAAAGTCTAGGTATGCCATGTCCACAGCCCCTCCCTGGTCTACTACTTTGGTCACCCAGTCAAAGAAATCTATTAGATTCGTCTGACATGACCTTCCCACTGTGAACCCATGTTGCCTTGGGTCCTGTGCTCCACTGGCCTCTAGGTACTCAACTATTCTTTCCTTCAGAAGTGACTCCATCTTTCCCTACCACAGAGGTCAGACTGACAGGTCTGTAGTTTCCTGCCTCTGTCTTGGTCCCACTTTTGTGAAGGGAATCACATCCGCCTTCCTCCAGTCCTCGGTACCACACCATCCTCCCATGATTTATTAAAAGAGTAGCCAGTGGTTTCATTAGTTCCTCCTTTAATTCTTTTTAGAATTCTGGGGTGAATTCCATCAGGACCCATTGCTTTGTCCACCTTCAGTTTTAGGAGTTCTTGCAGAACCCTTTCTTCTGTGAAAGGACTGGGATCCCCCCTGTCAAGAGTGCTTCTGTTAATTGGATTAGGCACTTCCCCCTCCTCTTTTGTGAATACTGAGCAGAAATATTCATTCAGTATTCCTGCTTTTTCACTGTCCCCCTCTGCCCACCCACCGTTCATTCTATTCAGCCCTCACTACCCCTCCCTTTGTCTTTCTACGCTCGCTGATGTACCTATAAAAGGTTTTATCCCCCTTCTTAACTGAGTTGGCTATCTTTTTCTCAGTTTGGGCCTTTGATATTCTGACTTCCCTCCCTACTTCCTTCTGCCTGTGTAGAGAGATGTAGAGAGATTCCCTGTTATTAAGGCAAGTAATGGAGAGTGACTCCCTGATATTAAGGCAGGTAATGGAGAGTGACTCCCTGATATTAAGGCAGGTAATGTAGAGAGACTTCGTGATATTAAGGCAGGTAATGTAGGAATACTTCACTGATATTAAGGCAGGTAATGCAGAGAGATTCCCTGATATTAAGGCAGGTAATGTAGAGAGATTCCCTGACAATGTAGAGTGACTCATTGATATTAAGGCAGGTAATGTAGAGAGACTCCTTGATAGTAAGGCGGTTATGTAGAGTGACTCCCTGATATCAAGGCAAATAATGTAGAGACTCCCTGATATTAAGGCAGGTAATGAAGAGAGACTCCCTGATATTAAAGCAGGTTATATGGAGAGACTCCCTAATATAAAGGCAGGTAATGAAGAGAGACTCATTGATGTTAAGGCAGGTAATGTAGAGGGACTCCCTGATGGTAAGACAGGTAATGTAGAAAGACTCCCTCATATTAAGGCAGGTAATGTAGAGAGACTCACTGATGTTAAGGCAGGAAATGTAGAGTGACTACCTGATATTAAGGCTGGTAATGTAGAGAGACTCCCTGATATTAAGGCAGGTAATGTAGAGAGTCCCTGATATTAATGCAGATAATGTAGAGAGAGTCCCTGAAATTAAGACAGGTGATGTAGAGAGATTCCCGGATATTAAGGCAGGTAATGTAGAGTGACTCCCTCATATTAAGGCAGGTAATTTACAGAGACTCCCTACTATTAAGGTAGGTAATGTAGAGTGAATCCTGATATTAAGTCCCTTAATGTAAAGGGATACCCTGATTATAAGGAAGGTAAAGTATAGCGACTACCTGATATTAAGGCAGGTAAAGAAGAGCAAATCCCTGATATTAAGGGAGGTAATGAAGAGAGACTCCCTGATGTTAAAGCAGGTAATATGGAGAGACTCCCTAAGATAAAGGCAGGTAATGAAGAGAGACTCATTGATGTTAAGGCAGGTAATGTAGAGAGACTCCCTGATATTAAGGCAGGTAATGTAGAGGGACTCCCTGATATTAAGGCAGGTAATGTAGAAAGACTCCCTGATATTAAGGCAGGTAATGTAGAGCGACTCCCTGATATTATGGCAGGTAATGTAGAGTGACTCCCTGATATTAAGACAGGTAATGTAGAAAGACTGCCTAATATTAATGCAGATAATGTAGAGAGACTCCCTGAATTAAGGAAGGTAATGTAGAGATTCCCCGATATTAATGCAGATAATGTAGGGTGATTCCCTGATATTAAGGCAAGTAATATAGAGTAACTCCCTGATATTAATACAGACTGAGTAGAGTGACTCCCTTATATTAATACAGATAATATAGAGTGATTCCCTGATATTAAGGCAAGTAATGGTGACTGACTCCCTGATATTAAGACAGGTAATGTAGAGAGATTCCCTAATGTTAAGGCAGGTAATGGAGAGAGACTCCCTGATACTAAGGCAAGTAATGTAGGAATCCTTCCCTGATATTAAGGCAGGTAATGTAGATAGATTTCTTGATATTAAGGCAGGTAATGTAGAGTGACTCCTTGATATTAAGGCAGGCAATGTAGAGAGACTCCCTGATATTAAGGCAGGTAATGTGAAGAGTGCCTGATATAAAGGCAGGTAATGAAGAGAGACTCATTGATGTTAAGGCAGGTAATGTATAGAGACTGCCTGATGTTAAGGCAGGTAATGTTGAGACACTTCCTGATATTAAGGCAGATAATGTAGAGAAACTCCCTTATGTTAAGGCAGGTAATGCAGTGAGACTCCCTGATATCAAGGCAGATGATGCAGAGATTCCATAATTTTAATGCAGGTAATGTAGAGAGATTCCCTGATATTAAGACAGATAATGGAGGGAGACTCCTTGATAATAAGGCAGTTATGTAGAGAGACTCCCTGATATCAAGCCAAATTATGTAGAGACTCCCTGATATTAAGGCAGGTAATGTAGAGAGACTTCCTGATATTAAGGCAGGAAATGCGGAGAGACTCCCTGATATAAAGGCAGGTAATGAAGAGAGACTCATTGAAGTTAAGGCCGGTAATGTATAGAGACTCCCTGATGTTAAGGCAGGTAAAGTAGAGAGACTCCCTGATATTAAGGCAGATAATGTGGAGAAACTCCCTGATGTTAAGGCAGGTAATGTAGTCAGACTCCCAGATATCAAGGCAGATAATGTAGATATTCCATGATATTAATTCAGGTAATGTAGAGAGATTCCCTGATATTAAGGCAAGTAATGTAGAGAGATTCCCTGAAATTAAGGAAGGTAGTTTAGAGAGACTCCCTGATATTAAGGTAGGTAATGTAGAAATACTCCCTTATATAAAGGCAGGTAATGTACAGCGGTGCCTTGATATTAATGCAGATAATGTAGTGTGATTCTCTGACATTAAAGCAGGTGATGTAGAGAGCCTCTCTGATATTATGCAGATAATGTAGAGAGATTCCCTGTTATTAAGGCAGGTATTGTAGATAGACTCCCCGATATTAATACAGATAATGGAGAGTGACCCTGATATTAATGCAGATAATGTAGTGTGATTCCCAGATATTAAGGCAGGTAATGGAGAGTGATTCCCTGAAATTAAGGCAAGTAATGTAATGAGATTCCTGGATATTAAGTCAGGTAATGTAGAGAGGCTCCCTGATATTAAGGCAGGTAATATAGTTTGACACCCTGATATTAATACAGATAATGTAGAGTGGCTCCCTGATATTAATACAGATAATGTAGAGTGATTCCCTGATATTAAGGCAATTAATGGAGACTGACTCCCTGATATTAAGGCAGGTAATATAGAGAGATTCCCTAATATTACGGCAGGTAATGTAGAGGGACTCCCTGATATTAAGGCAGGTAATGTAGAGAGACTCTCTGATATTAAGGCAGGTAACGTAGTGTGACTATTTGATATTAATACAGATAATGTAGTGTGGCTCTCTGATATTAAGGCGGGTAATGTAGAGTGACTACCTGATATTAAGGCAGGAAATGTAGAGAGATTCCCTGAAATTAAGGCAGGTAATATAGAGTGTCTCTCTGATAGTAAAACAGATAATATAGACTAAGTCCCTGATATTAATACAGGTAATGTGGAGTGATTCCCTGATATTAAGGCAGGTAATGGAGAGAGATTCCCTGAAATTAAGGCAGGTAATGTAGAGAGACTCCCTGATATTAAGGCAGGTAATGTAGAGAGACTCCCTGATATTAAGGCAGGTAATGTAGAGAGACTCCTTGATACTAATGCAGATAATGTAGAGTGATTTCCTGACATTAAAGCAGGTGATGTAGAGAGACTCCCTGATATTAAGGCAGGTAATGTAGAGAGATTCCCTGATATTAAATCAGGTAATGTAGAAGACTCCTGATATTAATACAGATAATGTAGAGGACTCCTGATATTAATGCAGATAATGTAGAGTGATTCCCTGATATTAAGGCAGGTAATGGAGAGTGACTCCTGAAATTCAGGCAGGTAATGTAAAGAGATTCCTGGATGTTAAGGCAGGTAATGTAGAGGACTCCTGATATTAAGGCAGGTAATATAGAGAGACTCTGATATTAATAGCAGATAATGCAGAGGGTTCCTGATATTAATACAGATAATTTAGAGTGAGTCCCTTATATTAAGGCAATTAATGGAGACTGACTCCCTGATATTAAGGCAGATAATTTAGAGAGATTCCCTAATATTAAGGCAGGTAATGTAGAGAGACTCTCTGATATTAAGGCAGGTATCGTAGAGTGACTATTTGAAATTAATACAGATAATGTACAGTGACTTCCTGATATTAAGGCAGGTAATGTAGAGTGACTATGTGATATTAAGACTGGAAATGTAGACAGATTCCTTGAAATTAAGGCAGGTAACATAGAGTGACTCCCTGATATCAATACAGATAATATAGAGTACGTCCCTGATATTAATACAGGTAATGTAGAGAGACTCCCTGATATTAAGGCAGGTATTGTAGGAATACTTCACTGATATTGAGGCTGGTAATGTGGAGAGATTCCCTGATATTAAGGCAGGTAATGTACATAGACCCCTTAATATTAAGGTAGGTAATGCAGAGCGAATCCCTGATATTAAGGCAGGCACTCTAGAGAGATTCACAGATATTAATGCAGGTAATGTAGAGCGACTCCCTGTTATTAAGGCAGACAACGTAAAGCGACTCATTGATATTACGGCAGGTAATGTAGAGAGACTCCTTGATATTAAGGCAGGTAATGGAGAGTGACTCCCTGATATCAAGGCAGATAATGTAGAGACACTCCCTGACATTAAGGCAGGTAAAGTAGAGAGACTTCCTGATATTAAGGCAGGTAATGTGAAGAGTCTCCCCGATATAAAGGTGGGTAATGAAGAGAGACTCATTGACGTTAAGGCAGGTAATGTATAGAGACTCCCTGATGTTAAGGCAGGTAATGTAGAGAGACTCCCTGATATTAAGGCAGATAATGTAGAGATTCCATGATGTTAATGCAGGTAGTGAAGAGAATCCGATATTAAGGCTAACAATGTAGGCGATTCCCTGATATTAAGGCGAGGTAATGTAGAGAGACTCCTGATGTTAAGGTAGGTAATGTAGAAAGACTCCTGATATTAAGTCAGATAATATACAGAGACTCCTTGATATTAATGCTGATAATGTAGGTGATTCCTGACATGAAAGCAGGTGATGTAGAGAGCTCCTGATATTAAGGCAGGTAATATAGAGATTCCCTCTTATTAAGGCAGGTGATGTAGATAGCTCCCCAATATTAATACAGATAATGTAGAGTGACTCCTGATATTAAGGCAGGTAATGTGGAGAGACTCCATGATATAAAAGCAGGTATTGACGAGAGACTTCATTGATGTTAAGGCAGGTAATGTATAGAGACTCCCAGATGTTAAGGCAGGTATGTATGAGAGACTCCTGATATTAAGGCAGGTAATGTAGAGAGACTTCCTAATATTAAGGCAGATAATGTAGAGAAACTTCCTGATGTTAATGCAGGTAATGTAGAAAGACTCCCTGATATCAAGGCAGATAATGTAGAGATTCCATGATATTAATGCAGTTAATGTAGAGAGATTCCCTGATATTAAGGCAAGAAATATAAATAGATTCCCTGATATTAAGGCAGGTAATGGAAAGAGACTCCCTGATACTAAGGTAGGTAATGTAGAAAGACTCCCTGATATTAAGTCAGGTAATGTACAGAGACTCCTTGATATTAATGCAGATAATGTAGAGTGATTCCCTGACATTGAAGCAGGTGATGAAGAGAGCCTTCTTGATATTAAGCAGGTAATATAGAAACATAGAAACATAGACTTTGACGGCAGATAATGACTGCTAGGCCCATCTAATCTGCCCATTTCCCTACATACAGGATAGGCCGCTGATCCTAGTTAACCAACAGCCTATTTCTTCTACCCCCACAAGAATTGCCTTATGTCTGTCCCATGCATTCTTGAATTCTCTCACAGTTTTAGACCCACAACCTCCTCAGGAAAGCTGTTCCATGCATCCACTACCCTCTCTGTGAAATAATACTTCCTCACATTGCCCTTGAACTGCCCTCCTTCTATCTTTAAATTGTGTCCCCTTGTTCTTGCAAGTCTCTTTTTCTGAAAGTTGCTACCATCTTGGACTTTGTTGATTCCACTGAGGTACTTAAAAGTTTCTGTCATGTCCCCCCTCTCCCTTCTTTCCTCCATGGTATACATATTAAGCTCCTTTAGTCTCTCCTCATATGGCTTCTCTTGCAGACCCTGCACCATTTTAGTTGCCCTCCTCTGGACCGCCTCTATCCTGTCTATGCCCTTGCGGAGATGGGGTCTCCAGAACTGGACACAGTACTCCAGATGGGGTCTCACCAACTGTCTGTACAGAGGGATAACAACTTCCTGTTTTCTGCTGATGATGCCTCTCCCTATACATCCCAGTATACCCCAGCCCTCCTACTGCCTTTTCACATTGCTTGCTTACCTTAAGGTCATCTGATATGATTACCCCAGGTCCCTTTCCTTTTTTTTGTTGTTACTACCTCCCACCCATTGTGTATTCTTCCCCTGGGTTCTTGTTTCCCAGGTGCATTATTTTGCACTTCTTTGCATTGAATCCTAGCTGCCATACTTCTGACCATTACTCCAACCTTGCCAAGTCCCCTTTCATCCTTTCCACGCCTCCTTGTGTATCAACCCTGTTGCAGATCTTTGTGTCATCTTCAAAAAGGCATACTTTTCCTTCCAGTCCCTCTACAATGT
Source organism: Neoceratodus forsteri (assembly GCA_016271365.2). Classification (NCBI taxonomy): domain Eukaryota; kingdom Metazoa; phylum Chordata; order Ceratodontiformes; family Ceratodontidae; genus Neoceratodus; species Neoceratodus forsteri. The sequence goes on from JADMNL010000026.1 coordinate 358,575,411, forward strand.
CACTGATGAAGACATTAAAAAGGACTGCACCCAATACTGAACCCTGCGGTAACCCACTAGTAACCCCCTTTCTTCAGAGTGGACTCCATTTACAATTACCTTCTGTGTCCTGTTGTCCAGCCATTGTTTTACCCAGGCTACCACCTGGGTCCCCTCCCAGGCTGGTTAATTTGACTATTAATCTTTTGTGTGGGACTGTGTTAAATGTCTTGCTAAAGTCTAGGTATGCCATGTCCACAGCCCCTCCCTGGTCTACTACTTTGGTCACCCAGTCAAAGAAATCTATTAGATCTGTCTGACATGACCTTCCCACTGTGAACCCATGCTGCCTTGGGTCCTGTGCTCCACTGGCCTCTAGGTACTCAACTATTCTTTCCTTCAGAAGTGACTCCATCACTTTCCCTACCACAGAGGTCAGACTGACAGGTCTGTAGTTTCCTGCCTCTGTCTTGGTCCCACTTTGTGAAGGGGAATCACATCCGCTTCCTCCAGTCCTCAGGTACCACACCATCCTCCCATGATTTATTAAAAGTGTAGCCAGTGGTTTCACTAGTTCCTCCCTTAATTCTTTTAGAATTCTGGGGTGAATTCCATCAGGACCCATTGCTTTGTCCACCTTCAGTTTTAGGAGTTCTTGCAGAACCCTTTCTTCTGTGAAAGGACTGGGATCGATCCCCTGTCAAGAGTGCTTCTGTTAATTGGATTAGGCACTTCCCCCTCCTCTTTTGTGAATACTGAGCAGAAATATTCATTCAGTATTCCTGCTTTTTCACTGTCCCCTCTGCCCACCCACCGCTCATTCTATTCAGCCTCCACTACCCTCCCTTTGTCTTTCTATCTCGCTGATGTTCCTATAAAAGGTATTATCCCCCTTCTTAACTGAGTTGGCTATCTTTTTCTCAGTTTGGGCCTTTGATATTCTGACTTCCCTCCCTACTTCCTTCTGCCTGTGTAGAGAGATGTAGAGAGATTCCCTGTTATTAAGGCAGGTAATGGAGAGTGACTCCCTGATATTAAGGCAGGTAATGGAGAGTGACTCCCTGATATTAAGGCAGGTAATGTAGAGAGACTTCGTGATATTAAGGCAGGTAATGTAGGAATACTTCACTGATATTAAGGCAGGTAATGCAGAGAGATTCCCTGATATTAAGGCAGGTAATAGAGAGATTCCCTGACAATGTAGAGTGACTCATTGATATTATGGCAGGTAATGTAGATAGACTCCACGATATTAATACAGATAACATAGAGTGACTCCTGAAATTATGGCAGGTAATGTTAAGAGATTCCTGGATATTAAGGCAAGTAATGTAGAGAGACTCCCTGATATTAAGGCAGGTAATATAGAGTGACTCTCTTATATTAATACAGATAATGTAGAGTGGCTCCCTGATACTAATACAGATAATGTAGAGTGATTCCCTGATATTAAGGCAATTAATGGAGACTGACTCCCTGATATTAAGGCAGGTAATGTAGGGAGATTCCCTAATATTATGGCAGGTAATGTAGAGAGACTCTCTGATACTAAGGCAGGAAACGTTGAGTGACTATTTGATATTAATACAGATAATGTGGAGTGACTCTCTGATATCAAGGTGGGTAATGTAGAGTGACAACCTGATATTAAGACAGGACATGTAGAGAGATTCCCTGAAATTAAGGCAGGTAATATAGAGTGTCTCCCTGATAATAATACACATAATATAGAGTAAGTCCCTGATATTAATAAAGGTAATGTAGAGTGATTCCCTGATATTAAGGCAGGTAATGTAGAGACTCCTTGATAATAAGGCGGTTATGTAGAGTGACTCCCTGTTATCAAGCCAAATAATGTAGAGACCTCTGATATTAAGGCAGGTAATGTGGAGAGACTCCTGATGTAAAGGCAGGTAATGAAGAGAGACTCATTGAAGTTAAGGCAGGTAAAGTAGAGAGACTCCTTGATATTAAGGCAGATAATGCAGAGAACTCCTGATATTAAGGCAGGTAATGGAGAGAGATTCCCTGAAATTAAGGAAGGTAATGTAGAGAGACTCCCTGTTATTAAGGTAGGTAATGTAGAAATACTCCCTCATATTAAGGCAGATAATGTATAGAGACTCCTTGATACTAATGCAGATAATGTAGAGTGATTTCCTGACATTAAAGCAGGTGGTGTAGAGAGCCTCCTGATATTATGCAGGTAATGTACAGAGATTCCCTGTTATTAAGGCAGGTAATGTAGATAGACTCCCCGATATTAATACAGATAATGTAGAGTGACTCCCTGATATTAATGCAGATAATGTAGAGTGATTCCCTGATATTAAGGCAGGTAATGGAGAGTGACTCCCTGAAATTCAGGCAGGTAATGTAAAGAGATTCCTGGATGTTAAGGCAGGTAATGTAGAGAGACTCCCTGATATTAAGGCAGGTAATATAGAGTGACTCCCTGATATTAATACAGATAATGTAGAGTGGCTCCCTGATATTAATACAGATAATTTAGAGTGAGTCCCTTATATTAAGGCAATTAATGGAGACTGACTCCCTGATATTAAGGCAGATAATTTAGAGAGATTCCCTAATATTAAGGCAGGTAATATAGAGAGACTCTCTGATATTAGGGCAGGTAACGTAGAGTGACTATTTGATATTAATACCGATAATGTAGAGTGACTCTCTGATATCAAGGTGGGTAATGTAGAGTGACAACCTGATATTAAGACAGGAAATGTAAAGAGAGATTCCATGAAATTAAGGCAGGTAATATAGAGTGTCTCCCTGATAATAATACACATAATATAGAGTGAGTACCTGATATTAATACAGGTAATGTAGAGTGATTCCCTGATATTAAGGCAGGTAATGGAGAGTGACTCCCTGATATTATGGCAAGTAATGTAGAGAGATTCCCTAATATTAAGGCAGGTAATGTAGAGAGAGACTCCCTGATATTAAGGCAGGTAGTGTAGGAATACTTCCCTGATATTAGGACATTTAATGTGAAGAGAATCCCTGATATTAAGGCAGGTAATGTACAGAGACTCCCTAATATTAAGGTAGGATATATAGAGTGAATCTCTGATATTAAGGCAGGCACTCTAGAGAGATTCACAGATATTAATGCAGGTAATGTAGAGCGACTCCCTGATATTAAGGCAGACAAAGTAGAGCGACTCATTCATATTACAGCAGGTAATGTAGAGAGACTCCTTGATATTAAGGCAGGTAATGTAGAGTGACTCCCTGATATTAAGGCAGATAATGTAGAGAAACTCCCTTATGTTAAGGCAGGTAATGTAGTGAGACTCCCTGATATCAAGGCAGATGATGTAGAGATTGCATAATTTTAATGCAGGTAATGTAGAGAGATTCCCTGATATTAAAACAGGCACTCTAGAGAGATTCAAGGATATTAAGGCAGGTAACATAGAGCGACTCCCTGATATTAAGGAAGACAGTGTACAGCGAGTCATTGATATTAAAGCAGGTAATGTAGAGAGAATCCTTGATAATAAGGCGGTTATGTAGAGTAACTCCCTGATATCAAGCCAAATAATGTAGAGACTCCCTGATATAAAGGCAGGTAATATAGAGAGACTTCCTGATATTAAGGCAGGTAATGTGGAGAGATTCCTTGATATAAAGGCAGGTAATGAAGAGAGACTCATTGAAGTTGAGGCAGGTAATGTATAGAGACTCGCTGAAGTTAAGGCAGGTAAAGTAAAGAGACTCCCTGATATTAAGGCAGATAATGTGGAGAAACTCCTGATGTTAAGGCAGGTAATGTGGAGACTCCTTGATATAAAGGCAGGTAATGAAGAGAGACTCATTGATATAAAGGCAGGTAATGATAGAGAGACTCATTGAAGTTAAGGCAGGTAATGTATAGAGACTCGCTGATGTTAAGGCAGGTAAAGTAGAGAGACTCCCTGATATTAAGACAGATAATGTGGAGAAACTCCCTGATGTTAAGGCAGGTAATGCAGAGATTCCATGATATTAATGCAGGTAATGTAGAGAGATTCCCTGATATTAAGGCAAGTAATGTAGAGAGATTCCCTGAAATTAAAGAAGGTAGTGTAGAGAGACTCCCTGATATTAAGGTAGGTAATGTAGAAATCATCCCGTATATTAAGGCAGGTAATGTACAGAGATGCCTTGATATTAATGCAGATAATGTAGAGTGATTCCCTGACATTAAAGCAGGTGATGTAGGGAGCCTCCTGATATTATGAAGGTAATGTAGAGATACCCTGTTATTAAGGTAGGTAATATAGATAGACTCCGATATTAATACAGATAATGTAGAGCGACCCCTGATATTAATGCAGATAATGTAGAGTGATTCCTGGATATTAAGGCAGGTAATGGAGAGTGACTCCTGGTATTAAGGCAGGTAATGTAAAGAGATTCCAGGATATTAAGGCAGGTAATGTAGAGACTCCTCATATTAAGGCAGGTAATATAGTGTGACACCCTGATATTAATAAGATAATGCAGAGTGGCTCCTGATAGTAATACAGATAATGTAGAGTTATTCCCTGATATTAAGGCAATTAATGGAGACTGACTCCCTGATATTAAGGCAGGTAATATAGAGAGATTCCCTAATATTAAGGCAGGAAATGTAGAGGGACTCTCTGATATCTAGGCAGGTAACGTAGAGTGACTATTTGATATTAATACAGATAATGTAGAGTGACTCTCTGATATTAAGGCGGGTAATGTAGAGTGACTACCTGATATTAAGACAGGAAATGTAGAGAGGTTCCCTGAACTTAAGGCCGGTAATATAGAGTGTCTCTCTGATAGTAATATAGATAATATAGAGTGAGTCTCTGATATTAATACAGGTAATGTAGAATGATTCCCTGATATTAAGGCAGGTAATGTAGAGAGACTCCCTGACATTAAGGTAGGTAATGTAGAAATACTCCCTCATATTAAGGCAGGTAATGTACAGAGACTCCTTGAAATTAATGCAGATAATGTTGAGTGATTTCTGACATAAAAGCAGGTGATGTAGAGAGCTCCGGATATTATGCAGGTAGTGTAGAGAAATTCCCTGTTATTATGGCAGGTAATGTAGATAGACTCAACCATATTAATACAGATAATGTAGAGTGACTCCTGAAATTATGGCAGGTAATGTAAAGAGATTCCTGGATATTAAGGCAGGTAATGTAGAGAGACTCCTGATATTAAGGCAGGTAATATAGAGTGACTCTCTGATATTATACAGATAATGTGGAGTGACTTCTGATATCAAGGTGGGTAATGTAGAGGACAACCTGATATTAAGACAGGACATGTAGAGAGATTCCTGAAATTAAGGCAGGTAATATAGAGTGTCTCCCTGATAATAATACACATAATATAGAGTAAGTCCCTGATATTAATAAAGGTAATGTAGAGTGATTCCCTGATATTAAGGCAGGTAATGTAGAGAGACTCCTTGATAATAAGGCGGTTATGTAGAGTGACTCCCTGTTATCAAGCCAAATAATGTAGAGACTCCCTGATATTAAGGCAGGTAATGTGGAGAGACTTCCTGATGTAAAGGCAGGTAATGAAGAGAGACTCATTGAAGTTAAGGCAGGTAAAGTAGAGAGACTCCCTGATATTAAGGCAGATAATGTGGAGAACTCCCTGATGTTAAGGCAGGTAATGTAGAGATTTCATGATATTAATGCAGGTAATGTAGAGAGATTCCTGGATATTAAGGCAAGTAATGTAGAGAGATTCCCTGAAATTAAGGAAGGTAGTAGAGAGACTCCCTGATATTAAGGTAGGTAATGTAGAAATCATCCCTTTATTAAGGCAGATAATGTACGAGAGATGCCTTGATATTAATGCAGAAAATGTAGAGTTATTCCTGAAATTATAATAGGTGATGTAGAGAGCCTCCTGATATTATGCAGGTAATGTAGAGAGATTCCCACTATTAAGGCAGGTAATGTAGATAGACTCTATATTAATACAGATAATGTAGAGTGACCCTGATATTAATGCAGATAATGTAAAGGACAACCTGATATTAAGACAAGTAAAGAGAGGACTTCGAAATTAAGGCAGGTAATGTAAAGAGATTCCTGGATATTGAGGCAGGTAATTTAGAGAGACTCCCTTATATTAAGGTAGGTAATGTAGAAATACTCCCTCATATTAAGGCAGGTAATGTAAAGAGACTCCTTGAAATTAATGCAGATAATGTTGAGTGATTTCCTGACATTAAAGCAGGTGATGTAGAGAACCTCCCTGATATTATGCAGGTAATGTAGAGAGATTCCCTGTCATTAAGGCAGGTAATGTAGATAGACGCCACAATATTAATACAGATAACGAGAGTGACTCCTGAAATTATGGCAGGTAATGTAAAGATTCCTGGATATTAAGGCAGGTAATGTAGAGAGACTCACTGATATTAAGGCAGGTAATATAGAGTGACTCCCTGATATTAATACAGATAATGTAGAGTGGCTCCCTGATATTAATACAGATAATGTAGAGTGAGTCCCTTATATTAAGGCAATTAATGAAGACTGACTCCCTGATATTAAGGCAGATAATTTAGAGAGATTCCCTAATATTAAGGCAGGTAATGTAGAGAGACTCTCTGATATTAGGGCAGGTAACGTAGAGTGACTATTTGATATTAATACAGATAATGTAGAGTGACTCTCTGATATCAAGGTGGGTAATGTAGAGTGACAACCTGATATTAAGACAGGAAATGTAGAGAGATTCCATGAAATTAAGGCAGGTAATATAGAGTGTCTCCCTAATAATAATACACATAATATAGAGTGAGTACCTGATATTAATACAGGTAATGTAGAGTGATTCCCTGATATTAAGGCAGGTAATGGAGAGTGACTCCCTGTAATTAAGGCAGGTAATGTAGAGAGATTCCCTAATATTAAGGCAGGTAATGTAGAGAGACTCCCTGATATTAAGGCAGGTAGTGTAGGAATACTTCCCTGATATTAGGACAGGTAATGTGAAGAGATCCTGATATTAAGGCAGGTAATGTAGAGAGACTCCCTAATATTAAGGTAGGATATGTAGAGTGAATCCCTCATATTAAGGCAGGCACTCTAGAGAGATTCACAGATATTAATGCAGGTAATGTAGAGCGACTCCCTGATATTAAGGCAGACAAAGTAGAGCGACTCATTGATATTACACCAGGTAATGTAGAGAGACTCCTTGATATTAAGGCAGGTAATGTAGAGTGACTCCCTGATATTAAGGCAGATAATGTTGAGAAACTCCCTTATGTTAAGGCAGGTAATGTAGTGAGACTCCCTGATATCAAGGCAGATGATGTAGAGATTGCATAATTTTAATGCAGGTAATGTAGAGAGATTCCCTGATATTAAAGCAGGCACTCTAGAGAGATTCAAGGATATTAAGGCAGGTAACATAGAGCGACTCCCTGATATTAAGGAAGACAGTGTTGAGAGACTCATTGATATTAAGGCAGGTAATGTAGAGAGACTCCTTGATAATAAGGCGGTTATGTAGAGTGACTCCCTGATATCAAGCCAAATAATGTAGAGACTCCCTGATATTAAGGCAGGTAATGTAGAGAGACTTCCTGATATTAAGGCAGGTAATGTGGAGAGATTCCTTGATATAAAGGCAGGTAATGAAGAGAGACTCATTGAAGTTAAGGCAGGTAATGTATAGAGACTCGTTGATGTTAAGGCAGGTAAAGTAGAGAGATTCCCTGATATTAAGGCAGATAATGTGGAGAAACTCCCTGATATTAAGGCAGATAATGTGGAGAAACTCCCTGATGTTAAGGCAGGTAATGCAGAGATTCCATGATATTAATGCAGGTAATGTAGAGAGATTCCCTGATATTAAGGCAAGTAATGTAGAGAGATTCCCTGAAATTAAAGAAGGTAGTGTAGAGAGACTCCCCGATATTAAGGTAGGTAATGTAGAAATCATCCCTTATATTAAGGCAGGTAATGTACAGAGATGCCTTGATATTAATGCAGATAATGTAGAGTGATTCCTGACATTAAAGCAGGTGATGTAGAGAGCCTCCCTGATATTATGCAGGTAATGTAGAGAGATACCCTGTTACTAAAGTAGGTAATGTAGATAGACTCCCCGATATTAATACAGATAATGTAGAGCGACTCCCTGATATTAATGCAGATAATGTAGAGTGATTCCCGGATATTAAGGCAGGTAATGGAGAGTGACTCCCTGGTATTAAGGCAGGTAATGTAAAGAGATTCCTGGATATTAAGGCAGGTAATGTAGAGAGACTCTCATATTAAGGCAGGGAATATAGTGTACACCCTGATATTAATACAGATAATGTAGAGTGGCTCCTGATAGTAATACAGATAATGTAGAGTTATTCCTGATATTAAGGCAATTAATGGAGACTGACTCCCTGATATTAAGGCAGGTAATTTAGAGAGATTCCTAAAATTAAGGCATGTAATGTAGAGGACTCCTGATATTTAGGCAGGTAACGAGAATGACTATTTGATATTAATACAGATTATGTAGAGTGACTGTCTGATATTAAGGCGGTAATGTAGAGTGACTACCTGATATTAAGACAGGAAATGTAGCGAGGTTCCCTGAACTTAAGGCCGGTAATATAGAGTGTCTCCCTGATAGTAATATAGATAATATAGAGTGAGTCTCTGATATTAATACAGGTAATGTAGAGTGATTCCCTGATATTAAGGCAGGTAATGTAGAGAGACTCCCTGACATTAAGGTAGGTAATGTAGAAAGACCCTCATATTAAGGCAGGTAATGTAGAGAGACTCCTTGATAATAAGGCGGTTATGTAGAGTGACTCCCTGTTATCAAGCCAAATAATGTAGAGACTCCCTGATATTAAGGTAGATAATGTAGAGAGACTTCCTGATATTAAGGCAGGTAATGTGGAGAGACTCCCTGATGTAAAGGCAGGTAATGAAGAGAGTCTCATTGAAGTTAAGGCAGGTAAAGTAGAGAGGCTCCCTGATATTAAGGCAGATAATGTGGAGAACTCCCTGATGTTAAGGCAGGTAATGTAGAGATTTCATGATATTAATGCAGGTAATGTAGAGAGATTCCCGGATATTAAGGCAAGTAATGTAGAGAGATTCCCTGAAATTAAGGAAGGTAGTGTAGAGAGACTCCCTGATATTAAGGTAGGTAATGTAGAAATCATCCCTTTTATTAAGGCAGATAATGTACAGAGATGCCTTGATATTAATGCAGAAAATGTAGAGTTTTTCCCTGACATTATAACAGGTGATGTAGAGAGCCTCCCTGATATTATGCAGGTAATGTAGAGAGATTCCCTGTTATTAAGGCAGGTAATGTAGATAGACTCCCCGATATTAATACAGATAATGTAGAGTGACTCCCTGATATTAATGCAGATAATGTAAAGTGATTCCCGGATATTAAGGCAAGTAATAGAGAGTGACTCCCTGAAATTAAGGCAGGTAATGTAAAGAGATTCCTGGATATTAAGGCAGGTAATGTAGAGAGACTCCCTGATATTAAGGTAGGTAATGTAGAAATACTCCCTCATATTAAGGCAGGTAATTTACAGAGACTCCTTGAAATTAATGCAGATAATGTTGAGTGATTTCCTGACATTAAAGCAGGTGATGTAGAGAGCCTCCCTGATATTATATGCAGGTAGTGTAGAGATTCCTGTTATTAAGGCAGGTAATGTAGATAGACTCCACGATATTAATACAGATAATGTAGAGTGACTCCTGAAATTATGGCAGGTAATGTAAAGAGATTCCTGATATTAAGGCAGGAAATGTAGAGAGACTCCTGATATTAAGGCAGGTAATATAGAGTGACTCCTGATATTAATACAGATAATATAGAGTGATTCCTAATATTAAGGCAGGTAATGTAGAGGGACTCTCTGATATTAAGGCAGGTAACGTAGAGTGACTATTTGATATTAATACAGATAATTTAGAGTGACTCTCTGATATTAAGGCTGGTAATTTAGAGTGACTACCTGATATTAAGACAGGTAATGTAGAGAGATTCCCTGAAAATTTGGCCAGTAATATAGAGTGTCTCCCTGATAGTAATACAGATAAATAGAGTGAGTCCCTGATATTAATACAGGTAATGTAGAGTGATTCCCTGACATTAAGGCAGGTAATGGAGAATGACTCCCTGATATTAAGGCAAGTAATGTAGAGAGATTCCCTGAAATTAAGGAAGGTAATATAGAGAGACCCCCTGTTTTTAAGGTAGGTAATGTAGAAATACTCCCTCATATTAAGGCAGGTAATGTACAGAGACTTCTTGATATTAATGCAGATAATGTAGATTGATTTCCTGACATTAAAGCAGGTGATGTAGAGAGCTCCCTGATATTATGTAGGTAATGTAGAGAAATTCCTGTTATTAAGGCAGGTATTGTAGAGGTCTCCCGATATTAATACAGATAATGTAGAGTGACTCCTGATATTAATGCAGATAATATAGAGTGATTCCCTAATATTAAGGCAGGTAATGGAGAGTGACTTCCTGAAATTAAGGCAGGTAATGTAGAGAGACTCCCTGATATTAATACAGAAAATGTAGAGTGGCTCCCTGATATTAATACAGATTATGTAGAAGTGATTCCCTGATATTAAGGCAATTAATGGAGACTGACTCCCTGATATTAAGGCAGGTAATTTAGAGAGATTCCCTAATATTAAGGCAGGTAATGTAGAGAGACTCTCTGATATTCAGGCTGGTAATGTAGAGTGACAACCTGATATTAAGACAGGAAATGTTGAGAGATTCCCTGAAATTAAGGCAGGTAATATATAGTGTCTCCCTGATAGTAATACAGATAATATAGATTGTGTCCCTGATATTAATACAGGTAATGTAGAGTGATTCCATGATATTAAGGCAGGTAATGGAGAGTGACTCCCTGATATTAAGGCAAGTAATGTAGAGAGATTCCCTAATATTTAGGCAGGTAATGTACAGAGACTCCCTGATATTAAGGCAGGTAATGTACAGAGACTCCCTAATATTAAGGTAGGATATGTAGAGCGAATCCCTGATATTAAGGCAGGCAGTCTAGAGAGATTGACAGATATTATTGCAGGTAATGTAGAGCGACTCCCTGATATTAAGGCAGACAAAGTAGAGCGACTCATTCATATTATGCCAGGTAATGTAGAGAGACTCCTTGATATTAAGGCAGGTAATGAAGAGTGACTCCCGGATATCAAGGTAGATAATGTAGAGACACTCGCTGATATTAAGGCAGGTAATGTAGAGAGACTTCCTGATATTAAGTCAGGTAAAGAAGAGCAAGTCCCTGATATTAAGGCAGGTAATGTAGAGAGAATCCCTCATATTAAGGCAGCTAATGTGAAGAGACTCCCCGATATAAAGGCAGGTAATGAAGAGAGACCCATTGACGTTAAGGCAGGTAATGTATAGAGACTCTCTGATGTTAAGGCAGGTAATGTAGAGAGATTCTCTGATATTAAGGCAGATAATGCAGAGTTTCCATGATATTAATGCAGGTAATGAAGAGAGATTCCCTGATATTAAGGCAAGTAATGTAGAGAGATTCCCTGATATTAAGACAGGTAATGTAGAGAGACTCTGATGTTAAGGCAGGTAATGTAGAAATACTCCCTGATGTTAAGGTAGGTAATGTAGAAAGACTCCCTGATATTAAGGCTTGTAATGTATAGAGACTCCTTGATATTAATGCAGATAATGTAGAGTGATTCTCTGATATTAAGGCAGGTAATGTAGAGAGACTCCTGATATTAAGGCAGGTAATGTAGAGAGACTCCCTGATATTAAGGCAGGTAATGTAGAGAGACTCCTATATTAATACTATAATGTAGAGTGACTCCCTGATATTAAGGCAGGTAATGTGGAGAGACTCCCTGATATAAAAGCAGGTAATGAAGAGAGACTCATTGATGTTGAGGCAGGTAATGTATAGAGACTCCCTGATGTTAAGGCAGGTAATGTTGAGAGACTCCCTGATATCAAGGCAGATAATGTAGAGATTCCATATTAATGCAGTTAATGTAGAGAGATCCCTGATATTAAGGCAAGTAATGTAGAGAGATTCCCTGATATTAAGGCAGGTAATGTAGAGAAACTCCCTGATATTAAGGTAGGTAATGTAGAAATACTCCCAGATATTAAGGCAGGTAATGTACAGAGACTCCTTGATATTAATGCAGATAATGTAGAGTGATTCCTGACATTAAAGCAGGTGATGATGAGCCTCCCTTGTATTAAGCAGGTAATGTAGTGAGATTCCCTGTTATTAAGGCAGGTAATGTAGATGAGACTCCCCGATATTAATACAGATAATGTAGAGTGATTCCCTGATATTAAGGCAGGTAATGGAGAGTGACTCCCTGATATTAAGGCAGGTAATGTGGGAATACTTCCCTGATATTAAGGCAGGTAATGCAGAGAGATTCCCTGATATTATGGCAGGTAATGTAGGGAGATTCCTGATATTAAGGCAGGTAATGTGAGAGACTTCCTAATATTAAGGTAGGTAATGTTGAGCGAATCCCTGATATTAAGGCAGGTAATGTGAGAGACTCCCTGATATTAAGGCAGGTAATAGAGAGACTCCCTGATATTAAGGCAGGTAATGGAGAGAGACTCCCTGATATTAAGGCAGGTAATGGAGAGACTCCCTGATATTAAGGCAGGTAATGGAGAGAGACTCCCTGATATTAAGGCAGGTAATGTAGAGAGACTCCCTGATATTAAGGCAGGTAATGTGAGAGACTCCCTGATATTAAGGCAGGTAATGTAGTGAGAATCCCTGATATTAAGGCAAGTAATGAGAGAGACTCCCTGATATTAAAGCAGATAATGTAGAGAAACTTGTGATGTTAAGGCAGGTTATGTAGAGAGTCACTGATATCAAGGCAGATAATGAAGAGATTCCCTGATATTAAGGCAGTAATGTGAAAGAGTTCCTGATATTAAGGCAGGTAATGTACAGAGACTCCCTAACATTAAGGTAGGATATGTAGAGTGAATCCCTGATATTAAGGCAGGCACTCTAGAGAGATTGATAGATATTGTTGCAGGTAATGTAGAGCTTACCCCTGATATTAAGGCAGACAAAGTAGAGCGACCTATTCATATTACGCCAGGTAATGTAGAGAGACTCCTTTGATATTAAGGCAGGTAATGCAGACTGACTCGGATATCAAGGTAGATAATGTAGAGACACCTCACTGATATTAAGGCAGGTAATGTAGAGAGACTTCTGATATTAAGTCAGGTAAAGAAGAGCAAGTCCCTGATATTAAGGCAGGTAATGTAGAGAGACTCCCTCATATTAAGGCAGCTAATGGGAAGAGACTCCCTGATATAAAGGCAGGTAATGTAGAGAGACTCATTAATGTTAAGGCAGGTAATGTGTAGAGACTCCCTGATGTTAAGGCAGGTAATGTAGAGAGACTCTCTGATATTAAGGCAGATAATGCAAAGATTCCATGTTATTAATGCAGGTAATGAAGAGAGATTCCCTGATATTAAGGCAAGTAATGTAGAGAGATTCCCTGATTTTAGGACAGGTAATGTAGAGTGACTCCTGATGTTAAGGTAGGTAATGTAGAAAGGCTCCTGAAAGTAAGGCAGGTAATGTACAGATACTCCTTGATATTAATGCAGATAATGTAGAGTGATTCTCTGACATGAAAGCAGGTGATGTAGAGAGCCTCCCTGATATTAAGCAGGTAATGTAGAGAGATTCCCTCTTATTAAAGCAGGTAATGTAGGTAGACTCCCCAATATTAGTACAGATAATGCAGAGATTCCATGTTATTAATGCAGGTAGTGAAGAGAGATTCCCTGATATTAAGGCAGGTAATGTGGAGAGACTCCCTGATATAAAGGCAGGTAATGAAGAGAGATTCATTGATGTTAAGGCAGATAATGTAGAGAGACTCCTGATATTAAGGCAAGTAATGTAGAGAGACTCCTGATATTAAGGCAGATAATGTAGAGAAACCGTCTGATGTTAAGGCAGGTTATGTAGAGAGGTCACTGATATCAAGGCAGATAATGAAGAGATTCCTGATATTAAGGCAAGTAATGTTGAAAGACTCCTGATATTAAGACAGGTAATGTAAAGAGACTCCCCGATATTAAGAAAGGTACTGTAGAGAGACTCCTGATATTAAGGCAGGTGATGTAGAGTGGTTCCCTGATATCAGTGCAGGTAATGTAGACTGACTCCTTGATATTAATACAGATAATGTAGAGAGACTCCCTGATATTAAGGCAGGTAATATAGAGTGACTCCATGATATTAGAGCAGATAATGTTGAGAGACTCCCAGATATTAAGGGAAGTAATGTAGACTGACTCCCTGATATTAAGGTCGGTAATGTAGAGTGACTCCTTTATATTAAGGCAGGTATGTAGAGAGACTCCCCGATATTAAGGAAGGTAATGTAGAGAGACTCCCTGATATTAAAGCAGGTAATATAGACTGACTCCCTGATATTAATGTAGACAATGTAGAGAGACACCCTGATATTATTACAAATAATGTAGAGTGACTCCCTGATATTAAGGTATGTAATGTAGAAAGACTCCCTTATATAAAGGCAAGTAATGTAGAGAGACTCTTTGATGTTAAGGCAGGTAATGTACTAACATTCTATTTGCCAGCAGATTAGGCCTTACGGTCTATCGACTCTGCTCAAACCTTATATCCTTAGTTGGGTGCCGAGGCCCTCCCGTCCCTTGTGCTCCTAAACCCCTATCATCCATCCCCACCCCCCTGGGACAGGCCATCATCTGATACATCCACTTTCTGTGTCTGTCCCACCCTCTCTTGAAGCCCTCCACTGCGGATTTCTGAACCAGCTTGCCAGGCAGTGCATTCCAAGGGTTCACCACCCTCTCAGTGAAAAACCTCCTCCTCTTTTCTCCCCTCACCCTTCCACCTTCCAACTTCAAACCATGCCCTCTGGTGATACCTCCCTGATTTAGTCTAAAGATCCCTCCATGTTTACCCTATTTATTCCCTTGAGTGCTTAAAGACCACAATCATGTATCCCTCTCTCCTTTCCTCCAATGAAAACAGACAGAGCTCCTCAAGTCTGTCCTCATACATCAAATCCCCTAGCCCTCATATCATCTCAGTTGCCCTCCTCTGTACACTCTCCAGGATCTGTATGTCCCTTTTCAGTGTGGTCTCCAGTACTGTACACAGTACTCAAGGTGTGGTCTAACCAGTCCATTGTACAGCGGCAGAATCACTTCCTTGCTCCTAGAGGTGATCCCCTCACGATGCATCCTGTTTGCCTTGCTAGCCACCTCTTGCACTGCTCAGAGTTATTCATACATGCATCCACCATGACCCCTAGGTCTTTTCCCCTATTGAGGCCTCCTCCAGCCCTCCCAGGGTGTACCTCTGTTTAGGGTTTCCACCAAGATGCAACACCTTGCACTTAGTGATATTGAAATTTAAATTCCTTGTGTGAGCCCAGCTTTCCAGGGTGTCCAGGTCCCTTTGCAGGCCAACCTTCCTCTTCTCCTCAACTACTGCTCCCATCTTGAGAGATGTGAGAGAGACTTCCTGATATCAAGGCAAGTAATGTAGAGAGATTCCTTGATATTAAGGCAGGTAATGTAGAGAGACTCCCTGATATTAAGGCAGGTAATGTGGGAATACTTCCCTGATATTAAGGCAGGTAATGCAGAGAGATTCCCAGATTTTATGGCAGGTAATGTAGGGAGATTCCCTGATATTGAGGCAGGTAATATACAGAAACTTCCTAATATTAAGGTAGGTAATGTTGAGCGTATACCTGCTGTTAAGGCAGGCACTCTAGAGAGATTCACATATATTAAGGCAGGTAATGTAGAGCGTCTCGCTGATATTAAGTCAGGTGAAGAAGAGCAAGTCCCTGATATTAGGGCAGGCAATGTAGAGAGACTCCCTGACATTAAGGCAAGTAATGTAGAGAGATTCCCTGATATTAAGGCAGGTAATGTGGAGTGACTCCCTGATATAAAGGCAGGTAATGAAGAGAGATTCATTGATGTTAAGGCAGGTAATGTATAGAGACCCCCTAATGTTAAGGCAGGTAATGTAGAGAGACTCCCTGATATTAAGGCAAGTAATGTAGAGAGACTCCCTGATATTAAGGCAGATAATGTAGAGAAACTGTCTGATGTTAAGGCAGGTTATGTAGAGAGAGTCACTGATATCAAGGCAGATAATGAAGAGATTCCCTGATATTAAGGCAAGTAATGTAGAAAGACTCCCTGATATTAAGGCAGGTAATGTAGAGATACTCCCCGATATTAAGAAAGGTAATGTAGAGAGACTCCTGATATTAAGGCAGGTGATGTAGAGTGGTTCCCTGATATCAGTGCAGGCAATGTAGACTGACTCCCTCATATTAATACAGATAATGTAGAGAGACTCCCTGATATTAAGGCAGGTAATATAGAGTGACTCCATAATATTAAAGCAGATAATGTTGAGGGACTCCAAGATATTAGGGGAGGTAATGTAGACTGACTCCCTGATATTAAGGTGGGTAATTTAGAGTGACTCCCTGATATTAAGGCAGGTAATGTAGAGAGACTCCCCGTTATTAAGGAAGGTAATGTAGAGAGACTCCCTGATAGTAAAGCAGGTAATATAGACTGACTCCGTGATATTAATGTAGACAATGTAGAGAGACACCCTGATATTATTACAGATAATGTAGAGTGACTCCTTGATATTAAGGTATGTAATGTAGAAAGACTTCCTTATATAAAGGCAAGTAATGTAGAGAGACTCATTGATGTTAAGGCAGGTAATGTACTAACATACTATTTGCCAGCAGATTAGGCCTTACGGTCATCGACTCTGCTCAAACCTTATATCCTTAGTTGGGTGCCGAGGCCCTCCCTGCCCCTGTGCTCCTGAAACCCCTATCATCCATCCCCACCCCCTGGGACAGGCTATCATCTGATACATCCACTTTCTGTGTCTGTTCCACCTTCTTGAAGCCCTCCATTGTGGGATGTCTGAACCAGCTCGCCAGGCAGTGCATTCCAAGGGTTCACCACCTCCTCAGTGAAAACCTCCTCCTCTTTCTCCCTCACCCTTCCACCTTCCAACTTCAAACCATGCCCTCTGGTGATACCTCCCTGCTTTAGTCTAAAGATCCCTCCATGTTTACCCTATTTATTCCTTGAGGTACTTAAAGACCACAATCATGTCTCCCTGTCTCTCCTTTCCTCCAATGAAAACAGACAGAGCTCCTCAAGTCTGTCCTCATACATCAAATCCCCTAGCCCTCGATATCACCTCAGTTGCCTCCTCTGTACCCTCTCCAGGAGCTGTATGTCCCTTTTCAAGTGTGGTCTCCAGTACTGTACACAGAACTCAAGGTGTGGTCTAACCAGTCCATTGTACAGCGGCAGAATCACTTCCTTGATCCTAGAGGTGATCCCCCTTACGATGCATCCTGTTTGCCTTGCTAGCCACTCTCCTGCACTGCTCAGAGTTATTCATACATGCATCCACCATGACCCCTAGGTCTTTTTCCCCTATTGAGGCCTCCAGCTCCTCCCCTCCCAGGGTGTACCTCTGTTTAGGGTTTCCCCGACCAAGATGCAACACCTTGCACTTAGTGATATTGAAATTTAAATTCCTTGTGTGAGCCCAGCTTTCCAGGGTGTCCAGGTCCCTTTGCAGGGCCAACCTTCCCTCTTCTCCCTCAACTACTGCTCCCATCTTGGAGAGATGTAGAGAGATTTCCTGATATCAAGGCAGGTAATGTAAAGATTACATGATATTAATGCAGGTAATGTAGAGAGATTCCCCGATATTAATGCAGGTGATGTAGTGTGATTCCCTGATATCAATGCAAGTAATGTAGACTGACCGCTGATATGAAGGCAGGTAATGTAGAGAGATTCCTGATATTAAGGCAGTTAATGTACAGAGACTCCTAATATTAAGGTAGGTAACGAGTGAATTCCCTGCTATTAAGTCACTTAATGTGGAGGAATACCCTGATTATAAGGCAGGTAATATAGAGCGACTCCCTAATAGTAATACAGATAATGTAGAGTGACTCCCTGATATTAAGGCAGGTAATGTGGAGAGACCCCGTGATATAAAGGCAGGTAATGAAGAGAGACTCATTGATGTTAAGGCAGGTAATATAGACAGACTCCCTGATGTCGAGATAGGTAACATAAAGAGACTCCCTGATATTAATGCAGATAATGTAGAGATTCCATAATATTAATGCAGCTAATGTAGAGAGATTCTCTGATATTAAGGCAAGCAAAGTAGAAAGACTCCCTGATATTATGGCAGGTCATGTAGAGAGACTCCCCGATGTCAAGGAAGTTAAAGTAGAGAGACCCCCTGATATTAAGGCAGGTGATATAGAGTGATTCCATGATATTAGGGCAGGTAATGTAGAGTGACTCCATGATATTAATGCAAATAATGCAGAGAGACTCCTGATGTTAAGGCAGGTGATGTAGAGAGACTCCGATATTGAGGAAGCTAGTGAGAGAGACTCCTGATATTAAGACAGGTAATATAGACTGACTCCTGATTTTAATGCAGATAAAGTAGAGACTCCTAATGTTAATGCAGACAATGTAGAGTGATTCCCTGAGGTTAAGGTAGGTAATGTAGAAAGAATCCCTGATATTAAGGCAGGTAATGTAGAGTGACCCCCTAATATTAATACAGACAATGTAGAGTGAATCCCTGATATTAGTGCAGATAATGTAGATTGACTTCATGATATTAAGGTAGGTAATGTAGAAAGACTCTCTGGTATTAAGGCAGGTAATGCAGAGTGACTCCCTGATTGTAATATAAATAATGTAGAGTGACTCCTTAATTTTAAGGCAGGTAATGTAGAGTGACTCCCTGATATTTAGTCAGGTAATGTAGAGAGATTCCCTGATCATAAGGCATGTAATATAGAGTGACTCCCTGATATTAATGCAGATAATGTAGAGTGATTCCTGATATCAAGGCAGGTAAAGTAGGGATCCTTCCTGATATGAAGGCAGGTAATGTAGAGAGTTTCCTGATATTAAGGCAGTTAATGTACAGAGACTCCTAATATTAAGGTAGGTAACGTTGAGTGAATCCCTGATATTGAGTCACTTAATGTAGAGGAATAAACTGATTATAAGGCAGGTAATATAGAGCGACTCCTAATAGTAATACAGATAATGTAGAGTGACTCCTGATATTAAGGCTGGTAATGTGGAGAGACACCCTGATATATAAAGGCAGGTAAAAGAAGAGACTCATTGATGTTAAGGCAGGTAATGTAGAGACTCCTGATGTTGAGATAGGTAACATAGAGAGACTACCTGATATTAAGGCAGGTAATGTAGAGCAGCTCCCTGATATTATGGCAGGTAATGTAGAGTGACTCCCTGATATTAAGGCAGGTAATGTAGAAAGACTGCCTGATATTAATGCTGACAATGTAGAGAGACTCCCGGATATTAAGGAAGGTAATGTAGAGATTCCCTGATATTAATGCAGATAATGTAGAGCGACTCCCTGATATTAAGGAAGGTAATGTAGAAAGACTCCCTGATATTAAAGGCAAGTAATGTAGAGAGACTCAATGATATTAAGGCAGGTAATGTAGAGAGACTCCCTGATAATAAGGCAGGTAATGTAGAAAGACTCCTTGATATTAAGGCAGGTAATGCAGAGTGACTAACCGATATTAATGCAGATAATGTAGGATGAGTCCCTGCTATTAAAGCAAGTGATGTAGAGAGATTCCCGGATATTAAGGCAGATAATATAGAGAGACTCCCTGATATTAAGGCAATTAATATAGAGTGACTCCCTGATATTAATACACATAAAGTAGAGTGACTCCCTGATAGTAATACAGATAATATAGAGCGATTCCCTGATATTAAGGCAAGTAATGGTGACTGACTCCATGATATTAAGGCAGGTGATGTAGAGAGATTCCCTAATATTAAGGCAGGTAATGTAGAGAGACTCCCTAATGTTAAGGTAGATAATGAAGAGTGAATCCTTGACATTAAAGCAGGCACTCTAGAGAGAGATTCACTGATATTAATGCAGGTAATGTAGAGCGACTCCCTGATATTAAGGCAGACAATGTAGAGAGACTCCCTGATATTAAGGCAGGTAATGTGAAGAGTGCCCGATATAAAGGCAGGTAATGAAGAGACTCATTGATGTTAAGGCAGGTAATGTAGAGAGACTCCCTGATATTAAGACAGATAATGTAGATATTCCATGATATTAATGCAGGTAATGAAGAGAGATTCCCTGATATTAAGGCAAGTAATGTAGAGAGATTCCTGATATTAAGGCAGGTAATGTAGAGAGACTCCTGATGATAAGGTAGGTAATGTAGAAAGACCCCTGATATTAAGGCAGGTAATGTACAGAGACTCCATGATATTAAAGCAGATAATGTAGGATGATTCCTGCTATTAAGGCAGGTGATGTAGAGAGACTCCCTGATATTAAGGTAAGTAATATAGAGTGACTCCCTGATATTAATACAGATAAAGTAGAGTGACTCCCTGATATTAATACAGATAATATAGAGTGATTCCCTGATATTAAGGCAAGTAATGGTGACTGTCTCCATGATATTAAGGCAGGTGATGTAGAGAGATTCCCTAATATTAAGGCAGGTAATGTAATGAGACTCACTGATATTAAGGCAGGAAATTTAGGAATACTTCCCTGATATTAAGGCAGGTAATGTACAGAGACTCCCTTATATTAAAGTAGGTAATGTAGAGCGAATCCCTGATATTAAGGCAGGCACTCTAGAGAGATTCACAGATATTAATGCAGGTTATGTAGAGCGACTCCCTGATATTAAGGTTGACAATGTAGAGAGACTCATTGATATTAAGGCAGGTAATGTAGAGAGAGTCCTTGATATTAAGGCAGGTAATGCAGAGTGACTCCTTGATATCAAATCAGATAATGTAGAGAGACTCCCTGACATTAAGGCAGGTAATGTATTTATTTATTTATTTAGTTTTTGTTGACCGGTAAGTGCACTAGACAAATCCTGCCTATTTTCAGGTACCTAACTCGGAGAGAGGATACAGATGAATGCCATCTGACCTTGAACCAGATTAAGTTGTTGGTGGTATTTTTTTTTTAGTGAATGAGGGAAATTTGGCCAGGACACCAGGGAAATTCCCCTACTCTTCGATAAGTGCCATGGGATCTTTAACATCCACCTGAACTACCACCAATCCAGGCAGATGGGACCTCGGTTTAACGTCTCATCCAAAAGACGGCACCTCAGAAGTGCAGCACCCCTCTCATGCTGCACTACAGTGTCAGTACTGGGATATTAACCCAAGTGCCAGATGTGGGAACTGAACCCACAGCCCTCTGATCTCCCAGCCTCAGAGGTGAGTGTGCTACCTACTGAGCCACTGACACTGATGTAGAGAGACTCCATGATATTAAGGGAGGTAATGTGGAGAGACTCCCTGATATAAAGGCAGGTAATGAAGAGAGACTCATTGATGTTAAGACAGGTAATGTATAGAGACTCCCTGATGTTAAGGCTGGTAGTGTAGGGAGACTCCTGATATTAAGGTAGATAATGTAGAGAAACTCCCTGATTTTATTGCAGGTAATGTAGAGAGATTCCCTGATATTAAGGCAGGCACTCTAGAGAGATTCACGGATATTAATGCAGGTAATGTAGAGCAACCCCTGATATTAAGGCTGACAATGTAGAGCTACTCATTGATATTAAGGCAGGTATTGTAGAGACTCCTTGATAATATGGCAGTTATGTAGAGTGACTCTCTGATATCACGGCAAATAATGTAGAGACTCCCTGATATTAAGGCAGGTAATGAAGAGAGACTCATTCATGTTAAGGCAGGTAATGTATAGAGACTCCCTGATGTTAAGGCAGGTAATGTAAAGAGACTCCCTGATATTATGGCAGATAATGTGGAGAAACTCCCTGATGTTAAGGCAGGTAATGTAGTCAGACTCCCTGATATCAAGGCAGATAATGTAGAGATTCCATGATATTAATGCAGGTAATGTAGAGATATTCCCTGATGTTAAGGCAAGTAATGTAGAGATTCACTGAAATTAAGGAAGGTTATGTAGAGAGACTCCATGATATAAAGGTAGGTAATGTAGAAATACTCTTTTTATTAAGTCAGGTAATGTACAGAGACTCCTTGATATTAATGCAGATAATGTAGAGTGATTCCCTGACATTAAAGCAGGTGATGTAGAGAGCCTCACTGAAATTAGGTAGGTAATGTAGAGAGATTCCTGTTATTAAGGCAGGTATTGTAGATAGACTCCCGATATTAATACAGATAATGTAGAGTGACTCCTGATATTAATGTAGATAATGTGAGTGATTCACAGATATTAAGGCAGGTAATGGAAGGTTACTCCTGAAATTGGGCAGGTAATGTAAACGATTCCTGGACATTAGGGCAGGTAACATACAGAGACTCCCTGATATTAAGGCTGCAATACAGAGTGACTCCTGATATTAATACAGATAATATAGAGTGAGTCCCTGATATTAATACAGGTAATATAGAGTGGTTCCTGATATTAAGGCAGGTAATGTGGAGAGATTTCCTAATATTAAGGCAGGTAATGTAGAGATTCCTGATATTAAGGCAGGTAATGTACAGAGACTCCTAATATTAAGGTAGGTAATGTAGAGTGAATCCTTGATATTAAGGCAGGCACTCTGAGAGATTCCATGATATTAATGCAGGTAGTGAGAGCGACTCCTGATATTAAGGCAGACAATGTAGAGTATCACGCATTGATATTAAGGCAGGTAATACAGAGACACTCCCTGATATTAAGGCAGGTAATGTAGAGAGACTTCCTGATATTAAGCCAGATAAAGAAGAGCAAGTCCCTGATATTAAGGCAGGTAATGTAGAGAGACTCCCTGATATTAAGACAGATAATGTTGAGATTCCATGATATTAATGCAAGTAATGAAGAGAGATTCCCTGATATTAAGGCAAGTAATGTAGAGAGATTCCCTGATATTAAAGTAGGTAATGTAGAGAGACTCCCTGATGTTAAGGTACATAATGTAGAAAGACTCCCTGATATTAAGGCAGGTAATGTACTGAGACTCCATGATATTAATGCAGATAATGTAAGATGATTCCCTGCTATTAAGGCAGGTGATGTCAAGAGACTCCCTGATATTAATGCAGATAATGAAGAGTGATTCCCTGACATGAAAGCAGGTAATGTACGTAGCCTACCTGATATTAAGCAGGTAATGTTGAGAGATTCCCTTTTATTAAGGCATGTAATGTAGATACACTCCGATATTAATTCAGATAATGAGGTGACTCCTGATATTAAGGCATGTAATGTGGAGAGACTCCCTGATCTCAAAGCAGGAAATGAAGAGAGACTCATTGATGTTAAGGCAGGTAATGTATAGAGATTCCCTGACATTAAGGCCGATAATGTAGAGAAACTCCCAGATGTTAAGGTAGGTAATGTAGAGATACTCCCTGATACTAAGGCAGATAATGTAGAGAAACTACCTGATGTTAAGGCAGGTAATGTAGAGAGACTCCGTGATAACATGGTAGATAATGTAGAGATTTCATGATATTAATGCAGTTAATGTAGAGAGTTTCCCTGATATTAAGACAAGTAATGCTGAGAGATTCCGTGATATTTAGTCAAGTAATGTAGAGAGACTCCCTGATATTAAGGTAGGTAATGCAGAAAAACTCTCTGATATTAAGGCAGATAATGTACAGAGACTCCTTGATATCAATGCAGATAATGTAGAATGATTCCCTGACATTAAAGCAGGTGATGAAGAGATCCTCCCTGATATTAAGCAGGTAATGTAGAGAGATTCCCTGTTATTAAGGCAGATAATGTAGATAGACTCTCCAATATTAATACAGATAACGTCGAGTGATTCCAAGATGTTAAGGCAGGTAATGAAGAGAGACTCATTGATGTTAAGGCAGGTAATGTATAGAGACTCCCTGATGTTAAGGCAGGTAATGTAGAGAGACTCCTGATATTAAGACAGATAATGTAGAGACTCCATGATATTCATGCGGTAAAGAGAGAGTTCCTGATATTAAGGCAGGTAATCTGAGAGACTCCCTGATGTTAAGGTGCGTAATGTAGAAGACTCCCTACTATTAAGGCAGGTAATGTACAGAGACTCCATGACATTAATGCAGATAATGTAGGGATTCCCTGCTATTAAGGCAGGTGATGTAGAGATTCCGGATATTAAGGCAGGTAATGTAAGAGACTCCTGATATTAAGGCAAGTAATATAGAGTGACTCCTGATATTAATACAGATAAAGTAGAGTGACTCCTGATATTAATACAGATAATATAGAGTAATTCCCTGATATTAAGGAAAGTAATGGTGACTGTCTCCATGATATTAAGGCAGGTGATGTAGAGAGATTCCCTAATCTTAAGGCAGGTAATGTAGAGAGACTCCCTGATATTAAGGTAGGTAATGCAGGAATACTTCCCTGACATTAGGGCAGGTAATGTAGAGAGATTCCCTGATATTAAGGTAGGTAAAGTATAGAGACTCTCTAATATTAAGGTAGGTAATGTAGAGCGAATCCCTGATATTAAGGCAGGCACTCTAGAGAGATTCAAAGATATTAATGCAGGTAATGTAGAGCGACTCCCTAATGTTAAGGTCGACAATGTAAAGTGAATCATTGATATTAAGGCAGGTAAAGTAGAGAGAGTCCTTGATATTAAGGCAGGTAATGTAGAGTGACTCCCTGATATCAAGCGAGATAATGTAGAAAGACTCCCTGACATTAAGGCAGGTAATGTAGAGAGACTCCCTGATATTAAGGCAGGTAATGTGGAGAGACTCCCTGATATAAAGGCAGGTAATGAAGAGAGACTCCCTGATGTTAAGGCAGGTAGTGTAGGGAGACTCCCTGATATTAAGGCAGATAATGTAGAGAAACTCCCTGATGTTAAGGCAGATAATATAGAGATTCCATGATTTTATTGCAGGTAATGTAGAGAGATTCCCTGATGTTAAGGCAGGCACTCTAGAGAGATTCACGGATATTAATGCATGTAATGTAGAGCGACTCCCTGATATTAAGGTACGTAATGTAGAAGACTTCCTAATATTAAGGCAGGTAATGTACAGAGACTCCATGACATTAATGCAGATAATGTAGGATGATTCCCTGGTATTAAGGCAGGTGATGTAGAGAGATTCCCGGATATTAAGGCAGGTAATGTAGAGAGACTCCCTGATATTAAGGCAAGTAATATAGAGTGACTCCCTGATATTAATACAGATAAAGTAGAGTGACTCCCTGATATTAATACACATAATATAGAGTAATTCCCTGATATTAAGGAAAGTAATGGTGACTGTCTCCATGATATTAAGGCAGGTGATGTAGAGAGATTCCATATTATTAAGGCAGGTAATGTAGAGAGACTCCCTGATATTAAGACAGATAATGTAGAGATTCCATGATGCTAATGCAGGTAATAAAGAGAGATTCCCTGATATTAAGGCAAGTAATGTGCAGAGATTCCCTGATATTAAGGCAGGTAATGTAGAGAGACTCCCTGATGTTAAGGTAGGTAATGTAGAAGACTCCCTGATATTAAGGCAAGTAATGTGGAGAGACTCCCTGATATAAAAGCAGGAAATGAAGAGAGACTCATTGATGTTAAGGCAGGTAATGTATAGAGATTCCCTGACATTAAGGCCGATAATGTAGAGAAACTCCCTGATGTTAATGCAGGTAATGTAGAGACTCTGTGATATTAAGGCAGATAATGTAGAGAAACTCCCTGATGTTAAGGCAAGTAATGTAGTGAGACTCCCTGATATCAAGGCAGATAATGTAGAGATTCCATGATATTAATGCAGTTAATGTAGAGAGATTCCCTGATATTTAGTCAGGTAATGTAAAGAGACTCCCTGATATTAAGGTAGGTAATATAGAAAAACTCTCTGATATTAAGGCAGATAATGTACAGAGACTCCTTGATATTAATGCAGATAATGTAGAGTGATTCCTGACATTAAAGCAGGTGATGAAGAGATCCTGATATTATTCAGGTAATGTAGAGAGTTCCCTGTTATTAAGGCAGATAATGTAGCTAGACTCTCAGTATTAATACAGATAGCGAAGTGATTCCAAGATATTAATGCAGGTAATGGAGAGTGACTTCCTGATAATAAGGCAGGTAATGTAGGAATACTTCCCTGATATTAAGGCACTAATGCAGAGAGATTCCCTGACATTAAGGCAGATAATGTTGAGAGATTCCCTGATATTAAGGCAGATAATGTACAGAGACTTCTTAATATTAAGGTAGGTAATGTCGAGTGAATCCCTGATACTAAGGTAGGCACTCTAGAGAGATTCACATATATTAAGGCAGGTAATGTAGAGTGACTCGCTGATATTAAGTCACGTAAAGAAGAGCAAGTCCCAGATATTAAGGCAGGCAATGTAGACAGACTCCCTGATACTAAGGCAGTTGATGTAGAGTGATTCCTGATTATAAGGCGGTAAAGTAGAGTGACTCCATGATATTAATGAAAATAATGTTTAGAGACTCCTGATATTAAGGCAGGTAATATAGACTGACACCTGATATTAATGCAGATAATGTAGAGACACTCACTGATATTAAGGTAGGTAATGTAGAAGACACCCTGATATTCAGGTAGGTAATGTAGAAGACTCCTGATATTAAGGCAAGTAATGTGGAGAGACTATCTGATATAAAGCAGGAAATGAAGAGAGACTCATTGATGTTAAGGCAGGTAATGTATGGAGATTCCCTGACATTAAGGCCGATAATGTAGAGAAACTCCCTGATGTTAATGTGAGTAATGTAGAGACTCCCACATTAAGGCAGATAATGTAGAAACTCCCTGATGTTAAGGCAAGTAGTAGTGAGAGACTCCTGATATCAAGGCAGATAATGTAGAGATTCCATGATATTAATGCAGTTAATGAGAGAGATTCTCTGATATTAAGACAAGTAATGTAGAGAGATTACCTGATATTTAGTCAGGTAATGTACATAGATACATAGATACATAGACAGTGTCAGCAGATAAGGGGCTATGGCCCACCTAGTCTGCCCATTTGAGCTTGTAAGTTCAGTTTGTTTTCCTAGAAGTCTATTTCCCCTTACCCCTGACCTCTAGAATTCCTTTATGTCTATCCCATGCATTCTTAAATCCCGTGATTGTTTCAGCTCCCACCACTTCCTCTGGCAGGGTGTTCCACTTGTCCACCACCTGTTCTGTGAAGAAATTCTTTCTCATGTTTCCTCTGAATCATCCTCCCTCCAACTTCATCCCATGCCCTCTAGTCCTGAAACATCTTTTACGCTAAAATAGTGTTTTCCTGCACCCTGTTCCTCCTGTAAGATACTTGTATGTCTCTATCATATCCCTCTCTCCTCCTCTCCTCCAGGGAGTACATGTTCAGTTCCTTCAACCTGTCTTCATAGGACTTGTGATGCAACCCATGCACAATCTTTGTTGCCCTCCTCTGAACCTTCTCTACCATGTCTATGTCCTTATGTAGGTATGGTCTCCAGAACTGTACACTGTACTCCAGGTGGGGCCTCACTAGTGTCTTGTATAGCGGAATTATGACCTCCCTTTTCCTGCTGGTGATGCCCTGCCTATACATCCCAGCATCCCTATTTGCTTTACCTGATGCCTTGTCACACTGTTTCCTACCTTGAGGTCACTCCGAGATGACAACCCCAAGATCCCTTTCCTGCTTGTGCATGCTATATCCTCACCCCCAACTGATATATTGTGCCAGGGTTTTGTGCCCCATATGCATTATCTTGCACTTCTTTGCATTGAATTTCAACTGCCAAACCCTTGACCATTCTTCAAGTTTCTGCAGGTCCTTCTCATTCTGTCTACACCTCTGGTGTGTCTACCTGTTACAGAGCTTTGTGTCATCAGCAACAGTGAAATTCTGCCTTCTAGATCCTGTGCAATGTCACTGATGAAGATGTTGAATAGGACCGGTCCCAGCACTGATCCTGTGGTACCCCACTGGCCACTCTTCCCTCTGTGGAGTGACAGCCATTACTACCACCCTCTGTGTCCTGCCACCCAGCCAGTTACCTACCCACCACACTACTGTCCTGCCCACACCATATTCCCCAGTTTGTGTAATAGTCTTCTATGTGGCACAGTGTC
Source organism: Neoceratodus forsteri (assembly GCA_016271365.2). Taxonomy (NCBI): domain Eukaryota; kingdom Metazoa; phylum Chordata; order Ceratodontiformes; family Ceratodontidae; genus Neoceratodus; species Neoceratodus forsteri. Next base: position 358,603,674 of record JADMNL010000026.1, read on the forward strand.
AAAGGCCTTGCTGAAGTCCAGATAGGCCATGTCCACTGCCATCCCTGATCCACCTCCTAGTCACCCAGTCAAAAATTCAATGAGGTTGGTCTGACATGACCTCCCCTGGTGAAACCATGCTGCCTTGGGTCCTGTAGTCCATTGACAACCAGATGTTCCACAATCTCTCTTCAGTAGTGCTTCCATGATCTTTCCCACTACCGAGGTGAGGCTGACTGGTCTGTAGTTCCTACTTCCTCTTTGTTCCCACTTTTGTATAAGGGGACTACATCTGCTGTCCTCCAGTCTTTGGGTACCTCCCCTGTTTCCAGTGATTGGCTGAACAGGATAGCCAGAGGTTCAGCCACCACCTCTCTTAGTTCTTTAAGGACCCTGGGGTGCACCCCATCTGGCCCCATTGCTTTATCAGTTCTTATTACTTCCAGTAAAGAGACTCCCTGATATTAAGGTAGGTAATGTAGAAAATGTAGTAATGTAGAAAAACTCTCTGATATTAAGGCAGATAATGTACAGAGACTCCTTGACATTAATGCAGATAATGTAGAGTGATTCCCTGACGTTAAAGCAGGTGATGAAGAGATCCTCCCTGATGTTATTCAGGTAATGTAGAGAGATTCCTGTTATTAAGGCAGATAATATAGATGCCACCATTTCAGAGTTCCCATTCTCTGCCAACCACCGCGAATGTGAGGCTACCTATGGAGAAGGCACCAAACAGACCACCGCGATGTCAGAAACATACAATCTAGACTTTGAGTCACTGACTGTGAACGCAAGAAGCACAACAATACCTTTCAGAAGGCAAGACTCGCAGCAACAGACCACCAACAACACTTTCACCAGTTTCACCTAAAAACAAACAAACAAACACAGTAAGTCTAAAACTCCAACACCAACAAAGCATCACATTTTAGCATGGAGACCCACTAGTGGACAAAAGAAGCAAACTGTACCTTTACAATGGAGGATAGTGGAACTGCAGCAATCCGTCCGACAGCATCAGCCTGAAATCACAATTGAAATGTTTACATGGCCCACAGAAAATGTACATACATAACTATTAAAAGATCATCATCATCATCATCATCCATCCTCATCAACCATTTCAATCACAGCTTGCCACCAATACCCACTTACTTGCAGAGTGGTGCAAAGGCCAAGCATTAGGTGCTGGGGCCAGTGCTGGCAGGTTCCCATCAGAAGGAATCTGCAGCAGCGCAAAGGCATGATGTATGAGACTTCACCTTCGACTCCAGCAAGATGGATGGCAACAGCAACCATCACCCTCCAGGAGACAGGCAATGGAGTGCAGCCCCCACCCCACACGTGTGGCGGCCTTGCGTACGGCCACTCATGGAGTATGGCGGCAGCACGTTCAGCCCCCACCCCGCGGAACGACGGCAACACGTTCAGCCCCACCCCGCCAGGTGTGGCGGCGGCATGGCATGCAGCCCCACCCGCTTAGGTGTAATGACGCATGCGTGCAGCCTCCACCCGCAGGTGTGGCGGCAACGTAATGCAGCCCCACCCCCCGCAAGTGTGGCCCGGCGAGCGCAGCCCCCACCACAGGTGTGATGGCAGCACATGCAGCTCCCACCTGCAGGTGTGAGGCACGTGCAGCCTCACCCCTGCAGGTGTGATGGCAGCACTTGCAGCCCCCACCCCTACAGGTGTGATGGCAGCACGTGCAGCCCCCACCCCCGCAGGTGTGACAGCAGCACTTGCAGCCCCCACCCCACAGGTGTTATGGCAGCACATGCAGCTCCCACCCCTGCAGTTGTGATGACAGCATGTGCAGCCCTCACCCCGCAGGAGTGATAGAGGTAGAATGACAGAGTACTCATCCAATGCCATGTACCAAAGCTTGACAGAGCTCAGGCGTGAATTAAGCTGAACCAGCAGACGCAAGGTGGACTCAACAGTTCAGTCCCTAACATCTAGCTACCTGGATTGGTTTATTTATAGTAAACAAAGTGCATCCAATTAAAACAAAAATCCACAATGATTAATGAGTATTGGGATTGAGGATGCTAATGGAGAGAGATCAGCAATTTGTACTGAAGAATAAACCAATCAGGAATTGTACCAACAGTAAATTAATTAGGCACTTTCTAACTTGGTCCTCATGAAAATGGAGCCTCTTAGTTTTCAAGTCAGACTCAATGATGAAAGGTGTTCTGCCGGCAGAGGGTAAAGCCATAACCACTGTGCAGCTCGTAGCTTCAATCTCTCTATCCCCTGCAGTCAACAAAATAAATCTATCTTTGCACTCAATCACCAATTTGAGGTGATCCTCCAAGTGCAAAGACTATTTTTAATATAGTGCCTGTAGGGGGCAGAAGGTGAAGGCCCAATCTGCACAGTGGTCAGAAGGCTTCACCTCTGCCATGTAATCACCTTTAAAGATCTTATCAATTCTCTGTAATTCCCAAAACTTCCAACAATAACAATATTCCATTACACATTCCGCAAAAGCCAAACTGAAAGGTAGTAAGATTATTATTAACATGCAGTTAGACAATTTAAATTAATTTTTCTTTGTTTACCCCATAGGTAAACCAAAGAGGAAAATCCAAAGTTTCGACAGTGGTTTCGACATGGTTTATTCAGTTTGATGTGGCTTAAAAAAGTTATTTTGTCTGACTCTGTGTTTCTTTTTTATTATCATTATTATTCATTCTACTCTACATGCTCACAGAAAGAGACACACACACACGAGGCCAGAACCATTTTCCCCCTGCATGTGCACCAGTCCGCCCAGCGTGCCCATCTGCCGACCATCAAACAAAGCAGCACTGGAGCGAGGCACGGACCCGGCAGACTGGTGCACATGCTGGAAAAATGGTTCTGTGCCACTCTGCCAGTGCACCCCTCCCAAGGCCAGAACCATTTTTCCCGCATGTGCACCAGTCCATGCGCCGATGCCCAACTGCTGACCATCAAACAACAAAGCACTGGTGAGGCACGGACCGGCAGACTGGAGCACATACTGGAAAAATGGTTCTGTGCCACTCTGCCAGTACACCTCCTCCAAGGCCAGAACCATTTTTCCCCTGCATAGCGCAGTCAGCCCAGCATGCCATCTGCCGACCATCAAACAACAAACACTGAAGCGAGGCACAGACCGGCAGACTAGCACACATGCTGGAAAAATGGTTCTGTGCCACTCTGCCATGCACCCCTCCCTGAGAGGCCAGAACCAGTTTTCTCCAGCATGCTGCCCATCTCCCAACCCGTCCCTCAGCCGTCCATCAAACACCCAGCCATATCCAATGCCATATCAAGACTTTTTTATATAATCATGCCAGCTCATCTACCCCCCACCTTCCATTTTCCTCCTACTTTCCCCTTCAAACAACAGCAACAAGGCAGTCTGGGGAAGAAAAAACAAAACTTACCAGACTTCAGCAAGAACTAAGAAAGGCAGCAGGATGGCAGTGCAGGTCAGGTGCAGCACAAGGAAGCAGAACAGTCTGGACAGCAGCACAAACTGGCAGGGCAAATCAGCACTGCTACTCTCCACACCCACAAACCTCTCCCAACCCCCCCACAGACTTGCTTGGCCACTCTCCCCACCCTGACTAAACAGTGCGGCCTCACCCACAGACCAGCCTGGCCCCTCTCCCCACTGAACCCCACAAGCCCGACCAGGCGACCACTCTACCTGAGCTACATAGACACTTTTCCACACCTTGATGGTGATGGACCAGCACGAATGCTCTTCCACACCTTGACGGACTGGCACCAATGCTGTTCCCCACTCTTACAGAACAGCACAGACACTGTCCCAGTCACTAGCCAAATGCTGATTTTGTATCTAAGCTACTAAGGTTTAACTAAACCTGTGGGCTTGCACGGAGAAGTCACCATTTCAGTAATTACACCACTTTTGGGGTGGTGAGTTTTCCCAGTCAGTCAGCAGACCTGCTAGCTACATAAGACTGCCCCCTCCAGAACCATAAAACACAGACCACACTCCATCCCCAACACACCCAGCCCAACACACCATTGTATCCACCCCAAGAGCATGGCCACTGTCCCCTCCCCACCCCAGCAAGGCAAGCTTGTGGGGGTTATGAATTTTCCCCAGTCCTGCTAGCTAGTGTCTGACAAATGTAATTTCGACTCCTGAAACTCCTGCCCCACCAGACACAGAACATACTACATCTCCCCCATCGACCCCAGTCACCCAGCCAGCAAATCCCCAAGCCAGGACTTTTACTACCATGCCCCTAGAATGGGGGAGGTGGGGCTTACACGGATAATGCCTGGACTGAAAAACTGTGCAGAATTTATGTTTATGTAGTATCATTCATAGACTGCATCTCAAAGTGCTTTTCCAGCAGTTTATTTACATAGGCTGCATAGCTTAGATGATACATCTCATTTCCATGGAGGTCCTGCTTCTGCATAGTACAGTTTGAAGCATCTCAGTACCAGCTGGCACTTCAATTTTTTTTCCCCCAAATAACCAACACCATTTATATTTTATATAATTCTCACAATATTGCCAACTTTGGAAGAGATTTCATATAAACAAAAACATTCTTAAGTCATTCTTAAACCACTAACTTCTTCTGGTGGTAACCTTTTCCACTGCTGCCACTTTCCTGGCCTTTCAGTCCCACAACATTCTGATGAGGTAATTTTAGTCACTGATATTAGTTAATTCAGTCCTAACCTTTAAATATAACTTTTGAAATAATGAGAAGTTATTGGTGACAATTATTTGTTATACTGAGGACTTTCAATCTACCCAGTTGATCACTTCAACTATGTATTTAACAAGCACAATGGAAGGTGGAGACTGGAAACAGCAACAACAAACTGGCAAGAGTATTAAAAATGTTAACAAAGAAATGCTTTCTCTGCCAAGTAACAGTGATTGAAAAATATTACGATACCCAGATGAACACCGACAACTAACGTGACACACAAACTGACAGACAGCACTGTCCTCAGTTACTAAATACTACTCGCAGAATTAGGACAGAAGAAAATGACCTTACCAGTAAAATGATAACACACAAAAAAAAAGAAGTTTTGCAGTACCCAGGAAAGGAGACTCCCCCCACTTACATCATTACATTTACCTCATTGTCAACTATCGATGCAAGTCAGCGTTGTACAGCTTGCGTTCCAGACACTGGTAGTCGTTAACAACAACAAGGCGCCAAGGGTCAGCCATTGATTTAGGTTCTTTTGCGACCCACGCTGAGATTGTCAGCGGTGAAATTGTACAGCGTGCTAATTACTGATGCTGATATGACCGCGCTTAAAACAATTGCGGCGATTTTGTTGGCGCGGGTTTGACATGGAACCCCCACCCGCTCGCCTCACTAATTATGCATACGGGCAAAGAAGCACAGCATCATGCATCATAGTGCCAAATATTAAATTCTTACTTACATGGCACAGCAACCAGCGGCAGGAAGGCAAGAGTAAATATAGAAAAAGAGTAAAAACCAAAAGATGATTCACCCAGTCAGTGTGCGCCAATCTGCCGTCCATTTAATAGGCTCCATAAATAAACCAAATACAGTACTGTGCAGTCAAACCTACCGGCAGTGCGATTTCTGTTGTGATGATCAAGATGATGGCAGCAGGAAACACTGAAATGCGCAGGCAGCAACACCACAACGAGCAAACAGCAACGAGAAAGAAACCCACGCTGTGTTTTGCTTTTTAAAGGGCTAAGTTCACGGACACTCTGTGAACAAACGCTACTCCGCTTGCTACGCAAATACTGCGGACCACTCAGATTCCGCTTAACCTCCAAGTATTCCGTTGTGATGCGGAAAAACCAGTAACCCTGTATATACACCTTATCTTTTGCCTGCACACTGTTTTTAGTACTATATTGTGTACTCACTGTATCATCAAACTGCTGTTGAAGGGCATCTCCGTTTGGATCTGTTGCCATAGTAACCCTTGGTTTCACACACAGACCTACAGATATTGTATCTCTCTGCCTTTCTGGCATAAAACGATCTTGTTTTTTGTATTCTTTCAGCTCCTGTTTGTCAGTCACCTTTAATGGCTCCATTTGTAAGGCTTTCCTTTGCATTTTACATTTCTCCTCTGCCAATATTAATTCTCTGAGTTGTTCTTTCTTTTGCAACAACTCTGAACCAGGTATTAAAGGGGACTGCACCTTCACTGAGTTTGTAGCTTCTTCCACACTTTGTGATCAATCCATGTCAGATTCTGGAAAGCAAACAGGAACAACATTTTCATTTTCCTTATCTGTAGCAAATTGCAAGTCCACATTGTCCACAAGAGATATTGAGCAGAAAGGTTCCTTGTCTTCTGTCTCTCCTGCATGCAGTTCTCCTCCTCTTGGATCCACAGGGGCAGCCATCTTGGCCAAAGACCAGGATGTCAAAGGTTCCCCTAGAGGTGAGTAGGGGAATTTTTTATTCATAACTTAGAAGAACATATAAACAAAACAGTATTGAAATCATTCAAAAAAGGAAAAAACTATGGACAAGGTGAAATCATAAGGCAAAACATACATCATACTTGTAATTTTATACACAAAAAAGTAGTAAGCAAACCACTATTCCTAACCCTACTAAAAGAGTTGGGGAGGTTGTAGTCAAAATTCAAAACAAAATATACAAAACTGTATTACATCATAGAAAATTATAATGAAATCAATACAATAACAAAGTACTGCAGCTTGCATACATTCAAACAGAAAGAAGTCTTAGTGAGACATAACTTCCTTTCAAGCTACTTTATGAAATAAGCAAAGTTAACCTGTATCCAACCAATGAAACAACTTCCATCGAGCATTGTACAGTGGGGCAGGTAAATGACACTTGTCATTTTTCTTAAAATTCATAAAAGCTAAATGAATAATCTGAAAAAGTTGTTCCGGAGATATAAAACATTGTTGTAGAGACCATCTACACCTTACTTGCCAAATAAAATACTTGATATGACCTGATATACCATGAACTGTAGAAACATCATAATTTTGCCAGCTTGGTGGCAATATTTCAAGCAGCAAAATATCAGATGTAATGTCTACCAACTGAGAAACAGACCAGTGTGAGTTCCATATAGTCCAGAACTATTGCACATAGGGACAAACAAAAAATAAATGATCCATAGATTCAAGTGTAATGATCAGGTGGTATGCCGTTTGAATCTGACAGCAATACCAGATGGGCTGGGTTCGGGGAGGAATAGGTCACTCGGCACAAAGGCTAGGTTTGGCTGCTATGCACAGGGGCACCCAAGTAATTATGAACACAGGAAGCAATAACTGTAATGTCCAATACCAGAAGTGGGATTCTAAAGTTTGGCTTTTTATTCATATCCAAACAGAATAAACAAAGAATAGATGGACCCCCATGGGGCTACATTCCTAGTAATGCAGATTAAAAGAATCAAGAACATTTCCTCAACACTTTTAGCCCTCAGGCTCTGAATCCACTGGGCACATAGCCTGGATTTGCATGCTGCTTTGGGTACACAGCCTGAACTTGTACACTGTGCTGGGATTTTCCAAGTGCTGCTCCCTTGCCAGCCACTCGAAACACCTTCTATATGTCATGGGTACATTTTCTGGTGGCTCCCTAAACCACCAAAGAGCACCTCAGCTCTATTAGGGAATTCTCCTTTTAATCCCATGTCTGGGTACTTTCCTCAGGCACTGGCCAAGTACTTGAGAGAAAGTAAAGGTGCCTCAGAGCAAATCCAGTACAGGTGAATTTGGTTACTACTGATGGGGGTCTCCACCTCTACTCCCACAATTCATACCCGGTCATTTCTCTGACAGTAAACACTTCATACTGTAAAGCTTGGCAATGTAGATTATTGCTAAATGTATATCACATCTCCTCTACTTGTCTTGCTTTCCCTTTGTGCTGGACTTGAACATACTTTTAAATGGCATAGCCATTGCTCTAGGCCCCTCACTGATTAAGCAATCCAATCCCCTTTACGACCATACTTGGCTGTCTTTTCCTGACCCCACATAACAGTCCCTTTAGTTTCCTTCTGTTAAAGTGAAAACTCTGGCCCTCTTTCAGAGTGAACTCTCACCCTTTGGTTGCAGGTGTCCCACAGGTGATTCCTCCACAGGAATTTCTCTCTCAGAGCTTTTAGTGCCACAGCACAACTTGAATAGGCAGCTCTTCCCTTAGCAGAACCAGAAGGGTTGCCCCTGGAAAACAGGCAAACCTTCCCCCATCCCATAGGGATGAAGCACTTGGATCAGTAACAGCGGTCTCCACCACTTCAACTACCAGTTTCCTGTGTTCTCTTATGGTGGAAACACACACTTTCCTAATCAGTGACTCTAAAACAGAGCTTAAAGCTCTGAGAATCTGCACACAGACAGCTGTACTACTGTCTCTCACCAAGACTGCACACAGACTGAATTCAAATCCCCAACGTTCTATGCTAACTTCCAACTGCAATATTCCAGTGTGGCTTATGCAGCTGTGAAAGTTCTATGGTGATGTCATCCTCAGTCTCAGCTGAGACTGAGAACAGAGGAGACAGTGTGAAATCCATTTAACTGGAGTTTCACAAGCTGCATTCCCTGCCTACCACTAGGTCTTACTGGGATTCTAGTAACCCCGGGTAACAGCAGGGTAACACAAGCATATGTAAATAAGTCTGGGATTGAGGGCAAACTCTTTCTTCAACCTTTTTATGTGACAGGTTCCCATTCACATCAAGTCTGCCATGTCACCCAACTAGGTAATGTCCCACATAGTGACAGGCAAATCGGAACTAGTTAACATCAGTTTAATGAAAAGCAACCCTGAAGGAGATCTATCAACATAGTGCGGGGATTGAAAAAAAAAGTGTTTGAATAGATTGATAAAATTCTTTCTGAGTATGATTAGTGATCATGATCTTAGTAAATTTTGCACAATTTGAGCTTACCAAAACATTAAAAAAAATAGGAAGGAAGATCCTGAATATGTTTCTGTTTGGCAATAGGGATATCAGGCTGCCAATCAAGCAACCAAGGAGAAAGGACATCAAGTACCCAGGAGGACCAAAGACTCAGAGTATTTACCAGTAACGGTTTAGTTTCACATAAATAAAAATAGATATAAAAAAAAATCGGATTAGCCATTTGTAAACCTCCCTGAGCTTTCTGAAGATACAAAACTCCCCTCTTAACAGGGTTTAAATGACTATCCCAAACAGCGTTAAATAAAAGTGCCAAAATAGAAGTTTCTAAGCATTTAGGAAGGGGATAAATTGCAGCCAAATGTAAAAAATGCCCAAGCAAGAAAGTTATAATCATAAAGATATGTTTTAATTTTGACATTTTCCATGTGTTCCAATGAACCACCCTAGTCTTTGCTTCCTGTATTAATTTATTCCAATTGAAGACAGCTACAGTAGGGATACCAAAATGGACACCTAAAATAAGCACAGCCTCATGACTCACCGGAACACCCACAATAGTGGCATATGGACAATCTCCAAGGCCAAGAAAAATGCACTTTTCTTTTTGTTAATCTGTGCCACTGTACAGTCCATGAAAGCTATCATCAGTGCATCTGTAGCTTTGCTAGACTAAACATCTGCTAGAAAAATACAGAGATCATCAGCATAGGCAATCGTTTTTAGTTCCACCATGTTACTATGAAAAGAAAGACCTCTGATACCTACAGCATTATTAATTTTCCACAACAAGGGTTCAAGAATCAAAATATATAAAAGAGGAATCAGGGGACATCCTTGTTTTACTCCCGAGAATGAGTTTGGAACATTCCCACCCAACCATTCACAAATGGGGCCACTTCAGTAGTAGTATAGTAGTGATGTAACCATACAACAAATGAGGGGAATCCAAATTTCAGTAAACATTGCCAAATGTATTGGCGTGACACCCTGTCAAAGGCCTTCATCTGGTCTAAATTAAGGAGAAACTCCATAAGTTCACCGGAATGGCTCTTCTCCATCACTTCCCAAAGTAAAATCAATGCATCCATGATTCCTTTCCCAGGCACAGAGCAAACTGAAAATGACTAACAATAGAAGGTAACACCACTGCCAATCTATTACACAACAGTTTTGACACAATTTTCTATCAGAATGTAATAATGTTATTGGTTTCCAATTCTTAAGGTCCTCCCTAGATCCGGATTTATGTAAAAAAATAACCAATCCACGATTAAGGTGAAGTGGCACAGAACTAGTATCTAAAATATTGTTAAAGAGGAGCAGAAGTTTCTGCTGCAATGAGTCATATAAAATGGGATATAATTTGTTCAAAATGCCATCATAGCCAGGGGATTTTTATGTGGAAGTGTAGAAATAACAGAGGCAAGTTCACATTCTGTGACTGGGTGACAGAGAGAAATACTAAGAAAGTCAGGAAGATATGGAAGCACACATGATCCCAACCACTCATCTATCTTAGCAGCAGGTATAGTTTAATCTGCCTTAAAAAGTTGTTGCAAATAATGATCCAATTCTAATACAATTTATTTTTGAGTATCCACACATTCTCCTGACTTTGTTTCTAATCTTCTCATTTCTTCCTTTTGTTTATGGATGCACAATATTCAAAGGGTTGCAGGAACCTTGTGGCCCTGAAAACTCAAATCTTTGTTCAACTTCAAGAGATTCTCATCCATCATATTGAGCCTTAACCAATTTGTCTTTCAAAGTACTAATAGCTTCCTGAGAAACTAATTCACCCTTATTAAGTTGAGAATAAACCTGAAGTAATTGTTGTCTCAAGGCATTATAGGTTGTTAGTTTATCTCGACCTAAAATTTTCCCAATAATTTGAAAATATTACATAATATCTGATTCTGTATCAGACTACCATAGTTGTGAAGAGTCATAAAGAAAAAAAAACTGCGTGCAGTCAATAGGGCATCAAAGCCCTCCCTTACTTCAGCTATATCTAATAAGGATAAATTGAGCTTCCAATAGCCTGGCCCTTTAGAAAAAGCAGGAAAATCTGACAGTGTAATTTGAAGCAATACATGATCAGAAGTGGCCATAGGAATTAATTTATGAGCACAACAATGTAAATGCGGAGATATAAACCAATAATCAATCCTGGACTTCCTTGAATCAGAAAATACATGTATGCTGCCTGATCTCCAGAAATATCCCAAGCATCCTGCAGTCCAGTAAGATGCAATAAGTCATTCAAATAGTGTATCAAATACAACTTCATTCCTTGCTCCCTGTCTTTGAAAGACCTATTAATATTTACGTCACCATCAAACAAAATATTCCTGTGAGTAAAGAAATAAGGCTGACTTTTTGTCAAAAGAGCAATATGCTCTGACTTAACTTGTGGTCCATAAATGCTAATAAGTCGAAAGTCGGATTTCTGGATAGTAACATCCAACAGAAGCACTTTACCTGGTTCAAAATCTACAATATTGGTCACAAGGATATCAGGCTGAAAGAAGCAAATGCCTACACCAGAACAAGCAACTTCACCCCAATCACCTGACCAATAACAATCCCCTCTCAACCAAGCCTAGGAGGCAATATCAAAATCCTCCAAAGAATAAAGTCTAGTGTCTTGAAAAAAAATTAAATCAAGATCTAAGTTTGTAAAAAAATCAAACTTAGCTAAACATTTCTTCTCATATCTAATACTATTCACATTAAAGGAAGCAAATATTCAACTCATACCCCATAAATCAGAAAAAAAAATCATTTTTAGGAGCACTTTTCTTGGTACCCAGCCTGCACCCCACTAATTTCTTTTTTACCATGGCTGCACAAAGAGGCTTAAGGTTTTACTCCACATCAGAAGCAGGATCCCTTTGTGAAGATGTTCTGGAAGCAGTATCAGAGTCTAACTCATCCATAGTTTCTTCTATGGGGAGAGAATCAAATTTGTTGGGAGAGGCAAAATCTGCACTGGGCTTTCTGAGACACTAATTCTCCTGGCAGTAGAGTGAAACCCACAAGCTGTTTTGGGCCTTCAGATAAAGGGAGGTAGGGGTGGTGCCATAGCACCCACAGAAGACTGGTCAGCAATTGGGGGAACACCTACTCCAAGAGGTATAGGGTTAGAAGTCACAGAAGCAGAAACAGTGATAGTTGCCTCGGACTTAATAGTGCCAGAGGTTGTGTGGACTATAAGACAGTAACTGTGGTGTCAGGAAGAACTACAGGCTTTGGCTGCCTAGGGGGTCTAGGATCTATATGCCCCCTGTCTGACCTAGCTGTATTAATATTGAAATCTTGCTTTGCAAAATCTGCATCATCAGTATTATGAGAAGCCAATGGGCATTCAGCAAAATTATGTCCAGGCTCCTCACACAAATTACAATTTGGGGCATGGACACAATCCAAACACGCATGTCCCAAATTTCCCCAACAAAAACATTGAATTTTATCACAGGTGGTGCTTATGTGCCATAAGGACCCACATTTGTGGCATCTCCTAGGTTGACCTGGATAAAAAACAAACCCTTTGTCTCGCCCTTAAAGGAAACAGTTTGGAAGATGCTGAAAATCATTATCAATCTGAAACAGTTTCACCTTAATTCTCCATCCCCCATTCCAAAATCCCTGAAGATCTTAAACAGGGTCAGGAGCTCCCTGTGCATCACGTTTTCTCTCTAGCCATTGCAAAATATCATTAATATTCACCCCTTCATTCCTAAACACAGTAATAATACAAAACAACTGCTTAGCAAGGAGGATAACTTGAAAATGACCCCATAAAGAGTTAATCTTTAAAACAGCATATTTAGTCCAGAAACATTCAAGAATTGTAGCTCTCCTGAAACTATCATCAAAAATATGCTCTCCTGGGGCATGGATGAGGACATATTCCTCAGTAGGGTTAATTCTCAAAGATTGTCTCAATAGAATATGGCCTACAAAAAAAAGATCTGGTAGTTCATCCATGCCCCTTAATAGCTTAAACAAATTGCATGTCTTCTCTTAGCCATTTTGACAGGCTTATGAAATAGTTCAGCATAAGTCATTTTCTGTGCCCCCTCAGTCGGAGCCATATTAGAATGAACCAAGTCTTCTCCCTCAATCCCTTCCCCAAAGTCTGAAATGTAGGCCTTGGTGCAGGAGGAGAAATAAGGGGGAGAATAAGAAGGGGTACCTGAAGCAGAATTCTGGGAAGCACACCGAGTCATAATTAAAGTCAGGTTTAATAAATCTGAATCCAGATCTTGTTGCGAGATAGCAGTATCTTGCATCGTTACTGCACCGGCTACCACTGGTACACTTTCTGCAACTTCTCACGTACCATCTTCCCAGCATTTCCTGCCAGCTTGTAGCAGGGTCTCCTCAGCTGTCCACCCAACATTCCCAGACTGCATCTCAGGGAGCTGACGCAGTTGCTCGCAAGCCACTTCCTGCGCTTCTGTGTTCATCTCCATGGATTCTCGAACCTCTGCCATAAAGACCCTCCATGCAGAAGTTTCAGGTTAATTGACAGCCCCTTTCAACCATTTCCTCTTCTTTTCTTCTTGTAATAATGCTCACGCTTGTGTATAATCCTGGTGAACACTCTTTATTTCCTTTATTTTATCATCTAATTGCTGTTGTAGAATTAAATCCAATGCAGTGTCCTCTGAAGCAGGCTCCATAGCTGCACAAGTATTTAAGAACCAGGCAGCCACCTTACCACAAGAAGACCTTCCCACATACTTCCATATCCTTGCCAAGCACCGACACAACTAAATGCACACCTATGAGACAGCTCCCTCACAAACAGTAGGAGAATTTCCCTGTGTCCTAGCCAAATTCACTAGAAATGCCACCTACAGCTTAATCTGGTCAGTTTCAATTGGTTACTCATCTGTATCCCTACACCTGGCCCCCTGTAAAAGGTACTTCTAGTCTCAGTGGGCTTACCAGTAAACAAAATTCAAATAAATAAATACTCTACAAATATGTGTCCAGCTGACTTAAAGGGTAGGGGTCCAGAGAAGCAATTATGGGGTTGGGACCCTGGTCTACTTATATATTAAAAATAAACAAACATTGGGAAGGGTGGACCAGTTGGGGAGGGAGAAAGAAATGGTACTGGTGATGGACCTTAGTCAGCTTAAAGGCCAGTGACAATACTTTGTTGATGTAAATATTTACAGTTACAGAATCACATTTATAAAATCTACTACTAATTTTCTCTTCACCATGTTTGTTCATTGGTGGGTGTACTGAGTGCAGCAGTGGTGGGGAAAAGGAGGGTTCAAAGCATGGATGCAGGTCTATTGGAATACCATGTGTCTGAAACTAAATTCAGTCTGTGTAACCAAGTGAAGGAGACTCCTGCAATTGTTTATTTTCTATTGGTGAACACAACATACTTAAATAGACAAAATATCAGGCCTGTCATGCAAGGTAATCAATAGGACATTTTCAGCTTTGGCAAGAATCAAACTCTGTATGGCATCCTTACAAGTACGATGATACACATCAAGCCACATAAATAGCAAATCATCTCACTCATTAAAATAGATAGACAGACAGAGAGACAAAGAGAGTGTCAGAGTCAGAGCCAGACAGAGAGAATAGGGATCAGTGTCTCTCTGCAGGTCACAGCTCAACTTCCAGTTGTGGCTGCATAACACATGAAACACCTGCTGTTCTCATATAGAGTGTGGGTGAATGACTCCTCTTGCTAAGCTGGGCACCTTGGATTTTATAACTCCAATATTACAGTCCAAATGGGATTATCATACTGGGGCACACTGTTGGAGACTTAGTGGAGAGATCAGTGCTGCTCGCTGCTATATTTTTTTGGACTTCCTGGTATTATGCCCCTTCTGGGCCAATGTAACACAGTGATTGAAACAAGTGTTCATACCTTTAGACCCTCTTCTGTTACAGTATTTAATTCTGGGTCCCCCACCATGGAGTATATGGGGATGGGAGACACACTACCTTTGAGGAGTATAAAAAATGTTTACAGAGTTACCCCACTAATTCAGGACTGGAGGAACTGGTCATCCAAGTTTCAGACATGGAACATCTTACCTTCAATGGATAGAATTCAAGCTTATCTGACTCTGTGGATATCCTGGACATTTGTGTAGGAGGGGTCAGCTTCTCCTTACAACCACCCCCACACTGGAGAGGAACAACATAGCATGCTTGGATTGGGAAGTTTGGGTCCCTTCATCAGTTGTTTCTTAGAGAAACATTAATATGTACAGAAAGGGATACATGCTGGTGGGACTGTGAAGTGTTGGCTACCCCTACCTCCCCACTCCCTTTCACTCCCTGGATTCCCCTTCCCCAACCCCCAGTTTGGTGGAATTCTCTATTATCACTGTTGCAGCAAGCTATTTTGTTTTCCATTCCATCAGTTTTATATTTTTATATTTATAATAGTTTCTTTTTATACCAAAGAATGTATTTATGCACAGTGTTCATCATTGTGTGTACCTGTCAATATGTGATCTTAACCTAATCTGTGTCAATAAAGAAAATATAAAAAAAAAGATAAATAAAACAAAATATTGATGGTAAATCAAATTATATCAGAAGTATACTGCATGAATGGGACTTTGCATACTGGATTTATACCATGACTGTATTAAGGCGTGCCAGCAAACATTTCTGATGGTAAACAGCACAGCGCAGCAGCAAGATGCTAAATATTTTTTATTAAATATACTTTATTAAATTTAACAATACAATTAACCAAAACAACCATCCAGATACAAAAATACAGCAACCCCCAAGGGAAAATAAAAACAAAACAAAAAGACATAAGCATATAAAAAAGGGAAAAAGGAAGAGCAACTCCCTAATCAACCCACACCCCTACCACCCCAGCAGGTGCTACTTCCCCAAAATCCCCAAACTACTCAAGAAAAAAAACATCACCCACTAGCCAACAATATATAGGAGAAGAGAAACGAGTAAACAAAGCCCCATCCCATTCACAATACAGTGCACTAATGTGTAATTAACCAGGCATACAAAGGGCCCTGTTTTCCCAAAAGGAGGAATGCTTATGATGTACATTTGCAATATGTAATTCCACATTTAAGGTATTAAGAAGTTCTTTATTCCATTCTGACCAAGTGGGAAAAAACATTTTCACAGTTGTCGAGATAAAAGCAATTATGTCCATAGGTAAATGAAATGTTGGGATACCAGCCTAAAATGCAAACTCCTGGGGTAAACAAATCATCCGAATCAAAAGATGGGTCCAGTTGTGCCTTAATAGAAATCCAAAAGGGGGCCACTTTTTCATGCCTATAATGTATGAAGAAGCATGCCATCTTCCTTGAGACACCAGGAACAGGTGGGCTGACTATGCTGTCCCATCCTATATAATCGAAATGGAGTAAAGTACATATTTTGTGGAATTTTAATATGAAGTTGTCTATAATGGTCCTGTTCAATAAGTTTATATAAATCCTCCCAAACTGTACACCATTCCTGCAAGTCCTAATCCAACAAAAGAGAATTTTGCAAATAATAAGCTAAGTCAGAAGGCTTAGAGAATTCTAAAGATTGATATAAATGATAAAACTGAGGGGTAGCATGCTGAGAGGAGGCTACAGAAATAAGTTCATCCATAGAAACATAGAAACATAGAATTTGACGGCAGATAAGGACCGCTTGGCCCACCTAGTCTGCCCATTTTCCTACCTAACAGATAAGCTGCAGATTCTAGTTAACCAACAACTTAATTCCTCCTACCCCCCACTAGGACTGCCCTATGCCTGTCCCATGCATTCTTGAAAACCCCCACTGTTCTTGACCCCCACAACAACCTCTTCAGGGAGGCTGTGCCATGCATCCACAACCCTCTAGTGAAAAATACTTCCTCACATTACCTCTGAGCCATCCCCTTCAATCTTCAAATTGTGCCTCCTTGTTCTTGCACATCTTTTTCTGGAAGATGCTACCCTCTTGGACTTTGTTAATTCCTTGAGGTACTTGAAAGTTTCTATCATGTCCCCCTCTCCCTTCTTTCCTCAAGGGTATACATATTAAACTCCTTTAGTCTTTCTTCATATGTCTTCCTGGTGCAGACCCACCACCATTTTTGATTGCCCTCCTCTGGACAGCCTCACCACCAACCTATTTCTTTGCGGAGAGTGGGGTCTCCAGAACTGCACACAGCACTCCAGATGGGGTCTCACCAGCTGTCTGTACAGAGGGATAACAACTTCCTGTTTTCTACTATTGATGCCTCTTCCATACATCTCAGTATCCCCCAGCCTTCCTTACTGCCTTCTCACATTGCTTGCCCACCTTTAGGTCATCTGATATAATTACCCCCAGGTCCTTTTCTATTTTTACTGTTGTCGGTATCTCACTCCCCATTGTGCAACGTCCCCAGGGTTTTTGTTCCCATGTGCATTACCTTGCACTTCTTTTGCATTGAATCTGAGCTGCCATACATTTGACCATTCCTCCAACCTCCCAAGTCCCTTCTCATCCTTTCCACTCCATCTTGTGTATCAACCCTGTTGCAGATCTTTTGTCATCTGCAAAGAGACATACTTTTCCTTCCAGTTCCTCTGCAATGTCACTTATAAAGACATTAAAAAGGACCAGTCCCAATATTGAACCCTGCGGTACCCCGCTAGTAACCCTCCTTTCGTCACTGTGTACTCCATTTACTACTACCCTTTGAGTCCTGTTGTTCAGCCAATTTTTTATCCAGGCTACCACCTTGGGACCCACTCCAAGGCTGGCTATCTTGTGTATTAATCTTTTGTGTGGAACTGTATCAAATTCCTTGCTAAAATCTAGGTAGGCCATGTCCACAGCCACTCCCTGGTCTACTACTTTGGTAACCCAGTCAAAGAAATCTATTAGATTTGTCTGACATGACCTTCCCATCATGAATCCATGCTGCCTTGGGTCCTGTGCCACTGGCCTCTAAGGTACTCAACAATTCTTTTCCTTCAGAAGTGATTCCAGCATTTTCCCTACCACTGAGGTCAAACTAACTGGTCTGTAGTTTTCTGCCTCTGTCTTGCTCCCACTTTTGTGGAGAGAAATCACATCTGCCCTCCTCCAGTCCTCGGGTACCACCCCATCCTCCCATGATTTGTTAAACAGAGTAGTCAGCGGTGTCACTAGTTCTACCCTTAGTTCTTTTAAATTCTTGAGTGAACCCCATCAGGCCCCATTGCTTTGTCCACCTTCAATTTTATTAGTTCTTTCAGAACCCTTTCTTCTGTAAATGGACTGTTATCGAGCCCCGCCTTCAGAGTGTTTCTCTTGTTTGGTTTAGGTAACTCCTCCTCTTCCTTTGTGAATACTGGAGCAGAAATATTATTCAGTATCCCTGCTTTTTCACTGTCACCCTCTACCCACATTCCCTCCCTTTATTAAGCTTCAGTATCCTCCTTTGGTCTTTCTTTCGCCCCTAATGTACCTATAAAAGGTTCCAGAAGGAAGAAGACAAGACAGACCAAGGAGAAGAACCAAAATAGGTTAAAAGTGTTCTAGAAAAATTAGAATGCTTGAAGAAGAACTTAGAACCTAACCCAAACTAAGTTTGAAAAGTTAAAAAGTCAAATAGCTGATCGTCAAGAAGCAAACCTGAGACAGAAATAGTAGGAGGCAAAGGGAGAAAGAAAGTGGAATGGGTTTCTGGGGCTATCTTCAAATTAGGATTACGAAATAGCAGTTGTGATGGACAAGTCTTAACAAGATGAAGATAGCAGCAAAGCTGTGCATCAGCATGAGAAGACCAATATATAACTGTAAATTTCAAAGAGCAGCGGAGACTCACTGGGGAAATATAAAGAAGTACCTGAGGCAGAATTTTGGCAACTCCACAAAGTGCCCTCTCCAATGTTAGCCATTATAGCTCATAATTTCCCTGTTAATCTTCCAACAAGATGCTCCAATGAAAATACTTAGATACGTGGAATGCCAGATAATATAAATAAAAACTGGATAGCTGACGGCCTCCCCTGCACAGTAAGAAAAGTAAGCTTATGATATGGTTTCCTGACAACCCCATCCTTCCACAAAAATTAGGTGAGCAATGATGGAACTCAAACCATCCACGAGGAATGATAATGTTTAACATACCCCAGGGTACAGAAGAAGAGGAAGAACATTCATTTTGGTCACATTTGCCCTCCCCCCAAATGAAAGTGGAAGCACAGACTACTACTGTAAATCTTGCTGGTTGTTCTACAATAGAGGATCCAAATTAAGTTTATGCAAGACAGTAAGCTGATGAGAAATGAAAATGCCCAAATAGGGAAGAGCTTTGGATTCCCCTTGTAAATCCAGTGACAGTATGAAGGTCTTGTCCATGAAGGTGCTTAGTGGAAGAAGCTTTTTTTAGGATGCAATATTTACAAAGGAAGCTATTTTGGTAAGGACGGCTGGAAGAGAAATAATAGGATAGGGTAAATGCATTAAAATGTCATCGGCATAGGCTGAAAGTTTATATTTCTTTTCCCCCATGGAGATGCCCCAGACTTATGGGTTCCCTTTACCCCAAGATGAAAAGGCTCCAAGTACAAATTAAGAAGAAATGGGGAAAGATGGAAGCTCTGACAAGTACCAGCAGAAATAGAGAACGAGAAAGAAAGAACACCATTACAAAAAAAAAACAGATACAGAGGGCCAACAAGAAAGCAAATGAATCCATTTGAGAATGTCCTCAGGTATGTCATAAACTTTGAGCAATGTGAACAAACAGGACCAAGACACTCAATGAAACACCTTCTCTGCATCCAAAGAGACCAGAGCAGCAGTTACTCTGGTCTCCTTGGAGACACAGATCAGATGAAAATGCTTCCGAATGTGATCATTATCATGCTTTTCTTTGACAAAACCAACAAACTCAGGACCAATTAATCCAGCTTAAACCCATTCCAAAAGACTGACAAGAATTTCTGCCAGAATTTTAAAATCAGTATTGATAAGTGCAATTGGTCAGTAATTAGAAGGAACATACTCATCCTTCCCAGGTTTAGACGGAAGAATAATATAAGCTCAATTAAGAAAAAATTCAGTGAGCCCATGAGCAAACAGGAAATAAAATAAAAAAATCCACCAAAACACGGGTACACTCAAGAGAAAATATTTTACAAAATCACAGGAACCATCCAGGGTCGGGCATGGTCCACAGGAAGAGATGAAATAGCCAAACTAACAGCAGCAGTGATGGGAACACTAAGTTATCTCGTCCTCCAACAACTGATGCAAATTACATGCTCTGCAAGTAATGCACTATCAAATCAGAACCATCAAAGGAATCCAGAAGAGCGGAGAACAAATCATCAAAGTACAACTGAAAGACTTCCAATTTTGTTAAAAGTTACCCAAATTGATTTTCAGCCTTGTATTTATTTGTTAGCTTATTGTGTATTTTATCTCTTTTGTATTTATTTACCATTCAGCACCTTGATATCTAGTGCTAATATTACCTGACAGGGTGGTGGTATTGGCACACTGACCACCCAGGGCTTAATGAGGCCCGCGCCGCAGGCGGGAGGGCCTTATACCTCTGGAAGCAGTCCAGTATTGCCCATACCGCCCACCCTGGAGGGTATTATTGCACTTAGAATATGGGCACCGTGAAAAAAATGTTTAAAAAATGTCCTTTCAAAACTAGTTCAAACTGAGTTTTTTAATAAAATAGTTCCTCCACCTGTATTTTTTCATGGTCACACACACACACACACACACATCATGATTGCAGATTGTTTGTAGATATTATTGCTTAAATGCTCCCAGACACCAAGTACAGGCTGTGCTGCTTATTTTGCTTTTGGCCTCCTGACATTGGTTCGTTGTGCCCCACCCCGTCATGTGTTTGCTTGACATTGAGACAGGCATGAAACAGTGCTGGCAATCATCTGCTGCCCCCTCCCCACAATTCTGACAGTTTTGTTTTACCTTTATTTGATCGAGGAAATCCATTACTGAAGTGGCCAATCTGCAGCTGCAGTTATCTGTGCACCCTGGTAACATTTGAATATAGGAAAAGGTTTTCGGGTGGTGGCCGTCTAGTAAATCTAGGCACTTTAGGTTTTGTTAGTGCTTCTGCATTTAACTGATGTGAGGTGTCTCACGCCACATGGAAAACATCACAGTGACATCGGGTGGTTATGTGAAGCCAGTTACTCTGACGGCTTCTATTTTGTTGTCCTTTTTTGTTTGTATTTGTGGCTGTTACTTTCAAATTCTTAAAAAGGGAAGGCAGACTTGGGGGGCACTTGACTGACTGGCTGATGAGGGGGCAGCATAATTTCGGAAGTGAGCGAGCAGGTAGGTGGGTGGCCGACTAGAGTAGGAAGGAGAGAGAGAGAGAGAGAGAGAGCATCATTGGCTCTCGTGGAACAGGTCGTGTAATGAAATACAATTTAAACAAAGTAGTTGTAAAGGGAATCCAGCTGAGATTATGTGCCTGGAGTCAGGAGCTGGTATTGGGGGGACAGTATCTCTCGCTAAGTAAGAGAAACATGGCAGCATTTGAAATTCAAATGAGGGGCTTTTAGCCAATTAGGGAGCAGGGTGGGCACTATGATTCTTCAGTGGGTAAGGGGACATGACAGGCTGGTACTTTTTATTTCCTGGGCATCTATTGAAAGTTAATGTACCCCCCCAGCAGGGGTACAAGCCAATCAGATGCCAGGAAATAAAAAGCCCATTTTCTAAAGGCACTTTATAAATAAATATTATTATTATTATTATCTCTCGGAGGCATGTCACAAGCTAATTGGTTCCAGGCTTATACAGCCATCGCACCACACTGGAAGTTTCCTGTTTCCACAGTCTTAATACCAACAGTTTGCCCACCCATTCTTCCTGCTCTAGATAATGATATTTGGTTTGCAAGAGAGACAATTCTGCATTCTCATTTAACATAGAACAATATTGACAATGCAGAAAATTTAGAAGTAACCAGGTGGATTCTGGGGTGGTGGAAGACAAAGAATATTCACGGGCTCAAATTTGAGTCAAAAGACCTTGAAGTTGCCTACAGTGTTCCCTCACTTTTTTAGTGGCAAGTCGAAGACATTTGCCACAGAAGGTAGTCTTAGCTACCCCCCACATTACACCCAAATGGAATGTTGGAGGCAACATTAATCTGAAAAAAGGTACGTATGAACCGACACAGCATATCCACCTCTTCAGAATCATGTAAAAGCCAAACATTGTCACCACACAAAACCCTGATCAGTTCCACCTTGGACCCCGTACGACAAACAAACTGGGGAATTGTCAGAAATTATCCTTTCTTGAATATCACAATAAACTACTCCAGAAACCTGTTCCTGGGTACACAAAAAGAAATCAATATGAGATAAGGAACTATGAGAACAAAAGTAAAAGGTGTAAGTGTGATCAGACGGGTGCAATGTACAACAAGGATCTATAAGACCCAAAGAATTCATTAGTTCTCTAAGGCTGTGCTGTGCAGGGGATAACCCATTCCTCACAGTGGATGACTTTCCTAGGTCAGAATGCAAAACCAAATTCCAATTTCCCCAACAACCATGGTAAGATGGGTGTAAGGAGCTAGCAATGCTGCTAGTTTAATAAAAAATGTGGAGTATCCACAGTAGGGCCATAAAGTGAACCCAGTAGAACCTCATGCAAACCAAGCTTACCGTATACAATAACATCAGGGGCGTTGCCAGAATTCTATTTGGGGGGGTGTTTAAATATGACATTTGTGAAAAAGGATAGATAAAAGCCGAGGGTCTGGGGGCCGTTAGGCCCCCAGAAGCTCTGGGGTGTGTACATGTTCTGTGGTGAATTTTGGAGGTTTTCTTGAAGAAAACACACACATTTGTTACATGTTCTCCACCCCTAATTTCATGAGAAACTTTTTTTTTTCACATGGAATCAGGGTTGTGGGAGATGGTGACTGTCATAAGTCTACAGAACCTCCAATGGTTGTGGACAACTGGTTATCTAACAGTGCGATCAACCACCATGGTTCTACCTGCTGTGTTAGTAATGCTGCCTGGTAACAAGGCATTGTACCACTATGTACACAGATTGTGGTGGAATATTATGCCGTGAGCACCAGGTCACCATCTAAACTCCCCCATGTTTTCTGTCATGGTGCCCTATTTGCCCCCCCAATATTACTAGTGTGCAAGCATGTGCCCCTTTTATATATCTGTATGTCAAAAATGAGCAGTTATATGTACTCCAAGTTCTGAGAGTGAGCTGTTAGGCATATGTAGTTTTTGTAATATACTGTGATGTTTGAAATAGTTCTGCTGGACTCACTTGGCATGTTTCTTTGCTCAGCTGGGAAACGTCTCCAAGTCCCCATGCACTCTCTCAGCATATGGCAGTGCTAGGCTGAGTATGATCACTGTCCCCAGAGTTGCTGAACATGATTTAGTGGCTACAGACTGTAACCCCTCCAGTGGTGCATGTCTGAGGGCCCAGAGAACAGAACACACACCAGGGCACAGACTTTGCCTCCCCCCCAAAGGGCCCAGAGAACATCTAAACTGCCTGCTGGTGACGGACTTTGCTCCCCCATGTAGCAGGGCTGGAGAACTTATGGCAGCATAGCCCCCCACACACACACACATATCTGCTGGCGGGATCCATCTCACCTATAGCAAAGTCTGGCTGCTTAAAACCTGGCTACTCACATGGAGGCACACACCAATCCACTGTGGTCCAAAACCTTGGCTCTGAAGCCCTTCCCCCCACTGTTGCACAAATGGTCAAAAGGTCAGAAAACTACATGGGGATTGGGGGAGAGCCTTTGCCTGCTGAGATCTCCCTGAAACACGGGACCCAAGTAAACTGTAGCCAAGCAACCCAGGGGACATCTGACTGCACATATTTCCAACCAGGATCATCGGCATGTCAGGGCCTGCAGTGGCAACTGAAGGAGTGAGAGTCACTATGACCTCCTGGCCTCGATCTCCTCGGACAACAACAGCACACCAGTGGAGAGGGGGGACAACAAACTCGCACCAGGGGGATTCAATCAGATTCCTGAAGCACAGGTCGTGGGCTGCACTAACGACAGAGGGCAGAGGGCTTAAAAACAACATCCCTCGATCCCCTCGACAGCATGTAGCAGCAGCTGAGGCCTGGGGGTGTGGGGCAAACACACAGGACAAGAGTTTTTCAAGCTGAGGAAAAGTTCATCTACCAGGGAGCACAATCTCAAGCTGTTGGGGGTTGGGATTCAACAAGGGCATTAGGAAGTATTTTTTCACAGAAGAGTGGTGGACACATGGAACAGTCTACACATCAATATAACCAATGCTGACACTATATCTGGTCTCAACAAAGGGTAATCTTAAGGACCCCTTAAAGATTACCCTTGTGCTTTGACCCCAGATATAGTGTCAGCATTGGCTATATTGATGTATAGACTATTCCATTTGTACACTAGAATACATATCAGCCTTGATACTTATAGTCGTATAATCATTATTTCTCAGAGTGGTCCCTGGTTTTTACATAGTTTCATTAGGAATGAGACTGTGTAAAAGACAGGGACCACTCTGAGGGAAATATTGGTTATACATTGTAGGGCAACAGGGCAGGGCAGACATGTGTTCCTAGTCTTCTGACTTTTTATGTTAACAAGGAAACACACATACACAAACACACAAGCAGAAGCAGATAAAAACAAAATTAAACAGTGCATGAAGCATGGGCAATATCTCAGTGCATTACAAAATCCCCATTTATTTAATCATTTATTGAAGCTCATTTTGTAAACAGCCTACAGCCATGGAACAAGGCCCTCACAAATCACTATTCAGCAAGAACATTTTTACTTTACAAAAGGATAGCTACTGCCTCTGAAGTTACTAGGAATTTAAATCAGAAATTCACACAAAAGACACATTTTCATCTTTGGCTGGTTTTAATAAGTTGATATATTATTCATTATAGTTTGTACATCAACTTCTTAACTGTATGGTACAATGATTCATTGTACAATACAGTTAAGAAGAAGTTGATGTACAAACTATATTGCATGATCTTCCAGTTCTCCTTACCTTATGGCTTCAGGTCTGCTTCTGCTGGACTGCCCCTGAAGTCTGACCTCGCTCGGTCTCTTGACAAGAACTGACAAAAACAAAATGCTTGCTACTGCTTCTGAATGTCAGCGCACTGCAGGTCTGCACTGTCTCCGCTCACTTGCCTCACCCGCTGCCCAGTGTAAACTGCTGCCTGGAAATAAATTCCTGTTAAAACACTGAAAAAATCTTTCTGTCTCGCGCTCTAGCCTCTCTCTCCATCACACTCTCTCCTCACCTTGTTGTGGGTTCCCTCCGGTTTTATTGCAGTCTGCTGCTCCCGACATCCAATTTGTCAGGTGACCCAGTCCCAGTGACAGTCTCTCACAAGCCATGGCAACAGGATGGATGTGTTGGGGTCACGGCGGGGGATAGGGGTGAGACAGACTACAGAAACCGCAAAGCGCTCTCCAGGTATACCACCACAGACTCCCTGAGGAGGAAAAAAAAATTTTTTTTTTAAATCGGACCCCTAAATGACACCCCTGAGTGTCTGCACAGCTGAGAGGTGGAGCAGAGGAGGACCGTGATTCGTCCGACCCCTCTCGGTAGACTACTCTATACCCGGGTACCCGCAGGTGCACCTAGCTTTGTTTTTGACAGCAACCGGCAGTCGGACGGCGCAGGGCTAAAGCACAAATTTAAAGGAACAACGCGCCTCCTCGCGCCTGTACCAAAAGTTTAAAATTAATTTTTGAGTCATTTCAGGGGTGTTTGAACACCCTAAACACCCCCCTGCCTACGCCCCTGAATAACATAAGGCCCCTCTGTGTCCCAGTGTTCTGTAATTAAGTGAAAAGAGAGATTCCTGGCCAATAAAATGCATACCCCATTACTCTTAGAGCTGTTCCCACCCCGTAAACAATGATCACTCATTCATGCCTAAATAGGGTGATCCTACTGAATATCTCACCAGATGAAATTTCTGCAAAAATGCCACATCAGCCTTTAACTGTGTCAGGTGTCACACAGTCATATACCTTTTCTGTGTCTCCTGAGTGTCTTTAACATTCCAAGTAAAATGCAAAAAATTAATCATTAAGAAGAAAAAATAGAATAGAAACTGTCCAGAGGGGTCAATCAAATATCAATGTAGATGAGAGTTACTGGCAACCCCATCTCCCCCCAAGAATAACCTCCTCCAAACT
The DNA here is from genome assembly GCA_016271365.2 of Neoceratodus forsteri. Lineage (NCBI taxonomy): Eukaryota > Metazoa > Chordata > Ceratodontiformes > Ceratodontidae > Neoceratodus > Neoceratodus forsteri. The sequence continues at coordinate 358,629,769 of JADMNL010000026.1, forward strand.
CTCACAAAAACCCAAACACAAAAAAAGACAAGAATAAACCATAAGACCCCCCAACCAAAGAAATATCCCCATGAAATGTGAGAAAAAGACCCCCCCAACAAACCAACCTCAAACAAGACAAACCTTTACCAACCCATACAAACAGAAAAACATAGAAACATAGAATTTGATAGCAGATAACCTCTTGGCCCACTTAGCCTGATCATTTTCAATACCTGTTTCATATATTCCGCAGATGCTAGATGATCTGTTACTTACTATCTCATTCCTATTGCTAGAATTACTTTAAGTCTGTATCATGTGTTTTTGAATTCCTCTGCTGTTTTTGCCCCTACAACCTCTGCCAGGAGGCTGTTCCATGGATCCACCAGCCTTTCCATGAAACAATAATTTCTCATATTACTCCTAAGCCTACCCCCAACTATTTTCATATCAAGGCCCCTTGTTCTTGAACATATTTCTTTTTTTAAAAGGTGCTGTCACCTCTTACACCTTACTTAGGTAATCTCTGTGCCAATCGGGGGTTACTAATTTTGAATGCCCATTTGGCATTTTGGGAGGTTATGCATGTGCATGTGTGCTTGCTGAGCTTCTGCTCAGTTGAGTGCATGTCGAGATTCAAAAAAAAGATGTGCTGTTGGGCAAAGAGGGATTTGGGAGGAGTCGAGCGACCAAGGAGGCAGGTGTGTGTGCGCAAAGAGGAGCGGGGACCTGCCTGCAGGCCTTGGCAGGTTAGCAGTCCATCAGAAAGGGAGCTTCCTGGACAGTGGGGATGGAGATGGCTCCTGGTTAAAGTTAAAAGTTAAAGAAAGGAAGTTCCCCCATAAAGCAACAGTATATGTGAACTACACAGTAATTTGAAGCAGCTTTACTGAGGGGATCGTCAGAGCCTGACTAGCTCCACAAGCAAGAGAAAAGAATAAGTGGCCACCATGGAAAGGCCTGAAAGACTGAGGTGGCGATCAAATCTTCAGGGGGATAGGTGAGAGAGCCCCCAGCATCTGACTGTGTCCACTTATCAAAGGAACTGTGCTGCATTGTAGTGTCTGCTGTGAAGGAAGGTTTGGGCTGCTATAGAAAAGAACCCTGCTAGTGGTTTACAAGGTCTGTGGGTGGCCTCTAGTGGAAGAGACTGACAAATGCCAAAGTGTACCATCATACCCCCTTCCTCCAAAGTTGAAGGGAGCAAAAGTGCAGTATTTTCTCCGCCCCTCTGACAGTGATTAAAATTATTAAAATAGGTCTTAAAGGCACCACCAGTGTTTTGCTAAGAAAAGTTTGAGCCCAGTTTGGCTCCAGAAGAGAAAACAGACCAGTTGCTATGCTGCAGGTTCAAATCCTGGTCCTCAAGTATGTGCCGTGGCCGAGGGCCATTGAATACTGGAAATGTACAAATTAATCAAATGAGGATCCTCACAGTAGTTTACTGCTTAAGCCTTTGTGAAGAAAGAGAAAAAATAAATGCTAATCAGTTGCATTTTAAATTGTTTGGACCTTGGATCATTTCATTACAGTAAACGTCATTGTGTCATGCTGGGGTCTGCCTAATGAACACTCTTTTAGCCTAATTGAGAAGCCTGCCATTTTCTAGAGGAGCTGGGGGTGTAGAGACCATCCATGAGCCCGCACTTCGACGGACCTCATGCTGTCACAGAAGAACCCAGGATCCCAAAATAACAAGGTACTGTGATTTGTACTCCCTCCTAGTGCTTACAGTCGAGAATGGTGCCCCTCCCCTCTCCCAGAGACAATTTACCATCAAACCCCTAGACCGGGAGGGGAGAGGGTAGTTTCTGGTGTTGTGTTACCTTTAGCCTGGACTGAAGCCGCAGCCTGCTAGTAAGCACCTTAAAGCCCCAGCAGGATTGAATAACTTTTAAAATGTACATCTGCCACTATATTAAAGTGCCATCAGTAATCTGAGTGGTGTAGGAGGGTTACACTTACACCCTTGAGGTATTTACCTTATCCCCCCTTCTCCTCTCCTCCAGGGAATACATATTGATCTCCTCCATTCTCCCCTCATATGAATTTTGATGCAACCCCTGCACCATTTTTGTTATCCTTCTCTGAACCACTTCTAGTCTATATCTTTATGGAGATGCAGCCCCCACAACTTGACACGGTACTACAGACAAGGTCTCACCAATGTTCTATACAGTGGCATCACCACCTCCTTCCTTCTGCTAGAGATACCTCTCTCTATGCACCCCAACATTTCACTGGCTCTCCTCACAGCCCTCTTACATTGTTTGGTAACCTTTAGATCATCAGATATGATTACTCCCAGGTCCCTTTCTTGTTTGATGGCTGTCAGTACCTTTCCCTCATCATGTACTCTTCCCCCACATTTCTGTGCCCCAAGTCTTGCACTTGTTTACATTGAATTTGAGCTACCACACCCTAACTCCTCCTCAAGCTTGCTTAGTCCCTTCTCATTTTCTCTATCCCTCCTGGAGTGTCAACCATGTTGCAGATTTTCATGTCATCTGCAAACAGACACACTTTCTGTTCCAGCCTCTCTGCAATGTCACTTGTGAAGCAATAAAGAGGACTGGTCCAAGCTCTGATGCCTACAGGACTCCACTGGTCACCCCTCTCTCTTCTGATCGATTTCCATCCATCAATTTGTAACCCAGTTTACCATCCTGGGAGCCACTTCCAGGCTGCCGAACTTGTTTCCTTACTTGCCTCCAATTTGGGACTAGGTCCAAAGCTGTGCTAAAATCAGAGTAGGCCACATCCACCACCCCTCACTGATCAACCTCCCTAGTCACCCAGTTAAACAAATCTATCAGATTTGTTTGCCAAGATCTTCCCATGTGAATCCATGTTGCCTCAGATCCTGTGCTCCATTGGATTCGAGATATGTCACAGACCTTTCTTTTAGTAGTGATTCAATTGTTTTCCCCACTACTGAGTTCAGGCTGACTGGCCTGTAATTGACAGCCTCCTCCCTGCTCCCACTTTTGTGGAGAAGGGCTACATTTGCCTTCTCCAGTCCTTTGGTACTACACCGGTTTTCAGTGAACTGTTGAACTGGGCTGTCAGTGGTGCTGCCAGCACCTCCCTCAGTTCACTTAATACTCTGGGATGTATCCCATCCAGCCCCCACTGTCTTGTCCATTTTCGGATCAGTGAGTTTCTTTAATACTCTCTTCTCCTTAAATGGGCTGGTGTTCACCTCTCTCCCAGTGGTACTTATGTTGCCTGTCTTTGGTCTCTCCCCTCCACCTTCTTATGTGAATACTGAACAAAAATACTTGTTCAGGAGTTCTGCTTTTTCTTGGTCCCCCCTCTGCACACTTCCCTCCTTCCCTTTTTATTTTCACAACTCCACCCATAATTTTTTTTTCTGTCATTAACATACCTGGAAAAGCTCTTGTCCCCTTTTGTTGTAGCCTGGGCTATTTTTCTTTCTTTCTGCTACTGCTGGAATTACACTGGGGCCTTCCAAGGTTCAGCCCCAGTAGCTCTCTAAGGAGCCCTGGTAGCTATCAAAAAATAAATTGCTTCATTAATGCCAGGTTCATAGCCTTGGCAGCCGTTTCTTCACTGGGAACTTGCATTACCCCTTCACACCTTAGAAAGAGACACTTTTGAGAAAGGGGTCTATGTAATGCTATAACTGTACTACGAGGCAAGACATTATAGGATTATGGTCTCCAAAACAGTTAAATGCAGCATTAAGCAATCATAACACTAGATGTTTTAAGTCCTGTAAAGAATTAGGTTCCAGTTCTCTGTCTGCCACCAAGGCCAGAGATAAATGAGACACTCCCTCTTGTCTGAGAACACACAGGAGAAGAATCATTATTCAGAAGGAGGAAGGTCACAGGGGCTGTTAAGAGGACATATTTTCAGTACTATCTGACTGGAATATGACATCATGCTTCTTGGTGCTGCTTTGGGTCCTAATATCAGGTTTTTTTGCTCCTAGGAATTAGGTTATTTGTTGGTGTAATTTTCCTGACAGCAGGATATAGAGTTGAGTTCAGTAAGACTTGTGGTATTTAAAAAAATAATAATGTTTGTTTACTGTTTAGTAGCTTACTTCAGTATTCCTTGCCTCCTTCCCTGATCCTTCTTTCCACTGTTTATCTTTACTTACCTGAACTTTTGTTCACCCAAATCTACCAATACCTATTTGAAAAAGCACCTTGAGCTGCCTCCTTGTATTAGGTTACTTTTTATTTCCTACTGATTCATAGTTTTAATTTTAGTTGTAATGTTAATGTAATTTTGTCATTTTAAATACTTTGTTGTCAAAATGTTATGTAGTACCATGCATTGCATGTCTGTTACCCTTCCCACTGACATGCAACCTTTGTAAAAAAAAGCTGTTATGTGCTCAAACGTATTGTAATCCAGGAATGAATGAATGAATAACTAACTAAATGAGATTTTTACAATGTGGCAGTAAAGCATAGCCTAGCAGTTAGAGCAATGAACTGTGAATGAGCTTGGTAAATCCAGCTCAACTGGGTTTGATTCCTACAGCCTCCATTTGCCTACTGAGTGACTGACCAAGTCACTTAATCTCCACAGTGCTCCCAGGTTGCCTCTGAAAATAGGCACTTGTGTCTACTGGATCATACCCAGTTAACAAAAAAATACATATATATAGATGTGTACTGTCTTGCTGGCTGGCCCCTCCCTTCATTGCATTGCTGCTTAAAAAATTAGTTTAAAATGAGCTACAAAACTGAAATAGCAAAACATGATGGTTTGGATATTGTAAATAGTGGGGCTCCGTGAAGGGTCTCATGGCAGAAGAGGTGCTGATCATGAGGTTTGGGTGAGAGGAGGGCAAAGCATAGTGAAGCAGTTTGGGCTGCTGCCTGAACCGCAAGAGAGGAGTCTGATTGTCTTGTACCATAGGAAGCACCACAGGGGCTCTATTAACTCATTATAAGCCACTCAAGCACACAATAAAGTATAGGAAGTGGTCACCTGACTTTGGATTTATATCCCATCTAAAACAGGGGTTCTCAAATGGTGAGGCCAGCCTCCCTGGGGAGGCCCCAACCTGTTCCAGGGGAGGCTCAAGCAAGTCTTGAAAAAGTGTTAGATTTCAATTGAGAACTTTATAGATTTTGTGTGAAGGGGATAAGGCAAACTGAAAGAGGATAATAGGTGAATTTATGTATTCATTCACAAGAATAATAGTAGGTGAATATATGTATTTATTCACAAGTATGTGACCAGAGAAGGTGCTGTACTCTGAGCCATGGTTTATTTCAGGTGTACCCAGGGAAGGGTGGTGAGAGAACACATTTCAAAATGTAGCTGCAAAACACACGAGCAATACAAAATGAACAAAAGTGCAAACAAGTTAAGAACAATAAACTAACAATGCAAGGAAAAACTGATCAATTAAACTGGCAGTAAAACTATCCAAATACAAGAGTTAACCATACAGGTACTAGGGATAAGAGCAGGAAGCAGCAAAACAATCCCTGAGAAGTTGCTTAAGAGCAGGGTGAGAGGCAGAGGTCAGCAGGAAGGTTATTCCAGATAGAGGGAAACAGAAAAGCAGTCTGACCCATGAAGGCACGGCAGTAAGGGTAACAATGGTTCAAGAGTCAAAATATTGGAGAAAGTAGGTTGTCCTGTTGGGGGCGGTTACAATAAGCTTAATAACATGAGAGCCACCTATGCAAACAGGTTTAACTTTATTCCTGATGTACTGTGAAAAGTAGGCTATTTTTCTATGGGGAGGCCCAAAAATATTTCAGTATTTTGGGGGAGGCTCAAGATCTTTTCCATGACTTAGGAGAGGCTCACTCTGACAAAGTTTGAGAACTGTTGATCTAAAACATGGGGAGATGGGAGAGAATTCAAAAGCTACTGTTTGATATTAAGGGAAATGGTTTTAGTGAGCCGGTATGGAATGGGTCTTTCATGATTCAGCATGCAATAATACATGACAAAATGGTGGTGGGCCTTATCACAGAGACAACTAGCCAACTGGCTGCCTAAGGGAGTTGTAAAACCCAGTGCTGAAGTCAAAGGGCCTTACAACTGTAACCCCTTGCAAATGGGGGAGTTCCTAAAAGCTTCCCCGGAGCTTGCCTAAGTGCCCCCCTGCCAGGCTGGTGTCCTGCATTGCTGCAGCTTCACTGTGATCGCCAGGAGTGCTATAAAATCCTCCGTGACTGTATTTTAAGGGCTGCCTAACTTGCAGTCATGATTAATCTGGGAAGGGATTTGAGTGTGGCCATGCTCGAGTCCCACCCGGGCTATCGGATAATTGCTCCGTTTCTGCCATCGCTAAATTGCACAGAGGGAGCTCCTTTGAAAGGCGTAGCTGCTTGCTGGGAATAACTTGGGGTAATAAATGATAACGTAGCTGTTCTAACCTGCTTTTCTTTGCAGCAAGGACTGTTCTGATGCTCCCCTCCATTTTGGTCCCAAACTGGCGATTTGGACCAATCAGTATGTTGGAACTTTAAGGGAGCTGCCTGACCAATCGAGGGGCTGTTTGTACTTTGGGAAAGGTATTATGGGCTATGGAGTGTTTTTGCACCACTGAGATCCAGAGCGATTGACTGGCAGGTGCTGCCGGCCAATAGGAGCGGGTAGCGCCCGAACTGAAGAAAGAGCCCCTGGCTGATGTGGGCAGATGCGTAGCGATTGAGGAGAAGGAAGGAGCTATGTGCTTCTGCGCTGGTGGAGAGTTCACGCGGGAAGCGCATGAAGGCCTGAGGCGGCCATTTTTGCCGTTGGAGTGATTCAGACTAAATCCGCTGGTGTGCGGTCGGAGGAGGCTGGTGCCAGCCCAGCTACCTACCAGGCTCAACCTTAAAGGATTGGAGAATCTGCTGAATTGCGCTCAGTCCACCCATGAGGTGGAAGTTGCCGTTTATTGCCTGAGTCCACTGCAAGGTCGTGTGGGGACTAGAAGCAGCTGCCTGGTATGGTACCCCCTCTGCTATTTGCCATATAAATGTGTGAGGAGGCTGGTGAACTTCAGGCTCAATCCTGCCAGAGGTGAAGAAATCATTGCTTGCTGGAGTCATGAGTACTGAATCAGGGTAGCTCCCTGCTAAGTTTGCAGTCAGTGGCCTCCAGTTGCTTCAGCATACAGCTGACTGTCTATTTGAGTTTGTTCCTCATTCTGACTCATTCAGTATTGCAAAGGCTAACTGTGTCAGGCCCCAACCAGCTGCCATGGTGAACTAGCCATTAGGGCTTGGGTACCCAGGGACAGTAAATATTAGGTTCAGCCTGTGCACAAACCCCTAGGTAGATAGGTATAGTGATAAGCCAATCAACTTGATTTCCCTCTGCCCTGTTTACATCCCCTTGAATAAATCAGATTGTTTGTTCTACAATTACAACCTGGCTGCTGTGTGCATTGCTGGTGAACTGCTGTATAGTGACTGTGATAAAACTGTACCTTACTTTATAGGGGGTCCCTGGAGTGAGCTGAGAGATACTAGTCAGGGGGTAAGTGAACTGGGGAAAAGTACTGTGGGTACACCGTGTGAGCCACTAGCGGGACGAAAGGGGGGTTGCAGTAACCCAGAGGGCTGTGCCCGAGGCAATCTCGACGGTGCTAACCCCGACCTCTGGGTGGAGGCACCCGTCAACAGATCTGGGCCCCTCATCCTGTCTCAGAGGAGGCAGGCAGGGGTAGTAACCCTAAGGATAGCGCCCCCTAGGGGTTACACAACCCCTGGAAGGGTGATTTTCTCAGCACATGGAACACCCTGTCCTGTCCTACTGCATTTATAAAATGGGTGATAAGGTAGGTTCTTTACAGCAGCATTGGGGGGGCATTGGATCATGTTTTTTTCTGCTACTACATCACACACACACAGCAGACACACACCTAGAAAATGTTGTAATGTGGTAAGAAATGGATTGTATCTTGATGAATGAACAGCAGTTGAAAAGTTTTCTTCATCTTAGTTTGCTAACAGGTTTGGATGGAGGAACATGACATCTTTTTTAAAATGTGGATTTTATACTGGCAGTGTGATATTTGAGGTGATGACTCAAGGACAGGTTGTCACTGGTACATTTTCCTTAGATGGCATTATGCTAGTCAGATGCTGAGATTAATTCCTGGTGTCAGTCTGCCTAAGGCATCAGTAACTTGGATTTTCTCTATCCATTTTATAGGTCTTATAAAATTATTTACAGCTTTATTGTACATTGTGGGGGTTTAACAAGGTTGATGATAAACATTTTTACGTTCACTTGCGCGCGTGCACAAGGAATGTCTTGGGAGAATGGGACACTTTGGAGGTGTGCCCCTCTCCTGTAATCCCCTGCTCCATTGAGCAGGCATGGCAGTCCTGCATCAATCGGATGCGGTGCTGTGTATGACAGCGGTGGTCTTCTCTTCAAAGAAAACCACCACTGTCACAGCACAGCACCACGCCGCCCCCCCCAAATCTTTGCTGCCACACTGGGGCCTTCCCAGTGTGGCTAAGGAATCCGCACCATCTCTGCCAGCGGGTGCCCAACCTCGTTGGCTCCAGGCCCCCAGCCATCCTTCTGCCACACTGGGAGCCCACCCCAGCGTGGCAAACTTCCTATCCGTGTCGTTTGATGACGGATGCCCAATTCCCCTATCGGCTCCCACGGTCCCCCAGACATCCTTCTGCCACGCTGGGAGCCCACCCCAGTGTGGCAAACGCTCCACGTCATCTTTTTTTTAAACCTGTAAATTGAAAAATGGTCCCCACGTGCTTCTCCCAGGCCCCCTCCCACAACCCGTACCCACCCACTCGCACCCGCCTCCCCACCCCACCCCATACTTACCTCTGGAGCTCAGTGCAACGATCTTCGTGGACCGGAACACGTCTGCACTCTTCAAAGCCAACCGCTAACTGAGGAAATGCCGGTAAGCTGTATAATGGGCTAGATAGGGGTTTTAACTTTATTATACTCAGGTATTTTTTGATTTTTGCACCAAATTTTCAACATGAGTTTTTGGGTCCCTTCTCATGAATAATGTCACTGTCATGGTATTCGGCGCCTGAAGGGTGATTTTGCAGTCACTGTGCAGTCACTGCGCCGAAATCACCCTTCAGGCCAGTGACAGTGACAATATTCATGAGAAGGGTCCCAAAACTCATGTTGAAAAATTCAAAAATAATTCAAAAAATTACTGTTTTAATGAGCTGCATTAGGCAGTTCCTAATGCTATACTGTGACGCTATGAATTTTCAATATTATCGCCCAGATTTTCAACATTGTTATTTTACCACACCTCCACATGAGCAGTACAGCTGTCATTTTTCACATCCTGCCCAAACGCAGCTCACTTTATGCGCATACAATGGTGCAGTCGATAAAGGAAATCAATGTATGGGACACATTAAGAAAATCACAGTGACACAGTTCATGAGCAGAGGTCTTAAAATGTCTGTGTTGAAAATGTGGTGAAAAATTCCTAAAATGACTGTTTCACGATGTGTGCGTTGTGCAGTTCCTATACTGCAGCTCATAAGTTCAAATTTTCAATATTTTCCACTCCAGATTTTCAACATTGCCATTTACTACACCTCCTTAGAGCAGTACAGCTGTCATTTTTCACATCCTGCCCAAAACATGCTTCCGCCCATGTAGCGCATAATGGCACAGTCGGTGTGCGAAATCAATGTATGGGACACATTAAGAAAATCACAGTGACACTGTTCATAAGCAGAGGTCTTAAAATGGCTATGTTGAAAATTTGGTGAAAAAATTCCTAAAAATGACTGTTTTACAAGCGTGCGTTGCGCAGTTCCTACGCATGCTCGTAAGTTTGCGAAATTTCAATATTTGCACTCCAATGACTTCTAAATACCTAAACAGCACATAGAAGCAAGCAACATTCAGCACTGACAAATGATTGTACTTCTTTGTCACTGATTTTTTTAAGCCATGTCCAAGTGCCAAATACCACTGCAAATACCTGCAAGCAAGCGAACGTTGGGCATTGACAAATGCTTGTTATTTTTGCACTGGTCAAGCTCAGAAAGTGGTAACCACTTTGCATTGGCTCCCCAAAATTATTAGTCAGACATTAGTTCACAAATAAATAACATGCCATGCTCAAATATATCGTTTTTAGAAAATGTATTAAAAGCCATCTAACACAAGGTTTTGCATTGCATGCTTATTTTTACTAAGAAAAAATGGACTACATAAACCTGTGAGTTCTGTTTAGTGCAGCATGCCTTCCATCTGACCCATTGGCATGCATTACCAATTTAAAACAGCCACAGATGGTCCATGATCTAAAATGTTTTGAGCCCCGGTACCTCTGGAAGTATAAGATTACAACATTGGTTTGCACCTTTGCACTCCTGATTCCTTTCCCTGCCTCCCACTGCTTTTCCAGATACAGTTTCCCATCTTCTTCACTTACTCAATGTTTCCTTGTGTCTCCTGAATGCCACCCTTTCCTCCTTCCTTTCAGAACTATAGTGGTTTATTCATTATCTTTGTTTTGCTTACTTGCCTAATGCAATGGCTGGTTGCCTCTGCTATAGCTCCATTAAGATTCTCCCATTGTTCCTCCACCCCACCATTTTCTCTTTCCCTGCCAGTTATTTCCTAAGACATTGCCCTATCTTTGCAAAGTCGGCCTGCCTGAAATCCAGGACCCTTGCCTTTGTGTGATTTGACCCTTCTGCTGTTCTCACATTGAACCACACTGTACTGTGATCACTTAATCCCAGATAGCTCCCACTTTTATGTCTATAATTCTGCCCCTGTTGATGAGTACCAGATCCAAAGTTGCTCCCTCTCAGGTGGGCTCCATCTCTAGCTGTCTTAGGCATGCCCCCTGCAGGGTTTTCAGGATGTTTCTTTTCCTGGCTGAAATGGAAACCTGTTTTCTGCAATCCACATCTTGCAGACTGAAGTATCCTACCAGCAGTATCCCCTCTTTAGCTGTTATTCTATGGATGGCTTCTACAAGTACCCAGTCCAGCTCTTCACTTGTGATGGAGGCTGGTAGATCACACCAGTGAGAATGGCTGTGCCATTTCCAATCTTCATGGTGATCCACAGTGCCTCCGCTTCTCTCTGCATTCCCAGTACCTCAGTTGCCTTAATTGTCTGACATACTGTAGCTAGCCACTCCTCCTCTCTTTTTACCCACCCTGTCCCTCCTGAATAGAATGTAACCTGGTATTGCCATATATCCCAGTCATGGTCCCCTGTGAACCATGTCTTGGTAAAAGTGACAATGTCCAGGTCCATCTCAGCCATCAAGGCCACCAGGTCCAGGATTCTGTTTCCCAGACTGGACATTTGTGCACATGACCTTCCATTTTTACTGTTTCCTCTCCTTATAACTCCCCTCCTGTCCACATGTCTTTCCTCCATACCCCTCTTGTCCTTACTCCCATTCTGTATTTTCTCTCCATTTTTATCTATTTTAGTTTGATGTACTTATGCAACTGAATGAGATAATATGAGATAATGCTTGTGCAACCTGATTTTACTTTGTGACTTTCCACCTCTCTATCCATGGGATATACCACCCTGTAGGGGTACGAAGCAAAGAACCCTAGAGAAGGGTTCACCCCTACAGGTGCTGGAAATGAATGTGTTGGCTAAAGGTAGGTTAGGAAGAAGCCCACAGGGAAGAGAGATGAGCCGCTGGAGGAGGAGGGGTGGATGGTGGGCAACAAAAAACAATTCTGGCAAAGCCCAGGATGTAGTGACCTTTTAAACTCAATGGGGGAGTGATGTAGTTGCTCCACCCATCAAACCTCAGGCTTAAAGCCCTCCCATTCGATGTGCTTATGCAACTGAATGAGATAATATGAGACAATGCTTGTGTAACTTGATTTTTCTTTGTGGCTTTCCACCTCTCTATACATGGATATACCACCCTGTAGGGTTATGATACAAAGAACCCTAGGGGAGGGTCCCCCCCACAGGTACCGGGAATTAATGCTTTGGCTAAAGGTAGGCTAGGAAGAAGCCCAAAAAGAATACCCAAAGATGTCAAGCATCAAAGAGGTGAGGATGATGAATGAATTCTGTGAAGAGAAGGGCTAACTTCCTAAGGAGAGAGGGGAAAGCTGGGGCCACCATCCATCTCTATCCAACAGCTGAACCTAACTAGCTAACTAATGGGAAGTAAGCACTAACTCCAACAACTATTATGACCGATAGCATGGAGGAGGGGAAAAAAACCTTTGAGGAGGAAACCTCTGGGGATCCAAGGCCTAGGTCACCTTCCCTCCAGGCTGACGATGTTTGATTTGAGGACGTATGTTGGTAAAGAGAATGGTTCATAGATGAGGGATATAAGAAGGGAGGATGATGATGGGATAGGGAAAAACCCAAAAGAAGCACAATATAATAAGTAACATGAGGTAGCAGGGTCCCAAGGAGTGTATACTCAAGTAATCGATGAGATAGTAGATTAGAGGAGCACGGATGGGAAGGATTAAATCCATATCTGAGTCAGAGGTGCAAGAGATATCCAGATGTGCTCTGATGAGGAGACATAATAATGCAGACTGGCTTGATTGAGCGATGTGAGTGAGTAGACACTTAGGATGAAGAAGCATGCTTGATTATGCGATGTAAATGATTAGACCCTAAATGATTAGACTATGAGTTTGTAGTCAATGAAGTAGTATGGAATACAATGATAGGAATGTTCATGTAAACTATGTAAATAGATACATCTTGAGGAAATGCTGAATGATTACTGGATTCATGAACTTGATATGACTGGAGTTATGAACCTGAAACATGCGGCAGGATGCCTGTGGTTGATAGGTGGCATAGGAGATATGGTAGGTATGCCCAAAAGAAATATCAGTAGCAGGCCATGAGTGGATCACATCCTGAAGATCCGGTACTGAATTTGAAGAGGAGGAGACTGGAATGAACTTGAAAGAATGTAACATGCTCTATGGAGAGATGTGAATGATGATACTCCTCGAAAGGAGACAGACTCCGAGGACAAGGAAGCGGGTCAGAAACCAGAGGGGAAGCTCAGAATGGTGATTAAGGGGAGTCAAATTGAATGATGGAAGATGAGGGAAGCCATGAGTGGAAAGAATCCACTAAGGACAGAATATGAAGAAGCGCTAGGCTGAGGAAGGTAACAAGAGGAACAAATGAGGCATGATAAGGGATTGATGACATGAAGGCAGGTATGGGACAGCGATGTCTGAAAGGACAAATGATGGGAGGGAGGTCAAGAGGTTAGCAGAGGACACAGCTGGTACTCAGGGATAGATGAGGAGGGAAGCCATGAGGGGAAGGAAGCCATGATGGTTAGTACTAGAAAAGGTGCTAGGAAAAGGGAGGTAAAATCAGGAAACAGATGAGGTAGGATTGCAGAATGAGGTACAATGATGGATTGAAGCCATAGAGGTAGGTACAGGAAAGCGAAGTATGAAAGGACAAAGGATGACAGGGAGGTCAATGGGGTAGCATAGGACCCAGCCGATACAGGAGGAGAATGGCAGTAGGGTAAGCTGGATGAGGAGGCATATAGGCCAGGTTTGATGGAAGGCCAGATGGAGACAGCCATAGATGGCCCAATGATGAGAGTGGCAGAACAAGCTAATAGAAAAACCATGGCATGAGGAGATACAGAAGCCATGACTGGAGTGAATCCTAGACGGCTGATGATGGACGGAATCAGGAACCTGATACACTCGGCATGAGGACCGTGGATAGATGAGGCAGGCATATGAATGATAGGTATGCTCAAAAGAAATCAAATGCAGGCCACGATTAGAGGAAATCCCAGATGGCCGTGCAGGTGTAGAACTGCAGAGGGAACATGGCAGAGGTGTCACTTGGAAAGAGCATTGCTGGCAGCAGCAACTGACATTCACACAACACATGTCCATCATATAGAATAGAATGTAGGACCACAGAGCCAAAGAGGCTGCAACATGGTGGGAGAATGCAAGGGTAGGATAAGGGAAGCTGGAATGAGGAACTCCACAGCGCGGGAGGAGGTTCTCAAATGTATGGGACTGGCAGAGGTTCTTAAAATGTACAGAGACAGGAAGCAACAGGGCACAGCAGGTAAGAAATGAACAACATATGCACACAGGAGGAGTGCCTGGCAAAAAGCAGGTACAGAAATTACAAACCTGAAGGTGAGATGCAGGACATCCACAGAATGCAAGAAGCGAGGAAGCTAAGGAAAGACACAGCAGCAGAGAACGGAGGACAGCGCTGGATCAGCATGTACATAGCCCTGTACAGACACTGTTGATACACTGACATGGTATGGACTAGAGCTGAGAACCCAGCTGGAAATGAAAGCCTGATGTCAACACCAGTAGGTTATCACGGATGAGAAAAGCAAGAAACGTGGGGAATGATGAGCCATGAAGATATTGTTAGCCAATGCACCAGGAACACTGACAGGTCAAGCAACGGCCGAGGAAGAAGAGCATGCTCAGTTATGGTGGCTATTCAATGTGATTCCTACCAGAACATTAAAGATACAAAAGCAGCCATACTGTCTCAAAGTCTGGCTTGATGTAGAATGATGCACACTACGGTATACTAGCAGCACCAGGAGAGCAAAAACATTCTGGGCAAAAACAAGAAACATCCGTGGCTCCTCATACTATGTCAGTATGGGCGATGGAGGACTGACACAATGTGGAACATGGCATAATCCTTACACAGCCATGGAGTATACTGCTGTGCAGGTGTCAAGTAAGTGTAGGGAAACATGGTAGAATCCTGCACAATGTGGCCAGCACAAGCTAGGAGCTGGGGGGGTGGGAGTGTGAAAATCCACGAGCAAGCAAGAGACTGAGCACCACGACAGCAGCAATGAAGATGTGGGGCAGAGTGAGACAGGTAAGAGGATAGCTGTCGAATCAGTGGCAGAACAAAGATGGAGAGGCAGGGGAAGAATGAGAGGAGGGGCAGGAGAGAACGAATCATTCAGAGCCCTCACAGCGGGTAGCGAGTGGAAAACAAAAGGAGCGTTGATGAAGAGAGAGCTAGCGGCTGCACCAGAGAGTGAGGCAGTGAGCTGCAGGATGAGCAGGAGAAAGAAGCAAGCTGGGCGCCGCAAGCCATGGCGATAAAAAGAGGTGAGAGATACAGGAGGAAGGAAGAGAGTAGCGCCCGCTGCAACAGAATCCTGGCAAAGCCCAGGATGTAGTGACCTTTAAGCTTGATGGGGAGTACATGATGCTCCGCCCATCAAACCCTCAGGCTTAAAGTCCTCTCATTATCTTTGGCAGTTTCTCAACCTTAGGGTCTTCTCTACCATCTATGTCATTTTTTGGAGGGGGCTGTTTGCCTCTCAACTAATTTCTGACACCCACCAAGCTAGTTTAAATGCTTGCTGATGAAACATTTAAACCTCTCACAGAGGATCCTGGTTTCCCCTGGATAGGTGCAGGCCACTGATCCTGTACAGGCCTGCATTCTCCAGGTGGCACCCCAGTGCCCAATGAAGCCAAATTCCTTTGCTCTGCACCAATCCTTCAGCCATGCATTGAATCTCTTGGTGCAGAGTACCCTGTCTTCCCCTTGCCTTCAATGGGTAACACCTCTGAAAAGGTTGCATGGCATGCCACCTGTCAAAGACCCCTTCCCAGCTCCCTAAACTGCTCCTGCACTACCCTAGCCTCACCACTTGCCAGATTATTTTCCTCAGTTGGACAATGATGTTTGGCTCACTCTCTCTTCCTGCTTCTCTAGTGATCCTTAAGATGTACTGTTCATCCCTTCAAGGCATAGCACCAAGTGGACAGTTGAACTCATTCATTCCCTCCCCTCCTGGCCACAAGTCTACCCCCCCCCGGTCATGAAGTCCTCAACCAGGAGTTGTTTCCTCCTCCTCCTCCTCCTCCTCCTGTGTGTTCTGCCCCTGCTGGAGTCACAACCATGGTGAACCCCCACATCCTCCTTGGTTACCACTGCAGGTGCTCTTTGGGACTGACCCGACCTGTCAGAGTAGTGCAGGAGTTTTGGAGTGGAGCCATTGGAGGGGTGTCTCTCTTCTCCACCACCTTCACCTTCCTACTGTTGTCAAGTCTTGCCTCTTCCTTTGCAACTGTTGAGGCACTGTGGATGGACTTGGTGGTCCCCTGATGAGCAGCCTCTGCCCTCAGCCCAGAGAGGTGCATGCAGATAAAACAGCACTGCAGCCCACAGAAGCTTTCCCTGATGACTGCTGCCCCACACCTACTGCATTGCACCACTCCTGCCATGTCTATACTGCAAGTGTCCTTCCTGCTTTAGGGTATTTTTTCCTTGCTCCTCTCCTCCTCTTTCTCACATCCTCTCTACTTTCCTTCAGTAGAGAAACACCATAGCTTAGTTGCCTTTGTGCATGGTAGCTGTTTCATGTGTTCTGGTGAACCATCTCTTCCCACCTCCACACAAAGTATCTATCTGCTCTCAATCACCCCTAGAGCCTATACAAGTGGATCTAGATATGTGTGTGTGTGTGTGTGTGTTGTGTGTGTGTGTGCGTGTATAATTTTCTGAAGGTACCAAGCCTCTTTCAACTCCCCCCTAATAAAATACCAGATTCACATGGCTTTCTGACTCTGCTCAACCGAAGACCTAATTTCCTCCATACCACCCATCACAATTTAAAATCCAAGATTCAAAGTAACCCAGTCACTGTCTACCAAGTTTCAAAGTGCCCTAACCACTGCTTCCAGCTCTTTTTCTCCCCACTTACCCTGCTACTTTCAAAAGGAAGAGAAGTTTAAATAAATATGAATATACCTTTAAGGTAAAGCTAGGTGCTTTCACTCCACTCCTTTAGCAAACTCTGGTCTTTCAACCCAGGTCCCAAGGACCCAATCTCTCAAACCACTAGGCCTGTCAGACATCCCAACCAGAACTCCTCGGAGCAGTGCACTCCACCCCTCCTGAACTTTAGAGCACCAGAACAAGAAGAGAGAAAGAAAATAAACAAGCATTTGTTAATGCTGAATGTTTTCCCGCTGGCACTGGCATTGGTAGAGCCAGAGGTAGAGACGCATAATAGGAATGGCAGTGCAGTATTGAAATGATGCAAACCCCATCCCCACCCTGTAGAGAGAGAGTGAGACAGGCATTGGGGTATGCGTTTGGGTCATCAGCTATAACGCTCATGCCATTGTACTTCACCCTACCCTGTAGACACTAACAAGTGTGGTGGTGTGCTTTGGGGTCTTTGGGCATTATACGTACCCCACTCCAAAAAAGAGGGTAGAATGGCATGAGCATTACAGCCGATGATCCAAAGTCACACCCCTGACACCTGTCAGTCTGAACAGGGTGAGGTGCTACAGTTGGAAACCCTAACACCATAGGGCGTGTGTTGGTATTCTCATTCCAAATTTTCAACATGGGCTGTTTGTGAGCCCACCTCATGAAAAGTGGCACAATCAGTTTGTTAGCTGAAAGGTGGTTTTGCAGAGTGGCTATGCCATTTGGTGACACAGGGATGAACACATTTTGGGAAGGATGTGGAAAATTACAACTGTATTGTTCATGAGGAGGCATAAAAAATTGGCAACGTTGAAAATCTGGAGTGAAAATATGAAAAGTTGGTGAAGTCATGAGCATGCATAGAAATTGCACAACACACGTCCGTAACCCAATTATTTTGGGGGAGTTTGTTAGCCAGATTTTCAACATATCATTTTGGGACCTCCCCTCATGAACAGTGGCACTGTGATTTTGTTAATCTGTCCCAAAAGTTGATTTCCCACAGCGACCACACCACTGTGCGCCACATGTGCAGAAACACATTTTGGGCAGGATGTGAAAAATGACAGCTGTACTGTTCATAAGGAGGTGTGAAAAAATGCCAGTGTTGAAAGTCTGGCATGAAAATATTGCATGCTTGTAACACAGTCATTTTATAGACTTTCGGCACCAAATTTTCAACATAGGCATTTTAGGATCTCTGCTCATGAACACTGTCTCTGTCATTCCCCCAAACTGTCCCAAAAACTGATTTCACACAGTGACCGCGCTATTCTGCGCCAGATGTGCAAAAACACATTTCGGTCAGAATATGTAAAATGACAGCTGAACTGTTCATAAGGAGGTGTGTAAAAATGCCAATTTTGAAAATCTGGATAGAAAATGTTACAAATTCACGAAGTTACACACATGTGTGGAAACTGCACAAAGCATGCTCATAAAACAGCCATTGTTTAGATTTTTCCCACCCAAATTTGCAACATAGGCTTTTTGAGAGCCTTCCTCATGAACAGTGGCACTGTCGTTTTGTTAATCCGTCCCAAAAGGGGATTCCACACAGTGACCGTGAAATCACCTTTCAGGACTGAATAGCACCATGACAGTGCCTGAGTTCATGAAGAGGGGTCCTAATAACCCCATGTCAAAAATTTGGTGCCAAAATTCCCCAAAATAGCTGAGATATGCAACAAAGTTGGAAAACCCTATTTATGCCATTATACAGCTTACTGGTATTTCTTCAGTTCACGGTCAGCTTTGAAGAGTGCAGACAAGTTCCGGTCAACCGAAGATCATCAAGCGGACTCTGGAGATAAGTATGGGGTGGGGGGTGTGGGGAGGCAGGGTGTGCAGAGGGTGGGTGTGGGTTGTGGGAGGGGCAGGGAGACCTGAGGGACCGCTTTCTTTACAGTTAAAAAAAAAACACATTGAGGATGGTTTTTCTTTTGCAGGGGATTTGGCTGCTGGGGTGGGCTCCCAGCATGTACCACCCAAGTGTTTTGTGGAGAATTCTGTAGCCGATGGAGATTGAGGCACCTATGCGGCACATACGGGGACATGAGCCGAGAGGGATAGGCACCTCCTCGGCATGCAACAAAAGCGGGGAGACATTATGCCAATGGGGAGTGGATTCCCCAATTGGCTCAATCAACAGGGATAGGGCATAAACGCCGATGGGATTGGCCCCGTCAGCAAAGAAAAACTGTTGGGGGCCACATGATGCCGAGGGGATCAGGCACCCCTTGGCATCATTTTAAATGGGAGGGTTCAGTATGCCGATGGGGATGAGCTCCCCATCAGCATTGTGACAGGTGATGGTGGCAGTCACTGCCGCCATGTTGCCTTCACAGTCGGTAGGCGTGTTGTGGGGCTTCTGGCCTCATTGCAGTTGACCTTTTCTTTGTTCTGGTGGCCACATTAGGGATGCATGAGGTCCGCGCCTGCTGCTGGCTGATTGGGGAATGAGGGACACACCTTCTGATGCGTGCCCTGCATTCGCCCAACAGTGACTGATCCTCCAAATCTGCTACTACCACAAGATGTTGGCTGGCGCACAAGCGTGAGCGAACGTAACAAAAAAGGAGGATACGGAAGAGAAGAGTGGCCCCTGATTTAGATTGAAACAAGTCAGGAAATAAGGCAGAGAGCTCCAGTTTGGCTTGTTCAATCAAATCGCAGGATTTTTAGGAACCATCTCAAAAAATCTACAAGGGAGCTGGGTAATGAAGTCTGAACTGAATACAAGTTGCAGCTAATTTTGATGTAACAGGATGAAAGGCAGCTTGTCACAAGTCTCAAAAGCAAGTCCTGATAAACAAAGATTTTTGTTCCTTCCTGCACAACTTAAACTAGCTACTGACTTTTACCAAAATGTGCTGCTTGTCTAAATAATTTAGGACTCTATAAAGATTAACGTTAGTGGTTTCTGCCCCTCACCAGGCATAGGATGGAGTGCCCTGTGAGCTTGCTCAGTCTCATACTGGGGACTACATTAGATGAAAGGTCAGTAGTACTGTCTAAGAGGTGCTGCATGAACCTGATCACATCCTTGCCCTTAGATTTTCTGACAGACCCAAGATCACTAAATGTTTACATTGGTTTCACCCCTCCTGATCCTCCACTATTAATTCCAGCTTAGTTAACTTTTGACACAGGATCAGGGCTGGGTCAGTCTTTACCCTCCAGTCTTCCAAAGAGCTGATCTATGAATAAGCATTGCCAAGCCAGGAAATAAGCTGAGAGAGAGAGAGAGAGAGAGAGAGAGAGAGAGATGGTCTGAAGGCATGCATACCCTCCTTGAGCCTAACAATTGAGTCCCGAATAGGAATCATTTCTTGCAGAAGCACTTCCACCATTAGAGGACTAGAATAAGCAGTGCTAGAAGCTGCCAAATCATTAACAACGTTCTGCCATTTCAGATCACTGTCATTCTCAGAGGTAACTAGGACAGGACAAGGGGGAGGGTTAATGAATGGGAAGGGTGGAAGGGAGGGGCATCTGCAGAATAAGGGGTGCTAGCTGCACATTCGAGCAGACTTGATAGACCTCTAGGCCTTTATCTGCTGGGAAATTTCGTATGTTCGTAACTAGTGGCGTATGTCGTACTGCGGAAGAATTGTTGGTAACATTCATCTTCTCGGCCATCCTAGACATCGATCAGTAACCAAAAAGGTGAACAGAAAGATAAAGTCAACCCAACATGATAGCAGACCCTTCAATCATACTGTTTTTGCTGGTACAATACTGTATTTTGTGTTATGGTACTGGATCCTGCCTGGATTGTACTGTGTACCAAATTTGCCACCTCCCATGACAATCAATGTTTAATTTTTCCCCCTGAAATCCTACTGTTTTGCTGGAGCACTCAGCTGGCACAGTCCAAGGCAGGGAGCATCCCTGTCTTCATAGTAACCACACCACACTGTTGCCCTTACTGTGGCTCTGCCACCAGAGGGCTACTCAACAACGCTCACTGACCCAGGGGAAGCACTGAGAGTGCTTGCTTTCTGCACAGCCAGCTTGCTTACCTGGCTTCCCTGAACTTTTTGGTGGGACTTCGTGTCAGAGGAAGATACTTCAGAGTTGACAGGAGTACCCAGCCTGAGCTACAGCACAGTACCTGATTGTGCGGATGGATTCTCAAAACCCTTATGAAAATATCCTCGGAAAACCACAGCATTACCATTTGTCCACCATTTCCATAACATTGTAAATTCCACTGCAGTACTACTGTATCCCCTTGACTGGTAACACATTGGATTTGTTTCGGTTCGACTGTGAAACCATTGTTGCCATTGTGGTACTACATAGATAGTGGTATTGCAATGAGAATGTGTGCATGGATGGTACTACAATGGCTCAAACACACACCACTGTATTCTCACTGCTGTTTTGGTAACACAATGGATTTGTTTCAATTCCAGTGTATTACCACTGCTGACACTGTGGTACCGTGTACCATGGCAACACTGGGGTGATTTCCATATAGAATGGTAACACAATGAGTTGCCATTGCAAAACCATTGAAATTGGTCTCACAATGGATTTGTTTCAATTCCATTGCCATACCATTGGTGACACTGTGGTACTATCTGTGTGCAATGGTAGCGCCGTGGTTCTTGAAGGGGATGCTGGTAGCTCAATGATGACATTGCACTACCACTGCTATTGGTAATCAGGGGGTAGCACATGTTAGTACAGTGGTTCTCATGTGGTATAACATCGACCACTCCAGGTCCTCCTGCTAGTCCCCCCATCAGACTTGACATCAGATCCTCCCCATTGCCCCTCCCTGCATGCCTCTCACACCTCCACTTTGGCTCCCCATGCCTGTTGCCCCCACCAGTTCTCACCGAACTTAGATCTGCAGTGGCACAATAAGGACCATACATGCAACAGTTTTGCTCGGTCATAATCATTTTTAATCAGTAGTTTTGGTGATGCTAAATCATTATCTATCATTATCGATTAATACCCAAAGTTGCCATAAACCATAAGTTTTCTTTCACTGCTGACAGTGTTTTCCTTTATCATCATAGTTAATCAATACCTGAGGCAGGTCATTGGCAGCTAATCAGCATCTGCTTCACAGATCATGCTTGGTCACAGGCATTCACTAAAACAAATACCGCCGACTGCTTAGTCTGGTTCAGTTTCAGCTGGTTACCATCTGTATCCCCCCTCCCCCTGGTGACCCATGAAAAAGGGACATCTAGTCTCAATGGGCCTTCTGAGTCAACAAAATATAATCAAATACAATAAATAAACAATAAATAGGCTTGTAATATTTGGCCATGATTAAAGAGCAGCTCTCAACTAGCCCTTCACTGCTCTCAACTAGCCCCTCACTGACATGTATATTGCAACTCACCTGGCCAGGAGTCTTTTCCACAAATGATTCCTTTGTGGGCTATCACTGTAAAATGTTAATCCACTCGAGAAATTTATACCCTGACCCGATCAGTCATTGCCTTTTAAAATAAAGTGTGACATTCTGTTTTGGGCTTAGTAAGCCCATCCTGCAGTGATGATAGTCTGTCCTGCATAAATTAGAAAATGTACTGCCGTCCTGTAAGGGAGGAAGGGATGGTAACTGGTGAGCTGCTGTCCAGCCAACCCCTTTCCACTTCCTGGTCTGCCTGCTCTGCCCCCACATTCTGACTTTACGTGTCTCCAGAGAGGGCACAGGAAATGCCCCATACAAGTCTATGGGGCTCATTTTCAGAATGGTTTGATAGACATTTAAGCAACCTTTGATAGAAAATGAAAGCCACTGCTCAACTAATAGGGACCCTCCTGAATGCTGATGTTGTTGCCTTAACCTTTCTTAACACATCCCCTGAAAACCATAGTGGTCTTCTTTTTCCTCTTGCTCCTGTTTACATGACTAACACCTTTCACTATAATTCTTTTTAATTTCACCCACTGTTACTGTATTTCTTCCTAGTCTCCCTCCCTTCCAGGGCATCCGTGAGGCAATCCCCCATCTTTGGAAGTTTTTAACTGCATTTCCTGGTAAAGGGGAAAGTTAACTTATTTGTTCTTGGTTATACAGTGTGAAAGTGTGTAGGGGCTAGGGAATCAAACCGGTGTCTCCATCCATGTTTGCCGCTCAGTGCTGTGCCTTCAAGCATACATTGCCCAAGTGCCTCAAAAACAGCACATAATGTCCCCACCACATATACGTACAGTATATACAGTTCTTGTTGCAAAGCAAAAAACACTATATTATGCAAAGTACACAAAACAAGAAAATGAAAAACAGGGTTTGAGCCTCATGAGTCTTGGCAGAATGGTTATGTGGTGTTCCTTGGATTTGCCAACCTTAACGCCCATCCCCAACCCCACCGTCTCCCTTCTAAAGGACAAGGTGCTGCTCCAACCCAGTATGTCATATAGCAGCCATTCGTACCTGTAAAGCAAGAACAGCAATGGGCTCACAAAGTATCTACATCTCTATGAACAATGGCAAACAGTGTAGGGTAAACAAAAAGATAATACTTGCTGATACATATGGTCACTGTCCTCCTGTACCTGGTCAATGCCATGTTAGACCTGTAGATACAAAAGAGAAAATGGATCAGTATGAAAAAGAACAAAAAAGTGGGTTGTGTACAGGGGGGAAGGGGGAATACCAGACCTACACCACACCATCAACCTGGCTTTTAGAATGGACTCAGTCATTCAGGAGATGTCATGGTTGGGGGAGGGAAGAAATTTTATTGCCCCGTGCCCCTAGAAGTGATCATTTTTTGGGGGTAGGAGGCCATGTTGCTCCACACATCGACCAACACAGGGCAGGATAAAGACACCAAGGGACAAATATCCAAAAACTTTGCCCAGGCAAAATATATGCTTCTCTGGTGGTGTAGTGGATCCCCCTCCCTTTTCCTAACCTGTCTGTAGAATACATGGAAACACATGTATGTGACAGCAGAAAAGGCCGCAGGCCCATCTAGTCTGCCCAGTTTGCCTATATCCACTAGGCCTTTTCTGTGGTCCCCCAAGACAACTTCCCTCTGTGCTTATCCCATGCCCTCTTGAACTCTCCAACCATCCTCTCCCCCACCACTACTCTCAGCAGCCCATTCCAGTTGTCCACGACTCTCTCAGTAGAGAAGTACTTTCTAATGTTTCCTCTAAATTTCCCCCTTGATTTGGAATTTCCAACCACCATCCATTGCAGCATAGCAGACCGCAGCAGGCCAAATGTGACTGTCTCTAGGCCAACATCCCCAGCCACAACCAGTCCCATAACTCCCTGCAGCTAACACCAGAGCAACAGGCAGCAATTGAAGCTCCAATAGCCCGCAGTGCACGTTCAAGCTTCCACAATCTCTGGTCAGATGTTTTCCACTTCTGCTTTTCTCCAGGAGCTAAGTTCAGTTCTCCGTGACAGAACTTAGCCCAGGGAGTACAGTGGGGCCAGTAAACAAAAGATGAGAGTGTATATAAACTCTTAACATGCACTGTAGGACACCATCTCCCACCGCTGCCCACCGCACCAAAGCCTGCCACAGAGGACTCCAGGATCTGCTGCAAATGAAGCAGTCAGTGCAGAATCAAGCAAAACCAGTTCACCATAATCCACTACACTACAGCAAACAGCAGGCAAGCCAAAATGGCTCCACATGCAAAGTGCACATTGGGACCAGACACACACTGGTGTGGTATCCCTGGCACAAGCCAGCCAGTTGGTGCAGTGGTAAGGAGGGACAAAACCTTTTACATACAGGTACATCAGTGAGAACAGGAAGGCAAGGGGAGGGATTGTGAGTCTGAAAGAGGAGTGAGGGTAAACGATGATGACCACCAAAAAGCAGAAATACTGAACAAATACTTCTGTTTGGCTTTTACAAAGGAGGGGGCAGGAAATGGGCCAGACACAAAGGGTCAGAGATGCTACAGGAGAGATTAGGGTGTTTGAATTAAACAAAGATACTTATCTGATTGGTATACAGTTTGGCCAGACCTGTAGAAATAAAGAGAAACATAGATCACTATGGGGAACTTATTGTAGTGAGAGTAGAGAGATACAAAAATGGTACAGTACAGCATGGGCGTACTGGGAGGGGAATTTTAGAGGAAAAGATAAACTAGGTCAAAGTAAGGAAACTAGAGATAGAAAAATGCAGACAACTAAGAACAGAGAATAAAGTGATATTTGGGCTTAACCCCCTTATACCTAGGTGATCTGCAGGTAGCCAGTAAATTTACTGTTAGTCCAGATGGGCAGCTGGGGATGCTTTTGGACTAGTGGCCCCTACATTATTTAAGAAAGGGGACACTGGTGGTAAATGGTGATTTTTAATTATATTTAAAATTTCCCTGGCAATCTAGCTGGGGGAAGAGTCTGTGGGCTCTGACTGTGTGAAGCAGGCAGGTAGGTTGGTCACAAAACTGCTAATCAGAAATGATGTGGCAATGCAGCCATCAGTTTTGTGCTACTTCACTACAGTGACAGTGCTGGCAGGTGCTTTCAAGTCTCAGCCCATGAAGAGTTCAGACTGTGGCCTGCAACATGTAGGTGGGGGAAAAGATGGGAACTTTTGGGAGGTGGAGGGGGCCAGGGCAAATATGCCTCACTCTACCGATCAGCCACACGGTGCCTTTGTGAAGACAACCAAGGGGCTTGCTATGAGGGTCTGGAGGGAAGTCCGCAGGAAGCAGCAAAAAGCACTAGCTAAGCTGCATGGCAGCTAAGTGTAAGTGTTCTGAGGTAGGAATGAACTGGGAGAAAAAAAGCACAAGATGGGGGCCACAAGGTTGGCCCAGTGACACTAAGAGGTTACGAACATACAAAATTGCCAGCAGATAAAGGCCATTAGGTCTATCTAGTCTGCTCGAGTGTGCAGCACTTCAGTCCATTAGACTGCAGCTGTCCCCACCTCCCTCATATGCCCTTCCCTTCTCCCACCCCTCCAGATTTGTATCCTCCCTTGAATCTGTCCTAACACCTCTTGAAGCCCCCAACACTCTGCAATGATACAACTTCCTCTGGCAGAGCATTCCACACTGCCAACACCCTTTTTGTGAAATAGTGCATCAGCAGTTCCCTCTTGAACCTGCCCCCTTCCAGCTTCAGAGTGTGTCTCTTGGTTTCCCCTTCCGCCTTTCAGATTGAACATACACCTGGTGTCTACTTTGTTCAAACCTTTCAGGTAATTGAAGGTCTCAATCATATCCCCTCTCTCCCTTCTTTCCTCCAGGGTATACATATTGAGCTCTCTCAGTCTCTCCTCATATGGTCTGTCCCCCAGCCCCAGGATCATTTTTGTTGCCCTGTGCTGTACCCCATCCAGTAGTTTGATGTCCCTTTTCAAGTAGGGGTGCCAGCTTGCACACAGTACTCTAGGTGCAGTCTCATGAGGGACCTGAACAGGGGAAGATGACCTCCCCAGTCCTAGAAGTAATCCCCCTAGCTATACACCCTAGCATCCTGTTTGCCTTCACTGCTGCCTTCCTGCACTGAGCAGAGTGGTTCATCTCCCCAGTTACCAGCACTCCCAGATCCTTCTCCTCCTTGGATTTTGTTAATGGGACACCCTTCAACCAGTAATTGTGTCCTGGGTTCTTGCCTCCAAAATGCATAATTTTGCACTTATTGGCATTGAAACCAAGCTGCCAAATGTGAGACCATTCCTCCAGTTTCATCAAATCCTCCTAAAGTATTTTTGCTCCCTCCTGCCCATTTACTTCAGCACAAATCTTTGTCATCTGCAAAAAGACTAATGTTACTCTTAATCCCCACTACAGTGCCGGCTATGAAAATGTTAAACAGGACTGGTCAAAGCACTGAGCCCTGTGGTACACCACTTGTCACTGCCCTGGGTTCAGATAACTACCTTTCCACTACTATCTTCTGCTGTTTACCCTGCAGCCAGTTCTCAACCCATCTTACCATTTTCCTCCCTGCTCCCAGATTCCACAACTTGCAGGTCAGCCTATCATGTGGCACTGAGTCAAAAGCCTTGCTGAAATCCAGGTAGAGGACATCCACCGCATGTCCCCCTTTCTAGTGCCCTCATAACCAAGTTGTGAAAATCAACCAAGTTCATCTGGCAGGATCTCCCTGAGATAAACTCAAGCTGCCTGCTGTCCTGGAGATTGTTATCCTCAAGAAATTGCACCAGTCTTTCCCTGAGGATTGTCTCCATCAGTTTTCCCGCAACTGCAGTGAGTCTTACGGGTCTGTAATTCCCTGGTTCATCCTTGGGCCAACTCTTATGGAGAAGTACCACATGTGCTTTCCTCCAGTCCCTGGGCACGCACCCCAAGTTCAGAGAGGCATTGAATAGGTTTGCCAATGGCCTTGCCAAGACCTCTGCCAACTCTACCAGCATTCTGGGGTGGATTACATCTGGGCCAGGTGCCTTGTCCACCTTCAGGGACTTTAGGCCCTTCCTTACCCTTTCTACCATGATTTCCTCACCTGTGGTTGCTTCTTTTCCACCTTCTCCCACCTCGCCCTTCTTCTCAGGTATGGGCCCATCCTTTTCCTTGAAGACTGAACAGAAGTATTCAGTAAGTACTTCTGC
The DNA here is from genome assembly GCA_016271365.2 of Neoceratodus forsteri. Classification (NCBI taxonomy): domain Eukaryota; kingdom Metazoa; phylum Chordata; order Ceratodontiformes; family Ceratodontidae; genus Neoceratodus; species Neoceratodus forsteri. The sequence goes on from JADMNL010000026.1 coordinate 358,656,975, forward strand.
CTGCTCAGCCCCCTTTTCTACCCATCCACTTCCCCTCCTGATCCTAACAATTTGATCCTTGTTCTTCCTCTTCTCTCTGATATATCTGAAGAAATCGTTTTCTCCTTCTTTGATCCCCTGTGCTAACCTCTGCTCCTTAGCCGCCTTTGCTGTCCTTACCACTCTGCTCACTTCTCTGGATTTCTTCACATACTCTTCTCTGTTTTATGCCCTGTTGGATCTCTTGTAGATCCTAAATGCATTTGTCTTCCCCCTCACCTTCTCCACTACCTCTCTACTCATTCAACTTGGTTTCTTGGTCCTAGCTTTCTTGTTCTGGCTCTTGACACAAGTTTTAGTGGCTTCAGCAAGTCTTGCCTTGATGACTGCCCATTTTTGTTCCGTATCCATTTCTGGGTGGATGCTTGCTATACGACTTTCCAGTATTTGTTCCATCCTGCCAAAGTCCACCCTTTTGAAGTCCAGGACCCTAGTTTTTGTAGTGGCTACTTCCCTACCCAGACTGATTGAGAACCACACTGGGCAGTGGTCACTGATTGCTAGTGGTTGCTCCACCCATACATCCCCAACCTGTTCACCATCCTCCAGTACCAGGTCTAGTATATTTCTCTCCCTCATTGGCTCCATTTCCCTCTGGGTAAGGAAGCCATACTGGAACACTTCCAGGATGATCTGCTCCCTGGTGCAAGTGGTTGATGGAATGCTCCAATCCATCCCTGGTAGATTAAAATCTCCCGCCACCACTGTGCTCCCTTTGCCACTATGCCTCCTTTTCTGCTCATCCAGTTCCCTGTCAATGTCCTCCTGGGCTGGAGGTCTATAAATGGCCCCCAGACAAATCTTGGTCTCTTTCTGGCTGTGTAATTGCAGCCAGATTACTTCTGACCTACCCTACTGCCCTTCCTCCCAATTACATCTGATCCCTTCCCTAATATAAATGGCAACCCCCCCCCAGCCTTCCCTTTATCTCTATTCCTCTAGAATAGTTTGTACCCTGGGATAGTTAGGTCCCAGTCATGGTTCCTGGTTGCCCATGTCTCAGTAATGGCAGCTATGTCCATCTCCCCCTCTGCCATCAATGCCTGCAACTCTGCTAACTTATTCCCCAGGCTCCTAGCATTTAGTGAAACCATTCTCCACACTGCTTCTAGCCTTCTGGCTTCTTTACCCTTCACTTCAACCCCTATTTCACCTAAGCTCATATCTATCCCAGTGGTGGGGTGAGGTCTGTTGGACCCCCTCTCATGGTGATTTCCAGCTCCAATATCTCCCCCTACCTAGTTTAAATTATACACATTGATGAAATCCCTCAGCTTCTGCTTCAACACCTGTGACTCCGCCCTGCTGAGGTGTAGCCTATCCCCTGCATAAAGATCTGTGTTATCCCATGTGCTACCCCAATCTCCCACCAGTCCATATCCCCTTGGACACACAACATTTCCTCAGCCACTTGTTGAAGTCACTGATTCTTCTCTCCTCTTCTTGTCTGTACTAGCCCTTGGCACTGGCAGAACATCTGAGAAGGCTACCATTGTTCCCGCTTTGCTGCATAGTTTCACCACTTCCTTGAAGCTGTCTTGTACCTTCTCTATCCTTCTCCCTTCCAGATCATTTATTCCCAGGTGCACCACAATGTGCGACTTCCTCTCCACCTTCTCCACATATCTGACCATATTGTGCCCCATTCTACTTGCTGTCATGCCTGGCATGCATTCTACCCAAATGTTACTTTTTCTGGCACCCTTCCCTCCATTTTATACCCTTAAGTATAGAATCCCCCCAAAATTAGGACTCGCTGGCACTTATCCTGCTCTCTTGTTGACTATCACTCACCTGCCCCACCAACTTGTGAGGCTCTCTCATCCCCCCTGTCCAGCCTCCCCTTTGCCTCCTCTAACCTTTGCCCTGTCCTCTCCACCCTCACAAAAATGACCGGGGTACTAACCTCCACCTCTGAACTATTTTCTGATTGTGGAACCTCCCCTTTGCACTCATTTATTGCTCCATCCACCATGCCACACACCTTCTCTGCTATTATTTCCCATGTCTTCCCTGAAATGTGGCCCCCGCCCACTCTGACTCACGTCCTGTCCCTATCCTTAGCCTTCCCCAGGCTGCCTGCTGCTTTCCTTGTCCTCCTGTCTCCTTGCTCCTAACTTCCCTCCAGAGAGACTACAACTCCTTGCTGAGCCCCCCACTGTTTCTTCTTGGTGTACTGCCTACTGCCTCCCTGCTATGTAACATTTCCCCTGTAGTGACCTCTCCCTGCTCCTTCACTGCAACTTCCCTCCTCTCTGCTTCCTGGTCTTCTGGACTAGCCAACCCTGAGAATCTGTTTGCAGTGCTAATCTCCTTTCCACTAATGAGTCCAGTTCCCCTTCCCCCCAGGCTGATATCTTTGCTCTGACCCAGTCATAGTCATGCCCCTGTGCCAGACCCACCTCCAGTTATCACTTTCTTCTTTAGGCTGCAGCCACTTGTGCTGCCCTCCTGCTGTCCCACCTAGCTCTCCCTTATCTGTGCCTGTTATGAGCTCTTTTGAATGCCTCATTAGTTTTCCCTCAGTTGTGTTCCTCATCCTGTCTCTTCCATGCCTCCAGTTCCCTTATCAACCACCCTAGTTCCTGCCTGAGCTGGCCATCTGCCAACACAATCTACAGCCCCCTGCCCTCCAAGCCACTCCCAGGAATATGGCTGCTCCACATCCTTGGCAACACACAACCCTTCCCATCTCCCACCCTAACTGACTGCCACTGCACATCCTCTCCTCCCTTAACCTGGTCCTGCCCCTCTCCATGGACCCCTTCCCCACCTTGAACTCCCCACATCTGTAATGGATATATGTGGCCCTCCCAGTTAGGCTCCTACTGTCTGTCAGCATGTTCTGCTGCCTGCTCTCCTCTCTGCTGATGCCCTGCAGATGCTACTCAAGATGCTACACTCTGGCTATGTGGCACTGAAGTTTCAGGGTCACTTGGTCCGCTTTAAATATAAGTGGACCCCAGACCCATTATTGGCTGGTCTGAGTCAAGTGACCACCCTCCTGTGTATTTCCAGCCTCTCTCCCTGAAGAAGTTCCCCCCCAGCCAAGACAAATAATTTGTTTGGAACTTGTACTTTGAAATCACACAGCACACACTGCCATCTAATGAAATGCTAGCTCAGTCCTAAAGGAAAACAAACAGCACGGAGAAAGTACTGATCTTCTACCTTCAACTGCCTGTTTCTTCTGCTGGGGTTTCACCCAGCTGGGTTGAGGCACTGGATGCCACACTGGCCACCCTGGTTCAGGAGCGATCTCAGGCAGTCTGCAGTTGGCAGGGGAGGGAAGGGACTGAGAATCCGGAGGATGATCTCCCTTCCCAGGGAACTTGCTGCTCTTGGGCAGCCCCTGATGGTGGTCAGGGGCAGTGCAAGGAACAAGCAGCATTGCTGCTGTAAGGAACAGAGTTCATTGTGTATGTTGGCATGTAGTGCCACTGGACACGATTGCATGTTTGTAACTCTGAGGGGCAACCATGTAGGAAAAACCCTCTGGTGACTAGCGGAAATGAAGGTGACCCTGGAGACCTGCCAGCATCCCACCATTAGACCCACTGGCATCATGATCTCCCACGGTCAACCTGATCTCTCGGTAGATCCCTCTAATTCAAGACCAGACCACCAAGGGTGGGCAGGCCCTCCCCAAGGGGTGAACTTGGGAGCTAAATGCCATGGATCAGAAGGGAGATCAATGTTTGGGGGGGGCAGGCTGGGAGTAGAAGGCAGAGTTGAGTGGGTATTCTGGAAGGATGCCCTGGCCATCCAGAATGCAAAAATAGGGTCTACAAAACAAAAAAAAGAAGATGGGGGACCACAATGGAAAAGCCACACTGCGGCTAAAGGCCAGTGCCCAAAAGGCTTAACTGTAGCTGTGGGAAGTAGGCAGGGGGAAATTAGTGGACACTCTGAGAGGGCATGAAAGCAGCAAGCACCACATACCATAAACTTGTGCAGTGGCTGGTTAGTTAGCCCCGGTGCTCTAAAGGATTGGCTGAAGGAAAAAAGCATAACAGCCTTGAGTGCCCATAATAAAGAACTCATAGCAACAAATAGAAGGAACCCTTCAAGTTTTGTTGGATAACTGGAATTGTTTGCTGGAGGAAATAGTTAAGAGCTCTTGAGTTTTAGATGCATGGTGGTGTATTTTGGAGTTTAATATGACCATATAACACACGTCTGTTAAAGTAAAGGTGTCAGATTTTTGGGCTTAGTAGCCCATTACTCTGCTGCAGTGATAGTCCCTCCTTGTCATAACTATAAATGTTAATGCTGTCCTGTAAAAGACAGAAGGGATTGTGACTCTGGCTGAACTACTGGCCAGCTGATCCCTTCCACTTCCCAGGCTGCTGACTACACCCCCACGCTCGGACATTTTGTGACATCTGTCTACAGCACTCTTCACCAGCCCACCTCCATCAACAGAACCCTATGTCGGGCCACCTCTGTCCAAAGCACCCTACATCAGACCACCTCCATACAAAGCACCCACCAGCCACCTCCCTCAATGGCCCCCACCATGCTAACTTCCCCTCCACCACAGCCCAATTTCAAATGCCCCTCACTCCACAGCTTTGGACAATAGTATCCCTACCACCATGCTGCAATATTAGCCCCTTCCTCCACAACACTAGACAGTTGCCCAGACACTAGGCCCCACCTCCAAGTACCCTAAATTAAGCCCCCTTCCTTCACTGCCACAGTCAGCACCCTCCTCCCTAATGACCACCAATATCCGGACCACCACTGTCCCACAAAACGACCCTGTTTCCTCCACAGCCACAGTACTAACCCTCTCCCTCCGAGGTCCCTGACATTCTCATTCTCTCGCTTGCCTCCCTCTGACACACACTGTAATGGGCACGGCCACAGCATTACAGCCAATCCACATACAGGTAGAATCCGAGTCTCTTACCTGAGGAATAGCAAGCTAGAGGCAGGTCTTCAAGGGATGATGTCCACAGGACCCTGTAAAATAAAACACAAAAAAGGGTCACAAAGGATCTGTAGTTCTTAGAGAGTAAACAGGGTAGAAAGAACAAGTTAAAGATAGATGATTCTTATCCGATGAGGAAGAACAATTTGTGTCCTGTCAGACCTATAAAATAAAATAAGGTTAATATGGAGAAAATACTGTAGCAAGAGCAGAAACAAAGATCTGAGAAATGCAACAGGTATAGAACAGTACAGAAGTAAGGGAAATGGTACATTTACAATTAAAGGTACAGTTGGGTCAAAGTAGGAAAAAAAGACACAGAGAAAATAAATTAAATAATACAGGAAATAGAAGAGAATGCATTTGGGAAGGGGCTTAGCTAAATCCTCCTAGTGCACTGGATAGCCAGGTGGCCAGTATTTCAGAACAGTAGCCCAGGTGGGTTAGAGGCACTTCTAATGGGCTAATAGCTCGGCTTTAATGAAATGGGGAAAAGGAAGGGGAAACTGATTAACCTGGAAAAGCACAGTAAGCTAAAGTTTGTTTTCAGGCGTGAGCTAAGAGCACAGGGAAATTAAGTGACTTGCACAAGGTTACACAGTATGTAACAAAGGGCTATGGGATTCAAAGACTGGTCTCCAGGTTTGCTGCTCAGTTCAAAAGGTGCAGTGTGGTGCATACTTCCAAGGTCCTGTGTAGCACAGAGTGCTGAGCAATTCCATAGTGGCTGTAAGTTTTTCAAGCTAAAAAATTGCTGTTTTCACTGTGAGCACACAGCAAAAAATTAATTTTCACAGAATCAAGTCTGCAATTGATTTTGTGCCTAGTTGGCAGCCAATCGGCGCGTGGAGCAAATTAGCCCCTTTTCCATCTAGGACAGATGTGACACAGCAAATATTTGGACTGCACTCCTACTTTAGCACAGTCATCAGCTGAACAGGACTTGGAGCAACAGCCCCACCCCTTACAGCAACCTGATGCCTGTGCTCCCATTCATCCAGCAAGTGGAGGCTGGTTCCACAATGCAAGACTGCATTCCTTTTTAGCACAGCTGGCAGCTGAATGGAACTTGGAGCAACATCCCCACCCTTACAGCAATCTGAGGTAAGCAGCTCCATGAAGCAAGGCTGCAGGACAGAGAAATAACCTTGTTTTTTAGCTGAACAAGCATATTAGCTAACAAAATGACCAGTTAGGACTTACTTAATATGTCACGGAGACATCTGGTTTTCATGGTAATCGTGAAATCCTTGCACTGCATGAAAAACTTACTGCCTTGTCCATAGTGTAACCATGTCCTGCAGACTGTGATGCAGTCATTTACCCAGATGCATGGGTCAAGAGGCCCCCCAACACAGCTACAGGCTCTCGGCCTTCCTCCCGACTGGCACCTACAGGTTCCCCTCTTTCCCTTCAGCAACTATTACTTGCAACCCCCCCACAAGCACCATTTGAACGCCCTGTCTCCTTCCAACCTCCCAAGTTGTAGCCCAGACATCACTGCTATTAAATGGGAGATGTACAGACTGTAGCTCAACGTTTAATTCCAAATCTGCCGACACTGTCTATGTATCTATGTATCTAATACTGCAGTAATTAAACACAACTCCCCTCAAGTTTGAATTTTAATAGAACAGCTGCCCCCTCAAATATCTAAGTATTTTCTTCTCCCTTACTTAATCTCAGGTTTGAATTCGGCAATTATTTGGAATTCAGCAGATTACAGTACCAGGTCATCCAAATGGCATCAGTTAGCCCGCCCTCGTTCACATGTCAGTTCTCCACGCCCCCAAACACACGTCTTGCAATCAGCCAAATCAGATATCTTCGTGCCCTGTAAACTATAACTGTAAACTATAAAGTGGCACAGTTTAGCGTAAGCGAGTGATTACAAGATTAGCTGCGCTAACAAGATTATCCTCTAAAACATAAAGTGGGACAGTGATCGAGTGCTAAACAGAATATAACTCTATAACACCCCCCCCCCGTGGTGAACAGAAATGTAAGTGAACGTCTGAATATTATTATTATTAGACATCTGTGATGGGCATTGTTTGTAAAAATAATAACAATCACAGCGGTACCTAACCATGTTCGGTGGGGGCGCTGTGTGGGTAAATTATGCTGTTATTAACAAATTATTAAATAACTACAGTAGTGACTGCTTTATGTTACACCTCCCCAGGGCCAGGAATATATTATTTTGAGCACGATAAATTATGCTGTCACTAGTAAAATAATTAAATAACTACACATTTTGTTTTAGATTGCTTAATTTTGCGATAGCCTTGTTTGTTCTGTGGAGGCGTGACATCTCAGTGACTAGCAATACGCATGCGGCTGTATTTCTCACTCGGTGCACACACTTCCAAGGTGTGTCCCCTAAAGTAAATAACTGTCTTGAATTCACCGGCTACAGTACAGACCCCTCAATCCTCCACAGCTCAAAGTTTAATTTCCTGCACTAACCACGACTCCCTTCCTCCTCACTCAGATTTGAACTTGCAGAGCTGCAGCAGCCTCTTCAGAGCTAATGGCTGGGACTGTGGATCAAGACCCTTGACTTTTACTTGTATATTCTTTTCAAACTTTTTGTGGCCCCTCCTTCAGATCTGACAGATCTTGCTCTGTAAGTACAGTTTGGCCTAAATGTTTTTCATCAAATTACTGTTTAAAAGATTAACAAAATAATTCTACCATTTCCTCAGACTGCTGCTCCAACTTTTTCTTCTGGTTTGCAGACCATTTCTTATTGCTTGGTGAAAGACTGTCTTGAAGTATGTCTGGATAGTAGATGATGTCAGAATACTAACTGAAGCATGCCTGCTCTAACTGAGTTGTTCAAGTTCCTTCCTGACCCCTTCTAGTTTAGTGCCACAATGGAAAGGGTTCCCAGGTGCACAATGTGCCTGTGGAATATTCCTATTGGACCTAAAATTTATGTTGCTGTTTCCAAGCTGGCATATTTTCATGCAACCCCATCCAGAGAAATGTACTCATTCATTCTGTTTTATTTCTTTTCCTCATAGTTTTTTTGCTGTTTGATAATTTTTCTACATTTTGATGTGTTTGTTAGAAGGAACCTAAATAAGCCTCCAACAGTAAAAAAGTAGGAACAACTAAAAGGTAGGAAAGCTATGTGCATGACAAAACAACATTGTTGAAATGAATTGTTCTGGGCTACTGAAAATCTTGTCAGGCAGATGAACTCTTAGCGCTGTCTGCTAGTGGTTGTACAAGTTATTCTGAGGTGGAAATAACAAAGGGGATGATGACAAATGGAGGTGCAGCACACAAAAAAAGGAAAAACATGAATGTGGCTAAAAGGGGGACTTGAACGAGCTGCAACAGTGAAAGGGAGAATATTCATTGGAGGCTTATAATGAACAAGAAGTGAGGACTTCTTGTAATGGAGAGGGGAGTGAAAGAAATTAAGCTGGGACTGCAAAAGAAAATGGGAATAGGCAGCATGAGATCCAAGAGGGCAACCACAGTATTCCTGCTTGGGGTGGGGGGTGAGTGCCATCCAGCTGAGATAGTTTCTCCAGCTTTTGCACCCTCCCAGCTACTCTCAATGGCCACCTACATTTATTTATTTATTTGTACATCAGTTTACAACCTTTGAGCAAGAGGCTCATTTCCAAAGGTACCGCGTCACGTAGAGGACAAATACATTACAACATTTTGTTACATCTTTGCGGTTACAGATTTGGCAATCACATGCTGTTATTTCTTTGTTACATCATTGAGGTTACAGTTTTGGCAATCACATGCTGTTACAGTTATTAGGATAGGGATAGGGAGAAACAGATTAAACATACATTGGCATAAACATACATGCGGTAGTGCACAGAGACAGCAGGTGGTAATAGTTCAGTGGGCTATGGGACGTGGCTGGTGATTGGTGGGGTGAGGAGCCACTCAGTGAGCTTTGTCAGTGAACAGTGGGCTAGGTTGCTGTGCAGAGACACATGGTTACCCACAATGTCACGGCCATCACCGATCTGCCACAGATGATGCTCAAGCTGTGGAAGAATTTGCTGGGCACAGTAGTTGCTAATGGGGACAACTGAAGCTATTGGCAACTTGTTTGGGGATCACAATCGCACTATCATGTCCTGCCTGAGATGCCTGGTGAGAGCAGTTTCTTTTGGTAGGGCTCCTGGACACTGCTACTTGGAGGCACTGCTGTATTCTGCCTCACCCAACAGCAGGAACCCCTCTCCCACAGACAAGCTACCCCCTGCAGCTGCCACTCCCTCTCTGGGGAGTGGAAGATCCACAGCAGAGAAGTGCTGCTCAGCTTTGTGTACTGGGAGGAGGTTGGGGAAGAGGCTGTTGGGGAGGTCCCAGACCCACAGACTATGCTTTTACTGAAGGATGCTGTGTGTCTAGCAATTGTGCAAAGTAGCTCATGGGAACAGATGCAGGCAGCTTAAGGGAGTAGAAGCCATCCTTGAGTGACACGTACCTCAGGCTTATCTCACTTGGCAACCATTCCTTCCAGCATATGGAATGGCCACTCCCCTTCTGATTCCACTCAGTGCAGATGGCAGGCTCCTGAGACAACCCACCCTATAGGTGGCAGGCACTACTCATGACATTTTGCTGTGGTTGTACTGCATGTGCTCCCAACCAGTGTCACTGCACTGTTCCTGCACATGTTCTGCTGGTACCATGCTGTGCCATGTGCAGTACTGTTACTTCACTATGCAACATGTGTTACTGATACTTTGCTGTGCCATGAGAACTGCTGTCACTTCCCTGTGCCACATGCACTGAAAAAAGGTGTGCTCTACAATATGAAGTGCAGACACTGCTGGGCCACATGCAGTGGCAGCCCCGTATTAGGCCACGTGCAGTGCAGACACCACAGTGCATCATGAACAATGCTGACACAGCAATGTGTCAGTTGCAGGGCTGACATTACTGCAGAATGTCAGCCCTGCACCGACACATTGCTGCATTCTGCAGTTCAATATGCACTGCTAACTCTGCACAGTCCCATGTGCACTGCTGTCAGTCACAGTGCCACATTCTATGCAGGCATCGTGTTTTTCCAGATGACATGCAGATACTGTGCAGTGCTACATACACTGCCAACACCACACTGTGCATTGTCATCAGTAAGCTGTACCACCTGCACTGTTTGCACATCACTATGCCACAGGCAATGCTGACACAACACTGCCACGTGGCATACTTCTGTTAAACACTATGTTGTGCCATGGTGATGCTGACACAGCACTTTGCCTCATGCAGTGCAGACACTGTACTGAATCACATGTGACACTGTACTGCGTCTCATGTGATACCAGCATTGTACTGTGCCATGTAGGGCTCCTGATAAAATATATTCAGAGTGGGTACTGCTCACTTTTGAACACTGGTGAGTGAACCAAATATTGATGCACACAAATGGCAAAATACGGTGTATAAGGAGCACACATTAAAATGCTACAAAAATCATTTATGTTATTTGCCGTATTTTATTATTGTGTTTTTGTCAATATTGCCAGGTGAAATGAATGAAGAGCACAGCTGAGCACTTTACAGTTCAACTTTGCTGACCTGCCAACACAGCGGTAGAGCTTTCACTTGTGACCTGACATTCTGGGTTTGGAAGTGAGCCCAGAATATCAGAGGGCAAGCTGGGAAGAGGAGGATTGAATGACTCATAGACTGCTCTTCTCTACAGAGGTGAGGGACGCATCCAGCTTTTGGCCAACCACTGGTGGAGACTGGAGGTCTGACAGCCGGTGCTTGAGATCTTTGGCAGGTGTGTCAGACATCCAACGCTCTTTGCACCACTATGTCATTGCATGCCATGCCTCCCTGGAGATCAGCATATTCAGAAGACATCGGCCACGAAGGAGGACGTCCACCCTCAACTAGACTAATGCAACTAACTTAGGCACTCCCTTCCTCCCCAGGATCACGAAGCAGCATCCATTTGGGGAGAGAGCAGGATCTGCTATAGCACCATAGGAAGGCATTTTAGGCCATTCTGTGGAATCTTTATACTGCTTCTGATTGCTAATGACTTTGTTTTTAACCTTGTATTTATGGGCCCTACTGCCTCCTCTTTCCACTCTCTCGGACAGCCTCTCTTGCATGATCCACCCTCATCATGGTCTGCCCCTAGAGTACACAGTTCCAGTGGTGTCACCATATTGATTTTTGGCGGGGCTACAGCTCCCCAATCTAAGTTAAAGCCCCCCCAATCATTTTCAGGAAATATAACATAAATATTTAGCAGCCATATACTTTCTTTTTTATTGATTGTTTTGTTGTCCGTCTGACTTTGAATTCCTTTTGCAGCAACTTGGAACTCGCTACTGAAGTCTAAGAAAACAATATCTGCTGACTCTCACTACCATCTGACTGACTTGAGAGACGGACAGAGTAGCGAGTCAAGTGACTAGCGAGCGAGCGGAGCAAGCAACTCACACAGTCACAAGGAATTTCTTTTGCAGCAACTTGGGACTCGCTACTGAAGTCTAAGAAAACAATATCTGCTGACTCTCACTCCCATCTGACCGACTCAAAAGGCAGACAGAGTAGCGAGTCAAGTGACTAGCGAGCGAGTGGAGTGAGGGACTCGCACAGTCACAAGGCAGCAGCAGCACAAGCTGACCGAGCCCAGCCCCCTAACTAAAAAAGTTTCTGATTCTGAGAAACTCGCGGGCAGCGCAGATGAGAGAAAAGAGAGAGCGACAGAGAGAGAGAGAGAGAGAGAAAGAATGAGTTGGAATCAGATTCCTTGCACCATTCGAAATGTCCTGCTCCTGTTTGTATCTTGCATGTGAGGAGTCATCATTAGACATCGACCCGCTGGCCGTTTTCACCTTCTTGGGTCACAGAGCTGCTCATCTCAGCATCCGCTGCTGTGGAATTTTTTTAGTGGCACTGGATGGCAGCTGGCAGCCGCAGAGCAGGTATTAAAACAAAACTGTGTGTGGCCAGGTGTGGCTTTGGTTGGCTGGCTGAGGGGGGAATTCCAACTCCGGTTTGATTTGATCATCTGTCTGGAATATTATGATTTGCATAGTGTCTCATCTGATTGATTAAGAACACAAGGCAGTGAATGAGTGAAATTTCAAATTTCACTCATTCACTGCCCTGTGTGTTCTTAATCAGACACTATGCATATCATAATATCCCAGACAGATGATCAGATCGAAAGAAACATACTGTCTCTAATCTAAAAATCAGATGTTCTTCTTGTCCTTGCAGAAAGTCAAGAGAGAGAGAACGAGTTGGAATTGTATTCCTTGCACCGACCGGAATGTCCTGACTTTGCATCTTGCATGCAGACATTGACCTGCCGGTCATTTTCGGTCACAGAGCTGCTCATCTTGGTGTCCGCTGCTGTAGAATTTTTAGTGGCACTGGATGGAAGCTGGCAGATGCAGGGCAGGTATTAAACTGTGTGTGGTCACTGGTCAGGTGTGGCTTCACTTGGCTAACTAGGGGGGGACAAGAACAATATTTTGTGCAGACTGGATTCTGGCTTCTCGAACATTTTTTTCACCAATAAAATGCTGGAAAATCCACTATTTGAAGGTAAAATTTCAACATTTTCCAGGGGACCATAGCCCCAGACTCCCTAGCTTTGTTAGGATTTTGACTAAGGGGCATTAGCCCCCCCCCCCAACTTTGTACCCCTGGTGACACCCCTGCACGGTTCCACTAACCTAGGTGCCCGCTTAACCCCACCCGGTAGGGTGAGGAGGGACCCCCATTCTTACCTCTTCAGAGCCATACACGCTGTGACGTGGAGCTGGTACAGCAGAGTCTGCCTCAATGAGCCAAAGACTTAAAGTGAGGTGTCATCGCCTAGGAGAGACTGAGGTTTTTTTTCCCCCCCTTGTTCATTCCAAGATGCTGGCATGCACTGAAGGCCAATGAGCTAGGAGGCACACCGAGACATGCTTCCTGCTCTGCCCCTCTGCTGACATCTGCCCAATGCCCTTACTGCTTCCCCCTACTATGGCACCTTCCACCCAAGCTCCCCCAGATGGTGGTATTGTGGTGGGAATGTGCAGATGACCCCCCTGGAGAAGGACAGCAGCCGCTGGAACCTCTATCCTTCTCCTCCCTAGCCAACCCCTGGCGGCCTATGCTCGTTCCCGAACATGGGTCGCTGGTGTGGTATGAGCTAAGGCGTCCAGCACCGCAGCCCTCAGCACCACCGGGTCAGCTCACTAATGAACATCAATAACAGTAAATATGGTTAGCAGTATTTAACATTAGAATCAGCTCAGAACGACTGTATTGAACTGAATGCTAAACTGATTGGCTGCCAAAATACTACTAAGGAACTCTATTTTTGCAGTCAGAAGGCAATCTGCATGCTAATATACTGTTAATATAGCAGTCAGTGCGCCTGCAATTCCTCAGGCTGGGCAGGGACAGGAAGTGATTCTGGAGAATTAGTTCACTGATCTGTTCAGTATAGACTTTTAAAGGGATACTGACAACTTTTTTTTGGTATCATATTATTTCTAGATAAAAACCCACACTTTATGGTTGCTTACCTTCTCTAAAATTCATTGACGTTGCTGATTGTTTTATCTGTCTCCTTGCTCAGTAGAACTGAAATGCACGGTAATGTACCCGGCCTTGATTGGCTAATTTAAATCCTTGAAATACCTGCCTGGCTAACCTTCATTCATGATTCAGTAGTATTAAAAACAAATTGTACATTGAAGAGCGTTACAGTTTGTCACAGCAGTATTAATGTGTTAGCATTCGCAGCAGTGCAGCCACCAGCAAGTCAGCAGGGACTCCCAGTCCCAAAGCAGCCCTTGATCAGTCCTCCAGCTCCTGCTCCATCCTCTCTGCTATATCCCGCGCCTCCAGACTGTGCTGAGTCAGACTCCCCGTCCCCAAGCAGGCCGTGATCAGTTCTCCCGCTCCTGCTCAATCCTCTCTGCTTTATCCCGTGCCTCCAGGCCGTGCTGAGTCGCACTCCCTGTCCCCAAGCAGGCCGTGATCAGTCCTCCAGCTCCTGCTCCATCCTCTCTGCTTTATCCCACGCCGCCAGGCCGTGCTGAGTCTCACTCCCCATCCCCAAGCAGTCCGTGATCAGTTCTCCCACTCCTGCTCCATCCTCTCTGCTTTATCCCACGCCGCCAGGCCGTGCTGAGTCAGACTCCCCATCCCCAAGCAGTCCGTGATCAGTTCTCCAGCTCCTGCTCCATCCTCTCTGCTTTATCCCATGCCTCCAGGCCATGCTGAGTCACACTCCCCGTCCCCAAGCAGTCCGTGATCAGTTCTCCCGCTCCTGCTCCATCCTCTCTGCTTTATCCTGTGCCTCCAGGCCGTGCTGAGTCACACTCCCTGTCCCCAAGCAGTCCATGATCAGTTCTTCAGCTCCTGCTCCATCCTCTCTGCTTTATCCCGCGCCTCCAGGCCGTGCTGAGTGGGACTCCCACTCCAATGACATTGGCATCCACAGACCTTACCACCACTGTCATACTGACTCCCCCAGGCCCCCAACGATTGTCCAATCAAAAATCAACCTCAAGCCAAGTCTTAAGAGGCTTCTCTAAGGCAAGCCAGTGCTCAGCAGCTGGAAGTGCAGCTCCTTAAATTTATTTTAGTTCCTCTTGTTGGTATTGTATCTGGTTGGGTTGTGGTCTGGAGTCATGGATGGACCAATGAAAAACATGAATACGGTGAGCGACTCATTCACAGAATCGCAGGCAGGCAAGGCAGCTCAGATCACAGCAGCAGCAGCAGGCCACTTCACTTTCTTTCCCACTCTCTTTACCATCCCATGGTGAGTCAGGCCATCTTGTGCACGTGCGCAAATGTTCACAGCCATTATGGATCTTGGAACAGTGAGTTTTTTTAACTTGTTTGTTCAGTATGCCTTTCCTGGTGAAACTTTTTAGTAAATAAACAAAATAAATAAATGTACAGTATTCAGAAATAAGCACCAATGGCCATTTAGGTTAAGTAAAACCCACAGTGTAAAGCAAGTGCCTCCAGGGTGATAAAGGTGGCTATAGCCAAGTGGCAAACAGTAGCCAAGCTAGTGTTGTAAAATAGTAGAATTTACTGATTTTAAAGTGCACAAGGGTATCAGTTTCAGTCAGGAGCAACAGTAAGGGAGTGGACTAGGCAGTTATCCACACAAGCAGCATACTTGCCACAGCCGTAGACCATTAGCCACCCCACTAGCATAGTTGCCACAGCCCCAATAAAGGACTAGTGACCTGAGTAACAGATCTAGAGATTCCTATAGCACTAGCCTGGCTACTGGAGGCAACTTGGCTACTATAGTCACCTGTTTCACCCTGGAGCACTCTGACCTTATAATCTGGGACTTACTTCCCATAACTAGCTCCCTGGTGCACTTATTTCTGAATTAAAGAAACATTTGGGACAGCTAGCAGTTATTCACTAGCCCAACTGGCTAGCTTGGCTATAACTGGGGCTTTACCCTAACCTTGCTGCTTAGCACCCTGTTCACTATCTAATTCAGGGCATGCATGCCCTCTGCTCCACCTCCGATAACTAGTTCATTTGAATACTGCTCACCCCTGTGCTCCATTTAGGAACGTGAGTTAAATAAATTTAGGTAATTTTGAATAAGGCCACCATCTCACTGTATGCTCCCTTCCTGGGCTGATTTTAAATACATTTGAATAGATCCACCCTTGGCAGTTCCTTGCTCCAGGGCCTTGCCCTGACCACACTAACATCCATGGCCATCCTTTATTGTGCTCACTGCATGAAAAGAAACATCTCTTTTTTTTCATTTCAGTATTAGTTCAGGTGGACAGTGCCTGTTTTATGACACTGTCACTGACTCACCACCCCAAACTGGGGAGAAGTTGAGACAGGAGGTGGGTAAGTGTATGTTGGATGCCCTGATGGCTGCAGGCAGGTGGGAGGCCTTCCCTTGACGGGTAGCTGGCTCCTCCTGATGCTCGTTCATCTAATGATGCTTTCCTCTTTGTGGGGGCCACTGCCAAGGAACTGCAATTTACTTTTTCTTTACAAAAAAACCCACAAATGGGACTAAACAGAACCCACGCTACAGCTGCCAACTGCTGATCCTGGGGACCGCCACAACTACTGGACCACTGACACTGCTGGGACCACTGAGACTGACATGGGGTGAGAGGAGGGCTGCAGGTACTGCCTTTTGCTCTGAATTTACTTCCCTGTGTCCTCTCTTTATTCTGCTGCACTTTCTACATGTATTTGTTTTTCTTCGGGGCATCTGAACTCCCTTGACAGTCCTCCTTCACAGTCAATTCAGACTCCCCCAGTGGTCATTACTGGCCACTCTCAGTATCCTCCATGGCATCCAGGATGCTGAATCCATAACAACCAGCTGTTCAGTGAAAGCTGGACCTTAGATGTGACACTGACTTGTGCCACCTTTACTGGGCAGGCTGCAATTAGAAGAAAAAACTTTTTAACTGCAGACAAACACTTTATTTTTATATGGCTCTGGCCACTATATTCACCCCCCCTTGCAACCTAAAATGTAGGGGTACCTGTGGTCACCTTACTGGGGCTTGTTGGCATCAACAGAACTTACTGGTGACCCAGTCTTTGGGGATATTACACGCCTGCCTTTGCTGCCCAATAAAACATATTCAGAAATTAAACTACCTCTAAAAACAAGAGGCTGTCAGCTCCCCTCATTTTGATGACTGCTCCTTCCTCATCAGTGTACAAAAGTAACGGTCCTCTTCATGAGCTTCTGGCAGGAAGTCACATCCCACACTGATTTCCCTTCCCACTGGCCTGGTATCTGGTCTGAGCCAAGGCTGTTTGCTGTTGCTACTCAAATATCAAGAACAAAATGCAATTAAAATGAATGGGCCTATATACATTTCGATGGGACCAATTATTTCAATGGAGATTTTTCTAGTCATTTTGTGCTGGGCTAGTGAAACTCCCTGTTGGGTCAGTGGATTTGTCTAATCACTAGCTCTGATGGCTAGTGCCTAAAAAAGTTAGTATCGACCCCTGTGTCAGTCTGTAAAATCTCTAGCATCACAGTGTAGGGTGGCCATATATGGGAAAGGGATTGTACCATACCTCTCAACAGTCCCTTAGTGACATGTCCCTTATTTTATCCCTCAGCTTTGCTGTGCCCTCACTGTAAATGGTGTTGCCAATGTGCTGTAGCAAAATGTTAGTCTTCAGCTGTGGGGGTCCAGCTTCAAGGTAGGAGTCCAGCTATAGGGGACCAGATCCGGAGAGACTGATCCTATACCTCTTAACTGTCCCTCATTACAATACAGCATAATGGCAACAACCATCTGGACTCCCACTGTAATGGATGCAGATTCAGTTATGGCTCAAACTCCCCATCCCCAATCATGTAACTAATTCATGGGTACTTTATGGTCCAGCTATAGGGGGCCAGATCTGGAGAGACTGATCCTATACCTCTTAACTGTCCCTCATTACAATATAGCATCATAACAACAACCATCTGGACTCCCATTGTAATGGATGCAGATTCAGTTATGGCTCAAACTCCCCATCCCCAATCATGTAACTAATTCAAGGGTACTCTATGGTCCAGGTGAGGGGACCTCTTTGGTGTTGCAGATTCTGGAGAGTGGATGGGAGTACCTGTAAAAAAAAGGTTACACAGGAGTCAAAGGCGACCCATGGTTCTTAAGGAAAAGTAGTACTGATAGTAAATAAAACTATCCTTAATGGCCATTAATGTATTACCACAAGAGGAACGTTATTTTCATGGTAATAACAAGCTCATTTGAAAGTTATAATGACAATTAATGGATTAGCGCTACGTGACCATCATTTTCATGGCAATGAGTAGCTCATCACTCAGTTTCAATGGTTATTAAACATGCCATTAAAATAGCCTGATACAAACTGTAAGGGGCATACCACACACATTAAATACTTAACGGATACCTGTAGTGGTTAATTTAGGGCATGAGTGTGTAAATGAATGGTCTGCGCCCATGAAACAACAATTTAAATGTAAAGGGAACAAAAAATAGCCATTAAAATGGGCGATACAAAATGTAATGGCGAAAAGTAATGGGACTGCATGAAGAAAACGGAAGATTAATGGAATTTAATAGAATTTTAATGGATTTCAATGAAGCAGTGATATCCCATTCAATTTGGGAACTTAACTGAGGGTTGTTATTGTAATTCGCATATGCTGTGCAGCTCATAATGTGTTTATCAGTGTATGTTTCATTTTGTATTTCTTTCAAACTTTGTTTGATTTTGATATGTACCATGTTGGTACCATAGTGGTATCAAATTTCTAGATGCACTGATACCACAATGATGCCAAATAAGCTTGGGATTTATATGTGCACCAATCTGCTCCTCTAACATAATACCCATGTGGTGACATTACAAAATACTGATACCACAGTGGTACCAAATAAGTCTTGGTGGCATATAGAAAACATTGTCGTATTACCATTGCATTATCATTAGGAACGTCTACGGCAATATAAAGTCCCACATAAAAGTGGACTCAAAATTACATAATACCACTGTGGTACCATTACCATTTACCAGTCTGGGCAACCTGCTGAAATTGCCACAGGGATGCCACTGTGCCATGGTACTGCCACTGAGGCCAGAAACCTGACTGGGTTGACACCATTGTACTACCAGACTATCACTGGGTAGTACCATTGCACAATTTCAGACATACCCAGGTATTGCCATTGGTAGAACACTGTGTTGCCATTGCAACACATATGGTAAGGGAGAACCCACATGATTCGCTGAGGTGTCATTTCTCTTCAAACGTGGAGCAGGGGGCTGGTACCCAGGCAGGTCCCTCATTGATGGCTTTCTCTGTACAGTGGGGTAGTCTGGCAGGGCCAGTGTGGCAAGGTCCAGGCCGTATGGAGATGAAGGCAGATTCAGTCCAGTCGAGCTGGATACAGCTTCCAGCAAGCAGAACACAATTCACACAGTGGGGAACCAAACCACGACCCACTATAAGCACACAGCACATTTACATGTAAGGGATTCTACTATACCAGGCAAACCACTCTCCGGTCACAATCACAAAGTCTCTACACACACCGGGAGATTAGAGGTAGCTGGAAATCCTGAAAGGCTGATGCAGTCAGCAAATCTTCTGTCTTCTTCAGGTTGATCCTGGTCACAACTCAGTGGCTTACTTTTTTAATTTTTTATTTATTGAGATAATCAGTTTTACAACCTTTGAGTCAGAGACTGGTTTACAAAAGGTACCTCATCTCGGGGAGACAACAATTAAGTGAGGTTTTGGACAGAGGTTACATACAGGTGAGATACATATATCGTCGAGTTACATGCATCATTATATAAATACATGCATATGTTGAGTTACACGCATCATTATATAAACACAGTTGTTACAGTTGTTCAGTTGTACCATTGCCCAGTCATCCATGGAATCCAGAGGACTTAGGGGCTATTCAAGACAGGGTTATGTTCCACTACAGGCATTTACAGCACTGGCTGTCAATAATGTGTTGACGGAGGGCTATTTTGAACTGGCCAATCCCGGGATCTTTGTGATTCCCTCAGGAAGGGAGTTAAACCAGGCCGGAGCTTTATGATGAAAGGATCTTTGGCAGAGAGAGGTCCTTGTCCTGGGTACTAGGAAGGTGGCTTTGGTGGAGCTATGGGTTAGCGCAGGCTGGACGGCCATTTGCAGGGATGCGGAGACCCCTGGCGGGCATAACCCAGACAGGCACTTTTTAGCCAGTAGGCAGGTGTGGTATTTCAGCCGTTCCTCAAGAGTGAGTATGTTAGTGGCAGAGTATAGCAGGCAAGTGTGAGTTCTGCTATGGGTGCCGGTCAGGAACCTACAGGCTTTGTTAATAGAGGTTTGGACTTTAGACAGGGAGGAGGGGTCAGCTGCTGCGTATATTGGAAGTCCGTAGTCGGCCAGGGACAACACAGATGAGGTGATGGCTAATTTTAAGGCAGATTCTGGGAGGCAGTCTTTATGGTGGTAGAGGAGCCCAGTCCTGGAGTTCATGGCTGATGACAGGGCTTTTAGATGGGCGTGGAATGTAAAGCCTGCAACAAAAGTGATGCCCAGATACTTATATGTTGTTACCTGTTCAAGTGGAAGGCGCATGCTGGGGGGGGATGAGAAGGGGAGTATCCTTGGCGCTGTTTTGCCAATGTGCGAATAGCACTGACTTTGTTTTTTTCAGTTTCAGGACTAGCCGATGGTTACTGAACCATTTTTCAGCTTGGAAGAAAGTGCTTTGCAACGTGCATTGGAGTAGGAGTGGGTCTGAGTGTGATGCTAAGATCACTGCATCATCTTCATAGAGCAGTATTTTGTTGGAACAGGAGCTTGGGAGGGTGTTTAGGAAGAGACTGAAAGGGTGGGTCCAAGGATTGAGCCTTGTGGGACCCCTGAGAGTACTTGTAGGTTGATGGAGAGGGTCCTATTTAGCTTAACTCTTTGGGATCTGTTGTGCAGGTAGCTTGAGAACCAATTCAGGGGGCCAGATGAGAATCCCAGTTGGCTTAGGGAGTTTAACAGCAGGGGGTGACACATGGTGTCAAAGGCCTTGGATAGGTCAATGAAAACTGCCCCTGCAAGTTGACCATTATCAAGCGTAGAGTGTATATGGTGGGAGAATTCCAGAAGGGCAGTGGATGTGCTGTGGCCCAGATAAAACCCATGCTGCTCAGGATATAGGATGTCATATATAGATAGGTATTTTATGAGCTGTGTGGATACTATTTTTTCCAAGGCTTTGGAGAGGGAAGGGGAGGATGGAGATGGGCCTGTAGTTATTTGGTAGTGTTCAGTCCCCAGACTTATGGATGGGGGTGACTTCGGCCTGTTTCCATGCCTCCAGGAATTGGCCTAGGCATAGGGATCTATTTATGGCAATCGTGAGGGGGATTAGCATGACATCCAGCATGAGGTGGAGCATCCTGGAGTCAAGAGGGTCATTACTTGGGTTTTGTGAGGCGAGAGATTTTAGTAGAAAAGGTTTGGCATCATGGGGTGAGATCGTCCGGAAGCAGAATTGCGGCCAGGAGGTGTGAATGTGGGTGGGCGTGGGGACGGGGTCAAAGAATTGGGCAGAGAGAACTGCGCTTAAGTCCGTGAAAGTTTTATTAAGGCAGTCTGCGATACATGTTTGGTCCGGCGAGACTGCCCCATTTATGACAATCTGAGACGGAGGGGGGGAGCGGGTTTTGCCATTCAGTTCTTTAATGTTGTCCCAGAAGGCTCTGGCTGAGCCCCAGGAGAATGTCAAAGCAGCCTGATAATATTTAGCTTTCGCTCGTTTGATGGCCCAGATGCATTGGTTGTGGGCTGCCCTATAGGCTTGCCTGTCTGCCACTCTACCAGAGTCATTTGCCATGTGCCAAAGCTTGTCTCTCTGTTTTAGTTGCTGGATCAGTGCAGGGGATATCCATGCAGCAGCCCATTTTTTTGGTCTAGATGTGGTGATGGGGGCAAATAGGTCACAGGCATTGTAGAAGGCCTTAGCGAGATAAGTTAGAGCAGAATTTATGTCAGATGCACGGGTCATTGAGTCCAGTCGACTTGTGCGAGGTGGCGTTTGAGGTTGTCAAGACCTCTGGGGAGAAATCTGTGTCGAGGGGTGCTGCTGTACTCAGGGCTGAGTGTAGGGGAGGACCAGAAGCAGATGACAGGAGAGTGGTCGCTAAGTGAGTCCGCAAGGACTTTTACAGACTCCAACTTGTGTGGCCGATTAGAAAGAACTATGTCCAGGAGGGAGCTAGTTCCCTTCGCTTGGTTAAGTCTGGTGGGCTGAGTGACCATTTGAGACAGGTCAGGGCTGCAAGCTCATCCTTTATATTATCAGACGAGGTGCTGACCCAGTTGGTGTTTAGGTCTCCCAAGATTAGTTGTAGCCTTTTTGAGGTAGGTGGATAGATAGTCTAAGAGGAGTTGATCGCTAAATTTTTTGTACTCGGGTATGTAAGCTGTGGTTAGGTATAGGAGGCCACGACCAGGGTATGGGGTGATTTTTAGAGTAATGGCTTGTGCCCCATGGTTGAGCTCAGGGGTTGGGAGTGCATGACCTAGGACAGAGTCACGCAAGTAGATTGCACACCCCTCTCCGCGCTTGCCCATCCTATCAGCCCTGAACAGGGAGAAGCCTGGGAGAGAGACAGCTGAGTCAGGCGTAAGCTGGGAGAGCCAGGTTTCTACTAGCATAAGAATGTCACGGGGATATTGTGCAATCCAACATTGGAGAACTGCAGTTTTCTTGGGGAGACTACATATGTTCATAAAAGCAATTCAGAGACCTTTGCCAGAGGTGGGCTGAGGCATGGCAGAGTTGCCAGGCCCAGGGTTTGGGTGCACATTTCCTGAGAGCAGGAGCAGAAGGGCAATTAGGCGCCTCATAGGGTAGCGGTTGCTGTAGGTGGGGTGCTTTTGCAGCTGCCATGACATCATATGGGTGGTGCACGGGATGGGGAGAGAGAATAGTACCGGAGACGCTAGAGAGGAAAGTGACAATTTGTGATAGGGTTCATGGTACAGAGGGTTGTGTATTGGTGGGTGGGTGGGGTAGTGTGGTAGTCCAGTGTTCGGTATGGATTTGGGGGATGGACTGAGAGGTGGACAGGCAATAAGCTGTGAGTAAAACAGAGGTATTGTGTGTGGAGGGACTGAGAGTTTGGGCAGAGACACGTCAGTGGATGATATAAAGGGTTCAAGGTATACAGTGGGTGCTGTGGTAAGAGGAGTGCCAGCATAGCAAGGATCATGATTATGTGTGATTTTACAGTAGAGAGAATTGGTTTAGAGTGCAGGCTCCCTCTAGTGCTGGAGAAATATAACCTGCAAATGGAAAAGTTGGCTGATTGGTTCTGACACCCCATGTGATTATAGCTATATAAGGGAGTGCTGACCAAGGGTGGTAGTGGGGGCGGTGGGGAGCAGAACATGCAGCGTTCGGCGTGGCTAGACCTAGCACCAAGAGAGAACACTAGCTGTGTACAAGCCAGAAAAAAGGCACCAGTCCCAGGATTCAAAATTGTCCACAGTCAGGCTAACTCCCAATGGTCACGACTGCAGCAGGGCGTTTCAGGTATTTACCTAGCAGCAGAGCAGCTTCAGGGCTTTTCCTGTGGCAGGGAGGGCTTTGGTGAGTAGCCCTCGCGACCTCGGCTCCCTCGGGGAGGGGCTTGATCTGCAGTAGGGGAGAGAAGCACAGGTTAAGTAGGCAGGTAGAGGGTCCGGATTGGCGTTGGGAGGCGGGCAGGCTTGGGAAAAGGTGTTGTTGAGCTTCATTCTCACAAACTCGGATTCAGTCCGAACTAATTATCTTCTCTCTCTCAGGGACAGCAGGCAAGCATGCAGGCCAAAACTCAGGCCTTTCCATGGAGACTGTCTTGAGCTGTTGCTTCTTCAGCTCCCAACTTAGATCTGACTCAACTGCCAGCAAGTCTGGGACTTTCCCCAGAATCCAGAAGGTTTGGTTGGCTGATCTGTCTGTTAGTCACAACAAAGGCTCCCCCTTTGGGTGCAAAAGAGGTGCCAAAAGCCTAAAACTACAATTCCTACAGATTTTGACTCCAGACAGCTCCTGTAGTCTGGCTCCATTTTAGGTTCCACCAGTACTGATTGGTCCAATTTGGCATTCCAGAACCAAGATAGTGGAGATAAACAAAACAGTCCTTGCTGCAAAAAAGGCAGGTTAGACAAACTACATTAACATTATCATTCTAAATGATTTTCAGCAAAAAGTTACTCTTTCAACAGAGCTTCCTCTCAGATTACTTATGACTGCAATCCAGCCAGTTCTTAAAGAGACAGTACACAGAGGCTATACAGCACTCACTGGCAATCACATTTAAACTGCTAAAACGCAGGACACCAGCCTGGCAGTGAGCATTTAGGCAAGCTCAAGGAAGACTTTTTGGGAACCCCCATTTGTAGGGAGGTTACACACAGAAACATGGTACATAGAAAACCATAACTGGGACGTTAACATACCAGGGTACACAATCTAGAGGAGGGACAGGGATGGTAGAAGGGGAGGAGGAATAGCTTTCTACGTAAGGGAAGGGATCAAAGTAATCTAACTAAAGGGTAAACAGTGAGGAGAAGAGGCACTGTGGTCCATCCTGGAGATCGGAAAAGGCACCACAATCTGCATGGGGTTGTATATATATCCCCATCTCAGGGGGGAGGAACTGGACAAGGAAATGATGGAAGGCATCCTTAGGATGGCAGAGAAGAAAAAAAATGCTCACCATAGTAATCGTGTTTCTTCAAAGGGATAACTTATTATGATTACACTGATGCAGTCAGCCTCCTGAGTTGGCCTGCCAGGAAAGATGGAATTTCAAACTGCTGCCCTAACAACTGCTGCACTCTGAGTGCTTCAGATTTTTATGTAGCCTAACTGGGTATAAGACCCACTACCTAAAAATAATATTTTTATAAAATAATTTTTGTCCTCTTAGGTCAAAAAACATCCCAAGAAGCAAACCTAAAAATCTCAAGACCACAAGGAAACTGACTGGTTAACAAAAATTGAGTCTCTAACCTGACCTATATGAAAAAAACATCATAATGAGTGATTCCTTTGAAGAAATAAGATTACTATGGTGAATATTTTTTTCTTCTAACCCCAGGAATTACTCATTTTGATTAAACTGATGCAGACTACCAAACAGTACCTTTGTAGGTTGGGCAGAGAGCCTATTTAGGAAACAGGTTCTGCAGAACTGCTCTACCAAACTTGGCATCACTTCTGGATTGTAAATCCAGGCTGTAATGCTTTGTGAAGGTGTGTACTGTTTTCCATGTAGCTGCTTTGCAGATTTCCAGTAGTGGAATTGCTCTTGAAGCTGCCACTGAAGCAGCTGTGCCCCTGGTGGAATGTGCCCTCAGGCCCAGGGGAACCTTTTACCCACTTACTATAACACAACTGTATACATGGCACTATCCGACGAGCAATTGTACGTTTTGTGGCAGCTCTGCACTTACCTACCTCACCATAGGGAAGAAAGAATTGTGTTTGACTTGGTCTGTAAGACTTGGTTCTGTCAATACAGTGGCAAATTGCCCTTTTGACATCAAGGGAGTGAAGCCTCCTTTGTGGAGAACGGGAGTTCTCTGTAAAAAAGACCGGTAAAGTGATGGACTGATCTAAGTGACAATCAGACACCTCTTTGGAGAGGAATTTTCTATTGGTCCTGAGGACCACTTTATCCCTGAGGAATGAAATGTAGTTCCCATCTGTGCACAGGGCTTGTAACTCACTGATCCTTCTGGCTGAAGTAATAGCAACCAGAAACAGTTTTCAAAGTGATACTCTTTAAATCTGCAGTTGCCATGGGCTCGAATGGTGCACCCATGAGCTTAGCAATGCAGATATTCAGATTCCAGGCCAGAACGGTTCCCTCAGGGAGGGGTGCAGAAGGTTGAGGCCTTTGAAGTATTTCCTGAAGACTGGATGAGAGGCCATGGATCTCTCTTTACCAGCTGACAGGTAAGCGAGACAAGCCAAGTGGACCTTGAGGGTTGAAGGCTTCAAGCCTAGAGAATGTAAGTGTGTTAGGTAATCCAGGCGATTGGGCCAAGTCAGGCCCTGGATGGGTCAGTACCACTTACCTGCACACCATATGGAAAACCTCTTCCACTTAGAAGAATATGTTTTCTTAGTGGAAGGTTTCCTGAACCCCAAATACTGTCAGCACCTATTCTGACAGTTTGAGGTTAGCAAATTCTAAGTCCTCAAGAGCCAGGCCTTGAGCCTCAGTGATCTGAGGTTGGGATACAATATCCTGCACTGAGAGGAGGTTAGCAGGTTGTGCCTCCTGGGCAGATGAATTGGGGGGATTACTAATAGAGTCAACAGGAGTGAATACCAGTGTTGCCTCGCCCAGTCTGGTTCCACCAGTATCATTGTTGCTGGTTGGGACCTCAGTTCCAGTAGGGTCCTGAATATTACTGGCAAAGGAGGGAAGGCATACAGAAACTTCCCTGTCCAGTCCAAGGCCATCACATCCAGGGGAAGTATGCTCCTGAGAGGAGGCCTGCAACAGTACACTGGTAACGTGATTTTCTGTAGAGCCAAAGAGATCCACCTCTAGAGTGCTCCACCTCCTGAATATTGCACTGAGTATCTGAGGATTCAGACACCACTCATGGTGGTCCTGACTTATACTTCTGAGGGAGTCTGCCAGTACATTGTCCTTCCCTGGAAGATGTATAGCTGATAGGGATACTTCAATGGAGTAAGCCAGAGACCACAGCCTCATCGCTTCTGTGCATGGTGGGCTGACCTGGTTCCTCCCTGTTGGTAGGTGTAGTACATAGTTGTGGTGTTGTCTGTTCTGACCTGCACTGCTTTGTTTTGGAGATGTGGGGCAAATGCCTGTAGGACTAGGTATACCGCCCTGAGCTCCAGTAGATTTATATGCAACAGGAACTCTTGAGGAGACCATTTACCACTTTCTGTGTAATCCAACATGTGTGCTCCCCAACCCAAAAGGGAGGCATCTGTTGTAAGAAATAAGGAAGGCTGTTCCTTTATGAAAGGCACACCTACCCGAACATTGTGCTCATCTAGCCACTACTGCAGTGCCTGTGCAGGCTGTGGGTGACTGGAAACAGTCTGGACTGTGGGTCTGTCCTCTGTGACCAGTATTGTCTCAGGCGAAACTGGATGTCTCTGATTTGAAATCTGGAACCTGGCACCACATGGTGGCACTGCCATGTGACACAGATGTTTGGGTTTTCCTTGCACAAATGAGTTTGCAATCTGTAGAATGTTGTTTACCCCGTCCTGAGACAGAAAAGCTCTGCCCAGACTGCTGTCTAGTTCTGCACCAATGAACTCTAGAACTTAAACCTGTATTTGCTGAGACTTCTGCTCATTTATGAGAAAACCCAGGGACTCCAGAGTAGATTTTGTTAGCACTAGGGCTTGCTCTGTATGCTGCAGATGAGCCCACTGCTAACCAGTCATCCAGGTAGGGGAAGACTGTCACCCCCTGTTTTCTCAGAAACTTTA
The DNA here is from genome assembly GCA_016271365.2 of Neoceratodus forsteri. Taxonomy (NCBI): domain Eukaryota; kingdom Metazoa; phylum Chordata; order Ceratodontiformes; family Ceratodontidae; genus Neoceratodus; species Neoceratodus forsteri. The sequence goes on from JADMNL010000026.1 coordinate 358,683,963, forward strand.
CTGCCACAGCCAGACACTTTATAAAGCCCTTGGGGCAGAAGTTAGGCCAAATGGAAGTGCTGCAAACTGATAATGACCTGAGGCCAGCCTGAATCTCAAGTACTTTCTATGAACTGGTCTGATAGGGACGTGAAAGTAAGCATCTCTTAAGTCTAGGAAGGCTAGCCAGTCTCCCTTTTGTAAAGTGGGAATGACTATTACAAGAGTGACCATTTTGAATTTTGGCTTCAGAATGTGCCTGTTTAGAAATCTTAGATCTGGCCGGGCCATCTGCACAGCGGTTGGATTTCCACTTGTGATGCCAGCGATCCGGGTTCGGGATGGACCTGGGTCATTGGAAGGCATGCTGGGGGAAGAAGGATCAAGTATCCTCAGGACTGCTCTCCTTCTCCAGGAGGGAGGGGGGTTGAGTGTTCGGCATACAAGTGGCACCCAGCGGAGGCCAGGTTCACCACAATGCACCAACGCTGTCAAGAATTCAGGGCAGGGTGGATGCTGGCCATCATTGCATGTCCCCACGCTGCCTACAGGGAAAAAATGTTGCTGGGTCATCTCCATGGCACCCTTCCCTCTGGGCCCCGATTAGCCTCTGCTACCAATTCTCCCAACCAGATACTTGCAGTGCAGAGCTGGTAGTGGAACAGCTCTGCAACCCCGCCCTCTGGGGGTAAGCCAGGGGTGACTATGGAGAGCTCGGTGATCACTGGAGGTGGGTGTACAGAGGGGCCATGACCAAGGGCTGAGTTACCAATGACGCCAGCAGGGAAAAAGCATAATCAGTGAAAAAAAAGAGATCTTATAATCAGGATAGGTTGCCAATCCCCATTTTTCTTTCTTTTGAGGAAATATCTGGAGTAAAAGCCTTTGCCTCTCTGGTTTGGGGGTACTGGCTCCACTGCTTTGATTGCCAGAAGATATTTCACCTCTGCTTCCAGTAGACTTCTGTCTGTAGAAGTAACTGAATCAAATGTTCTTGTTCTCAGCTTGGGGAATGATTTGAAGCTGAGTGCCAGACCCTGGCTCATTGCCTGCAGGACCCACTTATCTATGGTACATTATTTACAGCAGGATAAGTGACGAAGTGTAAATAAGTGCAAGACATGGGAACTCACCAGACACTGTTGAGAGTGAGTACATGAAACATGTATTGAGGGAAGCTCATTGTTTGTATTAAACAGGGAGCAGAGGGTTGCTTCTGACCCTTTGTTCCCTCTCCCTGAAAATGTGTCTTGGCTTAGAGTGCCTTTCCTAGTTACCAAATTTCAAATGAATAAATCAATCAATAACTATTGATAATAGGCCTGAATACCTGGGATGACAATGGCTGGGGATGTACTTTACTATTCCTCAAAAAGTAAACATTGAAGTGCTCCACTCCAACACAAAATAAGATTCATTAGTAAAAGCAACTATTTCGATTGACATTTTGGCTCAAGAACAAAAACAAATAAAAACACCTGCCAAGGGAGCTGCCAGTTGCTAACATGATGCTGTCAGTGTTCTAAACTCCTGGTTGGACCCTTTCTGTGATGTCATTAGATATGTGAGGTAATAACTGCGTGGCTATGGTAACAGAAAGAAGATGCTACCAAACAGAACTGGAAAGCCTCTGTTTCAAAAGTATTTTTTCAGTTCACTTGTGCTATTTACACTGCGAGTTTCTAGCAAATTGGTCTTAGTCCTGCTCTTTCTAATGTTAGCGCTCTTGCACAGCCAACTTCGTGGGACAGTGCAGCTTTAGAGGCACATCTAAGAAAAGGTCAGCTGCAATCCGAGCAAAGCTTGTCAGATACAGCAGTCCTTTTCTTGCCATGCTCACCGCCATTATGTTCATGGCGGGACACTGGCTTAGAACTGCCGACTTCAGGGTGCCAAATCCCCTGTCGGCTGGCCCTGCCCCTGTGAATGTGTGCCAACAGGGGGCCCTCCCCACGTCGGCATAAAGAACCCCCATTGTTTAATGCCGGGGTGCCCAATCCCCCCTCAGATGTGCGCCCCCTTCTTTGTGTGCTGATGGGGTGCCCAATCCCCATCGGCATAATGCCCCTGTGTTGTTTGCCGATGGTGCCAATCCTAATAGAAGCATAAATGCCCTGTGTTTTGCCGATGAGGTGCCCAATACCCTGTCAGTTACAGACTCCCCAAACAGCTTATTGGTGGCCACTGAGAGCTCCTCCAGCATGCCAAATGCCCTGCAAAACAAAACTGTCCCGCAATGTTTTTTTCTGTATTTTAACCTGTAAAACGAAAACGGTCCCTTGTAGTCTCCGTGCCCCCCTCCTCCCACTTACACCCACCTTCTGTGCATCCTGCCTCCCCACACTCCTCCCACCCTATACTTACCTCCAGAGTCCAGCGCGATGATCTTCGGTGGACCGGGAGCAATCTGCACTCTTTCAAAGCGAACCACGAACTGAGGAAATGTCGTAAGCTGTATAATGTAATAGATAGGGTTTTTCAACGTTGCTGCATATCTCAGGCATTTTTGTGAATTTTAGCTCAGAATTTTCAACATGGGTTTTTGGACCCCTTCTCATGAGTTCTTGCACTGTCATGGCGTTATTTGGTCCTGAAAGGTGATTTTGCAGTCACTGCGTGGAATCACCTTTCAGAACTCATGTCGAAATGACGGTGCCACTGTTCATGATGGGGCTCTCAAAACCCCATGTGCAAATTTGGTGGGAAAAATCCAAAACATGACTGCCTTACGAGAGTGTGTGGCAACTGCACAACGCACACTTGTAAGTTAGCGAATTTGCAGTATTTTTATGCCAGATTCTCAAATTGGCATTTTACCACACTTTCTTGCGAACCATACAGCTGTCATTTTTTACATCCAGGACAAAATGTGTTTTTGCACTTCCAGCACAGAATAGCGCGGCTGTGGTGCGAAATCAGTGCTCGGGACACATTACGAAAATGACAGTGACACTGTTCATGAGCAGATATCCTAAAATGCCTGTGTTGAAAATTTGATGACAATACCCCAAAAAGTGAATGTTTTATGAGCGTATGCAGCAACTGCGCAATGCACGCTTGCACGTTAATGCACTCGCACTATTTTCATGTCAGATTCTCAACATTGGCATTTTACCACACCTTCTTGTGAACTGTATAGCTGTCATTTTCACATCCTGGCCAAATGTGTTTTCGCGACTTCCATAGAATAGTATGGCCGCTGTGCGAAATCAGTGTTCGGGACACATTTCAAAAATGACAGTAACACTGTTCATGAGCAGACATCCTAAAATGCCTATGTTTAAAATTTGTTGACAATACTCCGTAAAATGACTGTTTTACGAAGTGCATAGCAACTGCAAAACACACGCTCGTAACTTAGCACAGTCGCAATATTTTCATACCAGATTCTGAGATTTGGCATTTTACTACACCTTCCTGTGAAGTGTACAGCTGTCATTTTTCAAATCCTTGCTAAATGTGTTTTCGCACTTTTGGCATAGAATAGCGTGGTCGCTGTGGGAAATAAGTGTTCAGGACAAATTACGAAAATGACAGTGACACTGTTCATGAGCAGAGGCCCTAAAATGCCAGTGTTGAAAATTTGGTTACAATACTCCATAAAATGACTGTGTTACGAGCATCCATCATGCAGTTTGCATGCACGCACGTACATTCGCAAACTTCTAATATTCTCACTCCAGATTTTCTACAGTGCCATTGTTCTGCACCTCCTAATGAACAGTACAGCTGTCATTTTTCACACCCTGACCAAAACCTGTTTTCGCAGTTCCGGTGCAGAATAGCATGCTCACTGTGGAAAGCCCGTGTTCGAGACACATGATGAAAATGACAGTGACACTGTTCATTAGCACATGCCCTAAACTGCCTATGTTGAAAATTTGGGAACAAAAGTCAATAAAATGAGTGTTTATGAGCGCAGCATTGCACAGTTTGCACGCACGCCGCCAGACTTCATGAATTTGTAATACTTTCACTCCAGCTGTTCATCACTTGCATTTTTCCACACCTCCTTATGAACACTGCAGCTGCCTGAAATGTGTTTTTGCACGTCCGGCGCAGAATTGCACGCCCGCTGTGCAAAATCATTTTTTGGGACAGTTTGATGAAATGACAGTGACACTATTCATGAGCAGAAGTCCTAAAATACCTATGTTGAAAATTTGGTGCCGAAACTCCATACAATGACTTTGTTGCAAGCGTGCATTGTGCAGTTTCCATGCACCCTCGTAACTTGTCAATCTGATAATATTTTCATGCCACATTTTCACCACTGCCATTTGTGTACATCTCTTATTAACAGTCTAGCTGCCATTTTTCACAGCCTGCCCAAAACGTGTTTCCACAGCTGTGGCACACAATGGTGTGCTCGCTGTGCAAAATCACCTTTTGAGACACATTCACAAAATCACAGCACTATGCATCTCTAGCTATGCCACTCCCACTGCCAATGCCAGCGCGACAACATTCGGCATTGACAAATGCTTGTTTAAACTGTTATACATTGGTGAAGTAAAACAATAAAAACATGGGAGGCAGATATAGCTGTGTGGCGCAAACAGAACCAGAAGACGGTTGCTGTGGTTGGAGCAGAAGGAAAACATTTAGAGCAAAATCAGCTCCTTCTTCAGAACAGTCTATGCCAAACCTGGGAGTAGTCCATAGAAAGAAATACAAGAAAAAGGTTTTCAATAGTTGTCCTCCAAACACCCCGAAAGTGGTCAGGTAAGCCACAAGAAAAAATTACTCACCTTAGTAATGTTGTTTCTTCTAATGGAGTCCTGCTATATTATGACTATTGCAGTTTGTCCCACCATTAGAACTGCTCCGGAGGTGAAAGAGTTAACTTCCATGCCAGGCATGGAACTTGGAGCACGAGCTCGGTTTGAGAAGCTCTGTCTGGAAGATTTCAAACTGAAACTGTCAGATCTTTATGAGCAAAACTCACTAAGGTTCTGTGTGGAAGCTGTAACCTACACTAGCCAACTGGCTACTTAAATATTAACACATTTTCCTAGTCTCAACACTAAGACTCAAGTCAGGGGATCAGAAAATTAAAATAAGATGAAATAAGATAAGATAATATAAAACACAACACCCAAACACCCCAAAAAGAAGGGGTGGAAACAAAAAATGGGCATCAAAAAAGTGCCAACACTGGAATGCCCACCCCATACCCCAAGTAGAGGTTCTGACAGGGGCAGGCGGGGGTCATAATATAGCAAGACTCCATTAGAAGAAACAACATTACTAAGGTGAGTAATTTTTCTTCAAACAACATGAAGTCTTGCTATATTATGACAATACAGAATACACAGCAGTACCTCCATGGAGGAGGACAGAACCTACTTAGGGAATAGGCTCTGAACACGCTGCTGTGCCAACCAAACATCCCTCCTGGCCTGGATATCCGGGTAATGCTTGGTGAAGCATAATACGTTTTCCAAGTAGCTGTTGACATATCTCTAAGATAGGGATGTCTCTGGCAGCAGCTAGAGACACAGCGTACCTCTGGTAGAGTGAGCCTCAGGCCTGAAGGGGAACCTTTCCCAGTTTTGATAGCAATGTGGATAAGAGACAATCCACCTGGCAATGGTTCTCTTAGGCAGGTTTCCTTTTCCACTCTCACCATAAGTGAGAAATAGTTGAGGGATTCGAACCTGTGACCCTTGGTACATCTATATAGTAACTTAGGGCCCTCTTAACATCTAAGCTGTGCAACCTCCTCTCACCAGAGGAGGAATGATCAGTGAAGAAAACTGGAAGGGAGATAGATTGATTAAGGTGGAAATCTGAAACCACCTTAGGCAAAAACTTCCTGTTAGTCCTGAGGACTACCTTATCCCTGTGAAAGGAAATAAAGTCAATCTCCACTGACAAAGCTTGTAACTCACTTATGCGCCTGGCAGAAGTGATGCTACTAGAAAACAGTTTTCCAAATCAAGTACTTAAGCTCTGCAGAAGACAGAGGTTCAAAGAGTTGCATCAGCTGAGCAATGCAAACATTAAGATCCCAGGCAGGAGCAGGGGCCCTGAAAGGTGGATTAGTATGAGTAATCTTTGAAAACTTGGAAAATACAGGGTGAGTGGAAAGAGAAGAGGACTTTCCTGCTGAAATAAAAGCAGACACAGCTAAATGCACTTTCAGGGTAGCTGGTCTCAGTCCCAAAGAATTAAGATGGACCATATAGTCCAAAACAATGGGCAAATCAGCAGATTCAGAAATATGCTTTAAGAACACCATATGGAAAACCTTTTCCATTTAGAGTTATAAGTAGCCCTAGTGGAAGGCTTTCTAGAAGCTTTCAGGATTTCAAGAACACCTGAGAAAGGTGTAGGTCAGCAATTCTAACTCCTCAAGAGCCAGGCCTTGAGGTTGATGGATTTGAGATTCGATACCAAACTCTCCCTGGGCACAAGTTAACAGGTTGTGGTTCCTGGGGAGAAACAGAGAAGATGGACTGCTAAGGACAGAAGGTGGAGTACCAGGGCTGCCTGGCCCAGTCTGGAGCAATCAGGATCATCTTGTAGGGCTGGGATCTGATTTGACGCACTCTTGAACAGGAGAGGAAGGGGGAAAGGCATAGAAACTTCCCTTCCCAATCGAGGAGAAAGGCATCCAGGGGACTGGGCCCATCACTGGGGCCTGCAACAAAACAGTGGAAGTTGGTGATTGTCTGGGGCTGCAAAAGATCTATCTGAGGGTGCCCCATCTGGCAAAAACTATTCCCAGTACTCGGGGATCCAGTGACCATTCGCAGATGGCCCTGGGAAATCCTGCTGAGGGCATCTGCCAGGACATTGTCCTTGCCTGGAGGTGAACTGCTATGAGAGTGTTCAGGGAATAAGCCAGAGACCACAACTTCATTGCCTCGGTGCACAAGGCCAAAGACCGAGTGCCCCTGTGTTTGTTGATGTACCACATTGTAGTGGTGTTGTCTGTTCTGACTTGTACCACTTTGTTCTGAACAGATGCAGAAAAACCTGAAGTGCTAGAAAAACAGCTCTGAGTTCCAGCAGATTGATGTGGAGCAGAGATTCCTGGGGACACACTCCTGGGTGGAGAGGTCACCCATGTGAGCTCCCCATCCCAGAAGGAGACGATCTGTAGGGTCAAGGGTGAGATAGAGGGATGAAGGGGACCCCTAGTCTCAGTTGCTCTGATCCTGCCACCACTGAAGGGCCTGGATCAGGGTTGGACACTAGGATCTGGATGGGGATCTTTTCTTTGAGACCAAAGGCTCTCAAGTGGAACTGAATCTCCCTCATCTGAAAATCTTGCTCCTTACCACAGCTATGGAAACAGCCATGTGTCCTAGAGCTGTAGGAAGTGCCTTGCTGAGTGAGACCTGCAAAGTGAAGGAGGAGCCAGACCACTAGGTTCTTTACCTCTTCTAGGGGAAGGCTCTGACCTGCTTTGTGTCAATTCTGCACCATAAAGGTGAGTACCTGGACAGGTTTCCAGATCTGACTTTGGAAGATTGAGGAAAAGCCGAGAGGTGAGCAGCTGCTGGGTAACTTGCAGGTGTATCCTCAGCCTGGTCCAGACTGTCCTACAATGAGCCAGTCATCTAGGCTGGAAGATGGCAATCTTTTGCCTTCTTAAATGAGCAACTGCTACTGCCAGGCATTTGTGAATACCCATGAGGCAGAAGTGAGGCAGAGGCATTATCTAAATTGGTAATGGCCAAGGGCGAGTTCAGATCTGAGGTACTTTCAGTGGGGCTTCTGATAAGAACATGGAAGTAGGCATCCTTGAGGTCAGGGAAGCTACCAGTCCCTGGCCTTAGAAGGTAAAATCATTGCCAGAGTCACCATTTTGAATTTGGTTTTTAAAGGTGCCATTGTTGAGATATCTTAGGTCCAGGAATGGGCCGCCATTCTCCTGACCTTTGGGGTGAAATACCTACAGTACAGACCCTTGCCCTGGTGTGGGGAGAAACCCTGCACAGCTCTGAGGCCAGGAGGTTGAGACTTCTGTTTCCCAAAGCAAAAAGTCTCCTAGGGGTTTGCAGATGGAAAAGATCTGATTCCCATCTTGGAATTTTTGGAAGCTGGGGAACAGACCCTGACTTGCCGGGACCTTGTGGTAATATGGAGCTCTGGTCCTGAGCAAGTAAGCCAGCCTATACTACAGGTAATGGAGAACCAGCCTGGGCACCCCATCCAGGTGCCTGTTTGCAGGAGCTTTAGGCTGAGGGGGCAGGTCTGCTTGCCCCGTCTGCCTCTCCTCTGAAACCCCTCAGGCATAAGCCGAAGAGGAGGCCTGGGTTTGGTAAAAGGCTTGTGAAAGGCCTGCCTCACCCCTGGGGTCTGCCTCTGAGGTGACACCACTCCTTCCAACTGCACTCCTATAAGTGGTTTATGAGTCATCCATTTTCTTCATATAATTCTATGTCTGCTCCCAAACAGAATTTCCCTACCTACAGGAAAATCCATAGCCTTAGTCTGGTATCCTGTGACCAACTAGTACACCTGAGCCAAGCCCAATCTCTGAGCCACAGATGTAGCTATGACTGTAGGATACATCATTAGAATCCACAACAACATGGGTGCATGGATGCCTCAATACCATCAACAACCGCCTGCTCCACCTCCTTTAGCAAGCTGGCCAGAGGCCTGTTTGGCCAAAAGCCATGACAGTGTCCCAAGTAGATTTTTGTATCTTGCCACATAAGACATGTAATTTGCTTGTCTGAGTCCCATGTTGACGCTGCCATAATAGGTTTTAGCATGGCATCAATCTTCCTGAGTCCTTGTCAGGAGGATGTGAAGTCAGAGAATATTAGCCTTATCACAGGCTGCAGCCTGAACTACCCAACATGACTACATTGCTGTAGAAAGAAATTCTGTATCAGGACCCCTGACAAAGTGTGCCCGCACCTCCCATCCATCTTTTTGTCCACAGGAAGCTACAGAATTAGGAGCTTTAAAGTTTTATTGTTTGTTTCTAAATGATTCACAGTAAAGGAATAGACAATCTCCTGGACTCTAGGATATCCCATTTCCACAAAGTCAGGTTCCTCTTGCTCATCCACAGCTTCCTCCAATGGGAACTGGAGGGTTTCAACAACCTTTTATAAAACAGAAAATGAAGGAGACTCAGAAAGCATAGGGGAGATTCTAAAAGGTCTATCTGGAGAGATGTCGGTTCAATGGGCACATCCGAGCTCTCAAAGTCACATTCACCTGTTCATAATCATCCTCCCCTCTGGTTCTATAAAACTCTTCTATATCATGTTCTTGAACCAATGTGAACCGGCCAACCAACCTTTTGCCAGACAGTGGCCATTCGGACAGACCAACAAGTGACTGAACTAATTTGTATTACTTTAGCTATCTCTCTGCAGCAGTTGGAGAAGGAATTTTGACTCCACACCTGCCCATTTTCTAGTTTCTTTGCTGGAACTGGCTCCTCAAACAGCCTACGTTGCCAAAGTCTAACGCCTGGTCAAGGCACTCCCTCCAGTTCGGTGGGCACCAAACCGGGCTGTCCATCCAGGTCAGCGGACTTTTTGGCCTCTCGTTCCCTAGGCCTACCAACTCTCTTATCAGGGTAGCTGCAGGAAGTTCTTAAATCTGGCAGTTTGAATTAAGGTGGTCAAACCCCAGACAATATACACATGTGGTGTGTGGGTCAGCCTTGGCAAGGCTTCCCCACGAACACTGATGCTAAACCAATGGGCCAGTTTTCTTTGGGTTTCTCCAGACATATGCCAGCCTAACCAAAAACGCGCACTTTTAATGGCAGTGCCAGGCAAGACAACAGCCGGTTTCAACCGTGTCGCGAGTCCTGGAAAAAAGCGTATGAAATCTGGTTTTAGAACCAGATAAGAACCAGAACTGCACTCTAAAAGCTTTCAAATGCTTGAGAACAAAGTTTTAAAACAACCTGATGGTTGAACCGAGACGATAAACATTACAAATTCCACACAGAAATAAACCTGTCTATGCCTGATACCACAGACAGAGCTTGAACCGATCAGTTTTCGGTTAAAATAATAATACGCGAAGTTGAATTTAACCGAGAAAATACTGTTTAAACTGAGAAATGAACCGAGCAGTAGGAGGGAATCTCCGGGCGACTGATCAGTGGTGAGTAAAGAAATCTGACAGTTTCAGTTTGAAATCTTCCAGACAGAGCTTCTCAAACCGAGCTCGCGCTCCAAGTTCCATGCCTGGCATGGAAGTTAACTCTTTCACCTCCGGAGCAGTTCTAATGGTGGGACAAACTGCAATAGTCATAATATAGCAAGACTTCATGTTGTTTGAATGACACACGAGTACTCTGAAAGTAGTATACCAGTCTGCCACTTTTTGGCCACTGATCAAGTCCTTAGAATCAAATGTGACCAGGCACTAGTAAGATCATACTCAGGGTACTGTGAAAAATTATTGTCACAATAGTATAAAAAGCATTTGTCAATGCCGAATGTTGATTGCGTTGCTCTGTTGAGCTCGCTCACTGCCCCTCTGTCACTCACTCAATCTGTTTCTCCCGGTGCTGCAGGCTGTTCTTTAGTACTGGGCTCCTGCTTGCGTTGGCAGCTTTTTCTGCCCACTAAGAAATCCACAGCTGTCCCAACGGAGCTACATTGAGGTGGCTCACTCCCCCTCTCTCACCCGCTCATTCTGTTTCTCCTGGTGCTGCAGACTGCCTTTTTGTACTGGACTCCTGCCTCTGTTGGTGGCTTTATCTGTCCACAAAGAAATGTGCAGCAGTCCTGACACAGGTCTGTTGAGCCAGCTCACTCCCCCTCTCTCACTCACCAATTCCGTTTCTGATGGCACTGCAGGCTGGCCTTTTGTACTGGGCTTCTGCCTGCATTGCCACCTCTTTCTGCCAACAAAGAAATCCACAGCAGTCACAATAGAGCTCCGTTAAGCTCACTCACTCCCCCTGTCTCACTCACTCATTATGTTTCTCCTGGAGCTGTAGGCTGCCCTTTTGTACTGGACTCCTGCCTGCATTGGTACCTTTTTCTGCCCACAAAGAAATCTGCAGCTGTCCCAATAGACCTCCGTTGAGGTCGCTTACTCCCAGTGTCTCACTCACTCATTCTGTTTCTCCTGGTGCTGCAGGCTGCCCTTTTGTACTGGGAGTCTGCCTCTGTTGGTACCTTTTTCTGCCCACGAAGAAATCTGCAGCAGTCCCGACAAAGTTCCATTGAGCTCGCTCACTCCCATTGTCTCACTCCCTCATTCCGTTTCTGCTGGCGCTGCAGGCTGCCCTTTTCTATTGGGCTCCTTCCTGCATTGCTGCCTTCTTCTGCTCACAAAGAAATCTGCAGCAGTCCCAACAGAGCTCTGTTGAGCTCACTCACTCCCCTTCCCTCACTCACTCATTCTGTGTCTCCCACCGTTGCAGGCTGCTCTTTTGTACTGAGCTCCTGCATTGTCACCTTTGTCTATCCACAAAGAAATCTTCAGCAGTCCCGACAGAGCTCCGTTGAGGTCGCTCAGTCTCCCTCTCTCACACGCTCATTCTGTTTGTCCTGGTGCTGCAAGCTGCCCTTTTCTACTGGGATCCTGCCTGCATTGGCTCCTTTTTCTGCCCACAAAGAAATCCCAAGCAGTCCTGACAGAGCTCTGTTGAGCTCACTCAGTCCTCAATCTCACTTGCACGTACTGTTTCTCCCACTGCTGCAGGCTGGCCTTTTACTGGGCTCCTGCCTGCAATGTTGCCTTTTTCTGCCCACAAAGAAATCCGCAGCAATCCTGACAGCGCTTTTCTTATTAAGCAGCTCTGTAACTTCTACACTACCACTGCCAATGCCAGCAAGCAAACATTCGGCATTGACAAATGCTTGTCTTAATCTGTCCGAACAGTGATTTTCCACAGCAACTGCTCCATTCTGCACTGGAACTGCGAAAACATATTTCAGCCAGGATGGGGAAAATGACAGCTGTACTGTTCATAAGTAGGTGTGGGAAAATGGCAATGTTAAAAATCTGGAATGAAAATATTACAAATGTGCGAAGTTACCAGCGTGGTGCAAACTGTGCAATGCACACTTGTAACACAGTTATTTAATGGAGTATTGGCACCAGATTTTCAGTATAGGCATTTTAGGACCTCTACTCATAAACAGTGTCACTGTCATTTTCTTAATCTGTCCTGAACACTAATTTCCCACAGCGACCACGCTATTCTGCACTGGAAGTGCGGAAACAGATTTTAGCCAGGATATGAACAATGACAGCTGTCTGTTCACAAGGAGGTGTGAAAAATTGCCAGTGTTGAAAATCTGGCATGAAAATATTGCAAATTCGAGAGTTGTGAGTCTGCATAGCAATTGTGCAACACATGCTAAATGAAAACAGTCATTTTGAGATGTTTCCACCAAACTTGCAACATAAGCTTTTTGAGACCCGCCTCATGAACACTTGCACTGTTGTTTTTTCTCAGCCCAAAGCGTGATTCTGTGCAGTGACTGTGAAGTCACCTTTCAGGGCCGACTAACGCCATGACAGTTCCAGAATTCATGAGGAGGGGTCCCAAAAAACTCATGTTCAAAATCTGGTGCCAAAATTCCAAAAAATGACTGAGATATGCATTAAGGTTGGAAAAAAAAACATTTATTCCATTATACAGCTTACCAGCTTTTCCACGGTTCACCATCGGCTTTGAAGAGTGCAGATGTGGTCCCGGTCCACCGAAGATCGTCAAGGGAAGCACCAGAGGTAAGTATGGGGAGGTGGGGTTTGGGTAGGCAGGGTCTGCAGTGGGTGGGCACGGGTTGTGGGAGGGGGCTGGGAGACCACCAGGGGACAGTTTCCTTTTTTACAGGTAAAAAAAAAACATTGTGGGACCATTTTTTATTTTACAGGGCCATGTGGGATGCTGGGGTGGGCTCCCAGTGTGCTACCAGAGTCTTTCTTTTGGGAGGGCAAGCTGTAGCCGACAAGGGATTGGGCACCAACTTCGGCACACAAAAGGTGGAGTGACATTATGCCAACAAGGATTGGGCACCCTGTTGGCAGACAATATAAGTGGGGGGGTTACATAATGCCAGCAGGGAGTGGGTCCCCCATCGGCAACATAAACATTGGAGCACTGAAGCTGATAGGTCTTGGGGCCCCTGTCGGCAAATAAACATGGTGGGGGGGTAATATTGTTTGTGAACATGGCGGCAAACTGCCGCCGTGCTCTAAACAATATCAATCAGCTCATGATCCAGCCCCTGCAATGACGGTCCTCCTCATTGCAGCGAATAACTACGCTGCAATGATGAGGCAGCCCCTGATTGCAGTGGCTAAATTTTTACAAGTTGGTGGCTGGCAGAACTAGTGTCAGCAGCAGCGTGCCATGACATTGGGGAATGCTAGACAAGCCTTTAAAGGCTGGGGTGCATTGGCCAAAACAGTGCCGCGCCTCAACAACCTGCTTGTGGAGAAAGCTGCCGCAATATGTGTCTTGCGCATGTGTGCAATCAACATCAAAAGAATATTGTGATAATTAGTAGCATCCAGCAGAGAGATAACATGATCAGCAATATTGTGCTTGAGTATCTTTTCCAGTTAATTATAAGATTACTTTATTATTTCATGGGATTAACCAAGTTAATTTTCAAGTTCTCTAAAGGATCAAAAATGTCAGGTTAACAAGGTTCTTGTCCTAGATTACTCTTGTTTTTAAAATGACATTTACAGATTATAGACAAATTATTAATTGCCATGTCTGAATGTTTTATGATCATTTTCTGTTGTAATTCATTGTGTCTTATTTAAATACAAATAAAACCATATTGATAAATAAAAACAAGGGACTGGGAGGTTCAGTTTTGGGGAATGGTAAGATAGGTTTGAAATGATGATGTTAGTGGAGACCTATGGATCCACTTATGCCAGTAGTGCTATTTTGGGTTAGCCGGTATGGTCATGTATTGTGCTTGGGGGTTTCACCCCACAATCCCCATGTTAAAGCAAAAAAGTTGGGGGAGGGGACCCCAACTGAAACAAATTGATATAAAAACACCATATGACAATACCAATTAACACTAAGTAGCAGAACCAGTGTAGCACACCTCTGAGATGCAATGCTACGATAGTATTACTCTGCTGAGTAGCTCAGCGCTACACTAATCATAGAACTAATAATAGTGTTAGTAGTTCTATGATGTTAATAGCCACTACTAACATCAGTGGTCCATAGAGCTTCACTAACGCCAAAATGATTCCCTTTCAAACAAGCGTTTGTCAATGCCGAATGTTTGCTTGCTGGTATTAGCATTGGAAATCCAGGAGTTAGATGCAGAGTAGGAATGGCTGTGAAGTATTGAACATCATGCCAAGCCCACCTCCAATCTGCAGAGATGAACCGGCATTGGGGTATACATTTGGGTTGTTGCCCATAACGTTCATGCCATTTCACCTCACCCTATCCTGCGGACACCAGACAAGTGTTGAGGTGTGCCTTGGGGTGTTCAGCTTTATAGTCACCCCCACTCCATAAGGACCTACACTGCAATGGGTGGTATAGGAGAATGGGTGAACTCCTGGGCTGAAGAATCCAAGGCACACCTCAATGCCTGTCATTGGCTGGTGGGTGGGGGGGAATGGCATGAGCATTATAGTCGGCAATCCAAAGGCACACCCCTGATGCCTGTCAGTCTGTACAGGAGGGGACATTGTGGTTAGAAACCCTAATGCCCAGGGTGTTTATTGGTATTTGCATTACACATTTTCAACATAGCCTGTCTGTGACCCCCACTTCACGAAAGCATTTGGGGCCTCTTCTCGTGAACAGTGGCACTGTGACTTTGTCAATGTGTCCCGAACTTGGAATTCCCACAGCGACCATGCCATTGTGTGCCATATGTATGAAAACACAGATTGGGCAGGATGTGAAAAATGACAGCTGTACCATTCATGGGGGGGGGGAGTGAAGAGATGGCAATGCTGAAAATCTGTAGTGAAAATATTAAAAATACTTGAACTTCTGAGTGTATGTGGAAACTGCGTAAGGCATGTCTGTACATAGTTGTTTAGTGGAATTATTTCACCAAAGTTTCAGCATAGTCATTTTGTGAGCTCTGCTCATGAACATTGTCACTGTGATTTTCTTAATCTGTCACAAACATTAATTTCCCACAGCAGCTGCACTATTCTGCGCCAGATGTGTAAATGCATATTTCAGGCAGGATGTGAAAAATGACAGCTGTACTGTTCATCAGGAGGTCTGAAAAAATGCCAGTGTTGAAAATCTGGAGTGAAAGTACTACTAATTTGAGAAGTTGCGAGGATGCATGGAAACTGCACAACACACGCTTGTAACACAGTTATTTTATGGATGTTTGTTACCAAATTTTCAACATAGGCATTTTATGACCTCTGCTCATGAACAGAGTCACTGTGATTTTACATATGAACATACATACAAATCTGCCAGCAGAACAGACCAATTGGTCTGTCTAAGTCTGTTCAGTGTGCAGCTAGCACCCTAGATTGCAGCTGCCCCAGCCTCCTCCCCCTCAGTTCCTCCCTCGCTTGTCCCAGCCCCTGCCCCTTGACTCTTCCTCTTCTTTATCCCACTCCTCCTTAAAGCTATTGACCACTCTACATGTTACCACCCCCTCTGGCAGTGCATTCCAACCAGACACCACCCTCTCAGTGAAGTAGTGCCTCCTTATTTCCCTCTTGAAACATCCCCTTCAACCTTAGTGCGTGTCCCTTGTCTCTCTTCCTCCTCAGTTTAAACACCCCATGGTGCTAGGTTAATATACCCCTCAGGTATTTAAATGCTTCAGTCATATCCTCCTATGCCTCCTGTGCTCCAGGGTGTACATGTTCAGCTCCTTCAGCTTAACTTTATATTCCTTTTCTTCCATCCCCTTTAACAGTTTTGTTGCCCTCCTTTGCACCCCCTCCAGTAACTTTATATCTCTTTTCAGGTATGGCCTCCACTGTTGCTCACTATACTGCAAGTGCAGTCTGACCAATGATCTTTAGAGAGATAGGATCACATCCCTGTGTCTGGATGTGAATGCCCTTGTGATGCACGCCAGCATCCTGTTTGCCTTCACTGGGGCTGAGTTGTTGATGCTCCAGTTACCAACACCTCTAGGTCCTTCTCTTCCTCCTCCTCTGTGATCCCCACCTCCCCCTCCAACCAATAGTCCCTCTTCCGGTTCTTGGCCCAAGTGCATCACCTTACACTTTTGCATTGAATCCTAGCTGCCACTCCATCGACCATGTCTCTAGTTTGGTTAGGTCCCTCTGCAGTTTTCCCATCTGTCCTCTTTGTCACCACTGCCCCAATGTGGTATCATCTGTGAACAGACTAGCCCTGCTCCCCACTCCATGTGCTATATCGGAGATTAAAAAGCCCAAATAGCAATGGCCCAGCACTGACCCCTGCGGCACCCTGCTTGTCCTGCTCTAGGTACCGAGAGCTTCCAACCCACGACCATCTTCTGCACCCTCTTCTGCGACCAGTTCTCTATCTATTTAGTGAGCTTTTTCCCACCCCCACTGCCATCAGCTTTTCCCAGTCTCCCATTAGGTACTGTATCAAAGGCCTTACTGAAGTCCAAGTACAGGACATGTACCGCATGGCCAATGTCCAACTCCCTTGTCACCCAGCCTCTGCTTCAGTATCGCCTCCATAAGCTTACCCAGTATGGATGTAGAATGACCATTCAATAATTTCCTGGCTCCTCCTAGGCCCTCTTTTGTATGGGCTTACGCAGGCCACCTCCAGTCCTGGGGCACACACCCAAGTTCCAAGGATGTGTTGAACAGATCTGCCAGTGGCACTCGACCAGCAGCTCCGCCATCTCCCTTAGCAGCCTGGGGTGAGATGCCATTGGGACCTTGTGCCTTATCCACCTTTACTGCCCTCAGCCCTCTAACTCTCTCCCCTTTGTCTGGCACCTCCTTCCCCTTTCCTTAACCCCCCAAGCCCATGCTGGTAGTGGACCATCCTCTCCTTAGTGAAAATGGAAGTACTATTTTAATTTCTTGCTCTTCCCTTTTCCACCCAATCTGCTCTCTGCTTTATCCTCACAATGGGTTCTTGCACTTTCTTTTTCCTGACATACCTAAAAAGTCATTTCCCTACGCTTTATGCCCTGTGCTAACCTTCCCTGGAGGCCTTAGCTTTTTCACCCTCAGACACCTCCCTATGACTAACTCCCATAGCCACTTATCCCTCCTTCCCTGTTCCCTGCACTTCTGATGTACAGCTCTCTATACTCACCCCTCACATGACACTTCCTTGTTCAAGCAGCATGGTTTCTTGGATCACCCAGATTCACTCTCATATCCAAGCTGTATATAAACAGTGCTCTGCCCACATGCACAGTCGCCCAGATTGACACCCAAACCCAGGCTGTATACACAAAGTGCTCTACCCACCAGCACAATCACCCAGATTCACACCCAAACCCAGGCTGTATACACGCTGTACTCTGCCAACCAGCACAATCATCTAGATTCATTCTCACACCCAGGCTGTATGCACACAGTGCTCTGCCCACCAGCACAATCACCCAGATTCACTCTCACACCCAGGCTGTATACACACAGTGCTCTGCCCTCCAGCACAATTGCCCAGATTCACTCTCAAACCCAGGCTGTATACAAACAGTGCTCTTCCCACCAGTACAGTTGCCCAGATTCACACCCAAACGCAGGCTGTATACTCGTCATGCTCTACTCACCAGCTCAATCACCCATGTTCACTTTCACCATGTATACCTGATGCTCTGCCCACCAGCACAATCACCCAGATTCACTCTCACACTCAGGCTGTATACCTGATGCTCTGCCCATCCAGCACAATCACCCAGATTCACTCCCAAATCAGGGCTGTACACACAGTGCTCTGCCCACCAGCACAATCACCCAGATTCACTCTCATGCAGGCTGTACACACACAGTGCTCTGTCCATAGCTGTCGCCCAACTTCCCTCAAACCCAGGCTGTACTTACCGTGCTCTGCCCACCAGCTTTAATCTCCCAGATTTCCTCTTGAAACCAGGTTGTGCTACACACTTTGCTCTGCCCACCAGCACAATCACCCAGATTCACTCTCACACCCAGGCTGTGATACACACAGGGCTGTGTCACCAGCACAATCACCCAGATTCACTTTGTCACCCAGGGTTTTATACACATAGTGCTCTGTCCACTGAAACAATACCCACATTTACTCCCTACCCCAGGCTGTATACCCACAGTGCTCTGCCCAGCAGCACAATCACCCAGATTCACTCTCACACCCAGGCTGTATACACATAGTGCTATGTCCACTGAAACAACACCCACATTTACTCCCAACCCAGGCTGTATACCCACAGTGCTCTGCCCACCAGCGCAATCACCTAGATTCACTCTCACATCCAGGCTGTATACCCACAGTGCTCTGCCCACCAGCACAATCATCCAGATTCACTCTCACACCCAGGCTGTATACACACAGTGTTTTACTGACCAGCACAATCACCCAGATTCACTTTCACACCCAGGCTGCATACATGCAGTGCTCTGTCCACCGACACAACCAACCAGATTCACTCTCACGCCCAGGCTGAATAGCCAAAGTCCTCTGCCTACCAGCACACTCACCCAGATTCACTCTCATACCCAGGCTGTATAGCCAGAGTGCTCTGCCCACCAGCACAATCACCCAGATTCACTCTCACACCCTGGCTGTATACACACAGTGCTCTGCCCACCAGCGCAATCACCCAGATTCACTCCCAAACCCAGGTTGTATACTCACAGTGCTCTGCCCACCGGCACAATCACCAAGATTCACTCTCACACCCAGGATGTATACCCACAGTGCTCTGCCCACCAGCACAATCATGCAGATTCACTCTCAAATGCAGGCTGTATACCCTCAGTGCTCTGCCCACCAGCACAATCACCCAGATTCACTCAAAAACTCAGGCTGTATACCCACAGTGCTCTGCCCACATGCACAGACACCCAGATTCACTCTCACACCCATGCTGTATATGCACAATGCTCTGCCCTAAGCACAAACACCCAGATTACTCACTCCTAGGCTGTATACGCACAGTGCTCTGCCCTACCAGCACAATCACCCAGATTCACTTTCACACCCAGTCTGTATACACACAGTGCTTTTGACCAGCACAATCCATAGATTCACTCTGAAACCAGGCTGTATTCACACAGTGTTCTGCCCTACTGAAGCCCTGATTCACACCCAAACCCATGCTACATCCCACTGTGCTCCACACAGCACAACTCACAAGATTCACTCTCACACCCAGGCTGTATATACACACTGATCTGCCCACCACCACAATCACCCAGATTCACTCTCAAACCCAGGCTGTATACACACAGTGCTCTGCAAACCTGCACAATTGCCCAGATTCACACCCAAACCCAGGGTATATACACACCGTGCTCTACCCACCAGCACAATCGCCCAGGTTCACTTTCACACCCCTGCTGTATACCCACAGTGCTCTGCCTACCAGCACAATCACCCAGATTCACTCTCACACTCAGGCTGTATACACACAGTGCTCTGCCCACCAGTACAATTGCCCAGATTCACACCCAAACCCAGACTGTATACCCACAGTGCTCTGCCCACCTGCACAATCACCAAGATTCACTCTCACACCCAGGCTGTATATACACAGTGATCTGCCCACCAGCACAATCACCCAGATTCACTCTGCAAGCCAACAGCCTACACGGTACTCTGCCCACAACACCATTGCCCAGATTCACACTGAAACCCTGGGTGTATACACACTGTGCTCTACCAACGAGTACAATCACCCATGTTCACTTTCACACCCATGCTGTATACCCACAGTGCTCTGCCCACCAGCACAATCACCCAGATTCACTCTCACACTCAGGCTGTATACCCATAGTGCTTCAGCACAATCACCCAGATTCACTCCCAAACCCAGGCAGTATACACAGTACTCTGTTCACCAGCACAATCTCCCAGATTCACTTGCCAGCCCAAGCTGTATACCCATGGTGCTCTTCCCACCAGCACAAACACCCAGATTCACTCTCACACCCAGGCTGTATACACACTGTGCTATGCCCACCAGCACAATCACCCAGATTCACTCTTATACCCAGGCTATACGCACACAGTGCTCTGCCCGCCAGCACAATCACCCAGTTTCCCTCTCAAACTCAGGCTGTAACACACCGTGCTCTGCCTACCAGCACAATCTCCCAGATTCCGTCTCGAACCCAGGTTGTATACACACTTTGCTCTGCCCACCAGCATAATCACCCAGATTCACTTTCACACCCAGTCTGTATACACACAGTGCTTTGCTGACCAGCACAATCACCTAGATTCACTCTTAAACCCAGGCTGTATTCACACAGTGTTCTGCCCACCAGCACAATTGCCCAGATTCACTCCCACACCCAGGATTTATACCCACAGTGCTCTGCCTACCAGCACAATTGCCCAGATTCACTCTCAAGCCCAGGCTATATACAGAGTGCTCTGCCCACCAGCACAATTGCACAGATTCACACCCAATCCCAGGCTGTATACACACTGTGCTCTGCCCACCAGCACAATCACCCAGATTTACTCTCACACCCAGGCTGTATACCCACAGTGCTGCACCCAAAAGCACAATCACCCAGATTCACTATCACACCCAGGCTGGACATACACAGTGCTCTGCCCACCATCACAATCAGCCAGATTCACTCTCAAACCCAGGCTGTATACACACAGTGCTCTGCCCACCAGCGCAACTGCCCAGATTCACACCCAAACCCAGGTTGTATACCCACAGTGCTCTGCCCACCAGCACAATCACCCAGATTCACTCTCACACCCAGGCTGTATACCCACAGTGCTCTGCCCAGAAGCACAATCACCCAGATTCACTCTCACACCCAGGCTGTAGTCCCACAGTGATCTGCCCACCTGCACAATCACCAAGATTCACTCTCACATCCAGGCTGTATATACACAGTGATCTGCCCACCAGCACAATCACCCAGATTCACTCTCAGACCCAGGCTGTATACACACAGTGCTCTGCCCACCAGCACAATTGCCCAGATTCACACCGAAACCCAGGGTGTATACACACCGTGCTCTACCCACCAGTACAATCACCCAGGTTCACTTTCACACCCATGCTGTATACCCACAGTGCTCTGCCCATCAGCACAATCACCCAGATTCACTCCCAAATCAAGGCTGTATACCCACAGTGCTCTGCCCACCAGCACAATCACCCAGATTCACTCCCAAACCCAGGCTGTAAACACACAGTGCTCTGCCCATCAGCACAATCACCCAGATTCATTCTCACAGCCAGGCTGTATACACACAGTGCTCTGCCCACCAGCACAATCACCCAGATTCACTCTCATACCCAGGCTGTATACACACAGTGCTCTGCCCACCAGCACAATCACCCAGATTTACTCTCACACCCAGGCTGTATATACACACAGTGCTCTGCCCACCAGCACAATCACCCAGATTCACTCTCATACCCAGGCTGTACACACACAGTGCTCTGTCCGCCAGCACAATCGCCCAACTTCCCTCTCAAACCCAGGCTGTAACACACCGTGCTCTGCCCACCAGCACAATCTCCCAGATTCCCTCTCGAAACCAGGTTGTATACACACTTTGCTCTGCCCACCAGCACAATCACCCAGATTCACTCTCACACCCAGGCTGTATATACACAGGGCTGTGTCCACCAGCACAATCACCCAGATTCACTTTCTCACCCAGGGTTTATACACATAGTGCTCTGTCCACTGAAACAACACCCACATTTACTCCTACCCCAGGCTGTATACCCACAGTGCTCTGCCCACCAGCACAATCACCCAGATTCACTCTCACACCCAGGCTGTATACACATAGTGCTCTGTCCACTGAAACAACACCCACATTTACTCCCAACCCCAGGCTGTATACCCACAGTGCTCTGCCCACCAGCACAATCACCTAGATTCACTCTCACATCCAGGCTGTATACCCACAGTGCTCTGCCCACCAGCACAATCACCTAGATTCTCTCTCACATCCAGGCTGTATACACACAGTGTTTTGCCGACCAGCACAATCACCCAGATTCACTCTCACACCCAGGCTGTATACATGCAGTGCTCTGTCCACCGACACAACCACCCAGATTCACTCTCACACCCAGCTGTATATACACAGTGCTCTGCCCACCGACACAACCACATGCATTTACTCCCAAACCTAGGCTGTCTATCCACTGTGCTCTGTCCACCAGCACAATCACCCAGATTCACTCTCAGACCCAGGCCATCTGTGTTTCAGTGCTCTGCACTGCCATTAGGCCAGGGAGGTGGCCACATGTTTTCATTTTTTTTATTTCTTTTCTTTCTCTGTCCATGCTCAGCCCAATTTAGATCCATTAAACCCCTGTTCTCCCTGGTTCACTTTCCATCCTGATGTCCCTTCATGGTTCTCTGTTCCATTGCATGGGCTCCAGGGAGATGGCCCTCCTCACCCCCCAAGCAGTTGACTATGTATGGACTAGGATCTAGATCTGGCTGCTACTAGGAATCAGGGGATTTTCTGGATCCCAGGACATCATATAGACAGACAAACACAGAAATCACGTGCTCAGCCAGTCTGTGTGCATGCCAGGGCAGAACTGAAAAGCCTCGCTTGACGAAGCACATCTTCAAAGTGCAACAGAGCTCCTCTAACAGTGGCACTGTACCCCAGCCCCGCTGTCTTTGTAGCAAGTGTACTTCGTCCAGCGTTGTAGCCACCTGAGATGTGAGTATCATGCACCTCTGGAAATGGAAGCATGCGTAGCCCATTGTTAGGGCGTCATGATTAGAGTGCTGTAATGTGGGCACAGCAACAAAGTCATCAGTGACAGGGTGTTTTGGATTTTAGAACATCCCGCACTCACACCATGTTTGGCATCCCGCAGTTCTGATGCTGTTCATGGCATGTCCTACCAGAAGGATGTTATATTTACTATTGGGGGTATGGGAGGAAAGCCCCCCACATTGTGGGGCAGGAGGGGATGAAGGCTCCTAAAACTTAACCTTTTCACCGGACAGTCCTTGGGTGCTGTGACTTGTTTATGGCAAAATGTCAGTCGTGCTAATACTGGGTGATATATTGTTAGACCCTAAGTTACCTCACCTACATTGCCCGTGCACTGTCATAAGTGAACTGTGGGCATGTACTGTAGCTCCATAGCACTGCCTGGGTTACAGATGATCCAGATTCCCTACAGCTAACTGCATCTCTTACCAGAGCCAGATTATGGCATAGGCAAAATAGGCACAAGCCAAGGGTCCCAGCCTAGCAGGGGGCCCTCAGCAATCCCCAGCATATATTTACTATTACTGACTCTTTCATTTTTTTGTTGAAATTTATTTTCATTGCATTTAATAACAGATAATACCATACATGCTTACAAGAAATGACAATTCACTTCAGTACTTACACTAGTCATTAACACAGAATATTTGTTTCCACATTTGTACACAAGTCACATTAAACTGTTCCATCAACTCACTGGTGTAGCATTTTTATGTTTGCTTGTGCGCATGTGCAAGAAACATTATATGGCATCTTAGGAGAGAAGGGGATTGTGGAGGCGCGGCACTGTTACAGCCTAGGGAGGCACTGCATTTGGGTGCTTGTCAGCGGTGGACCAATGGAGGCCCAGTGTGCCAATGACACTGGTCTTCAAAAGTGCACCAAGTGCAAACCTTTTCACCGCAGCAATCAGGGGCTGCCTCGTAACTGCAGTGTCAGTCATTGTGCTGCAATGAGGGCATGACCTGTCATTGCAGGGTGGAAGATTAGCTAGCCTAATACTGTTTGTGAACATGGCAGGCATGTTCACAAACAGTATTATGTAGCCCCCATGCCAAGGGGGTGTCCAATCCCCCTCAGCAGCATGTGCCCCCCCAAACAGTCTTTGTTTGCCTCGGGGGCCCCAATCCCCACCAGCTTCAGTCCGTTTCAGTTGCTGGATGTGCTGACGGGGGAGCCCACTCCCCATCAGCATAATTCCCCACACACACACAAAACCTATGTTTGTGCTGAGAGGGTGCACAATCCCCCTTGGCTACAGTGCCCCCATATATGCCGACCAGGGTGCCCAATCCTCCCGTTGGCTACAGTCACCCCCCCAATAACACAGTAGGTTGGCATGCTGGGAGACCACCCCAGCATGTCAAATGTCCAGTTAAAAGACCTTGCATAACAACAAACATCTCGGGACTTTTTTTTTCCCTGTAAAGAAGGAGACGGTCCCTTTGGGGTCTCCCTGCCTCCCACAACCCGCATCCACCCACTGCGCACCTTGCCTCCCCACACCCCCCACCCCATACTTACCTCTGGAGTGTGGTGTGATGATTTTCGGTGGACCAGGAACACGTCAGCACTCTTCAAAGCTGACCGTGAACTGAGGAAATGCTGGTAAGCCATATAATGGAATAGATAGTTTTTTTCAAGTTTGATGCATATCTCAGGCATATTTTTGAATTTTGGCACCAAATTTTCAACATAGGTTTTTTGGTACCCCTCCTCATGAATTCTTTAGTTGTCATAGCGTTAATCGGCCCCAAAAGGTGATTTCACGGTCACAGTGCGAAATCACCTTTTGGGACCGAGTAACAAAATGACAGTGCTAGTGTTCATGAAGTCGGCTCTCAATAAGTCTATTTTGCAAATTTGGTGGGAAATATCAAAAAAATGCCTGTTTTATGAGTGTGCGTTACGCAGTTGTTACGCATGCTCGTAACTTTGCAAATTTACAATAGTTTCACTCCAGATTTTCAACATTGGTATTTTTGTGCATCTCCTTATGAGCAGTGCAGCTGTCATTTTTCACAACCTGGCTGAAATGTGTTTTCATAGTTCAGGCGCAGAATATTGTGGTCGCTGTGGGAAATCCATGTTCGGGACACATTAGGAAAATCACAGTGACACTGTTCATTAGCAGAGGTCCAAAAATGTCTATGTTGAAAATTGGGGAGAAAAGTCCATAAAATGAGTGTGTTACGAGCATGCATTGTGTAGTTTCCACGCTCTAGTAACTTCGTACATTTGCAATATTTTCACCCCAGATTGTCAACACTGCCATTTGCCTGCACCTCCTTATGAACAGTACAGCTGTCATTTTTCACATCCTGGCCAAAATGTGTTTTTGCACTTCTGGCGCAGAACAGCTCGCTCACTGTGGGAAATCCTTGTTCAGGACACATTAGGAAAATCACAGTGATGCTGTTCATTAGCAGAGGTCCTAAAATGCCTACATTGAAAATTTAGTGACAAAAGTCCATAAAATGAATGTGTTATGTTGCGTCTTTCTTGCCAGTTTCCTCACATCTTGGCGTTACTTATCACATTGCATATTTTCCTCCATATTGTCAACATTATTTTCTCCACCTGCTTGTGAACAGTATAGCTGTCATTTTTTGCATCCTGGAGAAATGTGTTCTCGCACTTCCAAAAAAGAATAGCGTGGTCGCTATGCGAAATCACTGTTCAGGACATATAACAAAAATCACAGTGACACTGTTCATTAGCAGAGGTCCTAAAATGCCTATGTTAAAAATTTGATGATGAAAGTCCATAAAATGACTGTGTTATGAGCGTGCGTTGTGCAGTTTTCACACACGCTCATAACTTTGCACATTTGTAATATTTTAACTCCAGATGTGCAACATTGCGATTTTTCTGCACCTGCTTATGAACAGTACAGCTGTCATTTTTCACATCCTTGTCAAAATGTGTTTTTGCAGTTCCAGCACAGAATACTGAGTTTGCTGTGGGGAAATCAGTGTTCGGGACACATTAAGAAAATCACAGTGACACTGTTCATGAGCACAGGTCATAAAATGCCTATGTCGAGAATCTGGTGACAAAACTCCATAAAGTGACTGTTATGTGCATGTGTTGTGCAGTTTCCATGTATGCTTGGTAGTGCGAGCAGTTTTAATATTCCCACTTTAACATTGCCATCTCTTTATACCCCCCTATGGATGGTACAGCTGTCATTCTTCACATCCTGCCCGATCTGTGTTTTCGTACATGTGGCACAGAATGGCACTGTCGCTGTTGGAAGCCAGTTTTCAAGACACATTGACAAAATCACACTGCCACTCTTTATGAGAAGAAGTCCCAAATGCTTTCCTGAGGTGGGGTCAGAAAAAGGTCATGCTGAAACTTTGTACTGTAAATACCAACAAACCCCCAAGGCATTAGGGTTTCTAACCATAATGTCCTACCCTGTACAGACAGACAGGCATTGGGGTGTGCCTTTGGATTGATGACTGTACTGCTCATACTATCCCACCCCCACCCCCCAGCCACTGACAGGCATTGACGTGTACCTTGGACTCTTCAGCCACAGACTTCACCCCACTTTCCCATGCTGCACCCATTTCACTATATTACAAAGCTCTGTAACAGAGTAGACACACCAGAGGGTGTAGACAGAATGAGAAGGGACCTGCAGAAACTTAAAGAATGGTCAGGGGTTTGGCAGTTAAAAATCAATGCAAAGAAGTGCAAGATAATGCATATGGGGCACAAAAACCCTGGCACAATATATCAGTTGGGGGATGAGGATATAGCATGCTCCAAGCAGGAAAGGGATCTTGGGATTATCATCTCTGATGACCTCAAGGTAGGAAAACAGTATGACAAGGCAGCAGGTAAAGCAAATAGGATGCTGGGATGCACAGGCAGGGACATCACCAGCAGGAAAAGGGATGTCATAATTCCACTATACAAGACACTTGTGAGGCCCCACCTGGAGTACAGTGTACAGTTCTGGAGACCATACCTACGTAAGGACATAGACAGGGTAGAGAAGGTTCAGAGGAGGGCAACAAAGATGGTGCATGGATTGCATCATAAATCCTGTGAAGACAGGTTGAAGGAACTGATGGTGCATGGATTGCATCATAAATCCTGTGAAGACAGGTTGAAGGAACTGAACATGTACTCCTGGAGGAGAGGAGGGAGAGAGGGGATATGATAGAGACATACAAGTATCTTACAGGGAGGAACATGGTGCAGGAATACACTATTTTTAAGTGAAAAAGATGTTCCAGGACTAGAGGGCAAGGGATGAAGTTGGAGGGAGGATGATTCAGAGGAAACATGAGGAAGAATTTCTTCACAGAACAGGTGGTGGACAAGTGGAACACCCTGCCAGAGGAAGTGGTGGGGGCTGAAACAATCACGGGATTTAAGAATGCATGGGATAAACATAAAGGAATTCTGAAGGTCAGGGGTAAGGAGCAACAGAAAACACAAACTGAACTTACAAGTTCAAATGGGCAGACTGGGTGGGCCATAGGCCCTTATCTGCTGACACTGTCTATGTATCTATGTATCCTTATGGAATGGGGTGACTGTAAAGCCAAACACCCTAAGGCACACCTCAACACTTATTGATGTCTGCAGAATAGGGTGAGGTGACATGGCTTGACCGTTATGGCCGATGACTCAAGCACTAACCCCAAATCTTGTCCGTCTCTACAGGATGGATGGAGGTGGGGTTCACATAAAGTTTAATACTTCACTGACATTCCTTTTCTGCATTTGTCTAACTCCTGCATTTCCAATGCTAATATCAGCAAGCAAACATTCAGCATTGACAAATAATTGTTTTTTTGTGATTCTACTGCTGTGGCAGCTTGAATTGTTGAAGTTTTTAATTATTTTCCAATCATTCTTCACTGCCTTTTCAACTCACTTGTACCTGTTCAGTGATATGGCAGTAGCTGTTTGGCAGTGTTTATGCAATGCATTTTCATGACATTGTTTATAAATATCACAGCATCCCTTAAGAGCATTGTTTAAGCAATAAGGCACGACATGGTGTGTGTTATCATGTAATGACGTCACTCCTGGGGTGGGTTGAAGCACGAAGCAAAGCCGAGTGCTTCCACCACCCCAGGAGTGATGTCATTACATGATAACACACACCTTGGAGTGCCTTATTGCAATTATACAATGGCTCGATGTTATACAAAATAAACAAAACATTATAAATATTTTTAGTACATTATTTGTGTTTTTGAAGAGAAAAAAGTGCTCAATGAAATGCTCCATATGCTCAAGTAAATTCATACAGTGATGTTATTGTGTAATAACATCACTGTCTCAGGCACCCACTGACCAATCAGAATACAGGAAATTTCCTTGCCATTGTATAATTATAAATATCACAGCATCCCTTAAGAGCATTGTTTATAAATATCACAGCCTTCCTTAAGAGTTGTTTAGTCTGCCTTCTGAAATGAAACTCATTAGCACTCAGCTGAAAATAAAGCTTATAGTCCTAACAGCTAGTTGCAAACCAATACTAAACTTTTAATAATTCATTGAATTAAACACTGCACAGATTGGGAAACTCATTGAGCAATGCTACAGCAGTGAGTTTAGGGAACAGTTTAATGTAACTTGTACTGTACTTTGACAACATGAAGGGTAAAGCTTCATTAAATCAATTAGAATTAATACACCTTGTGGCCATACTGTGGCCAAAGCTCATTCGGGAAATAACTTCGATTTTCTTATATACCACTAGCTGACTACACCAGCCCAAGGGGCTTTACTATAATCAGATTCCCAGCTATCATCTATAAAAGGTAAAAACACACCACCCTCAAACTCACCACGACCTCAGACCAGGAGATATTTTAATCGTTGCTCTTCACTTCTGACGAGGAATTGCTAGAGATACTCAGTGTGCGTTTAAAGATGTGTGGCGGTAGATCTTTTGCCTTTATGGTACCGATCCTGTGGAATTTTCTACCTCATCAGATACGAGATTGCCTGACTGTGGAAAGTTTTAAAAAACAGCTAAAGACTTTCCTTTTTACCCAAGCATTTGCTGAAATGTAATAAGGGGGTGTTAGTTATCATTGCTGTATTTATTGTTTTGTGTAATGTGCTTTAAAATGGTTTTGAATCATTGAAAAAGTGCCCTGAGCTTGGGAAGGGTGCTTGAAAGAAATACATTTTACTTACTTACTTTCTTACTTACTTACAGTTAAACTTTTAAACAAGCAACATTAATATGCATACTAGA
This sequence comes from Neoceratodus forsteri, assembly GCA_016271365.2. Classification (NCBI taxonomy): domain Eukaryota; kingdom Metazoa; phylum Chordata; order Ceratodontiformes; family Ceratodontidae; genus Neoceratodus; species Neoceratodus forsteri. Next base: position 358,713,005 of record JADMNL010000026.1, read on the forward strand.
GGCTTAGGGTCTAATCCAGATAAACATTTATGCTACTAGGTGCAGTTTTCAAATCCCAACAACAAAATAACCCCAATAGCCAACCTAATCAGGACTTCATTTAGCAGCTTATCATTTCAGAGTAGTCTGGGCAGCATTAGTGAGACAATGAACCCCATAACATGTGCGAACCACCTCTTACTACGCAAGCTACACAGTCTACAGTCCACCCCACGTTTAAAATTTAACACAAGGCAGTCCCCTTCTCACACTCAGCCACCATTTTACCTCAATGAGCCTCAGTACATACTCTGTAAACCCATTTAACTGCTAGAACTTACACCTTTAACCATTTTGAACTGCAGAAAAAAGAAGAAAAATAACAAGAAAAAAGATATTAACCCAGTTCTGCTTGACATTGGGGATAACATGTAGACACCTTGCCCAGATGCTATACATCTAAATCTGACACTTAAGCTAGGAACATAGGGTCGCACAAGCCATTTTAACTCACAGACCTTACAGCAACAAAACAAATACCGTTCAATTAACCATGACTTTTGCTATTGTATTGATAGTCTCAGATGTTCAGTCAGAATCAGCCTCCTCTGGGCTCTAAATATCAGCTCCCTGTGATAAATCCTGTGGCTTGTTGGAAAGTTTGTTGAAAATTCCCCCTCTGCCTTAGCATCTATATGTAACCGACACATGCCCATTTTTGTAGCATGGCTCTACAGGTTCGGGGAAGGATGAGGTTACCTGGCACAAGAGGCCTAGGTTTGACCACTCTGCACAGGGGCACCCAAGTAAATCCAACTACAGGAAGCAATAACCAGGGATTTATTTAACTCTAAAAATTGATTAGCGTTTTGCTCATAAAAGTGCTAAATCTTTGTGAAAATGCATAGCTCTTGCCTCACCGTGTTTAACAAACACAGCACTTCTAGAAAATCTATATGAATACTTTCTGTACATTTAGTATAGTCCCAAGAAAAAAACTGCTAATCAGTTATTTAAAACCCTGAATAACTGTAATGTCCAGAACCAGAATTGGGATTTTTCAGTGTGGCTTTATTTATTAACTCACTGAACATAAACAAAGCTCTGTATGGTCCTCCCAAAGGGCTACGTAGCTGTAATGCAGATTAGAGGTTAAACACAGCGGTCCATTTGAGAATGAACACTACAACACTTGTCTGGCTTTGGACCCACCAGGCACTCAGCCCGGACTTCTCATGTGCATTGGATACACAGCCTGACTGGTCCGGCTCCCCTGCCAGCCACTCTACTGACAGTCCACTTGGCGAATGAACCCAAACTCTACTTGGAAAGACATCCCATCAAACAAGGAAGCTCCCAAAACTGTGGCTCCCCAAACCACTTGAAGTCTGCGACTCCTAGAGAGATTTAGTTTTCGTACTTCCAATTCGAAACTCCCATCAAACAAGGAGTAATGTTCCCATCCTGTGGCTCCCCACACCACTTAGAGTCTGCGACTGCTAGAGAGATTTTCAAGTTGTCGCCCACGTCTGGGTACCCACCCCATCACTGGCCAAGTGCATGAGGCGAGTAGTGAAAAACAGAAGAAATCCGTAGAGGTGGACCTGGTTACTAAAGATGGGGATCCATCCACCTCCAGCTCCCACAGCCCACACCCGGCCATTTCTCTGAACACACAGAAACTTCAGGACTGTAAAACTGTAGATTGCATGGTGGATGAACTGATGCACCCCCTTTACTGTGAACTCTAAATCCATTTAAACTTTAAACTGACTGCTCCATTTTTTCGTCCTAGTGTATATAGTGCTCCCAAACAGCAGTCCCCAATAAAATTTCCTGACTGAAAAAACAGTTGTTTGCCCCTTAAACTGGAGCCAAACACTCACCCAAACGTTGCAGGGCCCCACAGGCAAAGTCCTTTAATCTTTTCTGTATACCCAAACAGACAAAGAAATTTCAGGCAGCTTCTTTCCTTGGTGGGAAAAGGGGATTGCCCCTGGAACCCACAGAGACCTTTTCCTACCCACCCGGAGGAAGGGGGCACTGAGACCGAGGGGACGGTCTTCACCACTTAGAATGGTGAAACACAGAAAAACCTCCTTCTGTGTGGAGGCAAAACTCAAACTACAGTCTGATGCTTCCTTCTTGCTCAAGGACAAACGGAAGAATTGCTTTCAAATTCCCAAGGTTCTAGAACTACTCTGAGCTGAAGATTCCAACTGTGGCTCATGCAGCTGTAACAATTCTATAATGATATCATCTCTCCAGTCTCAGCTGTGACTGACGACAGAGTGAGACAGGTGTGAAACCCATTTAACTGGAGTTTCACAAGCTGTCTTCCCTACCTACCACTAGGTCTTATTGGGATTCCAGTAATCCCAGGTAACAAAGGGGTTACATATAAATGTATACATTTTATCTAAATAAGCAAATTTTAGGTGAGCAGGGAAAGATATTCTATACATGATACCTGTGGCTTTGAGCTTTGTGGCCACTCCTTTGACTGCTTTACAGTGCATCCTGGTAGCATATGAATAATCTGCAAAGAAAAAGAATCCTGCTGTCCTCCAACATCACTGGTAATGCTTCTCTGGCAGCTTTAAGTATCTGGTCTCATAGAATGGAAGTTGTCGTTCTCATCAGGATAGTATGGGGGCCCCCAAGAGTTGTTGGGAACTCAGAGGAGCATGATTCTATATGCCTTGATGATTGGCACCCCAAATCCCAGTCCCAGCACCTCAGGGAGCCACAGCTCCAAAAAGGTAGGAAGATCATTAATTTCTGTCTCCTCCAGTATACCCAGAATTTGAATGTTAGCTGAGCGAGCTGAGTTTTCCATTTGCTCAAGACTGCTGCAGATCAGAGCCTGCTATCTTATTGCTGTAGAAGTAGCTGCCAGTGCCCACCTGGCCATGCCCTCGGGGTCTGCCACCACACCTGCCATTGCCTCCATTCTTTGCTCTATTACCACAGTTTTATAATTTTGCTTGTCTAGTTTTTGTCAAGCTTCTGGATAGTGGTAGCGAGTAAATTTATGGCTCGTTGTGGGGAATCCGAGTTTGCTAACTCTCTCGCTCTCTCCTCATTGGTTTTATTTGATGGTGGTTTCCCAGGCCCTGAGGAGCTGCCTACTGCCTGTGTTTTTCCAGCTTCTTTTTGTCTTCCCATTGCAATTCAAACTACCTTTCCGTATCTATACTGTAGCCATCTTTCTTTAAGTCTGTCTGGCTGCAAAAGGTTTTTCTGGTTTTTGGTCCTATGCGAGGAGCTTGAGGTGCACACGTCTATCCTGCTTTGCTCTTGACCACGCCCTTTCTTTGACTCTTCTTTTTGCCTAAACTGCATTTTTGTTTTTGTTTTGTAAAGGACTCAGCCATTGAGTAATCTCAGCAAGACGGGATGAACTGTGACATGATTCTCATCTCCCTGATTAAATGTTAAGTGCAGAAGTTAGTTTGAGGAGCCCTGGCCAGGCTGACATTTAAGGTGTGAATTGGCCCATTTTCTTTGCTTCGTCTCCACAACCCCACTTACAATTCCCACTTAGACTCAAGTCTTACTTTTAAATATAATAGATTAACAGTACAATTGCAGTTTTCAGGGTTAACACAAATGAACATATTTCCAGGATCCCATCACTAAATCTTGCCATTTTTGATCCTGGTTACTTATCAGTAACAAAAGGGGGGGCAGCGGCAGACCAAATAGGTTTTTAAGCTGACCCAGGAATCAGAAGCACAGGCAGAGTAGAGAGGAGAAGGGAGGGTGTGCAAGAGACAAAGGGGGGGCCTTTTATCTGTCAGCTAAAAACATGAAAAATAAATGCTGAGACAATGACAGTGATAATAGCAAACAAACCAAATCCTATGCAATTTGCCGTGGGGGAGGGACTATTTATGTTAATTTCACACAAAAATAAGCAAACAATACATAAAACAATTATTCAAACTACAGTAACTCATACCCGATTATAATATAGAGAATAATGGATGGGTAAGTAGTTATAATGAGGATTTTATACCCCCCAAGATGCCACATGAACCCTCAGAGCGAAGTTCGAGGGGTTTATTAAGTCACTCCTGAGGATGTGTGTAAAATCTGAGTTTTACGCACCTACCCATCCTTTATTTTGTGTAATTGCTGGGCGTTGTTTTTTTGCCACAGCAATTATAGAAAATAACTGTATTTCTGATCGTGTGATGCAGAGTGCTGAGTAGAAGCTCCTCCGCTAAGCTCCTGCCTCCCGAATACAAAATTGTCATTTAATATCGTTAAACCTCAACTAATTCCTCTGTCCATGAGTTATCCTTGTCTCTAAATAGCTTGTGCTCCTGTTTTGGGTATCTGTGTGGTAAATGGAGGCTTATATTTATTTATTTATTATTTATTAGCTTTTGGTAACTGGGTAAGTGCTCTAGGCAACAGACCTGCCTATTTTCAGGCATGACCCAGAAGAGCACAGGACATTGGTTACAATATGCAGTAATGCACAGACATAATATAGGTGTACAGGTGCAAAACAAGATATACATTGGGTAGCACAGTAATAGTTACATAAGGGTACATTTTAGGCACAGATCATAATAAGGATATAAAATAAAGCAATTAGGGTAACCATAAGACAGCTGAGGACAGTAAAGACATCAAGGTTCATAGCTACCTAGACAAGCGTATTGCATGGGAGAACATTAGTGTAGTACTCAGGGTCAGAGCCGACAGCCTGCAGTGGGACAAAGCAAATTAAGAGCATTTGCATTGGCCAGAGGCTCGGAGGTGGGTGAACAACGAGTTTTTGAATTCTCGATGGGAGGCTGAAGTTTTCACCATAAGGGGGAGTGAGTTCCAGAATTTGGGAGCAAAATGGGCAAATGCCTGTTCACCCATTTTTGTCATGGAAGGTCTAGTGGAGAGCATGGAGACAGAGGAAGACCTGAGGGTAGGGGTGTGTGAGGCAGGAGTCAGGAGGTTGGCAAGATAGACAGGGCAGGGAGGTCTAGACAGGGAGTTAATAAAGCAGCCCAGGGAGTAGGCTCGAATATCCTTAGGTGACAGCCAATTTAAGCTAGCGTAAAGGAGACAATGATGGGTAAGACGTGGGGCAGTTAAGGCGACTCTACAGATGTTGTTGTAGACAGTGTCCCATTTGTGGAGTGTAGCAGAGTTTTCAGCAAAGAGGAGGGGCAGAGGATATTGGAACTGGGGTAAGAGAATACCTATCGCAACAGAGTCTAGCGGAAGGAGTGAGGGAGTGGCGCACGCGATAAGTTCCACCAATTTTAGCATTGACGGCACTGCACACCATATTGACATGTTGAGACAGGTCAAGTGTGGGATCCAAAGTGACCCCAAGGTACTTGAAAGACTCAGTGTTTGAGATAAGGGAGCGGTCAAGGCATTGAACCCAGAGCCTGTTTGCAGGGGCAGACAGTTTTTAGAGGATCCGATAGCATAGCAGGTTTTTCTAGGTTCAGGACTTGGTGGTTGCTAGAGAGCTAGGTCTGCAGGAATTGGAAGTCATTAGTGAGAGTGGAGTTGATGGCAGCAACCAATTTTGACCCAGAGTAGAGAACAAGGTCATCATGACATAAGAGTGCAGCTATGCAGGACATGGTGGGAATATCATTTAGGAAGAGGAGAAGAGTAGAGGTCCAAGAGTGGATCCTGGGGAACTCCACAGGAGATGTTATGGGGAGAGGAAAGGGCCTTGTGAAATGCTACCACCTGAGTCCGATTGTCAAGATAGCTATGGAACCAGGAGAGGGCTTGGTCAGATGCTCCAATTGATTGGAGCTTCTTTAGCATGAGAGGATGGTGTACCATGTCGAAGGCTTTAGACAGGTCAATAAAGATGGCCTCAGTGAGTAGGCCACGGTCCATATTATTTCTGATGTCATTTGTAAGTTGTGTAAGTGCAGAGGTGGTACTGTGACCGGGCTGGAAACCATGTTGGCACAGGGTTTGAAGATTAAACATGTCAAGGTGAGTAGCAAGCTGGTGGTGGACTATTTTTTCAAGCAGCTTACTGAGAGTGGGCAGAAGAGATATAGGGCGGTAGTTGGACATGAGTTTGACATCGCCCTTTTTGTGTATAGGGATGGTTCTGGCAGTTTTCCAGGTGGACGGGACAGTAGACATATGAATCAAGAGGTTAAAAAGCCAGGTGATAGGTCTGGTCAGCCAAGGTGCATACTGCTTAAGTATGCAAGGATGGATGCCCTTAGGCCCTTGACCCCCGCGTGCCGGAAGGGAGTTAAGTAGCTTGCGAACTTCAAGGTATGTGGTTGAAGCCAGAATGAAAGGGAGGGGTCGGAGGAGTGAGGGAGGAGTAGAGGGACAGTCAGGTTGTGGGCTAGTTAGAGTAGCGACTGGTGGAGAAGAAAAGGGCATTGAAGGCATTGGCAATGGTGTCATGGTTGGTGCAGTGAACACCTGAATGTTCCATGTCAGCTGGATTCTGTTGCTTGTCGTTGCCGAGAATGTCCTTAATTTTGGACCAGTACCTGCGCAGATTTGTAGAGGATGTTATTAGTAGGTTCCTATAGTAGGTGCTTTTGGCAACACGAATTTGTCTTTTGCAGTTGTTACGTAATGCACGATAGTCTTCAAAGTCTGCACAGAGGTGGGATATCTTCCACCTGGACCAAAGTTTGTCCCTAGATTTGAGAAGTTGAAATAGGGGGTGTGTTAGCCACTTGGTTACTTTCCCTGCCATCCTACGTGTGGTGACCGGGATGTGAAGGTTTTGAAGAGAGAGGAGGACAGAGTTGAAATGTTCTGTGGCTATGTTAATGTCCTCTGTTTGGTAGAGAGGGGACCAGTCAACCTGGTTAAGGTCAGTTAAGAAGTCCTCATGACTTAGGTGGGAGAGATTAGGAAAGGTTACAGTTTTAGCAGGAAGGGGAGGAATGACAGTGTTCCAGACACAGTAGATGGGATAGTGGTCACTAATTGTGTCAGGTAGCACACCGGCTGAGGCAACATATTCCATGCTGTTAGTAAGTATCCAGTCAAGGAGGGTGGCACAGTTGTCCCCACATGAGACCCTTGTGGGTTCATGTATGAGCTGGGATAGATTTGCCTTGCTAACTAAGGAGGATAGGTTAGCTGAGTTTTTCTTGTACCAGTCAAGGTTAAAATCACCAAGGCAGATAATGTCATTCTTGCCTGTAACTGTAGGCAGAAACCCTAGGAGTTCAGTGATGCCTTTGTAGCATTTTTGGGGATATAAGTACAAAAATATGGAGTTTCTTTACACCCCAAGAAGCAGTAGGGGTGTAGGATTTCACAGTTTGGTAGGAGGGGTCCTGCAGAAGGGTAATGTTTAGGTGAGTTTTGAAGTAGAGGGCAAGGCCACCTCCCCTTTTAGTGCCAGGACGGTCGATCCGAAGCATGTTGTATCCAGGAAAGTGGCACTGAGAGTCAGGCACGGTGGGCTTAAGCCAGGTTTTTGTGATGGCGAGGACATCCAGGACGTTAGTATAAACCCAAGCCTGGTGGTCAGAGAGGTTGGTCATAAGGCTCCTAGCATTCAGGTGGGTAAAAGTTAGTCCATCGGTTTTAGGGAGGGTTGTGGCCGGGGGGGGGCAAGATTATGACGGGACGCAGAGATGGACCAGGGTTGATCTCAATGTCGCCGGATAGTATAAGAGATAGGGTTAGTAACCATAGCGGGGTGATGAGGTACGCCCTGATAGAGACGCAGGGTGGCAGCTTCAGATGAAGGTGAAGTATCTGACTATTGGGCTAATATGCTTGCTGATGAGAGCAGAGGGGGTAGAGGTAGTGGAGTGGCAGTAGCAAGCATGTTGGAGTAGTAGAAGTCAAACTGAGTATAAGTATTGGCAGAAGCTGTTGATGTGTTCAAACAGTAAAGCTCAAAGAGGATAGGAAGGCAAAGTATTCCCATAAGGAGCACTAGGAGGGGAGGAGGGGGCATTTTTTGACTAGAGAAAGGAGTGAGGTAGAGAGGAAAGAGACAGCAGTGGGTTCCTTTAATATAAATCCCCAAGTGAAAACAGCTACTAGAGAGCAGTAAAATGTGACAAGTGAGGTATTGGGAGCAAATTGCTTGAACTTAATCAGGTTCCCTCTAGTGGCAAAACAATATAAGGAGCTAATGGAAAAAAAAAAACAGACAGCAGCAAAATATCGTGAGGGTAGAGGCTATTTAAGTAATACCAGCGAAGGGTGGGAGGGTATTGGGGGCAGGCGGGATCAGTCACGCAGTGACTGCGGGAAAGAATTGTGTGAGGAGCTAGGGTCCTATGCTACCTGGCAAACGCTGCCACGATCCTGTGTCTGGGGGCGGAAGAGCCACCAGGATGAAGAAAGCCCACAGAAACACCCCCACCACTCCTGAGAAGGCCTCAAAGAAATCCCGAGCCTCGAGTGGCCCAGACAAACTGGATCCTTCGTGTCAAGCTGGGGATCAAGAACCCTTAACTCGTAACAGATTCTTGGAGGAATTTAAACCATTCCGGGAAGAGATGAAAGATATGGCATTGACTTGAAATCCCTCTCCAGAAAGTTAGAGGAAGTCTCCACGACAGTTTCGGACAACACTGTCCGAATAGTTTCGATCGAGAGAAATTGGAAAGTCTGGATCCTGAGCTCCTATTAACTGAAACAAAAGCTATCTCAGCTCTAGAAGCTAAACTTGAAGACTTGGAAGGCCGTATTTGGAGAAATAATGTGGTAATTCTTGGGCTCCTGAAGAGGAAGAAGGCCAGAATACAGTAGTCTTTGTCCAGAAGCTGGTAGAAAGGGTCACTGGTCCCTCTCCCTTTGGCCCAACATATATGATAGAACGGACTCACCAGTCCCTTCTACCAAAACCCCCACCTGATGCCCCTCCTCACCCCATCATTTGCCATTTTCTGAACTACCTAGAAAAGCACCATTTCTTACAGAAAGTCAAGGCCTGCAAGAAGTCAGATGGAGAAGGCGAAGCTGAGAATTGCTCAAGACATCCCTGGCTCTGTCCGATTGAAATGGAAAGCCTTCCACCCGATTGTATCTAAGATCACAGCGATGGGATTAAAGTTCAGGATGGGGTACCCAGCAAAGTTACAAGTCTCAGTAAATGGCTCATGGCTCAGTTTTGAGGATCCTGAAGTTGCGCTACTGAGCCTTAAGTCGGCATTGCCAGATTTGTTCCGGACAACCTGAGAGGGCCTCCTGATCTTCAGGACTCACCGGGAACTTCTGAGTGAACTGTTACTTATTTTTCACACAATGGAGAACGCTCCTTCTAACAATGGAATTCAGTTGAGTCTATGCTCTGTAATAGAACTGGGCTACTAGTATACAGCCTGATTTTTACTTTTTTCAGGCCCTGGCCTGTTGGTGTGAATAGTGCTTCAGGGAGAATCCTTGGGGGGCCCCGGTAGGGCTTGCTACGGACTGCATCCGGGACAATGTTTCTCGTGGGAGCACACAAGGGAAGGTTTTGGGTTATGCCTTCTGATCAGGTTTTATATGTTGGGATTTCGGTCTTCTGAGCAGTTTGGGGCTTTCCGGGTGCTTTTAGCAGGCTGGTAGGATTAGGTTACGACCACAAGAGGGCGTGGTTCACCCATGTAACACAGGTCTGGTAATTTTGCCTTGAGAGGGACTGCTTTCAATTGCTATGCTGTTCAGGTTTTGCAGGGGGGGGAGGTTTCAGAACTAGGGGTCAGTAACCCCTGGGTAATTATTCCCATTGTTTTCCCATCTCAGGATCCTGTTTCAGCTCTCACCTGGTTTCTTGTTTTCTCATGTTCTTATCTCGATGATGGGCTTACCCCTCCGTATCAGTTTTTCCCTAGCTCTGGTTCATGATGTAATGTAGTCCCCCATGGGGGACAAGCATTTTTCAACTCTCTCTCGAGACTCTTGTGGTGACCTGCCATATTCACATTTATGACATCCAGTTTCATTTTCCTCTCTCGATAACTAGTGGATTCACTAATGTATGTTCACAGGCTCTGGAAGTTCAAGACCGCTCTTTAGATATTAAGCCCTCATTAACGCAGTTTATTAACTGCTTTATATCTAGTGATATGAAGGTGATCATTAGCAGGAAATATGTTCAGGGGGCGGAAGGGGGAGGATATGATCCAGTGCTGTGCTAAGCATTGCTTGTGACAGTTTGGGGGGTCGGGAGGGGGTGAGTGCTATGTGTTCTTGTTTGCGGGTGGTGGTGTACTGGGGGGTTCAAACCTGGGCTCTTGTTGGGGGGGTTGGGGTGGTGGGAGGGCCTTACAGCAGCAACGGGAGGGGTTACATTATTAGTGTTATACACCCTGAGCGCAGGGCCAAATCTATTACTCTTAGTAGTCTCTAGTAGATGGCCAAGGAGGTGACTTCTGCAACGTGGAACATTAAGGGGATCAGGAAAAAATCTAAGCAATATCAGGTTCTCAAACATTTAAGCCTACTGTGTACTCAGATTACTTGTCTTCAGGAATCGCACCTATTAGAAGCAGAAGCCTCACAAGTGAGGAGGCAACAAGTGGGGATGGTGTATGAGGCGCAAGGCTCCTCAAATAGCTGTGGGGTTATGATCATTATTAACAGGGGCATTCCCTTTGTTTCAACTCAAATTATCAGGGATCCTGAGGGCAGGTTTGTTTTAGTTATATGTACTCTACTCTCTGGTCAATACCACTGCTATTGGGCATCATATATGGTCCTAATGCAGATGATCCTGTCTATTTCATGAGACTTATAAATGTAATCCTGCCTTTCCTGCCCATAAGGATTATCCTGGGGGGTGACTTTAATTAAGTTGTAGACTCAAACCTTGACAGGTCAGGTGGTGGATCGGGGGGATCTCCCCAGATCAGAGGGCTTTTACAGACTTACTGGGTCAGTGTGGGCTCTGTGATGTCTGGCGTGTCCTAAATCTGGATTCCAAAGAGTTCACATACAGGTCTTTAGCACATGGCTCGCAGTCCTGTATTGACTACATATTCATTTCTCAGACTCTCCTGCCTGGGGTTAGGTCCTCGTCGATACAGCCTGGCCCAGTCTCTGACCACTCTTTGGTGTTGTGTGATCTGACAATCCAGGATGTGTCAAAGAGAGAAACAAGATGGACACTTAATGACCAACTGCTTAAAGACTCTAAATATTGCAAAACCATAAGAGAGCACATTGAGGCCTTTTTTCTGTCCAACCCTTTAAATAGTTCAAAATCGGATATTATACGGGGGGCTTTTAAGGCCTACATGAGAGGCATTCTTATTAGCCTCTCGGTGACTAGGAAAAGAGTTAGGGAAAGATAATTAGTATCCTTGTTATCCCGAATTCGGATTCTCAAATCCAATGTCTCGGTTAACTCTCCACAACAGGATAAAGTGAAGCTCCTAGTGTTGCGAGATAAATATTTAGAATTACTCCAGGAAAAGGCAGAGTTAGCTATCATAGGCACTAAAGCTAGTTATACTGATCAAGGTGAGAAGGCAGGGCGCCTATTGGCACTCCGTCTTAAACAACAAGAATCAGTGAGATTTATCCCTTCTATCAGGGCATCTGTAGATGGGTCTCCAAAACATCTCCTATTAAGATAGTTCAAGAGTTTGCAGCATACCACAAAAGCTGTACGGGACATGGAGCACCCCCAGCCCTGTCAGCATGGAGAAGTATCTGACGGTTCGATCTGCCCTCCCTCCCAGCACATTACACTCTCTGGTCTCTCCTATAACTCAGGAAGAAATCACTGAGGTTATTAACGATTTACCCTCAGATAAAACTCCTGGGCTTGATGGATTTTCTTCCCTTTTCTATAAAATGTTTAGAGAACTTTTATTACCAATACTTAATAGATTATTTCAGCACATCCTATCCTGGACGGAGGTTGACTGCCATCTCTTTGAGGCCTTGATAATGCTTCTTCCCAAGCCAGACAAGGACCCTGAGCTCGTCCAGAGCTATAGGCCTATATCCCTCCTAAATCAGGATATTAAAATCCTCTCAAAGATTTTAGCTAACCGGTTATCTGGGGTACTCCCTGAGTTAAATAGGTATGAATCAGTTAGGATTTATGAAGGACACTCTTCAGCGGATCATTTATATATGTTATTCCATATCTTCTTGGCTACCAGAGATGCCGACTTGCCTGCAGGCCTGGTCTCTTTGGATGCCAAGAAGGCGTTTGACCGGGTGAATTGGAGTTTTCTCTTTAAGGAATTGAGTACCTTTAAATTTTCTCCGGTATTCATATCCTGGGTTGCTGCGTTATATAAATCCCCTACAGCAACAATCTCAGCTAATGGAGCCTTCTCTAATTCCTTCCCACTTCATTCAGGTACTAGGCAGGGTTGCCCTCTATTGCCTCTGTTGTTTAACTTATACCTGGAACCTCTCATTCAAAACATCCTCCAAAATATTTCTATACAAGGTATCCGAGTTGGGCATCATGAAATTAAACTCACTACATATGCAGATGGTTGTTGATACATCTCTCCCATCCGGTTTCATCAGTACCACCCTTACTGAATGAAATAGCCAGGTTTAGCGAGCTATCCAACTACAAGTTGAATGCTAGTAAATCCTTATTTTTCCCATTAAATCACAAGGTATTTAAGGATGATATTTGCCCCTAGGCTTAGGCTGGACTCCTAGATCAATTAATACTTGGGCATAAAGTTATCCCGTAACCCCTTAGCATAGGTTTGAAGATAACCTGGACTCTCTCTCTCTCAGATTCTTATTCACGACCTTGACAGATGGTCTAAACTTCCTATATCATTATGGGCAGGATTAACATTATTAAGATGAATGTATTCTAGAATTTATTACCCTTAACCCTTCTCAATTCTTTTATTCCTATACGCTGGTTTGAGAAATTGCATGGTATATTTACCAGATTTATCTCGCTGATAAATATCCCTGTCTGGCTTATTACAAGCTAGCTGCCTGAAACTTGAGGGGGCTGAGGATTCCCCATATGGCACTATACTACTGGGCCAGTCATCTGGCAAAATGTGTGAGATGGATATCCCCAGGCCCTGAAATGGCACAACCAGTATGGCTTAAGATTGAGTTAGATGCAATTAAATCTAAATGCCTGGATCCCTTAAATTTATTCTACCTGAAATTGTCCCATGTAAAGATGGCTGACTGCACCACAATTGATATCCCCTTAAGAGTTTATGCACCATTATGTTTATTTCTTCATTATTCCCCTCAGACTGATTTAGCTCAGTCTATTTGGAACTTCCCATCTTTTACTTTTAATGGAAAGCAGATTCCCTGCAAATAGTTGCCTCAATTAGGTGATGGAAAACTGCTTTCCCTGGTAGATGGGGAGGGGCACTGGTTATCCCCACATGGAATTATTGACAAGTTTCTCATTCTGGTCTCATCTCACTTAAGGATCATGCAGTTAAGACACCTTCTCACTTTAGTACTGGGAATTTTCCCCCTTCTCAGAAAGTGTCAGCCCTGATTCCTGAAATTTCCCTATTGTCTGGATCTTCAGGCATCGTATCCAAGTCATACAGGGTGTTGTACTATAAAAAATATGGGGACTCCTTCGGACCTACTAGTTTCTGGAACTCACTTCTCCCTCAATACCAGTTGGATTGGCAATCCTTATGGAGATCCTGTCACAAGTACGTTTCCCAAGATAGATTGTGTCTCATGCAATACCATATTTTAAATAATATGTATTGTACCCCCATTAAATTAAAAAAAATGGGGCTTCTCAAACTCCAGTACATATACTAAGTGTTTACAAGAAGAAGGAATGCTCCTTCATATGTCCTGGTCCAGTCCCAAAGTTTTCTCCTTATGGAATTCAATTAAGAGGTTTCTCGATCCCCTACTCGGCCTTCAGAAGTATTTTACTCCAGAGGTGTGTCTTCTAGGAGCCATGTCCCTGGTTAGAGTTATAATCAGGAAATACCATATTTCCATGGTTGCTGTCTCTGTTAAAAAACTCATTCTACATCATTGGAAGGACCAATCTGCCCCTTCTTTCCAGGAATGGTAACATGGAATCATTGCTAATCTCCGAGCAGAGAGGGCAATTGCAAGTCTTCATAATAGACTAGCAGCATATGGTTAGATATGGGATCCCCTCCATTTCTTACTTTTGTTGTCTCACTGAGGTTCATATCACATCTAAGTATTACTCATATGCTCAACAAAATTATTCACTGCACTTCAGGGTAATATAGCCTGGTTGCTGTTGTAAGGGGGTGGGCGGATGGGTGGGTTGGGTAGTTCTTATTGTGCATATGCTACATCACATTGTGATTTGTTGTAACTGCCCTTTACAAAGGAAATGTATAACAAAGTTTAAATTATAAAAAAAAAGAAAAGAACTGTATTTCTGTACGAATTCAAGTTACAGACCGTTGCAGTTTTAGTGCAGTCCATAGCGTCTTGATCATAAACAGAAGCAGTTTTTTTTTTTTTTACTTAGGCCAAGTAGGTAGTTGTTTTTTTGGTGCCCAGTAGTATTTTGTTAAAATAAAAAAAGAACTTACCACCGACTTCTGTCGGAGAAGTTTAGAGTGCTGAAGATTGTGGACAGATGACACTGAGAGCAGGAAATTTGTGGCAGGTGCATGCGCTGAAGTAGGGGAAACAACACATGAATGTCTTTATAACAGGCTGGTTATAACATTAGAATTATAACCCAGTTTATCTATGGGAAACAAGCATTTGTCAATGCCAAATGTTGTCTTGCTGATGTTAGCATTGGTAGTGCAGGAGATAGAGAGATGTATGATAGGAATGCCAGTGAAGTATGGAACCAATGTCAACCACACCCCACTCTGCAGATTGTGACAGGCATTAAGGTATACCTTTGGGTCATCAGCCAAAACGCTCATGCCATTTGACCTCATCCTACTCTGCAGACTCTGATAAGTGTCACATTGTGCCTTGGGGTCATCAGGCCTTACGCTCACCCTATTCCATAAGGAAGTACGCTGAGCTGGGTATGATATAGGTGAATGGGGTGAACTTTGGGAATGAACACCTTGGTGCCTGTCACTGACTGCAGGGTGGGAGTGCAATGGCAAAAGCATTACAGCTGACAATCCAAAGGCATTCCCCTGATGCCTGTTAGCCTGTACAGGGTGGGACATTATGGTTAGAAACCCTAATGTCTCAGGCGTTTGTTGGTATTTACACTCCAAATTTTCAACATGGCCTTTTTGTGATCCTACCTCATGAAAGCATTGAGGACCTCTGTTCACGAACAGTGACACTGTGATTGTGTTAATCTATCCAGAATGTTGATTTCCCTCAGTGACCATGCCATCCTGCGCCACGCGTGAAAACACAGTTTGAGCAGGATGTGAAAAACGACAGCTGTACTGCTCATAAGGAAGTGTGCAAAAATGGCAATGTTGAAAATCTGGAGAAAAAATATAGAAAATTCTCGATGTTATGACTTTACATGGAATCTGCGTAAAGCTTTCTTCTAACATACTCATTTTGTGAAATTTTGTTACCAGATTTTCAACAAAGGCATTGTGGGATCTCTGCTCATGAACAGTGTTACTGTAATTTTCTTACTCTGTCCTGAAAGTTTTTTTCCTACAGTGACTGCGCCACTGTGCGCTAGATGTGCAAAAACACATTTCAGGCAGGATGTGAAAAATGACAGTTGTACTGTTCATAAGGAGGTGTAAAAAATTGGCAATGTTGAAATTCTGGAGTTAAAGTATTACACATTCTGGAAGTTATGAGTGTCTGTGGAAAGTGATAAACACAGGCTTGTAACACAGTCAGTTTGGGGAATTTTTTCACCAAATTTGAAACATAGGCTTTTTGGGAGCCTATCTCATGAAAAATGATGCTGTCATTTTGTTAATTGGTCCCAAAAGGTAATTCCGTGCAGTGATTGTGAAATCACCTTTTGTGACAGAATAATGAGATGACAGTGACTGAATTCATGAGGTGGGGTCCCAAGAAGCAAATGTTGAAAATGTGGTGCCAAAATTCCCTCCAGACTGCTGAGATATGCACAAAAGTTGAAAAAAGAAACATTTATGCCACTATAAAGCTTACTTGCATTTCTTCAGTTCATGGTCGGCTTTGAGGAGTGCAGACATGTTCCTGATCCACCAAAGATCATTGTGACAGGCTCTGAAGCTGAGTATGGAGTGAGGGTGGTGTGCAGAGCTGGGGTACACTGAGGGTGGGCTTGGGTTGGGGAAGGGGCATCAGACATGTTGAGGGACAATTTTCTTGTTTTTCAGGTGAAAAAAATGTGACGACAACACAGGTTGTTTTTTTTATTTTACAGATGTGTTTTAGCACACTGGGGTGGGCTCCCAGTGTGCCACCTGTATTTTGGGGGAGGGGACTGAAGCTAATGGGCCTGGGCCCCCCATCAGCACAGAAACATGTCTGGGGGGGCGCATGGTGATGAGGGGGATTGGGCACCCCCTTGGCACACAAATTAAATGATAAGTGGGCCATTATGACAACGGGGATTGGGCTCCCCGCTGGAAAACTGAATTGGGATGAGGGCAAGCTGACAGACGGATTGGGCACCCCCAATGTCAGCTTGATTGGGATTGTGAGGCAGACTGCAACAGCTGCCATATTTTATTGAAATATTACACCAGGCAAGGCACACCCTGCAATGAGGGAGCACCCCTCACTGCAGCGGCTAAATCGTTTCAAGTAGGTGGCACGCTTTTTCACTGCTGTCATATACAGCATGCAATTAATGTGTGCTATGGATCCCAGCCTGAAAAAGCAGTGGTGCCACTGGCCCCAACATGGCCACGCCTCCAAAACCTGTTATTCAGTTACTCTAATATGTTGCTTGTCATGCCCAAGACAACATAAAACAGTAAGCAGTTATTATAATAACAATACTTGAACTCCGCAGAGTAAACATTAATGTCAAGTTAATCACCCTCTGGGGACATGTAGCACTCAGCTTCACCTTGCACCACATTATGACCCTAGGGGGTAATTAACAGGACATTAACCTAATCCCTGTCATTCATTATTGCTTAAAAATCTGAATGCTGCTGCTTCAACTATTTCTAAATTCTTAGTTCTGACAATTAGAATAGGGTTCTGTCTCCTAGGAGATGATGCTTTGAGTGTAACCATTTTGTTTGTTAATATTGTATTAAAGTAAAAAGGTAAAGCAATTAGACATTTACATTTTCACATATAACATTTTACAGATGAGATGCCAATTATACAAAATTAGAATACATTCTCATAAACATGTAACCTTGTAAAAAGGAAAAAAAAAACTATTTTTGCTTAAAAGGCAAAAAGAACCATTTCAATTTTGACTAATCAGTATTGATTAAATGATCAGGCAATAAACAGAACAGAAACATAACCATTAAGTCAGGGCTTCCTGGGACTAGAATACTCAATTCAGCATTTCCTATGCATGGACAACATGTCCTCATATTTGTGCAGATGCTGTTCATGGTTGCACCAGTAGACCCACTCTTATTCACTTGTTACACCAGTAGACCCACTCTTGCTTTGTTGTTGCACCAGTAGACCCACTCTTGCTCAGTTGTTACACCAGTAGGCCCACTCTTGCTCCCTTGTTGCACCAGTAGATCCACTTTTGCTCAGTTGTTACACCAGTGGACCCACTCTTGCACCGTTGTTACATTAGTAGACCCACTCTTGCTCCGTTGTTATACCACTAGACCCACTCACTCTGTTGTTACACCAGTAGGTCCAGTCTTGTTCCATTGTTACACCAGTAAACCCACTCTTGCTCTGTTGTTATACCAGTAGACCCACTCTTGCTCTGTTGTTATACCAGTAGACCCACTCTTGCTCAGTTTTTCTGATGCAGGTGTGTAGCTTTCAAAGTTTTGAAAAATTATACCCCAGTGGTTCTTGCTATGAGGAACAGTTTGCCTTTTGGCCACTTTATTTAATACCTTTAAAATTGTAAACTTTATACTGAGAAGTTATCTTCACTTAGTCTTCTTTTTATCTTTGCTAGTGTGCATGTGCAAGAAACAATATGTGACAGCTTAGGAGAGAAGCAGGTTGTGGAGGTGGAGCAGTGTGGCAGCCAATGCCTGCACTGCATTTGTGGACATGGCAGTGTGCACCCAATGCAGGCCCAGTGTGCAGATGACACTGGATCTGCAGAAGTGCCATCAACTTGAAATGATTTGGCCACTGCAATGAGGGAGTGATCCGTCATTGCAGGGCGATACCTCACCTGGTGTAACAGTACAAGGAACATGGCGGCTCTATGCAGCCCAAAAACAAGAAAGCTGCTCCACCCAGCTGAGTGTGCTAGTGAGAGTAAATACCAATTATACACCAGAACCCCGACTCCACTCACTGAAGTGAAAAACAAATAAGGCCCACAATATAAACCACTCAACAGGCACATTGCATGTTGAAAACTAGTTTTAATTCAGTGATTCAGTACTTACAAACATTGAAAATAGTCAGAGAGACTCAATGCCCTCTAAAGAGAGGGGCTCAGATAAGACAAGAGGCTTGTGGATCTCATCCGAGCCCCTCTCTTTAGATGGCATTGTATCTCTTTGACATGCAATGTGCCCATTGAGTGGTTTATATTTGGCATCTTATATGTTTTTCACTGCAGTGAGAGGTGCTGGAGTTTTGGTGTATAATTGGCTCTATGCAGCTGCCTCACAGCCCCATGAAAGTCAACAGGGGTGCCCATTCCCCTTGTCGGCATGCCCCTGAACCACTTCAACTGCTGACAGGGGAGCCCACTCCATGTCAGCATACCCCCCAATTTCTGTTGCGTGCCAAGGGGGGTGGCCAGTTCCCCTCGGCATCATACGCAACCCCCATACAGTCTTTCTTTGCCATCAAGGGGCTCAATCCCCATCAGCTTCAGTCCCCCTTCCCAGTTCAGTTTGTTGACGGGGAGCCCATTCCCCATCGGCATAATGTCCCCACCCTCCAATTTCTGTTGTGTGCAGAGGGTGCACAATCCCCTCGGATCATGCCCTCCATTTCTGTGCCAACTGGGGCTCAATCTATGTCATCTTTGGTCTCCTTCCCCACAAATGTAGGTGGCACACTGGGAGCCCACCCCAGTTTGCCAAACACACCAGTGAAAGAAGAAAACTGACCTGGGTTGTCTTTTTTTCTACCTGTAAAATGAGAAAATGGTCCTTCTACATGTCTGTTGCCCCTCCACCAACCCACACCCACCCTCTGCATATGCCACCTTCTCCCACCCTCCTCACCACATACTTACCTTCAGAGCCCGGTGTGATGATCTTTGGTGGACTGGGAATATGTCTGCACTCTTCAAAGCCTAACGCGAACTGAAGAAATGCAGGTGAGCTGTATAATGGCATAAATAGGTTTTTTTTCAGCTTTGGTGCGTATCTTGGGCATTTGTAGGAATTTTGGCACCAAATTTTCAACATGGGGTTATTGGGACCCTTCCTTATGAATTCAGTAACTGTCATGGCATTATTCAGTCCAGAAAGGTGATTTCACGATCACTACACGGAATCAACTTTAGGGACCAATACAATAAATGACAGTGCCACTGTTCAAGAGGTGGGCTCTCAAAAAGCCTATGTTGCAAATCTGGTGAAAAAATAAAATAAATGACTGTTTTACGAACATGCATTGTGCAGTTTCCATGCACACTCGTAACTTCTCGAATTTGTATTATTTTCACTCCAGATTTTCAACATTGGTATTTTTCCACACCTCTTTATGAACAGTATAGTTGTTATTTTACACATCTTGTCTGAAATGTGTTTTCACACTTCCAATGCAGAATATCATGGTTGCTGTAGGAAATCAGTTTTAGGGACATATTAAAAAAATGACAGTGACACTGTTCATGAACAGAGGTCCTAAAATGCCTATGTTAAAAATTTGGTGATGAAAGTCCATAAAATGACTGTGTTACAAGTGTGCATTGTGTAGTTTCCATGCACCCTTGTAACTTTGCAGAATTTGCAATATTTTCACGCCAGATTTTCAACGCTGGCATTTCTTCACACCTTCTTATGAACAATACAACCGTAATTTTTCACATCCTGTCTGAAACATATTTTCACATATCTGGCACAGATTAGTGCAGTTGCAGTGGGAAATCAGTGTTTGGGACAGATTAAGAACAAGCGAGTGAAAGAGGAGGAGTGAGCGAGCTCAATGGAGCTCTGTCGGGACTGCTGTGGATTTCTTTGTGGGCAGAAAGGGGCACCAACGCAGGCAGAAGCCCAATACAAAAGGTCAGCCGGCAGCATCAGGAGAAACATGAGTGAGTGAGCTCAACTTAGCTCTGTCAGGACTGCTGTGTATTTCTTTGTAGGCAGAAAAAGGTGCCAACTCAGGCAGGAGCCCAGTACAAAAGGGCAGCTTGCAGTGCCAGGAGAAACAGAACGAGTGAGTGAGAGAGAGAGAGAGAGAGAGAGAGGTCACAAACGTACTCAGTAGGCCAGGCCCTCTGCTCCCACAGTGCCAACCTCAGAGCACAATACTGTTAACAGGTAACAGACAGGGTAACCCTCCTGTCTGCTTTTGGGTCAGAATCACCTTTAGTCTCAAATTCTGGGGGAGGAGTCAAACTGTGAACCTTATGATAGCGTACCTAAATGTAAGGGCTCAGATACATACCTTCTTCGGGGATTGCGGTACAATCTTTCAGCAGGGGCACCAAGCCAGGCTTCCAAAATGAACCCTTAAAACTCTATAAGATACCTTAGGTATATTCTTACCTTTTCACAGTTTAATAACACCATCAAGCTGTTTGAACAATTGTCAGACTTAACCATCTATACGTCACATGCAAAAAGAACTGTCAGATAACCAGGCAGTCTTTCACAGAAAAGGTATTTTACTAAAAGATAATAAAATATGAAAAATGTAAACATGGGACACTATATCAGACAGCATCACAATCACATAAAAGAAAAACAAGGAAAACTACAGTACAAACTCCTACCAACATACAGTTAGATATTTTCTATCTAGTGTATTACCTCTGTTAGTGCTTAAGTTAGTTTCTCTCAGAGTCCCAAAATAATATGACAGATTCCCTAGTTACAAGGATGCATTTCAACCCCATCTCCCCACCCCCTTGGTGAGTCATCTAGCGCTTCTTTTTTAGAATTAAAAAAATACAAACATGATATCCTATCAGGAGGTATATTAAATAATGTGACATCAGCAAAAGCTCACTTCCCAAATTATGAGTCTTTGATCAGCCAGTTCCTTTGAAAATTTACAACCCTGCAATCCATCACCTAGGGGTGAGATAGCCATGCTCTGTCCTGTAATAAAATGTATATTTAGTTTCCCAACTTCAAAGCAGCAACAGGTCATAAAAAGGCTGTAAAATGCAATTCCTCAAGGAAGTTAATTACATTACAGAGATCTCCTGGTCAATTTAATATATTCTGTAGCTTCACTGAAACCTGGGGTTGGGGACACCCATGGAAGCCCAGATTTTCTTATGTGAGACACTCACATACTATTTTTTTATATTACAAATATCATACAACAGTCATAACCAGTTGGCCAAGCATCACAATCCTCCGCACCTAGACTGAATATGGTTTTCTATTCACTGCATGGGATGAGCTCCATAAGTCAGTTCACTCCTCATATAGATGCAACAGGTCATCTGTGTTTTAACTGGTCACTCCAGCCCTATGTAAGATCGTCATGTCATACCCTTGTAAGGCATGACTCCATCTTAATAGTCTACCATTAGTTTTTCCCCATTTGTGTCAGCCAAACCAGGGGGTTGTGGTCCATTTGTACCTCAAAATGATGACCATATAAGTATGGCTCTAACTTCTTTAGAGCCGACACTATGGCAAAACACTCTTTTTCCACAATAGAGTAGAGTAAGCCTGCTCCCTGGGAAGAAACTTTTTACTTAGGTACACTACAGGGTGATCTTTCCCTTGGTTGGATGTCTGACTCAATAATGCTCCAATACCCACATCTGAGGCATCAGTCTGGACATGAAAGGGTCTGCTATAGTCAGGACTTGTCAATACAGGCGCACTACACAGTGCCTCCTTCAGTCTGGTAAAGGCTTTTTCACAAGCTGGTTCCCAGGTAATTTTCTTAGGCATCTTTTTCTTTACCTGGTCAGATAAGGGAGCAGCCAGGGCACTGTAATTGGGTACAATTTTCCTATAGTACCCTGCTGTCCATAGAAAACTCCTGACCTGCTTCTGTGTTTCTGGTCTGGGTCATGCCTGGATCACCTCTATTTTTACTTGGTTAGGATGGAGCTGTCCACTGCCTACAACATGTCTAAGGTATACCACTTCAGCTATGGTCACCTGGCACTTCTCAGCTTTGACAGTGAGCCCGGCCCTCTGTATCCTACCCAGCATGTCCTAAAGGTGGGACAGGTGTTCCTCCCAGCTGGTACTGAGGATGGAAATGTCATCCAGGTACACCACGGTGTACTCCTCAGCACCATTTAACACCTGGTTCACCAACCTTTGGAAAGTGGCCGGGGCATTATTTATTCTAAAAGATGTTACTTTAAATTGACATAAGCCTATCGGAGTGATGGAGGCTGACCTCTCTCTAGCTCTGTCAGTTAACTCTACCTGCCCATACCCCTTTGTCAGGTTAATAGTAATAAGGAAAGTCACCCCTCCCAATTTGTCCAGGAGTTCATCTGTCTGGGCCATCGGGTGGGTGTCTGACTTCATCACTGCATTCAGTCCATGATAGTCCACATAGAAACAAGTAGAGACATCTGGCTTGAGCACAAGGACTATGGGTGAGGCCCAGGGGCTGTGGGATCTCTGGATTACCCCTAAATCTGGCATTTCCTCCACCCCCTCCTAATGTCCTTTTAGACAGCATCTGACACCTGATATGCTGTCCGCCATATGGACATCTGTGTCCCACTCTCCACATTGTGCATTGCTATGGGTGTTAGTCCAGGTTTGGTGCTAAACAATGAGGCAAAGTCTGCTAAAACCTCCCTTACTTCCTGGATCTTGTCCAGGGCCAGCTTGGGTGACAGTTCAACTGCCTCCACAGAGGACTCCTGCTTGCTTGCTTTCGGCAAATTCAGAAGGGGGTTTCCTTCGTCCATCCCTTCCCCAAGACTACACACTGCAAACACCATGTCAGCCCTATTTGCATATGGCTTCATCATGTTGACATGGTACATTCTTTCTGTATGTCATCTGTCAGGTAAGTCTATGATATAGTTCACGTCATTTACCCTTCTAACTACTTTGTACAGTCCTTCCCACTCAGCCTGCAACTTGTCTTTCCTGACTGGAATAAAGACCATGACTTCCTGGCCCACCATGTACAAGTGAGCTCTGGCTTTGCGGTCGTACCACTCCTTTTGTTTCTGTTGGGCAGCTGTGAGGTTGCTCTGGACTGTCCTCAGAAGCTGCTTCAGCCTTTCCCTAAACCTAAGGATGTAATCCACTATAGGAGTTCCCTGGGTGGCGTGCTTGCCTTCCCAGTCCTCCCACATCAAGTCTAGGTTCCCATGTACCCAGCATCAGTATAAGAGCTTGAAGGGGTAAACTCTGTCGACTCTTGGGGCGCCTCCCTATATACAAGCAACAGGTGGGGAAGGTATTTCTCCCAGTTCTTCCCACACTGTTCAGCAAACGCTTGGAGCATTGACTTCAGGGTACCATTAAATCTTTCCACAAGCCCATTGGCTTGTGGGCGATAAGGTGTCAGGCACCTCTGCACCACCCCACACTTCTCCCATAAACATTTCATCAGGTCCAACATGAAGGAACCCCCTTGATCGATGATAACCTCCTGCAGAAACCCAACATGAGAGAAAATCCCAAGTAAGGTATCTGCCACTTTGTCTGTCCTCAGTGAGGATAGGGTGACTGCCTGTGGATACCGAGTGACATAATCCACCACAGTCAGGATGAACCTCTTCCTGGAGGAGCTGGGGGGTATTTAAAGGCCCCACAATTTCCATTCCCACCCTCTGGAATGGCTCCTCCACTATGGGCAATGGAATTAGGGCAGCTTGGGTTTTCTTACCAGCCTTCCCTATTTCTTGGCACTGGTGACAAGACCTGTAATACTCCTTCACCTGCTGGGTGAGGTTGGGCCAATGGATATTCTGGGCCAACTGCTGCATAGTGTGTGCAATTCTGAGATGACCAGACAAGGGAATATTGTGTGAAATCTTGAGCAACTTCTCATGATACCCTTGGGGAATGACAAGCTGCCTGCCTATCACCCCTACCTCTGTCTTCACAGCCTGAGTATACATCAGTCCATTTTCCCAATAAACATTATGTTTTCCGTCACCTCCCTGTGTTTCATCAGAGTCTGCCCAAGCTCTCAGCTTCTCTAGACTAGGGTCACTTTTCTGAGCTGCTGCAAACTCCCTACACATTCCCAAGGCTTGGAACAGGTCCTCTTCAGTCTCTAAACTAGGGTCCCTAGCACTAGCATCAGGGTACTCAGGATCACTGTCATCCCTAACCCTCTGACAATGGGTCACCCCTCCTTCTTTGAGGCAATTCTCCATAGCTGTGCGGTTAACTACTACTGAGGAAATTTCTACCCTATTTTCATTAGTCTCCATATCAGGAGACACAAGCTGGGGAACCATCTTCCCAGTGGTTTCCACAATGGCTTCTATGGGGTCCAGGGAACAACAATTTTCCCTTGCTGCTTAGCTACGGGTAGCTGCACACACCATGCCCTGTTTGAGATTGTTGCCAAGGATGACATCAGCTGCTAAAGTTTTGGCTACAGCCGCCTGTTGCACAGTTCCCCATTTCACCCCATTCTAGGAGAACACTAGCGAGTGGCAATATTTTTTTCCTCCCCAGTGAAGTCTTGTACAGTTACAAATTCATTGGGTATAAGCTGACCAGGCTCTACCAGATCCCCTTTTACCAATGTCAGGGATGTCCCTGTGTCCCTAACCCTTGTGTCTGTACACCATTCACCATGACTGGGTGCATGTGTTCCCTCATGTTCACAGGCATGCTTCCAGGGACACACAAACAACACACTTCTTTCTTAGCCCCATGTTACACATTGCTCATCCTTTTGGGACCCTGTCTGGGATTATGCCCAGTTTCTTTACAAACTCAACATTCGTTTCTTTTCTCAGAAAAATATTTGCTTTGAAACCAGGGGCTAACTGATTTTGGTGGAGGCAGTGAGGATTTTAAATGCCCTGAAGGTGCATGTTTCTCTTTATGCACTGCCATACCTGCCCCATTCTCTCTCTCAGAGCAGGTCTGTTCTTGGTATAGTGATCTGAGAATTCAGCAGCCTCTTGCACTGTTCTGGGATCTCGGTCCTCCAGCCAGGTTTTCAGCTTTGCTGGGCATGCCCCAAAAAGTGCTCTAACAATATAGCATTTTCAATTTTATCTACAGTGTTTGCTTCAATTCCTTCCCACCAATGTTTTAATAACTGACATTGTTTCATGGCTAGCTCCTCATAGCTCATATCAGAGCTTCTTCTAAGCTCATGGAATTTAGCTCTGTATGCTTCTGCAGTTACATCAAACTTTTTAAAAGTGCAACTTTAAGTTTGCTGTAATCACTACTGTCCTCATTGTCCATTTGACCCAACGCATTCCAAGCCTTCCCGGTAAGTAAAGGGGATAGCTGGAAGCTCCAGAACCCTCTAGGAAGTTTTGCCTGAATATAAACTTTTTCCAAGGAATTTAAAAAGGTGTTCATATCCTCCCCCTGTTTAAATTCAGCTATCAATTTGGAATTTAATTTGTAACCCAGTCCTGTAGTTCCAGTTAAATCCAAGACACTTACCTGCTTGGGTGCTGGTGGTTGGAGTCGTAACTTCTCCAGTGCATGTTGCCTCTGGAGCTCATGCTCTTCACGGTCCACCTCTCACTGTTCACATTCAGCTTCTCACTGTTCTCACTCCCTTTTCTCCTCTGCAGCTCGTTTCTCTCACTTCACTTCTCACCGTTCCCTCTCAGCTTCCCTCTGGAATTCCAGATCCATTCTGTGTAAATCAATCTGCACTCTGATTGCTTCTGTCTCCAGAATGCTGGTGACCTTCCCCTGCTGCCCTGGCCCTTGGCTTACACTGGCCCTGCTGCCCTCCCCACTGAATCTGGACACTGCACTGGCCGCTAGCCACTCCATGCCCAAGGTTTGGTCCTTTACAGTCACAGTCTGTGACTCGATGCTCTGGGCATATGCTGATGTCACAACATCCATGAGGTTCTGTTTGGTGACTCTCCCCTTGTGCAGGACTCCTCTCTCCTTGCACAACTGCTTCAGGTTGTCTGTATTGTGCTCACTGTAATTGAAAGCCATCTTCTTCCCTAACTACGGCTACTCTATTTGCACTTTGAAAAAATAAAACATATAGGAACTTGCCTGTAAGCAAAATGATATAGTTCTGTTTCCCTTTTTAAAAAACAAATCACTGCTTTATTTTGCAAGCGAGCTGTTCAGTATTAAGCTGACACACTGAACATTTAACACTTGTGTTACCAAATTTTATTGCACTGCTGCTAACCAAATATGTCACAAACATACTCAGCAGGTCAGGCCCTCTGCTCCTACAGTGCCAACCTCAGAGCACAATAGTGTGAACAGGTAACAGACAGAGTAACCCTCCTGTCTGCTTTTGGGTCCAAATCACCTTTAGTCTCAAATTCTGGGGGGAAGGGATTCAAACTGTGAACCTTATGCTAGCATACCCAAATTTACATGCTCAGATGCGTACCCTCTTCGGGGATTGTGGTACAGTCTTTTACCAGGGGCACTAAGCCAGGCTTCCAAAATGAGACCTTAAAACTCTGTAAGAGACCTTGAGTATATTCTTACCTTTTCTCAGTTTAGTAACACCATCAAGCTGTTTGAGCAACTGTCAGATTTAAGCATCTATACGTCACATGCAATAAGAACTGGCAGACATCCAGGCACTCTTTCACAGAAAACGTATTTTACTAAAAGATGATAAAATATGAAAAATGTAAACACAGAACAATATATCTAGAAGCATCACAGTCACATAAAAGAAAAACAAGGAAACTACAGAACAAACTCCTACCAACATACAGTTAGATATTTTCTATCTAATGTATTATTAACTCTGTTAGTGCTTAAGTTAGTTTCTGTTGGAGTTCCAAAATAATATGACTGGTGCACCAGTTACAAGGATACATTTCAACCCCATCTCCCCACTCCTTTGGTGAGTCATCTAGCTCCTCTTTTTAGAATTATAAAAATACAAACATGATGTCCTAGCAGGAGGTATATTAAATAATGTGACATCAGCAAAAACTAATTTCCCAAATTATAAGACTTTGATCAGCCAGTTCCTTTGAGGATTTAAAACCCTGTGATCTATCACCTAGGAGTGAAATAGCCAAATTCTGTCCTGTAATAAAACATATATTTAGTTTCCCAACTTCAAAGCAGAAACAGGTCATAAAAAGGCCATAAAATGCAATTTCTCAAGGAAGTTAATTGCACTGCAGGGATCTCCTGGTCAGTTTAAGACATCCTGTAGCTTCACAGAAACCTTGGGGGGGGGCACCCATGGAAGTCCAGACTGTCTTATGTGAGACAATCACATACTATGTTTTCATATTACAAATATCATATAACAATCATAACCAGTTGGTCAAGTATCACAAGGGGGAGTTAGTGAGCTCTGCTAAGCTCTGTTGGGACTGTTGCAGATTTCTTTGTGGGCAGAAAAAGGCACCATCGCAGGCAGAGCCCAGTGCAAAAGGCAGCCTGTAACGCCAGGAGAAACAGAATGAGCGAGTGAGAGAAGCAGAGTGAGGGAGCTCAATGGAGCTGTTGGGACTGCTGCAGATTTCTTTGTAGGCAGAAAAAAGCACCAACATAAGCAGGAACCTAATACAAAAGGGCGGCCTGCAGCTCTGGGAGAAACAGAATGAGCGAGCGAGTGAGAGAGGCGGAGTAAGTGAGCTCAATGGAGCTCTGTCAGGACTGCTGCAGATTTCTTTGTAGGCAGAGCAAGGCACCAATGCAGGCAGTAGCCCAATACAAAAGGGCAGCCTGCTGCACCAGGAGAAATGGAATGAGCGAATGAGAGAGAGAAAGGGGGGTGAGCAAGCTCAACGGAGTTCTGTTGGGACAGCTGCAGCTTTCTTTGTGGACAGAAAAAGGCACCAACACAGGCAGGAGCCCAGTACAAAAGGGCAGCCTGCAGCACCGGGAGAAACAGAATGAGCAAATGAGAAAGGGGGAGTGAGCAAGCTCAATGGAGCTCTTTTGGGACTTTAGAGTTGCCCACCCACCTGCCCAGGGTCCTGTGTAGTGCTATATCATAGCAGGGTCTCTGGAGTAGAGACAAAGCAATGATTGGATACTTTTAGGATTGCTGTAATTATACAGATTCAGTTATTCTGATCATTTCTCTAACTGAACAAAGTACTGAGCTATACTGTTAGGATTGCTGTAATAATACATATTTATTTGTTTCATTTTTTTTTTAACTAAGCTGAGTAATACTTGGAGTGCAATATGATTTCTAACTGGGCTAAGTGAAACCATGAGGGCTGAGAACAAAAAGTATGGTAACTGAGCAGTGAAAAACAGACAAGGATGCTTTAGGATTGTTGCAGTAATACAGTATCTAATGGATGAAATTGGAGACTGAATTAACCCGGTCGGCAAGGGGGAAGTAGGGGGACTAGTGTGGGGAGAACAGGAATTTGAGTAAACAGGACCCTAACAGTTGTAGTAGGGCACAGAAACTGGGAGTAAGAGCCTGTACCATTAGATGGGGGACAAAATTGGGCAGATACCACATGTCAGTAGGGTGGGGATCTTTGGAAGAGTGGTGGGTTGCACAGGGTATGGATCTGCCATGATTCTGGACTGGGCTTGGAAGATGGGGGGGGGATTTATGGTCTGTAGACAGCTGGCTAGTTTGAGGGAGAAACTGTGGAGGTTAGAGAAGAGTCTAAGTGGCAGGAAAGATGAGTATGGTAGGCAACCTGGCTGGGGGGGAATAGGGGATGGCAAGGGGGATGGGGGAAAACATCTAGGGACTGAAACCAACCCCAGTATCAGAGGCACTAGCAGAAAAGACAGGAGAAGGAAGGGGGTGCCCAAGGTGAGGGGGACCTCCTGATGGGGGAGGAAGAGACCATGAGGGGTGCCAGGGGAGAGACCAGATGGTTGCGGGTAGGAAGGGACCAGGGGTGAGACTAGGGAGTAAGGGAGGGGAACAAGTAGAAGTGTGGAACTGATAAGGGGAAGAGATGCAGGAGGGGTATCGACTAGGAATAGATTCGAGCATCTGCTATGGAGAGAGAGGGGGAGCAGGGACATACTAAGGGGGGAGGACTAGCAAGGCATGAGAGGGAAGTCAACAGGTAGGGGAAGACATAGCAAAGAAGAAATGGTAGAAAGGGGGCTAGTAAGGAAGGAAGGGGTTACTGGAGGAGAGAAGGTTATGGGAAGGGGAAGGATGGGAGAGGCATTACTATCAGGGTTGAAGGGAATAGGGCCTCTAAATTGGCAACAATAGGGATAGGAAAGGGTTGGAAATCAGCAGGGGAGGAGGGGAGGTCAACATGGGAAGCCCAGTAGAAAGTAGTCAGGCTGGGAAGGGGTTCAAGGGGGATGGGAGGAATAAGACAGAGAATAGGGGTGAGGCAGAAGTAGGTAGTACAGATACAGAAGTCACAGATGATGCAGCTGGTGGGGGTAAGGGGCAGGGAAGAACAAATACTGGAGTGGTGGAAGGGGAATTAGAAGGGGAAGGGTGTAGGGGACACAGGGGTACTCATCCTGGGTGATTCTATACTGAAAGGGGTGAGATGGGGTGGAAGGAGGGAAAGGCACAGCCATATTTGGGTTGAAGCTATCCCTGGGTTGACTGCAGGAGGGGCAGGGCAGGTATTGTTCAAATGTGCAGCGAGGGAGAGGAAGAAATCTCATTTACTGTTGCACATGGGTACAAATGACTTGGAGGGGCAGGCTGTGCAAGTAATGAGGGCGAGGTTCTAGGAGCTGGGCAGGCAGTGTGAGGGGTTGGGGGAGTCTGTGGCATTCTCGGAGGTACTCCTGGTACCATGTGCAAACACTGGGAGGAAGGGTAGGATCGAGGAGTTCAATGAGTGATTGAGGGATTGGTGCCACACCAAAAATTATGTGTTAATGACTAACTGGGGTAGGGTCTGGGGGAATAGTGACTTGTACACAGGGGGCAAGCTACACTTGAGCAGGGAGGGATGGGGAGTATTAAAGGTGGGATTAGAGGGGTATATCCCTACTAATGTGGATTTAAACTAGTGGGAGGAGTGGGCAAAAGATCGAAGTTGGTAGAAAGGTCTAGACAGGGGAGCCTAATGAACTTAACACCCCCAGATATTGGTAAAGGCAGAGGTGTATTAACCCTGGGAAGGGGCAGGCAGAGTGGTTTGAGTGTAATACAGAAGGCACCATCACCCAGTAAAAATAATGAGGAGAAAGGGTACAGACTACTGGGAGGAGGGACACAGGCCAAGGAGAAGAGTGAGGAGAAGGAGGGGTATGGGTGGAAAGGTGGTCATTCTCAATGCAAGAAGCCTGTGGAGCAAAATTGCAGAGTTTCAGGCACTCCTTTCAGAGAGGAAGGTGGACACTGCTGCAGTGACACAGACTTGGGCAACAGAGTACCATGACTGGGACTTGGCAATCCCAGGATACAGGATATACAGCAGGGACCGAGGTGGTTGTACTCTGTGTGAGGGAAAGGATCAAATGCATAAGAGACTAGGGAGAAGAGGAGAGGAGAGGACAGGGGTGCATTGGGTGCAGCTCCTGGACTCCATGGGCAGAACGCTGAGGCTTAGAATGGTGTACAGACCACCAGCCCAATCTGGGGAACTGAATGGAGAGCTGGCAGAGCAGATAAGGGTGTGTAGAAGGGGGAGTGTGGTGATAGTGGGGGATTTTAACCTAGCAGAGATTGACTGGACTACCCTGGCCACTAGCAGTACCAGGGAGCAGGTGCTCCTTGATGCATTCCAGGATGGCCTTCTAATGCAATTGGTAAGTGGGCCTACAAGGCTTGGTAGCATTTTGTACCTAGTACTGGCAAATGGGGAGATGGTGAGGGGAGGTAATGGTGGAGAACCCACTAGCGGGTACTGACCACAAAACAGTGTGGCTCATTCTTGTGCTGGGCAGGGAGACAGGAGGCATGGGCACTAAGGTGGTGGACTTTAGTAGGGTGGACTTTGGGAGGATGGGAGCAATACTGCAAGGGAAACTCCAGGATATAAGGCTGGGGATGGATGCAGAACAAAAGCGGGGAGTCATAAAGACTAGGCAAAGAGATGCCACAGTAGCCTGCACCAGTGCCAGGAGTAAGAAGAGCAGAGCCAAGAAACCATGTGCCTGGACAAGGAAGTGCTGCAAGATGTGAGGGTATAGAGAGCTGCATACCGGTAGTGCAGGGTAACAGGGAAGGGAGAGGATAAGGAGGCTTATGGGAGTTAGTCAAGGGAGGTGGCCAGGAGGGTGAAAAAAGCTAAGGCCTACAGGGAATTAAGGTTAGCACAGGGCATAAAGGTAGGGGAAAAGGACTATTTTAGGTATATCAGGGAAAAGAGGAAGTGCAAGGAACATATTGTGAGGATAAAGCAGGGAGTAGATTGGGTGGAAAAGAGGGAGGAACAAGCAGAAATTCTAAATGAGTACTTCTCCGTTTTCACTAAGAAGAGGGATGGTCCACTACCAGCATGGGCTTGAGGAGGTTAAGAAAGTGGGGAAGAAGGTGACAGACAAAGGGGGTAGGGTGCAAGGGGGCTGAGGGCAGTAAGGGTGGATAAGGCACAAGGTCCCAATGGCATTCACCCCTGGCTGCTAAGGGAGATGGCAGAGCTGTTGGCTGAGCCACTGGCAGATCTGTTCGACACATCCTTGGAACTTGGGTGTGTGCCCCAGGACTGGAGGGTGGCTCATGTGGTGCCCATACACAAGAGTGGGCCTAGGGAGGAGCCAGGAAATTATTGAATGGTCAGTCTCACGTCCATAGTGGGTAAGCTTATGGAGGCGATACTAAAGCAGAGGCAGGGGGCATTCTTAGAGAGAAATGACCTCCAAGATGGCTGGCAACGTGGGTTTGCCTCAAGGAGGTTTTGTCAAATCAACCAACTAGAGTATTATGACTGGGTGACAAGGGAGTTGGACATTGGCCATGCGGTACATGTCCTGTACTTGGACTTCAGTAAGACCTTTGATACAGTACCTAATGGGAGACTGGGGGAAGCTGATGGCAATGGGGGTGAGAAAAAAGCTGACTAAATAGATAGAGAACTGGTCACAGAGGAGGGTGCAGAAGGTGGTTGTGGGTTGGGAGCTCTCGGTACCTAGAGCAGTGACAAGCAGTGTGCCGCAGGGGTC
The DNA here is from genome assembly GCA_016271365.2 of Neoceratodus forsteri. Classification (NCBI taxonomy): domain Eukaryota; kingdom Metazoa; phylum Chordata; order Ceratodontiformes; family Ceratodontidae; genus Neoceratodus; species Neoceratodus forsteri. The sequence goes on from JADMNL010000026.1 coordinate 358,745,284, forward strand.
AGTGCTGGGCCCATTGCTATTTGGGCTTTTTAATCTCCGATATAGCACATGGAGTGGGGAGCAGGGCTATTCTGTTCACAGATGATACCACATTGGGGGCAGTGCTGCACAAAGAGGAGAGATGGGAAAAACTGCAGAGGGACCCAACCAAACTAGAGACATGGTGATGGAGTGGCAGCTAGATTCAATGCAAGCAAGTGTAGGTGATGCACTTGGGGCCAAGAACCAGGAGAGGGACTATTGGTTGGAGGGGTGTGTGAGGTTGGGGATCATAGAGGAGGAGGAGGAGAAGGACCTAGGGTGTTGGTAACTGGGAGCATGAACAGCTCAGCCCAGTGCAGGAGAGCTGCAGCGAAGTCAAACAGGATGCTGGCATGCATCACAAGGGCATTCACATCCAGACACAGGGATGTGATCCCATCTCTCTAAAGATCATTGGTCAGACTGCACTTGCAGTATAGTGAGCAACAGTGGAGGCCATACCTGAAAAGAGATATAAAGTTACTGGAGGGGGTGCAAAGGAGGGCAACAAAACTGTTAAAGGGGATGGAAGAAAAGGAATATAAAGTTATGCTGAAGGAGCTGAACATGTACACCCTGGAGCACAGGAAGCATAGGAGGATATGACTGAAGCATTGAAATACCTGAGGGGGTAAATTAACCTAGCACCATGGGGTCGTTTAAACTGAGGAGTGGAAGGTAGACAAGGGAGCATGCACTAAGGTTGGAAGGGGGACGTTTCAAGAGGGGAAATAAGGAGGCACTACTTCACTGAGAGGGTGGTGTCTGGTTGAATGCACTGCCAGAGGGGGTGGTAACATGTAGAGTGGTCAATAGCTTTAAGGAGGAGTGGGATAAAGAAGAGGAAGAGTCAAGGGGCAGGGGCTGGGACAAGCGAGGGAGGAACTGAGGGGGAGGAGGCTGGGGCAGCTGCAATCTAGGGTGCTAGCTGCACACTCAGACAGACTTAGACAGACCGATTGGTCTGTTCTGCTGGCAGATTTGTATGTATGTTCATATGTAAAATCACAGTGACTCTGTTCATGAGCAAGGGTCATAAAATGCCTATGTTGAAAATTTGGTAACAAATGTCCATAAAAAACTGTGTTACAAGCGTGCGTTGTGCAGGTTCCATGCATCCTCACAACTTCTCAAATTAATGGTACTTTCACTCCAGATTTTCAACACTGGCATTTTTTTCAGACCTCCTGATGAACAGTACAGCTGTCATTTTTCACATCTTGCCTGAAATATGCATTTACACATCTGGCACAGAATAGTGCAGCTGTTGTGGGAAATTAATGTCCATGACAGATTAAGAAAATCATAGTGACAATGTTCAGAGCTCACAAAATGACTATGCTGAAAATTTGGTGAAACAATTCCACTAAATGACTGTGTACACAGATACCTTATGCAGTTTCCACATACACTCAGAAGTTCAAGTATTTTTAATATTTTCATTGCAGATTTTCAGCATTGCCATCTCTTCACCCCCCCCCCCCCCATGAATGGTACAGCTGTCATTTTCACATCCTGCCCAATCTGTGTTTTTGTACATATGGCACACAATGGCATGGTCGCTTGGGAATTCCAAGTTCGGGACATTGACAAAGTCACAGTGCCACTGTTCACTAGAAGAGCCCCAAATGCTTTCGTGAAGTGGGGGTCATGACAGGCTATGTTGAAAATGTGTAATGCAAATACCAATAAACACCCTGGGCATTAGGGTTTCTAACCACAATGTCCCCTCCTGTACAGACTGACAGGCATCAGGGGTGTGCCTTTGGATTGCCGACTATAATGCTCATGCCATTCCCCCCACCCACCCACCAGCCAATGACAGGCATTGAGGTGTGCCTTGGATTCTTCAGCCCAAGAGTTCGCCCCATTCTCCTATACCCATTGCAGTGTAGGTCCTTATGGAGTGGGGTGACTATAAAGCTGAACACCCCAAGGCACACCTCAACACTTGTCGGTGTCTGCAGGATAGGGTGAGGTGAAATGGCATGAACGTTATGGGCGACGACCCAAATGCATACCCCAATGCCTGTTCATCTCTGCAGATTGGAGGTGGGCTTGGCATGACATTCAGTACTTCACAGCCGTTCCTACTCTGCATTTAACTCTTGGATTTCCAATGCTAATACCAGCAAGCAAACATTTGGCATTGACAAATGCTTGTTTGAGAGGGAATCATTTTGGCGTTAGTGAAGCTCTGTGGACCACTGATGTCAGTAGTGGCTATTAACATCATTGAACTGCTAACACTATTATTAGTTCTGTGATTACTGTAGTGCTGAGCTACTCAGCAGAGTAATACTATCGTAGCATTGCATCTCAGATGTGTGCTACACTGGTTCTGCTACTTAGTATTAATTGGTATTGTCATATAGTGTTTTTATATCAATTTGTTTCAGTTGGGGTCCCCTCCCCCAACTTTTTTGCTTTAACATGGGGATTGTGGGGGTGAAACCCCCAAGCACAATACATGACCATACCGGCTAACCCAAAATAGCACTACTGGCATAAGTGGATCCATAGGTCTCCACTAACATCATCATTTCAAACCTATCTTACCATTCCCCAAAACTGAACCTCCCCAGTCCCTTGTTTTTTTATTTATCAATATGGTTTTATTTGTATTTAAATTAGATACAATGACTTACAACAGAAAATGATCATAAAACATTCAGACATGGCAATTAATAATTTGTCTATAATCTGTAAATGTCATTTTAAAACAAGAATAATCTAGGACAAGAACCTTGTTAACCTGACATTTTTTGATCCTTTAGAGAGAACTTGAAAATTAACTTAGTTAATCCCATGAAATAATAAAGTAATCTTATAATTAACTGGAAAAGATACTCAAGCACAATATTGCTGATCATGTTATCTCTCTGCTGGATGCTACTAATTATCACAATATTCTTTTGATGTTGATTGCACATGCCAAGACACATATTGGCAGCTTTCTCCACAAGCAGGTTGTTGAGGTCGCGGCACTGTTTTGGCCAATGCACCCCAGCCTTTAAAGGCTTGTCTAGCATTCCCCAATGTCATGACACGCTGCTGACACTAGTTCTGCCAGCCACCAACATGGAATAGCCACTGCAATCAGGGGCTGCCTCATCATTGCAGCGTAGTTATTCGCTGCAATGAGGGAGGACCGTCATTGCAGGGGCTGGATGAGCTGATTGATATTGTTTAGAGCACGGCGTGCAGTTTGCCGCCATGTTCACAAACAATATTACCCCCACCATGTCGTATTTGCCGACAGGGCCCCAAGACCTACTGGGCTTCAGTGCTCCAATGTTTATGTTGGCCGATGGGGACCCACTCCCGCTGGCATTATGTAACCCCCACTTATATTGTCTGCCAACAGGGTGCCCAACTTGTTGGCATAATGTCACCCACCTTTGTGTGCCGAAGTTGGTGCCCAATCCCTTGTCGGCTACAGCTTGCCCTCCCAAAAGAAAGACTCTGGTAGCACACTGGGAGCCCACCCCAGCATCCCACATGGCCCTGTAAAATAAAAATGGTCCCACAATGTTTTTACCTGTAAAAGGAAACTGTCCCTGGTGGTCTCCCAGCCCTCCCACAACCTGTGCCCACCCACTGCAGACCCTGCCTACCCAAACCCCACCTCCCATACTTTACCTCTGGTGCTTCCCTTGACGATCTTCGTGGACTGGACCACATCTGCACTCTTCAAAGCCGATGGTGAACCGTGGAAAAGCTGGTAAGCTGTATAATGGAATAAATGTTTTTTTTCAACCTTAATGCATATCTCAGTCATTTTTTGGAATTTTGGCACCAGATTTTGAACATGATTTTTGGGACCCCTCCTCATGAATTCTGGAACTGTCATGGCGTTAGTCGGCCCTGAAAGGTGACTTCACAGTCACTGCACAGAATCACGTTTTGGGGCTGAGAAACAAAACAACAGTGCAAGTGTTCATGAGGCGGGCTCTCAAAAAGCTTATGTTGCAAGTTTGGTGGAAAACATCTCAAAAATGACTGTTTTACGAGCATGTGTTGCACAATTGCTATGCAGACTCATAACTTCTCGAATTTGCAATATTTTCATGCCAGATTTTCAACACTGGCAATTTTTCACACCTCCTTGTGAACAGAACAGCTGTCATTGTTCGCATCCTGGCCAAACTCTGTTTCCGCACTTCCAGTGCAGAATAGCGTGGTCGCTGTGGGAAATTAGTGTTCAGGACAGATTAAGAAAATGACAGTGACACTGTTTATGAGTAGAGGTCCTAAATGCCTATACTGAAAATCTGGTGCCAATGTCTCCATTAAATAACTGTGTTACAAGTGTGCATTGCACAGTTTGCACCACCGCTGAATAACTTCACATATTTGTAATATTTTCATTCCAGATTTTTAACATTGCCATTTTCCCTACATATTACTATGAACAGTACAGCTGTCATTTTCCCCATCCTGGCTGAAATATGTTTTCGCAGTTCCAGTGCAGAATGGAGCAGTTGCTGTGGAAAATCACTGTTCGGACAGATTAAGACAAGCATTTGTCAATGCCGAATGTTTGCTTGCTGGCATTGGCAGTGGTAGTAGAAGTTACAGAGCTGCTTAATAAGAAAAGCGCTGTCAGGATTGCTGCGGATTTCTTTGTGGGCAGAAAAAGGCAACATTGCAGGCAGGAGCCCAGTAAAAAGGCCAGCCTGCAGCAGTGGGAGAAACAGTACATGCAACTGAGACTGGGGACTGAGTGAGCTCAACAGAGCTCTATCAGGACTGCTGGGGGTTTCTTTGTGGGCAGAAAAAGGAGCCAATGCAGGCAGGATCCCAGTAGAAAAGGGCAGCTTGCAGCACCAGGACAAACAGAATGAGCGTGTGAGAGAGGGAGACTGAGCGACCTCAACGGAGTTCTGTCAGGACAGCTGAAGATTTCTTTGTGGATAGACAAAGGTGCCAATGCAGCCAGGAGCCCCATACAAAAGTGTAGCCTGCAATGCCAAGAGAAACAGGACGAATGAGTGACAGAGCGGTAGTGAGCAAGTTCAACGGAGCTCTATTGTGACTGCTGTAGATTTCTTTGTAGGCAGAAAAAGGTGGCAATGCAGTCAGGAGCCCAGTACAAAAGGCCAGCTTGCACCGCCGGCAGAAACAGAATAAGTGAGTGAGAGGGCAGAGTGAGCAAGCTCAATGGAGCTGTGTCGGCCTGCTTCAGATTTCTTTGTGGCCAGAAAGCTACCAATGCAGGCAGAAGCCCAGTACAAAAGAGCAGCCTGCAATGGCAGGAGACACAGAATGAGCGAGTGAGGGAGGGGGAGTGAGTGACTTCAACAGAGCTCTGTTGGGACTGCTGCAGATTTGTTTGTGGGCGGAAAAGGGCAGCAATGCATGCAGGGGCCCAGTACAAAAGGGCAGCCTGCAGTGGCATGAAAACCAGAATGAGCGAGTGAGAGAGGGGGAGTGAGCGAGCTCAACAGAGCTCTATTGTAACTGCTGCAAATTTCTTTGTGGGCAGAAGAAGGCAGCAACGCAGGAAGAAGCCCAGTAGAAAAGGGCAGCCTGCAGCACTGGCAGAAATGGAATGAAGGAGTGAGAGAATGGGAGTGAGCGAGCTCAATGGAACTTTGTCGAGACTGCTGCAGATTTCTTCGTGGGCAGAAAAAGGTACCAACGCAGGCAGGAGTACAGTGCAAAAGAGCAGCCTACAGCTCCAGGAGAAACACAATGAGCGAGTGAGACAGGGGAGTGAGTAAGTGAGCTTAACGGAGCTCTACTGTGACTGCTGCGGATTTCTTTGTTGGCAGAAAGAGGTGGCAACACAGGCAGAAGCCCAGTACAAAAGGCCAGCCTGCAGCATTGGCAGAAACAGAATGAGTGAGTGAGTGAGAGAGGGGGAGTGAGCAGGCTCAATAGACCTGTGGCGGGACTGCTGCAGATTTCTTTGTGGGCAGATAAAACCACCAACATAGGCAGGAGTCCAGTACAAAAGGGCAGTCTTCAGCACCAGGAGAAACAGAATGAGCGAGTGAGAGAAGGAGAGTGAGCCACCTCAACGTAGCTCTGTTGGGACAGCTGTGGATTTCTTAGTGGGCAGAAAAAGCTGTCAATGCAAGCAGGAGCCCAGTACTAAAGAACAGCCTGCAGCACCGAGAGAAACAGATTGAGTGAGTGAGTGTCAGAGGGGCAGTGCGCGAGTTCAACACAGCAACGCAATCAACATTCAGCATTGACAAATGCTTTTTATACTACTGTGGCAATAATTTTTCACAGTACCCCGAGTATGATCTTACTAGTGCCTGGTCACATTTGATTCTAAGGACTTGATCAGTGGCAGACTGTTACACTACTTTCAGAGTACTCGTGTGTCATTGTGGCTTACCCGACCAGTTTTGGGGTGTTTGGAGGACAGCTGTTGAAAACCTTTTTCTTGTATTTCTTTCTATGGACTACTCCCAGGTTTGGCACAGACTGTTCTGAAGGAGGAGCTGATTTTGCTCTAAATGTTTTCCTTCTGCTCCAACCACAGCAACCGTCTTCTGGTTCTGTTTGCACCACACAGCTATATCTGCCTCCCATGTTTTTATTGTTTTACTTCACCAAAGTATAACAGTTTAAACAAGCATTTGTCAATGCCAAATGTTGTTGCACTGGCATTGGCAGTGGGAGTGGCGTAGCTAGAGACGCATAATGCTGTGATTTTGTGAATGTGTCTCAAAAGGTGATTTTGCACAGCGAGCACGCCATTGTGCACCACAGCTGTGGAAACACATTTTGGGCAGGCTGTGAAAAATGGCAGCTAGACTATTGATAAGGAGATGTACACAAATGGCAGTGGTGAAAATGTGGCATGAAAATATTGCAGATTGACAAAGTTACGAGGGTGCATGGAAACTGCACAATGCACGCTTGCAACAAAGTCATTGTATGGAGTTTCGGCACCAAATTTTCAACATAGGTATTTTAGGACTTCTGCTCATGAATAGTGTCACTGTCATTTCATCAAACTGTCCCAAAAAATGATTTTGCACAGCGGGCGTGCAATTCTGCGCCGGACGTGCAAAAACACATTTCAGGCAGCTGCAGTGTTCATAAGGAGGTGTGGAAAAATGCAAGTGATGAACAGCTGGAGTGAAAGTATTACAAATTCATGAAGTCATGAGCGTGCGTGCAAACTGTGCAATGCACGCTCATAAAACACTCATTTTATTGACTTTTGTTCCCAAATTTTCAACATAGGCAGTTTAGGGCATCTGCTAATGAACAGTGTCACTGTCATTTTCATCATGTGTCTCAAACACGGGCTTTCCACAGTAAGCACGCTATTCTGCGCCAGAACTGCGAAAACAGGTTTTGGTCAGGGTGTGAAAAATGACAGCTGTACTGTTCATTAGGAGGTGCAGAACAATGGCACTGTGGAAAATCTGGAGTGAGAATATTAGAAGTTTGCAAACGTATATGCGTGCATGCAAACTGTGCAATGCATGCTCGTAACACAGTCATTTTATGGAGTATTGTAACCAAATTTTCAACACTGGCATTTTAGGACCTCTGCTCATGAACAGTGTCAGTGTCATTTTTGTAATTTGTCCCGAACACAGATTTCCCACAGCGACCACGCTATTCTATGCCGAAAGTGCGAAAACACATTTCGCAAGGATTTGAAAAATGACAGCTGTACACTTCACAGGAAGGTGTAGTAAAATGCCAAATCTCAGAATCTGGTATGAAAATATTGCCATGTGCCAGTTATGACGTGTGTTTTTGAAGTTGCTATGCACTTCGTGAAACAGTCATTTTACGGAGTATTGTCAACAAATTTTAAACATAGGCATTTTAGGATGTCTGCTCATGAACAGTGTTACTGTCATTTTTGAAATGTGTCCCGAACACTGATTTCGCACAGCGGCCATGCTATTCTGCGCCGGAAGTGCGAAAACACATTTTGGCCAGGATGTGAAAAATGACAGCTATACAGTTCACAAGAAGGTGTGGTAAAATGCCAATGTCAAGAATTTGACATGAAAATAGTGTGAGTGCACTAACGTACAAGCGTGCGTTGCACAGTTGCTGCACACACTTGTAAAAGTCACTTTTTGGGGTATTGTCATCAAATTTTCAACACAGGCATTTTAGGATCTCTGCTTATGAACAGTGTCACTATCATTTTTGTAATGTGTCCCGAACACTGATTTCGCACCACAGCCATGCTATTCTGCGCTGGAAGTGCGAAAACACATTTTGGCCAGGATGTAAAAATTGACAGCTGTATGGTTCGCAAGAAGGTGTGGTAAAATGTTAATGTTGAGAATATGGCATGAAAATATCGAAAATTCGCTAACTTACGAGCATGCATTGTGCAGTTGCCACAGACGCTCGTAAAACAGTCATGTTTTGGATTTTTCCCACCAAATTTGCGACATGGGGTTTTTGAGAGCCCCCATCATGAACAGTGGCACCGTCATTTCAATACGCAGTCCCAAAAGGTGATTCCATGCAGTGACTGTGAAATCACCTTTTGGGACCAAATAACGCCATGACAGTGCAAGAACTCATGAGAAGGGGTCCCAAAAACCCAATGTTGAAACTTTGGGGCTAAAATTCACAAAAATGCCTGAGATATGCAGCAAAGTTGCAAAAACCCTATCTATTACATTATACAGCTTACCGGCATTTCCTCAGTTTGCGGTCCGCTTTGAAGAGTGCAGACATGTTCCCGGTCCACCAAAGATCATCACGCCAGACTCCGGAGGTAAGTATAGGGTGGGAAGGGTGTGGGGAGGCAGGATGCACAGAAGGTGGGTGCAGGTGGGAGGAGGGGGGCACGGAGACTACAAGGGACTGTTTTCATTTTACAGGTTAAAAAACAGAAAAAAACATTGCGGGACAGTTTCTGTTTTGCAGGGCATTTGGCATGCTGGGGTGAGCTCCCAGTGTGCCACCTAACTGTTTGGGGGGGTCTGTAGCTGACAGGGTATTGGGCACCCTCATCGGCAAACAACACGGGAGGGATTTATGCCGAATCGGAATGGGCACTGTCATCAGCACACAAAGAAGGGGGGGTGCAGAGCTGAGGATTGGGCACCTGGCATTAAACAATGGGGTGCTTTATGCCGACTGGGAGAGGGCTCCCGCTGGCACATTCACAGGGCAGGGGCAGCCGACAGGGGATTATGCACCCTGAAGTCGGCAGTTCTACAGCCAGTGTCCCGCCATGTACATAATGGCGGTGAGCATGGCAAGAAAAGGACTGCTGTATCTGACGAGCTTTGCTCGGATTGCAGCTGACCTTTTCTTAGATGTGCCTCTAAAGCTGCACTGGTCCATAATGGCTGCACAAGCGCGCCAACATAAAAACGAGCAGAACTAAGACCGATTTGCTAGAAACTCGCAGTGTAAATAGCACAAGTGAACTGAAAAAATACTTTTGAAAGCGAGGCTTTCCAGTTCTGTTTGGTAGCATCTTCTTTTTGTTACCATAGCCATGCAGTTATTACCTCACATATCTAATGACGTCACAGAAAGAGTCCAACCAGGAATTTAGAACACTGACTGCATCATGTTAGCAACAGGCAGCTCCCTTGGCGGGTGTTTTCATTTGTTTTTGTTCTTGAACCAAAATGTCAATGGAAATAGTTGCTTCTACTAATGAATCTTATTTTGTGCTGGAGTGGAGCACTCCAATGTTTACTTTTTGGGAAATCGTAAAGTACATCCCCAGCCATTGTCATCCCAGGTATTCGGGCCTATTATTAATAGTTATTGATTGATTGATTCATTCATTTGAAATTTGGTAACTAGGAAAGGCACTCTAAGCCAAGACACATTTTCAGGGAGAGGGAACAAAGGGTAGGAAGCAACCCTCTGCTCCCTGTTTAACACAAACAATGAGCTTCCCTCAATACATGTTTCATGTAGTCACTCTCAAGTGTCTCGTGAGTTCCTACGTCTCGCACTTATTTACACTTCGTCACTTATCCTGCTGTAAATAATGTACAGTTAGTGTTTGATTATCCTGATGGGAACTGATTTTAGTGATAAGTTGTACAGCTTCTCCTTCTTGCTTTTCTCCTATGCACCTTTGTCCACCAGACATGTCTGTTAATGCACTAGCTCAATTTTCTTTTCAGTCACCCTACTCCTGAGGGGGTGGTTCAGGCTGCTGTATGCGACAAAGCCAGGATACCTTTGGCTACCCATCCTCCTGGCAAAGATTCTTGAAAGATGGATGCCATGGGAAAAAAGGTGCTTGACTGCCTCTTTGATTGTCAGGCAAGTCAATTACATGGCTTATATAGCGCAATACCAGAAGGTACTCTGGAATACAGTTTTAGCCCTGGCTGACAGGGTGCCAGGTGAGGTGACAGTTGATTTACAAGATACAGCAATAGCTTCACTGGATGCCACAAAATACCAGTTCCACATGGCTGTGGACACTAATGATTCTGCAGCCAGACTAATGGCTTTAGCTGTCTCCCTTAGGATGTTTGAAATGCTCAGGGTCACCAACCTAACCTTGGATACCCGGGCCAAGATGGTAGATTTTCTATTAGAGATAATCACTTTGTTAGGTGACAAAACAGAGGCCTACATGAAAAAGGTAGAGGAATACAAGGCTACCTAGAGAAGTAATTCTAAGGATAGGTCTTTCACATCCTTTAGGGCCCAGACTAGGGGAGGCAGGGGTAGGGGTAGGGTATCCTGCCCCAGACCATTTCTCCAGGCTTAGGCATCTCAGCCCCAACAGCAGTCTAAAGGCTATTTTGGAGGAAGGGGCAGGAGAGCCATGAGAAGAGCTTCTCCCTCCCTGCAGACTTAGGCACAGCCCACACAGAACCCCTGATGGGCTGGTACAGATCGCATCCCTTGTCATAGAACCAACAGTGGGTGGCAGACTGGCTCACTACCTCCAGGAATGGCATACTATCACCACAGACAAGTGGGTCCTGGAGGCAATGAGCCAGGGTCTGGCACTCAGCTTCAAATCATTCCCCAAGCTGAGAAAAAGAACACTTGTACCAGTCATATCTGCAGACAGTAGTTTACTGGAAGCAGAGGTGAAATATCTGCTGGCAATCAAAGCAGTGGAGCCAGTACCCCTAAACCAGAGGGGCAAAGGCTTCTACTCCAGATATTTCCTCACAAGAAAGAAAAATGTGGATTGGCGACCTATCCTGATTATAAGATCTCTTTTTTTTCACTCATTATGCTTTTTCCCTGCTGGGGTCATTGGTAACTCCTCCCTTGGTCATGGCCCCTCTGTACACCCACCTCCAGTGATCACCGAGCTCTCCATAGTCACCCCAGGCTTGCCCCCAGAGGGCGAGGTTGCAGAGTTGTTCCACTACCAGCCCTGCACTACAAGTATCTTGTTGGGAGAGTCAGTAGCAGAGGCTAATCGGGGCCTAGAGGGAAGGGTGCCATGGAGATGACCCAGCAACATTTTTCCCCTGTAGGCAGCGTGGGGACATGCAATGATGGCCAGCATCCACCCTGCCCTGAAGTCTTGACAGCGTTGGTGCATTGCGGTGAACCCAGCCTCCGCTGGGTGCCACTTGTATGCTGAACACTCAACCCCCTCCCTCCCGGAGAAGGACAGCAATCCTGAGGATGCTCGATCCTTCTCCCCCCAGCAGGCCTTCTGATGACCTAGGTCCATTCCTGAACCCGGATCGCTGGCGTCACAAGTGGAAATCCAACCGCTGTGCAGATGGCCCAGCAAGATCTAAGATTTCTAAACAGGCACATTCTGAAGCCAAAATTCAAAATGGTCGCTCTTGCAATAGTCATTCCCACTTTACAAAAGGGAGACTGGTTAGCCTTCCTATACTTAAGAGATGCTTACTTTCACGTCCCCATCAGACCAGTTCATAGAATGTACTTGAGATTCAGGCTGGCCTCAGGCCATTATCAGTTTTCAGCACTTCCATTTGGCCTAACTTCTGCCCCAAGGGCATTACAAAGTGTCTGGCCATGGTAGTAGAGTTTCTGAGAAAACAGGGGGTGACAGTCTTCCCCTACCTGGACGACTGGTTAATAGTGGGCCCTTCTGCAGCATACAGAGCAAGCCCTAGCACTAACAAAATCTACTCTGGAGTCCCTGGGTTTTCTCATAAATGAGCAGAAGTCTCAGCAAATACAGGTTCAAGTTCTAGAGTTCATTGGTGTAGAAAGACAGCAGTCTGGGCAGAGCTTTTCTTTCTCAGGACAGGGTAAACAACATTCTACAGATTGCAAAGTCATTTGTGCAAGGAAAACCCAAACCATCTGGGTCACATGGCAGTGCCATCACAGTGGTGCCAGGTTCCAGATTTCAAATGAGAGACATCCAGTTTTGCCTGAGACAATACTGGTCACAGAGGACAGACCCATTGTCCAAACTGTTTCCAGTCACCCACAGCCTGCACAGGCACTGCAGTTGTGGCTAGATGAGCACAACCTTCAGGTAGGTGTGCCTGTCATAAAGGAACAGCCTTCCTTAATTCTTACAACAGATGCCTCACTTTTGGGTTGGGGAGTACACATGTTGGATTATACAGAAAGTGGTAAATGGTCTCCTCAAGAGTCCCTGTTCCATATAAATCTGCTGGACCTCAGGGTGGTATACCTAGCCCTACAGGCATTTGCCCCACATTTCCAAAACAAAGCAGTGCAGGTCAGAACAGACAGCACCACAACTATGTACTACATCTACCAACAGGGAGGAACCAGGTCAGTCCACCATGCACAGAAGCGATGAGGCTGTGGTCCCTGGCTTACTCCATGGAAGTATCCCTATCAGCTATACATCTTCCAGGGAAGGACAATGTACTGGCAGATTCCCTCAGCAGTATAAGTCAGGACCACCATGAGTGGTGTCTGAATCCTCAGATACTCAGTACAATATTCAGGAGGTGGCACACTCTAGAGGTGGATCTCTTTGCCTCTACAGAAAATCACCAGTTACCAGTGTACTGTTGCAGGCCTCCTCTCAGGAGCATACTACCCCTGGATGTGATGGCCCTGGATTGGACAGGGAAGTTTCTGCATGCCTTCTCTCCTTTGCCAATGATATTCAGGACCCTACTGAAACTGAGGTCCCAACCAGCAACAACGATACTGGTAGAACCAGACTGGGTGAGGCAACACTGGTATTCACTCCTGTTGACTCTATCAGTAATCCCCCCAATTCATCTGCTCAGGAGGCACAACCTGCTAACCTCTTCTCAGTGCAGGATATTGTACCCCAACCTCAAATCACTAAGGCTCAAGGCCTGGCTCTTGAGGACTTAGAATTTGCTAACCTCAAACTGTCAGAATAGGTGCTGACAGTATTTAGGGGTTCCAGGAAACCTTCCACTAAGAAAACATATTCTTCTAAGTGGAAGAGGTTTTCCATATGGTGTGCAGGTAAGGGTACTGACCCATCCAGGGCTGACTTGGCCAATCTCCTGGATTACCTAACACACTTACATTCTCTAGGCTTGAAGCCTTCAACCCTCAAGGTCCACTTGGCTTTAGTCTCAGCTTACCTGTCAGCTGGTAAAGAGAGATCCATGGCCTCTCATCCAGTCTTCAGGAAATACTTCAAAGGCCTCAGTCTTCTGCACCCTCCCCTGAGGGCACCAGTTCTGGCCTGGAATCTGAATATCTGCATTGCTAAGCTCATGGATGCACCATTCGAGCCCATGGCAACTGCAGATTTAAAGAGTACCACTTGGAAAACTGTTTCTGGTTGCTATTACTTCAGCCAGAAGGATCAATGAGTTACACACCCTGTGCACAGATGGGAACTACGTCTCATTCCTCAGGGATAAAGTGGTCCTCAGGACCAATAGAAAATTCCTTCCCAAAGTGGTGTCAGATTTTCACTTAAATCAGTCCATCACTTTACCTGTCTTTTTTTACAGAGAACTCCAGTTCTCCAGAAAGGAGGCTTCACTCCCTTGATGTCAAAAGGGCAATTTGCCACTGTATTGACAGAACCAAGTCTTACAGACCAAGTCAAACACAATTCTTTCTTACCTGTGGTGAGGTAGATAAGTGCAGAGCTGCCACAAAACATACAATTGCTCACTGGATAGTGGCATGTATACAGTTGTGTTATAGTAAAGTGGGTAAACAGGTTCCCCTGGGCCTGAGGGCACACTCCACCAGGGGCACAGCTGCTTCAGTGGCAGCTTCAAGAGAAATTACACTACTGGAAATCTGCAAAGCAGCTACATGGAAGACAGTACACACCTTCACAAAGCATTACAGCCTAGATTTACAATCCAGAAGTGATGCCAAGTTTGGTACAGCAGTTCTGCCGAACCTGTTTCCTAAATAGGCTTTCTGCCCAACCTCCAATGGTACTGCTTGGTAGTCTGCATCAGTTTAATCAAAATGAGTGATTCCTGGGGTTAGGAAAAAATACTCACCATAGTAATCTTGTTTCTTCAAAGGAATCACTCATTATGATTATAGCAGGGTGTCTCCCCTGCTAGAACCTATGAAAGTTCTTCTGCATTCCTGTTATAGGGTGTTTTTTCCAAATAGGTCAGGTTAGACACTCAATTTTTGTTAACCAGTCAGTTCCCTTGTGGTCTTTAGATTTTTAGGTTTGCTTCTTGGGATGTTTTTTGACCTGAGAGGACAAAAATTATTTTATAAAAATATTCTTTTTAGCTACTGGGTCTTATACCCAGTTAGGCTATGTAAGAATCTGAAGCACTCAGAGTGCAGCAGTTGCTAGGGCAGCAGTTTGAAATTGGCATGAGCCAATGAGAGTTCCATCATTTGCATATAATTCCATCTCTCCTGGCAGTCCAACTCAGGAGGCTGACTGCATCAGTGTAATCATAATAAGTTATCCCTTTGAAGAAACACAATTACTATGGTATTTTCTTTTTCTCTGCCATCCTAAGGATGCCTTCCATCATTTTCTTGTCCAGTTCCTCCCCCCTGAGATGGGGACCTATATACAACCCCGTGCAGATTGTGGTGCCTTTTCCAGTCTCCAGGATGAACCACAGTGCCTCTTCTCCTACCTGTTTACCCTTTAGTTCCATTACTTTGATCCCTTCCCTTATGTAGAAAGCGATTTCTCCTCCTCTTCTACCATCCCTGTTCCTCCTGTAGATTGTGTACCCTGGTATGTTAACTTCCCAGTTATGGTTCTCTATGTACCATGTTTCTGTGTGTAACCTCCCTACAAATGGGGGTTCCCAAAAAGTCTTCCTTAAGCTTGCCTAAATGCTCACTGCCAGGCTGGTGTCCTGTGTTTTAGCAGTTTAAATGTGATTGCCAGTGATTGCCTGTATAGCGTCTGTGTACTGTCTCTTTAAGAGCTGCCTGGATTGCAGTCAAAAGTAATCTGAGAGGGAGCTCTGTTGAAAGAGTAACATTTTGCTGAAACTCATTTAGAGTGATAATGATAATGTAGTTTGTCTAACCTGCCTTTTTTGCAGCAAGGACTGTTTTGTTTATCTCCACTATCTTGGTCCTGGAATGC
Organism: Neoceratodus forsteri; assembly: GCA_016271365.2. Classification (NCBI taxonomy): domain Eukaryota; kingdom Metazoa; phylum Chordata; order Ceratodontiformes; family Ceratodontidae; genus Neoceratodus; species Neoceratodus forsteri. The sequence continues at coordinate 358,760,747 of JADMNL010000026.1, forward strand.
CAAATTGGACCAATCAGTACTGGTGGGACCTAAAATGGAGACAGACTACAGGAGCTGTCTGGGGTAAAAATCTGTAAGAATTGTAGTTTTGGGCTTTTGGCATCTCTTTGTACCTGAAGGGGGAGCCTTTGTTGTGACTGACAGACAGATCAGCCAACCGAACCTTTTGGATTTTGGGGAAAGTCCCAGGCTTGCTGGCAGTTGAGTCAGATCAAAGTTGGGAGCTGAAGAAGCAACAGCTCGAGACAGTCTCCTTTGAAAGGCCTGAGTTTTGGCCTGCATGCCTGCCTGCTGCCCCTGAGAGGGAGAAGAGAATCAGTTCGGACTGATTCCGAGTTTGTGAGAATGAAGTAAGCCACTGAGTTGTGACCAGGATCAACCTGAAGAAGACAGAAGATTTGCTGACTGCATCAGCCTTTCAGGATTTCCAGCTACCTCTAAACTCCCAGTGTGTGCAGAGACTTTGTGATTGTGACCGGAGAGCGGTTTGTCTGGTGTAGTAGAATCCCTTACATGTAAATGTGCTATGTGCTTATAGTGGGTCGTGATTTAGTTCTCCACTGTGTAAATTGTGTTCTGCTTGCTGGAAGCTGTATCCAGCTCGACTGTACTGAATCTGCCTTCATCTCCATATGGCCTGGACCTTGCCATACTGGCCCTGCTAGACTACCCCACTGTACAGAGAAAGCCATCGATGAGAGACCTGCCTGGGTATCAGCCCCCTGCTCCACATTTGAACAGAAACAACACCTCAGTGAATCATGTGGTTTCTCCCTTACCATATGTGTTGCAATGGCAACACAGTGTTCTATCAATGGCAGTACCTGGGTATGTCCAGGGTTTTAAATAATTGATTAGCACTTTTTTCCTTGCGGCAATACTAACTGAACACAAAGCATTTATATAGCTTTTTTTGAAGTGTTATGTATGTTAAACACAGTGAGGCAAGTGCTATGCATTTTCACAATGTTTTAGAACTTTTATGAGCAAAACGCTAATCAATTTTTAGAGTTAAATAAATCCCTGATGTCTGAAATTGTGCAATGGTACTACCCAGTGATAGTTTAGTAGTACAATGGTGTCAACCCAGTCAGGTTTCTGGCCTCAGTGGCAGTACCATGGCACAGTGGCATCCCTATGGCAATTTCAGCAGGTTGCCCAGACTGGTAAATGGGTAATGGTACCACAGTGGTATTATGTAATTCTGAGTCCACTTTTATGTGGGACTCTATATTGCCATAGATGTTCCCAATGATAATGCAATGGTAGTACGACAATGTTTTCTATATACCACCAAGACTTATTTGGTACAACTGTGGTATTAGTATTTTGTAATGTCACCACATGGGTATTACTTTAGAGGAGCAGATAGGTGCACATATAAATCCCAAGCTTATTTGGTATCACTGTGGTATCAGTGCATCTAGAAATTTGATACCACTGTGGTACATATCAAAGTCAAGCAAAGTTTGAAAGAAATACAAAATGAAACATCCACTGATAAACACATTATGAGCTGCACAGCATATGCAAATTACAACAACAACCCTCAGTTAAATTCCCAAATTGAATGGGATATCACTGCTTCATTGAAATCCATTAAAATTATATTAAATTCCATTAATCTTCCATTTTCTTCATGCAATCCCATTACTTTTCACCATTACATTTTGTATCACCCTTTTTAATGGCCAGTTTTTATTCTCCTTACATTTAAATTAATTGTTGTTTCATGGGCACAAACCATTAATTTACATACTCATGCCATAAATTAACCACTACAGGTATCTGTTAAGTATTTAATGTGTGTGGCATGCCCCTTAAAGTTTGTATCCGCCTATTTTGATGGCATATTTAATAGCCATTGAAACTGAGCGATGAGCTACTCATTGCCATGAAAATGATGGTCATGTAGCGCTAATCCATTAATTGTCATTATAACTGTCCAAAATGAGCTTTTTATTACCATGAAAATAACAGTCATCTTGTGGTAATACATTAATGGCCATTACGGATAGTTTTATTTGCTATCAGTACTACTTTTCCCTAAGAACAATGGGTCCCCTCTGACTCCTGTGTAACCTTTTGTTTTACAGGTACTCCCATCCACTCTCCAGAATCTGCATCTCCAAAGAGGTTCCTTCCCCTGGACCATAAAGTACCCATGAATTAGTTACATGATTGGGGATGGGGAGTTTGAGCCATAATTGAATCTGCATCCATTACAATGGGAGTCCAGATGGTCATTGCCATGATGCTATATTGTAATGAGGGGCAGTTAAGAGGTATAGGATCAGTCTCTCCAGATCTGGTCCCCTATAGCTGGACCCCCACCTTGAAGCTGGACCCCCAGAGCTGAAGACTAACTTTTTGCTACAGCATGTTGGGAACACCATTTACAGTGAGGGCAAAGCAATGCTGAGGGATAAAATTAGGGACATGTCACTAAGAGACTGTTGAGAGGTATGGTACAGTCCCTTTCCCATAAATAGCCACCCTGCACTGTGATGCTAGAGATTTTACAGACTGACACAGGGGTCAATACCAACTTTTTTAGGCACTAGCCATCAGAGCTAGTGATTAGACAAATCCACTGACCCAACAGGGAGTTTCACTAGCCCAGCACAAAATGACTAGAAAAATCTTCATTGAAATACTTGGTCCCATATAGGCCCATTCATTTCAATTGCATTTTGTTCTTGATATTTGAGTAGCAACAGTGAACAGTCCTGGCTCAGACCAGATACCAGGCCAGTGGGAAGGGAAATCAGTGTGGGATGTGACTTCCTGCTGGAAGCTCATGAAGAGGACCGTTACTTTTGTACACAGATGAGGAAGGAGCAGTCATCAAAATGAGGGGAGCTGACAGCCTCTTATTTTAGAGGTAGTTTAATTTCTGAGTATGTTTTATTGGGCAGCAAAGGCAGGCATGTAATATCCCCAAAGACTAGGTCACAAGTAAGCTCTGTTGATGCCAACAAGCCCCGGTAAGGTGACCACAGGTGCCTCTACAGTTTAGGTTCCATGGGGGGTGAACACAGCGGCCAGAGCCATATAAAAATAAAGTGCTTGTGTGCATTTAAAAGGTTTTTTTTCTTCTTATTGCAGCCTGCTCAGTAAAGGTGGAACAAGTCAGTGTCACATCTAAGGTCCAGCTTTTACTGAAAAGCTGGTTGTTATGAATTCAGTATTCTGGATGCCATAGAGGATACTGAGAGTGGCCAGTAATGGCCACTGGGGGAGTCTGAATTGACTGTGAAGGAGGACTGTCAGGGGAGTTCAGATGCCCCAAAGAAAAACAAATACATGTAGAAAGTACTGCAGAATAAAAAGAAGACACAGGGAAGTAAATTCAGAGCAAAAGGCAGTACCTACAGCCCTCCTCTCATCCCTCTGTCAATCTCAGTGGTCCCAGCAGTGTCAGTGGTCCAGTAGTTGTGGCGGTCCCCAGGATCAGCAGTTGGCAGCTGTAGCATGGGTTCTGTTTAGTCCCATTTGTGTTTTTCTTTTGTAAAGAAAAAGTAAATGGCAGTTTCTTGGCAGTGGCCCCCACAAAGAGGAAAACATCATTAGATGAACGAGCATCAGGAGGATCCAGCTACCCATCAAGGGAAGGCCTCCCACCATCCTGCAGCCATCAGGGCATCCAGCATTCACTTACCCACCTCCTGTCTCAACTTCTCCCCAGTTTGGAGTGGTGAGTCAGTGATAGTGTCATAAAACAGGCAGTGTCCACCTGAACTAATACTGAAATAAAAAAAAGATGTTTCTTTTCATGCAGTGAGCACAATAAAGGATGGCCGTGGATGTTAGTGTGGTCAGGGCAAGGCCCTGGAGCAAGGAACTGCCAAGGGTGGATCTATTCAAATGTATTTAAAATCAGCCCAGGAAGGGAGCATGTATTGAGATGGTGGCCTTATTCAAAATTACCTAAATTTATTTAACTCACGCTCCTAAATGGAGCACAGGGTTGGGCAGTATTCAAATGAAGTAGTTATCGGAGGTGGAGCACAGGGCAGGCAGGACCTGAATTAGACAGTGAACAGGGTGCTAAGAAGCAAGGTTAGGGTAAAGCCCCAGTTATACCCAAGCTAGCCAGTTGGGCTAGTGAATAACTGCTAGCTGTCCCAAAGGTTTCTTTAATTCAGAAATAAGTGCGCCAGGGAGCTAGTTGTGGGAAGTAAGTCCCAGATTATAAGGTCAGAGTGCCCCAGGGTGAAACAGGTGACTACAGTAGCCAAGTTGCCTCCAGTAGCCAGGCTAGTGCTATAGGAATCTCTAGATCTGTTACTCAGGTCACTAGTCCTTTGTTGGGGCTGTGGCAACTATGCTACTGGGGTGGCTAATGGGCTAAAGCTGTGGCAAGTATGCTGCTTGTGGATAACTGCCTAGTCCACTCCCTTACTCTTGCTCCTGACTGAAACTGATACCCAAGGCACTTTAAATCAGTACATTTTACTATTTTACAACACTAGCTTGGCTACTGTTTGCCACTTGGCTATAGCCACCTTTATCACCCTGAATACACTCGCTTTACACTGTGGGTTTTACTTAACTCAAATGGCCATTGGTGCTTATTTCTGAATACTGTACATTTATTTATTTTATTTACTAAAAAGTTTCACCAGGAAAGGCACACTGAACAAACAAGTTAAAAAAACTCACTGTTCCAAGATCCATAGCGGCTGTGAACATTTGCGTGCGTGCACAAGACAGCCTGACTCACCATGGGATGGTAAAGAGAGTGGGAAAGAAAGTGAAGTGGCCTGCTGCTGCTGCTGTGATCTGAGCTGCCTTGCCTGCCTGCGATTCTGTGAATGAGTCGCTCGCTGTATTCATGTTTTTCATCGGTCCATCCATGACTCCAGACCACAACCCAACCAGATCCAATACCAACAAGAGGAACTAAAATAAATTTAAGGAGCTGCACTTCCAGCTGCTGAGCACTGGCTTGCCTTAAAGAAGCCTCTTAAGACTTGGCTTGAGGTTGATTTTTGATTGGACAATCATTGGGGGCCTAGGGGAGTCAGTAGGACAGTGGTGGTGAGGTCTGTGGATGCCAGTGTCATTGGAGTGGGAGTCCAACTCAGCACGGCCTGGAGGCACGGGATAAAGCAGAGAGGATGGAGCAGGAGCTGGAGGACTGATCACGGCCTGCTTGGTGACGGGGAGTCTGACTCCGCATGGCCTGGAGGCGCGGGATAAAGCAGAGAGGATGGAGCAGGAGCTGGAGAACTGATCACGTCCTGCTTGGGGACGGGGAGTCCCTGCTTACTTGCTGGTGGCTGCACTGCTGCAAATGCTAACACATTAATACTGCTGTGTCAAACTGTAATGCTCTTCAATGTACAATTTTTTTTTTTTTTAATACTACTGAATCATGAATGAAGATTAGCCAGCCAAATATTTCAAGGATTTAAATTAGCCAATTAAGGCTGGGTACATTACCATGCATTTCAGTTCTACTAAGCAAGGAGACAGATAAAACAATCAGCAAAATCAATGAATTTTAGAGAAGGTAAGCAATCATAAAATGTGGGTTTTTATCTAGAAATAATATGTTGCCAAACAAAAGCTGGCACAGTCCCTTTAAAAGTCTACACTGAACACATCAGTGAACTAATTCTCTTGAATCACTTCCTGTCCCTACCCAGCCTGAGGAATTGCAGGATCACTGACTGCTATATTAACAGTATATTAGCATGCAGATTGCCTTCTGACTGCAAAAATAGAGTTCCTTAGTAGTATTTTAGCAGTCAATCAGTTTAGTATTCAGTTTAGTACAGTCGTTCTGAGCTGATTCTAATGTTAAATACTGCTAACCATGTTTACTGTTATTAATGGTCATTAGTGAACTGGCCCGGTGGCGCTGAGGGCTGCGGTGCTGGATGCCTTAGCTCGTACCACGCCAGCAACCCATGTTCGGGAACGAGCATGGGCCGCCGGGGGTTGGCCGGGGAGGAGAAAGATAGAGGTTCCAGCGGCTGCTGTCCTTCTCCAGGGGGGTCATCTGCACATTCCCGCCACAATACCACCATCTGGGGGAGCTTGGGTAGAAGATGCCATAGTAGGGGGAAGCAGTAAGGGCATTGGGCAGATGTCAGCAGAGGGGCATAGCAGGAGGCATGTCTCGGTGTGCCTCCTAGCTCATTGGCCTTCATTGCATGCCAACGTCTGGGGATGAACAAGGGAGAAAAAAACTCAGTCTCTCCTAGGTGATGACACCTCACTTTAAGTCTTTGGCTCATTGAGGCAGACTCTGCTGTACTGGCTCCATGTCATAGTATGTATGACTCTGAAGAGGTAAGAATGGGGGTCCCTCCTCACCCTACCTGGGGGGGTTAAGCGGGCACCTAGGTTAGTGGAACTGTGCAGGGGTGTCACCAGGGGTACAAAGTTGGGGGGGCTAATGCCCCTTAGTCAAAATCCTAACAAAGCTAGGGGGGTCCGGGGGCATGGTCCCCCGGAAAATTTTGAAATTTTATCTTCAAATAGTGGATTTTCCTGCATTTTATTAGTGAAAAAAATGTTCAAGAAGCCAGAATCCAGTCCACACAAAATATTGTTCTTGTCCCCCCCAAGCCAGCCAAGTGAAGCCACACTTGGCCAGTGACCACACACAGTTTAATACCTGCCCTGCATCGGCCAGCTTCCATCCAGTGCCACTAAAAATTCTACAGCAGCGGACGCCGAGATGAGCAGCTCTGTGACCTGAAAATGACCGGCGGGTCGATGTCTGCATGCAACATGCAAAGTCAGGACATTTCGGTCGTTGCAAGAAATCCAATTCCAACTCGTTCTCTCTCTCTTGACTTTCTGCAAGGACAAGAAGAACATCTGATTTTAGTTAGAGACAGTATGTTTTGTTCGATCTGATCTTCTCTCCGGGATATTATGATATGCATAGTGTTCGATTAAGAACACAGGGCAGTGAATGAGGAAATTTGAAATTTCACTCATTCACTGCCTTGTGTTCTTAATCAATCAGATGAGACACTATGCATATCATAATATCCAGACAGATGATCAGATCGGAAACGAGTCAGAATGCCCCCCCCAGCCAGCCAACCAAAGCCGCACCTGACCACACACAGTTTTGTTTTAGTACCTGCCCTGCAGCTGCCAGCTGCCATCTAGTGCCACTAAAAAAATTCCACAGCAGTGGATGCTGAGATGAGCAGCTCAGTGACCCAAAAAGGTGAAAATGGCCAGCAGGTCAATGTCTGATGATGACTCCTCACATGCAAGATACAAACAGGAGCAGGACATTTCGAATGGTGCAAGGAATCCAATTCCAACTCATTCTCTCTCTCTCTCTCTCTAGTCTGCACTGCCTGCAAGCTTCTCAGAATCAGAAACATTTTTAGTTAGGGGGCTGGGCTGGGTCAGCTGCACTGCTGCCACAGCACAATGTGGTCGCTACTCACTCGCTCGCTAGTCACTTGACTCTCTACTCTGTCTGTCTCTTGAGTCAGTCAGATGAGAGTGGGAGTCAGCAGATACTGTTTTCTTAGACTTCAGTAGCGAATCCCAAGTTGCTGCAAAAGGAATTCAAAGTCAGATGGACAACAAAACAATCAATAAAAAAAAAGTATATGGCTGCTATATATTTATATTATAGTTCCTGAAAATGACTGGGGGGGCTTTAACTTAGATTGGGAGGGCTGTATCCTCCCCAGAAATCAACGTGGTGACGCCACTGGAACCGTGTACTCTAGGGCCAGACCATGATGAGGGTGACTCGTGCAAGAGAGGCTGTCCGAGAGATTGGAAAGAGGAGGCAGTAGGGCCTATAAATACAAGGTTAAAAACAAGTCATTAGCAATCAGATACAAGATAAAGATTCCACAGAATGGCCTAAAATGCCTTCCTATGGTGCTATAGCAGACCCCACTCTCTCCCCAAATGGATGTTGCTTTGTTATCCTGGGGAGGAGGGGAGTGCCTAAGTTGGTTGCATGGGTCTAGTTGAGGTTAACGTCCTCCTTCATGGTCGATGTTGTATTCTGAATATGCTGATCCCCAGGGAGGCATGGCATGCAATGACATAGTGATGCAAAGAGAGTTGGATGTCTGACACACCTCCCAAAGATCTCAAGCACTGGCTGTCAGACCTCCAGTCTCCACCAGTGGTTAGTCAAAAGCTGGATGCATCCCTCACCCCTGTAGAGGAGAGCAGTCTATGAGTCATTCAAGCCTCCTCTCCCCAGCTAGCCCTCTGAAATTCTGGGCTCACTTCCAAACCCAGAATGTCACGTCACAAGTAAATGCTATACTGCTGCATTGGCAGGTCGGCAAAGTTAAACTGTAAAGTGCTCAGCTGTGCTCTTCATTCATTCACCTGGCAATATTGACCAAAACACAGTAATAAAATAAGGCAAATAACACAAGTGATTTTTTTAGCATTTTAATGTGTGCTCCTTATACACCATATTTTGCCATTTGTGTGCATCAATATTTGGTCTACTCACCAGTGTTCAAAAGTGAGCAGTACCCACTCTGAATATATCTTATCAGGACCCCTACATGACACAGTACTATGTTGGTATCACATGAGACGCAGTACAGTACACATGTGATACAGTACAGTGTCTGCATTGCATGAGGCAAAGTGCTGTGTCAGCATCACCATGGCACAACATAGTGTTAAACAGTAGTATGCCACATGGCAGTGTTGTGTCAGCATTGCCTGTGACACAGTGATGTGCAAACAGTGCAAGTGGCACAGCTTACTGATGACAATGCACAGTGTGGTGTTGGCAGTGTATGTAGCACCACATACTATCTGCATGTCATCTGGAAAAACACGATGCCTGCATAGAATGTGGCACTGTGACTGACAGCAGTGCACATGGCACTGTGCAGAGTTAGCAGTGCATATTGAACTGCAGAATGCAACAATGTGTCAGTTGCAGGGCTGACATTCTGCAGTAATATCAGCCCTGCAACTGACACATTGCTGTCAGCATTGATTCATGATGCACTGTGGTGTCTGCTGCCGTGGCCCTGTCACAGGGGCTGCCACTGCGTATGGCCCAGCAGTGTCTGCACTTCATATTGTAGAGCACACCTTTTTTCAGTGCATGTAGCACAGGGAAGTGACAGCAGTTCTCATGGCACAGCAAAGTATCAGTAACACATGTTGCATAGTGAAGTAACAGTACTGCACATGGCACAGCATGGTACCGGCAGAGCATGTGCAGGGACAGTGCAGTGACACTGGTTTGGAGCACATGCAGTACAACCACAGCAAAATGTCATGTGTAGTGCCTGCCACCTGCAGGGTGGGTTGTCTCAGGAGCCTGCCATCTGCACTGAGTGGTATCAGAAGGGGAGTGGCCATTCCATATGCTGGAAGGAATGGTTGCCAAGTGAGATAAGCCTGAGGTATGTGTCACTCAAGGATGGTTTCTACTCCATTAAGCTGCCTGCATGTGTTCCCATGAGCTACTTTGCACAATTGCTAGACACACAGCATCCCTCAGTAAAAGCATAGTCTGTAGGTCTGGACCCCCCCAAACAGCCTCTTCCCTCCCACCCAAGTGGCACCTCCTCCCAGTACACAAAGCTGAGCAGCACTTCTCTGCTGCGGATCTTCCACTCCCCAGAGAGGCAGTGGCAGCTGCAGGAGGTAGCTTGTCTGTGGGAGAGGGGTTCCTACTGTTGGGTGGGGTAGAACACAGTAGTGCCTCCAAGTAGCAGTGTCCAGGAGCCCTACCAAAAGAAACTGCTTACCAGGCATCTCAGGCAGGGCATGATACTGTGCTTGTGATCCCCTTTGGAACAATATAGTTTGCGTGCAAGAGAGAAAAACATGTTTACTTTAGGCATATTCTACCCAAACAAGTTGCCAGTAGCCTCAGTTGTCCCCATTAGCAACTACTGTGCCTAGCAAATTCTCCCACAGCGTGAGCATCATCTGTGGCAGATCCACGATGACCGTGACATTGTGGGTAACCCTGTGTCTCTGCACAGCAACCTAGCCCACTATTCACTGACAAAGCTCACTGAGTGGCTCCTCACCCCCTCAATCACCAGCCACGTCCCATAGCCCACTGAACTATTACCACCTGCTGTCTCTGCCCACTACTGCGTGTATGTTTATGCCAATGTATGTTTAATCTGTTTCTCCCTATCCTAATAACTGTAACAGCATGTGATTGCCAAAACTGTAACCTCAATGATGTAACAAAGAAATAACAGCACATGATTGCCAAATCTGTAACTGCAAAGATGTAACAAAATGTTGTAATGTATTTGTCCTCTATGTGACACAGTACCTTTGGAAATGAGCCTCTGGTTCAAAGGTTGTAAACTGATGTACAAATAAATAAATAAATGTAGGTGGCCATCGAGAGTAGCTGGGAGGGTGCAAAAGCTGGAGAAAATATCTCAGCTGGATGGCACTCACCCCCCCACCCCAAGCAGGAATACTGTGGTTGCCCTCTTGGATCTCATGCTGCCTATTCCCATTTTCTTTTGTAGTCCCAGCTTAATTTCTTTCACTCCCCTCTCCATTACAAGAAGTCCTCACTTCTTGTTCATTACTGTAGCCTCCAATGAATATTCTCCCTTTCACTGTTGCAGCTCTTTCAAGTCCCCCTTTTAGCCACATTCATGTTTTTTTTTTTTTTGTTCCCCCCTTCTTTTGTCATCATCCCCTTTATCATTTCCAGCTCAAAATAACTTGTACAGCCACTAGCAGGCAGGGCTAAAAGTTAATCTGCCTGACAAGGTTTTCAGTAGCCCAGAACAATTAATTTCAACAATGTTGTTTTGTCATGCACGTAGCTTTCCTACCTTTTAGTTGTTCCAACTTTTTTACTGTTGGGGGCTTATTTAGGTTCCTTCTAACAAACACATCAAAATGTAGAAAAAATATCAAACAGCAAAAAAACTATGAGGAAAAGAAATAAAACAGAATGAATGAGTACATTTCTCTGGATGGGGTTGCATGAAAATATGCCATCTTGGAAACAGCAACATAAATTTTAGATCCAATAGGAATATTCCACAGGCACATTGTGCACCTGGGGACCCTTTCCATTGTGGCACCAAACTAGTAGGGGTCAGGAAGGAACATGAGCAACTCACTTAGAACAGGCATGCTTCAGTGAGTAATCTGAAACCAGCTAGGATCCAGACAGACTTCAAAGCATTCTTTCACCAAGCAACAAGAAATGGTTTGCAAACCAGAAGAAAAAGTTGGAGCAGCAGGCTGAGGAAAAGGTAGAATTATTTTGTTTATTTTTTAAACAGTAAATTGGTGAAAAACATTTAGGCCAAACTGTACTTACAGAGCAAGATCTGCCAGATCTGAAGGAGGGGCCACAAAAAGTTTGAAAAGAATATACAAGTAAAAGTCAAGGGTCTTGATCCACAGTCCCAGCCATTAGCTCTGAAGAGGCTGCTGCAGCTCTGCAAGTTCAAATCTGAGTGAGGAGGAAGGGAGTCGTGGTTAGTGCAGGAAATTAAACTTTGAGCTGTGGAGGATTGAGGGGTCTGTACTGTAGCCGGTGAATTCAAGACAGTTATTTACTTTAGGGGACACACCTTGGAAGTGTGTGCACCGAGTGAGATATACAGCCGCATGCGTATTGCAGTCACTGAGATGTCACGCCTCCACAGAACAAACATAGGGCTATCGCAAAGTAAAGCAATCTAAAACGAAATGTGTAGTTATTTAATTATTTTACTAGTGACAGCAAAATTTATCGCACTCAAAATAATATATTCCTGGCCCTGGGGAGGTGTGGGGGACGGAGCGCCCCCACAGAACAAACATAAAGCAGTTGCTACTGTAGTTATTTAATAATTTATTAATAACAGCATAATTTACCGCAGAGTGCCCCCACTGAACGTAGTTAGGTACCGCTGCGATTGTTATTATTTTTACAAACAATGCCCATCACAGATGTCTAATAATAATATTCGGACGTTCACTTACATTTCTGTTCACCATGGGGGGATGTTATAGAGTTATATTCTGTTTAGCACTCGATCACTGTCCCACTTTATGTTTTAGAGGATAATCTTGTTAGCGCAGCTAATCTTGTAATCACTCGCTTACGCTAAACTGTGCCACTTTATAGTTTACAGTTATAGTTTACAGGGCATGGAGATATCTGATTTGGCTGATTGCAAGACGTGTGTTTTGGGGCAGGGAGAACTGACGTGTGAATGGGGGCAGGGCTAACTGATGCCATTTGGAGGATCTAGTACCGTAATCCACTGAATTCCAAATAATTGCCAAATTCAAACCTGAGATTAAGTAAGGGAGAAGAAAATACTTAGATATTTGAGGGGGCAGCTGTTCTATTAAAATTCAAACTTACGGGGAGTTGTATTTAATTCCTGCAGTATTAGATACATAGATACATAGACAGTGTCGGCAGATTTGGAATTAAACGTTGAGCTACAGTCTGTACATCTCCCCATTTAATAGCAGTGATGTCTGGGCTACAGCTTGGGAGGTTGGAAGGAGACAGGGCTTTCAAATGGTGCTTGTGGGGGGGTTGCAAGTAATAGTTGCTGAAGGGGAAAGAGGGGGAACCTGTAGATGCCAGTCAGGAGGAAGGCCGAGAGAGCCTGTAGCTGTGTTGGGGGGGCCTCTTGACCCATGCATCTGGGTAAATGACTGCATCACAGTCTGCAGGACATGGTTACACTATGGACAAGGCAGTAAGTTTTTCATGCAGTGCAAGGATTTCACGATTACCATGAAAACCAGATGTCTCCGTGACATATTAAGTAAGTCCTAACTGGTCATATTTGTTAGCTAATATGCTTGTTGCAGCTAAAAAAACAAGGTTATTTCTCTGTCCTGCAGCCTTGCTTCATGGAGCTGCTTACCTCAGATTGCTGTAAGGGGTGGGGGATGTTGCTCCAAGTTCCATTCAGCTGCCAGCTGTGCTAAAAAAGGAATGCAGTCTTGCATTGTGGAACCACTTGGCCTCCACTTGCTGGATGAATGGGAGCACAGGCATCAGGTTGCTGTAAGGGGTGGGGGCTGTTGCTCCAAGTCCTGTTCAGCTGATGACTGTGCTAAAATAGGAGTGCAGTCCAAATATTTGCTGTGTCACATCTGTCCTAGATGGAAAAGGGGCTAATTTGCTCCACGCGCCGATTGGCTGCCAACTAGGCACAAAGTCAATTGCAGACTTGATTCTGTGAAAAATATTTTTTTTGCTGTGTGCTCACAGTGAAAACGGCAATTTTTTAGCTTGAAAAACTTACAGCCACTATGGAATTGCTCAGCACTCTGTGCTACACAGGACCTTGGAAGTATGCACCACACTGCACCTTTTGAACTGAGCAGCAAACCTGGAGACCAGTCTTTGAATCCCATAGCCCTTTGTTACATACTGTGTAACCTTGTGCAAGTCACTTAATTTCCCTGTGCTCTTAGCTCACGCCTAAAAACACGCTCTAGCTTACTGTGCTTTTCCAGGTTAATCAGTTTCCCCTTCCCTTTCCCCATTTCATTAAAGCCGAGCTATTAGCCCATTAGAAGTGCCTCTAACCCACCTGGGCTACTGTTCTGAAATACTGGCCACCTGGCTAACCAGTGCACTAGGAGGATTTAGCTGAGCCCTTTCCCAATGCATTCTCTCATTTCCTGTATTATTTAATTTCCTTTCTCTGTGTCTTTTTTCCCTACTTTGACCCAACTGCACCTTTAATTCGAAATGTACCCTTTTCCTTACTTCTGTACTGTTCTATACATGTTGCATTTCTCAGATCTTTGTTTCTGCTCTTGCTACAGTATTTTCTCCATATTAACCTAATTTTATTTTATAGGTCTGACAGGACACAAATTGTTCTTCTTCGTCAGATAAGTATCATCTATCTTAAAACTTGTTCTTTCTACCCTGTTTACTCTCTAAGAACTGCAGATCCTTTGTGACCCTTTTTTGTGTTTTATTTGACAGGGTCCCGTGTACATCATCCCTTGAAGACCTGCCTCTAGCTTGCTATTCCTCAGGTAAGAGACTCGGATTCTACCTGTATGTGGATTGGCTGTAATGCTGTGGCCGTGCCCATTACAGTGTGTGTCAGAGGGAGGCAAGCGAGAGAATGAGAATGTCAGGGACCTCGGAGGGAGAGGGTTAGTACTGTGGCTGTGGAGGAAATGAGGGTTGTTTTGGGACAATGGTGGTCCGGATATTGGTGGTCATTAGGGAGGGAGGGTGCTGACTGTGGCAGTGAAGGAAGGGGGCTTATTTAGGGTACTTTGGAGGGTGGGGCCTAGTGTCTGGGCAACTGTCTAGTGTTGTGGAGGAAGGGGGCTAATATTGCAGCATGGTGGTAGGGATACTATTGTCCAAAGCTGTGGAGTGAGGGGCATTTGAAATTGGGCTGTGGTGGAGGGGAAGTTAGCATGGTGGGGGCCATTGAGGGAGGTGGCTGGTGGGTGCTTTGTATGGAGGTGGTCTGATGTAGGGTGCTTTGGACAGAGGTGGCCCGACATAGGGTTCTGTTGATGGAGGTGGGCTGGTGAAGAGTGCTGTAGACAGATGTCAAAAATGTCCAGCGTGGGGTGTAGTCAGCAGCCTGGGAAGTGGAAGGATCCAGCTGGCCAGTAGTTCAGCCAGAGTCACAATCCCTTCTGTCTTTTACAGGACAGCATTAACATTTATAGTTATGACAAGGAGGGACTATCACTGCAGCAGAGTAATGGGCTACTAAGCCCAAAAATCAGACACCTTTACTTTAACAGACGTGTGTTATATGGTCATATTAAACTCCAAAATACACCACCATGCATCTAAAACTCAAGAGCTCTTAACTATTTCCTCCAGCAGAACATCTCCAGTTATCCAACAAAAATGAAGGGTTCCTTCTATTTGCTGCTGTGAGTTCTTTATTATGGGCACTCCTGGCTGTTACGCTTTTTTTCTGCAGCCAATCCTTTAGAGCACCAGGGGCTAACTAATCGGCCACTGCACAAGTCTATGGTATGTGGTGCTTGCTGCTTTCATGCCTCTCTCAGAGTGTCCACTAATTTCCCCCTGCCTACTTCCCACAGCTACAGTTAAGCCTTTTGGGCACTGGCCTTTAGCATGGTGTGGCTTTTCCATTGTGGTCCCCATCTTCTTTTTTTTGTTTTGTAGACCCTATTTTTGCATTCTGGATGGCCGGGCATCCTTCCAGAATACCCACTCAACTCTGCCTTCTACTCCCAGCCTGCCCCAAACATTGATCTCCTTCTGATCCATGGCATTTAGCTCCCAAGTTCACCCCTTGGGGAGGGCCTGCCCACCCTTGGTGGTCTGGTCTTGAATTAGAGGGATCTACCGAGAGATCAGGTTGACCGTGGGAGATCATGATGCCTGTGGGTCTAATGGCGGGATGCTGGCAGGTCTCCAGGGTCACCTTCATTTCCACTGGTCACCAGAGGGTTTTTCCTACATGGTTGCCCCTCAGAGTTACAAACGTGCAATCGTGTCCAGTGGCACTACATGCCAACATACACAATGAACTCTGTCCCTTACAATGCCCCTGACCACCATCAGGGGCTGCCCAAGAGCACCAAGTTCCCTGGGAAGGGAGATCAGTCCTCCGGATGCTCAGTCCCTTCCCTCCCCTGCCAACTGCAGACTGCCTGAGATCACTCCTGAACCAGGGTGGCCAGTGTGGCATCCAGTGCCTCAACCCAGCTGGAGTGAAACCCAGCAGAAGGAAACAGGCAGTTGAAGGTAGAAGATCAGTACTTTCTCCGTGCTGTTTGTTTTCCTTTAGGACTGAGCTAGCATTTCATTAGATGGCAGTGTGTGCTGTGTGATTTCAAGAGTACAAGTTCCAAACAAATTATTTTGTCTTGGCTGGGGGGGACCTTTAACTGAGGGAGAGAGGCTGGAAATACACAGGAGGGGTGGTCACTTGACTCAGACCAGCCAATAATGGGTCTGGGGTCCACTTATATTTCAAGCGGACCAAGTGACCCTGAAGCTTCAGTGCCACATAGCCAGAGTGTAGCATCTTGAGTAGCATCTGCAGGGCATCAGCAGAGAGGAGAGCAGGCAGCAGAACATGCTGACAGACAGTAGGAGCCTAACTGGGAGGGCCACATATATCCATTACAGATGTGGGGAGTTCAAGGTGGGGAAGGGGTCCATGGAGAGGGGCAGGACCAGGTTAAGGGAGGAGAGGATGTGCAGTGGCAGTCAGTTATGGTGGGAGATGGGAAGGGTTGTGTGTTGCCAAGGATGTGGAGCAGCCATATTCCTGGGAGTGGCTTGGAGGGCAGGGGCTGTAGATGTGTGTTGGCAGATGTGGCCAAGGCAGGAACTAGGGTGGTTGATAAGGGAACTGGAGGCATGGAAGAGACAGGATGAGAGAACACAACTGAGGGAAAACTAATGAGGCATTCAAAGAGCTCATAACAGGCACAGATAAGGGAGAGCTAGGTGGGACAGCAGGAGGGCAGCGCAAGTGGCTGCAGCCTAAAGAAGAAAGTGATAACTGGAGGTGGGTCTGGCACAGGGGCATGACTAAAACTTGGTCAGAGCAAAGATATCAGCCTGGGGGGAAGGGGAACTGGACTCATTAGTGGAAAGGAGATTAGCACTGCAAACAGATTCTCAGGGTTGGCTAGTCCAGAAGACCAGGAAGCAAAGAGGAGGGAAGTTGCAGTGAAGGAGCAGGGAGAGGTCACTACAGGGGAAATGTTACATAGCAGGGAGGCAGTAGGCAGTACACCAAGAAGAAACAGTGGTGGGGGGTTCAGCAAGGAGTTGTAGTCTCTCTGGAGGGAAGTTAGGAGCAAGGAGACAGGAGGACAAGGAAAGCAGCAGGCAGCCTGGGGAAGGCTAAGGATAGGGACAGGAGGTGAGTCAGAGTGGGTGAGGGACACATTTCAGGGAAGACATGGGGAAGTAATAGCAGAGGAGGTGGTGGCATGGTGGATGGAGCAATAAATGAGTGCAAAGGGGAGGTTTCACAGTCAGAAAATAGTTCAGAGGTGGAGGTTAGTACCCCGGTCATTTTTGTGAGGATGGAGAGGACAGGGCAAAGGTTAGAGGAGACAAAGGGGAGGCTAGACGGGGGGGATGAGAGAGCCTCACAAATTGGGGGGCAGGCGAGTGATAGTCAACAAGAGAGCAGGATAAGTGCCAGCGAGTCCTAATTTGGGGGGGATTCTATACTTAAGGGTATAAAATGGGGGAAAGGGTGCCAGAAAAAGTAACATTTGGGTAGAATGCATGCCAGGCATGACCGCAAGTAGAATGGGGCAGAATATGGTCAGATATGTGGAGAAGGTGGAGAGGAAGTCACATTGTGGTGCACCTGGGAATAAATGATCTGGAAGGGAGAAGGATAGAGAAGGTACAAGACAGCTTCAGAGAAGTGGTGAAACTATGCAGCAAAGTGGTAACAATGGTAGCCTTCTCAGACGTTCTGCCAGTGCCAAGGGCTAGTACAGACAAGAAGAGGAGAGAAGAATCAGTGACTTCAACAAGTGGCTGAGGGAATGTTGTGTGTCCAAGGGGGAATGGACTGGTGGGAGATTGGGGTAGCACATGGGATAATACAGATCTTTATGCAGGGGATAGGTTACACCTCAGCAGGGCGGAGTCACAGGTGTTGAAGCAGAAGCTGAGGGATTTCATCAATGTGTATAATTTAAACTAGGTAGGGGAAGATATTGGAGCTGGGAATCACCATGAGAGGGGGTCCAATGGACCTCACCCCACCGCTGGGATAAATATGAGCTTAGGTGAAATAGGGGTTGAAGTGAAGGGTAAAGAAGCCAGAAGGCTAGAAGCAGTGTGGAGAATGGTTTCACTAAATGCTAGGAGCCTGGGGAATAAGTTAGCAGAGTTGCAGGCATTGATGGCAGAGGGGGAGGTAGACATAGCTGCCATTACTGAGACATGGGCAACCAGGAACCATGACTGGGACCTAACTATCCCAGGGTACAAACTATTCTGGAGGAACAGAGATAAAGGGAAGGCTGGGGGGGCTTGCCATTTATATTAGGGAAGGGATCAGATGTAATTGGGAGGAAGGGCAGTAGGGTAGGTTAGAAGTAATCTGGCTGCAATTACACAGCCAGAAAGGGATCAAGATTTGTCTGGGGGCCATTTATAGACTTCCAGCCCAGAAGGACATTGACAGGGAACTGGGTGAGCAGATAAGGAGGCATAGTGGCAAAGGGAGCACAGTAGTGGCGGGAGATTTTAATCTACCAGGATTGGATTGAAGCATTCCATCAACCACTTGCACCAGGGAGCAGATCATCCTGGAAGTGTTCCAGTATGGTTTCCTTACCCAGAGGGAAATGGAGCCAATGAGGGAGAGGAAATATACTAGACCTGGTACTGGAGGATGGTGAACAGGTTGGGGATGTACGGGTGGAGCAACCACTAGCAATCAGTGACCACTGCCCAGTGTGGTTCTCAGTCAGTCTGGGTAGGAAAGTAGCCATTACAAAAACTAGGGTCCTGGACTTCAAATGGGTGGACTTTGGCAGGATGGAACAAATACTGGAAAGTCGTATAGCAAGCATCCACCCAGAAATGGATACGGAACAAAAATGGGCAGTCATCAAGGCAGGACTGGCTGAAGCCACTAAAACTTGTGTCAAGAGCCAGAACAAGAAAGTTAGGACCAAGAAACCAAGTTGGATGAGTAAAGAGGTAGTGGAGAAGGTGAGGGAGAAGAGAAATGCATTTAGCATCTACAAGAGATCCAACAGGGCATAAAACAGAGAAGAGTATGTGAAGAAATCCTGAGAAGTGAGCAGAGTGGTAAGGACAGAAAAGGCGGCTAGGGAGCAGAGGTTAGCACAGGGGATCAAAGAAGGAGAAAACAATTTATTTAGATGTATCAGAGAGAAGAGGAAGAACAAGGATCAAATTGTTAGGATCAGGAGGGGAAGTGGATGGGTGGAAAAGGGGGCTGAGCAGGCATAAGTACTTAATGAATACTTCTGTTCAGTCTTCAAGGAAAAGGATGGGCCCGTACCTGAGAAGAAGGGTGAGGTGGGAGAAGGTGGAAAAGAAGCAACCACAGATGAGGAAATCATGGTAGAAAGGGTAAGGGAGGGCTTAAAGTCCCTGAAGGTGGACAAGGCACCTGGCCCAGACGGAATCCACCCCAGGATGCTGGTAGAGTTGGCAGAGGTCTTGGCAAGGCCATTGGCAAACCTATTCAATGCCTCTCTGAACTTGGGGTGCGTGCCCAGGGACTGGAGGAAAGCACATGTGGTACCTCTCCATAAGAGTTGGCCCAAGGACGAACCAGGGAATTACAGACCGGTAAGCCTTACTGCAATTGTGGGAAAACTTATGGAGACAATCCTCAAGGAAAGACTGGTGCAATTTCTTGAGGATAACAATCTCCAGGACAGCAGGCAGCTTGAGTTTATCTCAGGCAGATCCTGCCAGATGAACTTGGTTGATTTTTACAACTTGGTTATAAGGGCACTAGAAAGGGGACATGTGGTGGATGTCCTCTACCTGGATTTCAGCAAGGATCTTGACTCAGTGCCACATGATAGGCTGACCTGCAAGTTGTGAAATCTGGGCGCAGGGAGGAAAATGGTAAGATAGGTTGAGAACTGGCTGCAGGGTAAACAGCAGAAGATAGTAGTGGAAGGGCAGGCATCTGAACCCAGGGCAGTGACAAGTGGTGTACCACAGGGCTCAGTGCTTTGACCAGTCCTGTTTAACATTTTCATAGCCAGCACTGTAGTGGGGATTAAGAGTAACATTAGTATTTTTGCAGATGACAAAGATTTGTGCTGAAGTAAATGGGCAGGAGGGAACAAATATACTTTAGGAGGATTTGATGAAACTGGAAGAATGGTCTCACATTTGGCAGCTTGGTTTCAATGCCAATAAGTGCAAAATTATGCATTTTAGAGGCAAGAACCCAGGACACAATTACTGGTTGAAGGGTGTCCCATTAACAAAATCGGAGGAGGAGAAGGATCTGGGAATGCTGGTAACTGGGGAGATGAACCACTCTGCTTAGTGCAAGAAGGCAGCAGTGAAGGCAAACAGGATTCTAGGGTGTAACAAGGGGGATTACTTCTAGGAGTGGGGAGGTCATCTTGCCCCTGTTCAAGTCCCTTATGAGACAGCACCTAGAGTACTGTGTACAAGCTGGTGCCCCTACTTGAAAACGGACATCAAACTACTGGATGGGGTACAGCACAGGGCAACAAAAATTATCCTGGTGTTGGGGGACAGACCATATGAGGAGAGACTGAGAGAGCTCAATAATTATACCTTGGAGGAAAGAATGGAGAGCGGGGATATGATTGAGACCTTCAGTTACCTGAAAGGTTTGAACAAAGTAGACACCAGGTGTATGTTCAATCTGAAAGACGGAAGGGAAACCAAGAGACACACTCTGAAGCTGGAAGGGGGCAGGTTCAAGAGGGAACTGCGGAGGCACTATTTCACAGAAAGGGTGTTGGCAGTGTGGAATGCTCTGCCAGAGGAAGTTGTATCATTGCAGAGTGTTGGGGGTTTCAAGAGGGGTTAGGACAGATTCAAGGGGAGGATACAAATCTGGAGGGGGTGGGAGAAAGGGAAGGGCATATGAGGGAGGTGGGGGCAGCTGCAGTCTAATGGACTGAAGTGCTGCACACTCGAGCAGACTAGATAGACCTAATGGCCTTTATCTGCTGGCAATTTTGTATGTTCATAACCTCTTAGTGCCACTGGGCCAACCTTGTGGCCCCCATCTTGTGCTTTTTTTCTCCCAGTTCATTCCTACCTCAGAACACTTACACTCGGCTACCATGCAGCTTAGCTAGTGCTTTTTGCTGCTTCCTGCTGACTTCCCTCCAGACCCTCATAGCAAGCCCCTTGGTTGTCTTCACAAAGGCACCGTGTGGCTGATCGGTAGAGTGAGGCATAGTTGCCCTAGCCCCCTCCACCTCCCAAAAGTTCCCATCTTTTTCCCCCCACCTACATGTTGCAGGCCACAGTCTGAACTCTTCATGGGCTGAGACTTGAAAGCACCTGCCAACACTGTCACTGTAGTGAAGTAGCACAAAATTGATGGCTGCATAGCCACATAATTTCTGATTGGCAGTTTTGTGACCAACTTACCTGCCTGCTTCACACAGTCAGAGCCCACAGACCCTTCCCCCAGCTAGATGCCAGGGAAATGTTAAATATAATTAAAAACCACCATTTACCACCAGTGTCCCCTTTCTTAAATAATATAGGGGCCACTAGTCCAAAAGCATCCCCAGCTGCCCATCTAGACTAATAGTAAATTTACTGGCTACCTGCAGATCACCTAGGGGTACTAAGGGGGGGGTTACGCTGAGCCCCAAATATCACTTTATTCTCTGTTCTTAGTTGTCTGCATTTTTTCTATCTCTAGTTCCCTTACTTTGACCTAGTTTATCTTTTCCTCTAAAACTCCCTTCCCAGTACGCCCATGCTGTACTGTACCCTTTTTGTATCTCTCTACTCTCACTACAATAAGTTCCCCATACTGATCTATGTTTCCCTTTATTTCTACAGGTCTGGCCAAACTGTATACCAATCAGATAAGTATCTTTGTTTAATTCTAACACCCTCTGTCTGCCCCTTAACCCCCCCAACTCATCTCCTTTGTCAAGAGACACCCCACTCCTATGACTGGTCAACTCCTGGTGTCTGTCCCATGGCCTCTTAAATCCTTTCACCATTTTTGCCTCCACCACCTCTTCCAGTAGTCTGTGCCAGGACTCCCACCACCTGCTCAGTGAAGTAATGCCCCTCACATTGCCCCTAAACCTTCCTTCTTCTAATCTTAGATTAGTTCTGGCACTTACATTTCTTGTAAATAAGCTTCACACTCTCACCTTACTAGTCTCCAGCAGGTACAGATCCAATTCCCTCCACCTCTCCTTGTACAGCTTCCTATGCGTAGTATGCACCATCTTGGTTGCCCTTCTCTGAACCCTTTCAATCCTGTCTGTCCTTGTGTAGGTGAGGCTTCCAGAACTAAACCCCATACTCCAGGTGATGCCTCACCATGGCGTTATAAAGGAGCGTCAGCACCTCCCTCTTTCTGTCTCATACCCCTCGCTATACACATCAGCATTCTATTCAGTTTGGCCACCACCGTGCTGCATTGGTTCCCCACCTTAAGGTTATTTGAAACTATAATCTCCAGATCTCTCTCCTGCTCAGTTTTGCTTAACTCCCCCCATGTGTAAATGGTTTGGGAGTTATTGCACCCATGCCCATTACTGTACACTTTTTGGCATTGAATTTCGCCTGCTAAGTTTCCAACCACCCCTCTAGAATCTTTAGGTCCTTCCTCATTGCCTCCCTCCCCCTGGGGGTCCACCCTATTGCAGATCTTCGTACCGCCTACAAATAGTCACATCTTCCCCTGCAGTCCCTCCACTATATCATTGCTATAGAGATTAAAAAAGATGGGTCCCAGTACAGATCCCTGGGGCACACCACTCGTCACCTCTTCCACCCTGGAATGCACCCCATTTACCACCACCCTCTGGCTTCGGGTTTTTCAACCAGTTCTCCACCCACTTTGTTATTTTCTGTCCCCCCCAAGCCTTCCAGCTCATTTCCCAGCCTTCTGTGCAGCAAGGTTCCAAAGGTCTTGCTGAAATCCAGGTAGGCCACATACACCGGCCCCCCCAATCCAACTCGCTGGTTACCCGGTCAAAAAGCTCAATTAGGTTCATCTAGCACAACCTTCCTCCCATAAAACCAAGCTGCCTTGGGTCCTGGAGGCAGTATAGTGCAATGGGTTAAGGGTCTGAATTGCAGATCTGGAGACTTGGGTTTGAATCCCACAGCTGCCTAGGTGCATATTGTGTGATTCTGAGCAAGTCACTTAACTTCCTTGTGCTCCCAAGCTGCATCTGGAAACAAGCTTCAGCTTTGTGTGCTACTGCTGGTTAAACAGTGTTCCCTACCTCCCTTCCCCTGTAGACCTTTGACAACCAGGTGTTCTACTATTCTTTCCTCCAGTAGTATTTCCATGACTTGTCACACTGTTTAGGTCAGGCTGACCAGTATGTAGTTCCCTGCATCCTCTCTGTTAACACTTTTGTATAGAGAGGGACCACATCAGCCCTCCTCCAATCCCTGGGCATATCACCTGTTTACAATGACAGGTTGAACAGGGTAGTCAGAGGCCTTGCTAACACTGCCTTAGCTCCCTCAGTATCCTGGAGTACCCTATCTGACCTCATAGCCTTACTGCTGCCAGTTCCGTGAGGATCCTTCATTTTGCAAAGGGACCTGTGTCCATTTCCTTGATCTCTGTATCCTTATTACCAGCCCATTTCCTGCCCCCTCCTTTGTAAAAGCCAAACAGAAGTATTTGTTCAGTATTTCTGCTTTTTGGTGGTCATCATCGTTTACCCTCACTCCCCTTTCAGACTCACAATCCCTCCCCTTGCCTTCCTGTTCTCACTGATGTACCTGCATGTAAAAGGTTTTGTCCCTCTTTACCACTGCACTAACTGGCTGGCTTGTGCCAGGGATCCCACACCAGTGTGTGTCTGGTCCCAATGTGCACTTTGCATGTGGAGCCATTTTGGCTTGTCTGCTGTTTGCTGTAGTGTAGTGGATTATGGTGAACTGGTTTTGCTTGATTCTGCACTGACCGCTTCATTTGCAGCAGATCCTGGAGTCCTCTGCGGCTGGCTTTGGTGGGGTGGGCAGCAGTGGGAGATAATGTCCTACAGTGCATGTTAAGGGTTTATATAAGCTCTCATCCTTTTTGTTTACTGGCCACACTGTACTCCCTGGGCTAAGTTCTGTCACTGAGGACTGAACTTAGCTCCTGGAAAAAGCAGAAGTGGAAAACATCTGATCAGAGATTGTGGAAGCTCGAACGTGCACTGTGGGCTATTGGAGCTTCAATTACTGCCTGTTGCTCTGGTGCCAGCTGCAGGGAGTTATGGGGCTGGTTGTGGCTGGGGATGTTGGCCTAGAGACCGTCACATTTGGCCAGCTATGGTCTGCTATACTGCAATGGATGGTGGTTGGAAATGCCAAATCAAGGGGGAAATTTAGAGGAAACATTAGAAAGTACTTCTCTACTGAGAGAGTGGTGGACAACTGGAATGGACTGCTGAGGGTAGTGGTGGGGGAGAGGATGGTTGGTGGGTTCAAGAGGACATGGGATAAGCACAGATGGAAGTTGTCATGGGGGACCACAGAAAAGGCCTAGTGGATATAGGAAAACTGGGCAGACTAGATGGGCCTGCGGCCTTTTCTGCTGTCACATACATGTGTTTCCATGTATTCTACAGGCAGGTTAGGAAAAGGGAGGGGGATCCACTACACCACCAGAGAAGCTTATATTTTGCCTGGGCAAAGTTTTTGAATATGTGTCCCTTGGTGTCTTTATCCTGCCCTGTGTTGGTCGATGTGTGGAGCAACATTGCCTCCTACCCCCAAAAAATGATCACTTCTAGGGGCACAGGGGCAATAAATTTTTTTCCCTCCCCCAACCATGACATCTCCTGAATGACCAAGTCCATTCTAAAAGCCAGGTTGATGGTGTGGTGTAGGTCTGGAATTCCCCCCTCCCCTCTGTACACAACCCACTTTTTTGTTCTTTTTCATACTGACCCATTTTCCCTTTTGTATCTACAGGTCTAACATGGCATTGACCAGGAATAGGAGGACACTGACCATACATATCGGCAAATATTATCTTTTTGTTTTCCCTACACTGTTTGTCATAGTTCATAGATGTAGTATATGGTAACTTACCCTAGTAACATTGTAGAATGGTTTAGTCCACATCCCCCTGCAGTTTTGGGCTAATGATATGTCTGGGGTGGAAACTGGGTTTTAGAAACTGCACGAGCAGATTGTAGTAGTGGTTCTGCTGAGGCCTGCTGATCTATCTAATGTATGTTTGTTGAATAAACCTCAGAGCTGTTAGAAGTTACTTATGGTGTCCAGTCATTCCTAAAACCAGCAATCCTGTAAGAAGCAACTAAAGTGAAATAGTATATGGTGTCAGAAGTGAACTTGCAGAGCTGCAGTTGCAAGAAAGAAGAAAAGTTTGTGCTGCCAAGAAAAGAAACAAAAGACAGTATTTGTGAGTACCTAAAGCTTACTAAAAGACTGTATAACAAAGTATTTTTGGCAGTATGGAGCAATTTAAGCCACCTCCACCACTATTGTTGACTGGAAACCTTGCAGAAAACTGGAGTAGGTGGGCACAGAGATTGTCTGTACTTCACAGCCATGGGATTAGATGATAAATCAGAGGAAAGGAAAATTGCAGTCCTGCTATACACAATTGGGGATGAGGCCCTCGAGGTGTACAATACCTTCAATATAATGTATGCTGACCCACAAGCTAAAAAAGCAGCTGAGGTTATGGAAGCATTTAAGAATTATTGTTCAAGGCAGGATGGTAATACAGGCCGAAAACCAGACCGCCAGCTACCAACACGTGAGACGCGTGCACAAAAATCAAACACGTGTGGGAGGTGTGGCAAGGGACATGCACCAAAGGCTTGTCCATCATATGGACAAGAATGTCGTAAATGGGGTGGCCTCAACCATTATGCAAAAGTGTGCAGGTCCAAAAAGTCCAACAAACCTCATGAGAAAATGACCAAAGGGGTAGAAGCACTAGTTGTGGGTGCTGTAAAAAGAAAACAAGAAACAGTGCGGACACAAGTACCAGATGAAGGGTGGTACACTACCTTGAAGATAATGGGACAGCCAGTTAAGTTCAAATTGGACACTGGGGCTGAAGCCAATATACTTACTAAAGAAGTGATTGCGCAGTTTCCATGCAAGGTACAAATCAAGCCAACCAGTACTATCCTAATGGCACATGGAGGAGCACAAATTAATCCTGAAGGGGAAGTGACGCTAAAGTGTAAGACACAAGACAGAGAGGCCAATCTGCAGTTTTATGTCACTAATACATGGAGCTTCCTACTGGGTCAACAGGCATGTGTCATCCTGGATCTGATTCGCAAAGTAAAGGTGCTTAAAACCAAGCCACCAAGCACAAAAGAGAAACTTCTTGCACAATATAAAACAGTGTTTGAAGGCCTAGGAGAATTCACAGGAGTTTACCACATATATACCGACCCAAATGTTACTCCTGTGATACATGGGTGCAGAAAAGTCCCATATGCAATTACGGACAGACTAAAACAGACACTGGAACAGCTGGAGCAAATTGGGGTGATTAGCAAGGTAAGAAAACCTACAACATGGGTAAATAGCCTTGTAATTACTGAAAAGAAAAATGGTGAGATCAGGGTGTGTTTGGACCTAGAGACTTAAATAAAGCTATCGGAAGACATCATTTCTCCATCCCACATTGGAGGATATTCAGAGTAAGCTTGCAGGTAAAAGTTTTTACAATTCTAGATGAAAAAAGATGGGTACTGGCAGATCAAATTAGATGACGAATCTGTAGACCTGTGTACATTCAACAGTCCATGAGGAAGGTACAAATTTCACAGACTTCCTTTTGGTATACGGTCTGCAAGTGAAGTATTCCAGCAGAGAAATGCTGAACACTTCAGAGACATACCAGGTGTTTTTGTAATAGCTGATGACATGCTTATAGCTGCAGCTACCAAGGAAGAGCATGACAATATTCTGAGAAAAGTAATGGACAGAGCAGTGGAACTCAATGTAAAGTTCAATAGTGACAAAATACAGTATTTGGTGAGTGAGGTGCAATACGTGGGGCACATCATAACCGAAAATGGACTACGGCCTGATGAAGCCAAAGTAGAAGCAATAGCTGAGATGCCCCCTCCCGAAGATAAAAAAGCACTACAGAGGCTGTTAGGAATGACTCGATACTTGGCGCAGTACATTCCGATGAAACAAACTTCACTGCACCACTAAGGCAGCTACTAAAAAGATGTCATGTGCAGTGGCAGCCAGCACAGGAAGAAGCCTTACAAAGCTGACAAAGACTATTTCTTGTGCACCAGTATTAAAATTCTTTGATCCAAAGAGGACATTGAAATCCAAGCAGATCGTCTAAGGACGGACTAGGTGCTTGTCTACTGCAAAGAAACAGACCAATAGCTTATGCATCTAGGTCATTGTCCAGTGCTGAAAGAAACTATGCACAGATAGAAAAAGAGTTGCTAGCAATTGTGTTCTCTCTACAGAAACTTCATCAGTATGTTTATGGAAGGTCAGTGAAAGTACAATCAGATCACAAGCCACTACAGTCCATACTGAACAAACCAATTGGAAAGGCTCCAGCAAGATTGCAGCGGATGCTGTTACAGATACAGAAATATGACATAGAGGTAATATATACTCCAGGCAAAGATATTCTGATTGCAGATGCTCTATCCAGGGCAGTACCAAGAAAACCAGCAGAGGGAGACATTGATCTAAGTAGTGAAAAGGTCATATACTCAATCAAGCAACAGAAACACTGCCAGACAGCATGTTAGAGGGGCTAAAACAGGCCACACAGAGGGACAGTGAGTTACAGTTGCTTAAAGAAATGCACCTCAAAGGATGGCCTAACAGAAAAAAACAAGTCAGCATCAAACTTCAGCACTATTGGCCCATGAGACACAATATATACATAGAAAATGATCTCATAATGGTGGGTAAAAGAATCATCACACCCAAAGAGCTGCGAACAGATATGCTATGAAGACTTCACACAGCACATCAAGGAATACAAAGGTTGAAGGCACAAGCCAGAGCTGTGATGTACTGGCCAGGCATGAACTGAGAAGTAGAAATGATGGTTGAAGCATGTAGACCTTGTCAGGAACTCTTACCCAGCAACCACAAAGAGCCGATGTGTCCACATGAAATACCTGACATGCCATGGTTAAAGCTTGGTGCAGACATTTATGACTTTAGGGGACATTCCTACTTAATAGTAGTGGACTATTTTTCAAAATACCCTGAGGTTCTCAGAATGCCTGACAAGACAGCAGTTACAGTTATTTCAAAATTGAAAGCTGTATTTGCAAGACATGGAATTCCAAAAGAACTGGTAGCGGATCATGTACCATTTGCAAGTCATGAAATGAAGCAATTTGCAAAGTTGTGGGAGTTCAGAATAACTCATTCCAGCCCAGGATACCCACAATCTAATGGTTTAGCTGAAAGAATGATCCAGACAGTAAAAAGAATATTTCTGAAGTCTATACAAGGTCAGACTGATCCACATCTCGCATTGCTCAGTCTTAGAAATACACCAGTCACAGGACTGAACTTTACACCTTCTCAGTTGTTGATGGGTAGAATGTTGAGGACAACATTACCAGCAAGTGCAAGGGCACTGCGACCTGAAATACCAAAGGATGCACATAAATGTCTGAAAAGACTACAGAAAAGACAGAAACAGTATTACGACAGGAATGCAGCTCCACTTACTCCATTCAGAGAAGGGGAAAGGGTATGCATAGAGACTTCTAGTGGGTGGCAACCTGCTACAGTGGAAAGAATCCGTGATAAGCCAAGATCCTATAGTGTGATTACACCTGCAGGACAGCGATACCGCAGGAACAGGAGACACCTGAGGAGAGACCGAACAGTTGCTTTGGAGGCTGAAGAGCAACAGGCAGAAGAGTCAACTGAATCCATATTGTCACAAACTGTGCAATCCAGGGACAACAGCCAGGAACAGGACACTTGTCAAGAGTATGAACAACCTGAGATGGAACCTGTTGTTTTCAATGACACTTTGCCAGAAAGTCCTGAGGCTGTACCCAGTGTGCAGTCTACTCGAATGACCAGAAGAGGGCATGTGCTTAAAGTTCCTGAGAGGTTCAGAGATTTTGTTATGACTTAAGTCAGTGATAAAGACTTATTTCAACAAAGCTGAGCACCAGTGACTTTAGACCCTTACTCATCACAAAGTAAGATTCAACCATTATGTTAATATTGCTTGGTAATTATTTGTCATTGACACACCTCTCAACTGTACCACATTACGAGGAACGTTCCTCATTTTACTTCACAAAAGGTCCCTGTTCCACATTGTGAGGACTTGTTCCACATTCAGTATTCACACTGTAAAGCAAAAATCTATAGTAAATGATGCAAAAAATATATAATTCAATTAAAAACAGACTTTCTGAACATAAATGCAAACATTTTAACAGTGTTCTGAGCCTCCTAGGTAAAGATTTGATGAAGTGTTCCACATTTTGCTCATTTGTTCCACATTTTGAGAGGCAATGTTCCACATTTGGTGGAGAAAAGGTTGAGAGGTATGGTCACTGATATGCAAACCGAAATCAAGGTAATTGCTTTCTTTTACTTGAAGGGGAGATGTAGTATATGGTAACTTACCCTAGTAACATTGTAGAATGGTTTAGTCCACATCCCCCTGCAGTTTTGGGCTAATGGTATGTCTGGGGTGGAAACTGAGTTTTAGAAACTGCACGAGCAGATTGTAGTAGTGGTTCTGCTGAGGCCTGCTGATCTATCTAATGTATGTTTGTTGAATAAACCTCAGAGCTGTTAGAAGTTACTTATGGTGTCCAGTCATTCCTAAAACCAGCAATCCTGTAAGAAGCAACTAAAGTGAAATAGTATAATAGAGATGTAGATCCTTTGTGAGCCCATTGCTGTTCTTGCTTTACAGGTACGAATGGCTGCTATATGATGTACTGGGTTGGAGCAGCACCTTGTCCTTTAGAAGGGAGTCGTTGGGGTTGGGAATGGGCGTTAAGGTTGGCAAATCCAAGGAACACCACATAACCATTCTGCCAAGACTCATGAGGCTCAAACCCTGTTTTTCATTTTCTTGTTTTGTGTACTTTGCATAATATAGTGTTTTTTGCTTTGCAACAAGAACTGTATATACTGTACGTATATGTGGTAGGGACATTATGTGCTGTTTTTGAGGGACTTGGGCACTGTGTGCTTGAAGGCACAGCACTGAGCAGCAAACATGGACGGAGACACAGGTTTGAATCCCTAGCCCCCACCCACTTACACACTGTATAACCAAGAACAAATAAGTTGACTTTCCCTTTTACCAGGAAATGCAGTTAAAAACTTCCAAAGATGGGGGATTGCCTCACGGATGCCCTGGAAGGGAGAGAGACTAGAAATAAATACAGTAACAGTGGGTGAAATGAAAAAGAATTATAGTGAAAGGTGTTAGACATGTAAACAGGAGCAAGAGGAAAATGAAGACCACTGTGGTTTTCATGGGAGGTGTTGGGGAAGATTAAGGCAACAACATCAGCATTCAGGAGGGTCCCTATTAGTTGAGCAGTAGCTTTCATTTTCTATCAAAGGTTGCTTAAATGTCTATAAAACCATTCTGAAAATGAGCCCCATAGACTCGTTCCCTGTGCCCTCTCTGGAGACATGTAAAGTCAGAATGTGGGGGCAGAGCAGGCAGACCAGGAAGTGGAAAGGGGTCGGCTGGACAGCAGTTCACCAGAGTTACCATCCCTTCCTCCCTTACAGGACAGCAGTACATTTTCTAATTTATGCACAGGCAGACCATCATCACTGTAGGATGGGCTTACTAAGCCCAATACAGAATGTCACACCTTTATTTTAAAAGGCAGTGACTGATCAGGTCAGGGTATAAATTTACGAGTGGATTAACATTCTACAGTGATAGCCCACGAAGGAATGATTTGTGGAAAAGACTCCTGGCCAGGTGAGTTGCATTATACATGTCAGTGGAGGGCTGGTTGAGAGCTGCTCTTTAATCATGGTCAAATATTGCAAGCCTATTTATTATTTATTTATTGTATTTGATTACATTTTGTTAACTCAGTAGGCCCATTGAGACTAGATGTCCCTTTTTCACGGATGACCAGGAGGAGGGGGATACAAATGGTAATCAACGTAAACTGAACCAGATTAAGCTGTTGGTGGTATTTGTTTTAGTGAATGCCTGTGACCAAGCATGATCTGTGAAGCAGATGCTGATTAGCTGCCAATAACCTGCATCAGGTATTGATTAACTATGATGATAAAGGAAAACACCGTCAGCAGTGAGAGAAAACTTATGGTTTATGGCGACTTTGGGTATTGATTGATAATGAAAGATAATGATTTAGCATCACCAAAACTGCTGATTAAAAATTATTATGACCGAGCAAAACTGTTGCATGTATGGTCCTTATTGTGCCGCTGCAGATCTAAGTTCGGTGAGAACTGGTGAGGGGGGGGCAACAGGCATGGGGAGCCAAAGTGGAGGGTGTGAGAGGCATGCAGGGAGGGGGGCACTGGGGGAGGATCTGATGTCAAGTCTGATGGGGGGAACTAGCAGGAGGACCTGGAGTGGTCAATGTTATACCACATGAGAACCACTGTACTAACATGTGCTACCCCCTGATTACCAATAGCAGTGGTAGTGCAATGTCATCATTGAGCTACCAGCATCCCCTTCGAGAACCACGGCACTACCATTGCACACAGATGGTACCACAGTGTCACCAATGGTATGGCAATGGAATTGAATCAAATCCATTGTGAGACCAATTTCAATGGTTTTGCAATGGCAGCTCATTGTTCTACCATTCTATATGGAAATCACCCCAGTGTTACTACCATGGTACACGGTACCACAGTGGCAGCAGTGGTAATACACTGGAATTGAAACAGACCCATTGTGTTACCAAAACAGCAGTGAGAATACAGTGGTGTGTGTTTGAGCCATTGTAGTACCATCCATGCACGCATTCTCATTGCGATACCACTGTCCATGTGGTACCACAATGACAACAATGGTTTCACAGTGGAATTGAAACAAATCCAATGTGTTACCAGTCAAGGGGATACAGTGGTACTGCAGTGGAATTTACAATGGTATGGAAATGGTGAACAAGTGGTAATGCTGTGGTTTTCCAAGGATATTTTCGTAAGGTTTTGAGAATCCAACCATACAATCAGATGCTGTGCTGTAGCTCAGGCTGGGTACTCTTGTCAACTCTGAAGTATCTCTGTCTGACACAAAGTCCCACCAAAAAGTTCAGGGAAGCCAGGCAAGCAAGCTGGCTGTGCAGAAAGCAAGCACCCTCAGTGCTTCCCATGGGTCAGTGAGCATTGTTGAGTAGCCCTCTGGTGGCAGTGCCACAGTAAGGGCAACAGTGTGGTGTGGTTACCATGGAGACAGGGATGCTCCCTGCCTTAGACTGTGCCAGCTGAGTGCTCCAGCAAAACAGTAAGATTTCACACAGGCAGAAGGGGATAGGGAGAAGTACCAGGAGAAACAAAGGGAGGCAGGGAAGTCAGTAAGGGAAGCCAAAGCTCAGACAGAAGAACACATTGCAAAATCAGTGGGTAAAGGGGACAAAACCTTTTACAGGTATATAAGTGAAAAAAGAAAGACAAAAGGAGGGATAGTGAGACTGAAGGGGGAGGATGGGAGCCGTGTGGAGGATGACAACAGTAAAGCTGACATATTGAACAGGTATTTCTGCTCAGTCTTTACTGAGGAAGAGGGGTAATGGGTCTGAAGGAGTACAAGGGTGAGAATGGTGCAGAAATGGACACAAGTCCCTTTACACGAGAAAGGGTCCTGAAGGAACTGGAAGTAATAGGAGTTGATAAAGCAATGGGGCCAGATGGGGTGCACCCCAGGGTCCTTAAAGAACTAAGAGAGGTGGTGGCTGAACCTCTGGCTATCCTGTTTAGCCAGTCACTGGAAACAGGAGGTACCCAAAGACTGGAGGACAGCAGATGTAGTCCCTTATACAAAAGTGGGAACAAAGAGAAACAGGGAACTACAGACCAGTCAGCCTCACCTCGGTAGTGGGGAAAGATCATGGAAGCACTACTGAAGGAGAGATTGTTGGAACATCTGGTTGTCAATGGACTACAGGACCCAAAGGCAGCATGGTTTCACCAGGGGAGGTCATGTCAGACCAACCTCATTGAATTTTTGACTGGGTGACTAGGGAGATGGATTAGGGGAGGGCAGTGGACATGGCCTATCTGGACTTCAGCAAGGCCTTTGACACTGTGCCACATAGAAGACTATTACACAAACTGGGGAATATGGGTGTGGGCAGGACAGTAGTGTGGTGGGTAGGTAACTGGCTGGGTGGCAGAACACAGAGGGTGGTGGTAAATGGCTGTCACTCCACAGAGGGAAGATTGACCAGTGGGGTACCACAGGGATCAGTGCTGGGACCGGTCCTATTCAACATCTTCATCAGTGACATTGCACAGGATCTAGAAGGCAGAATTTCACCGTTCGCTGATGACACAAAGCTCTGTAACAGAGTAGACACACCAGAGGATGTAGACAGAATGAGAAGGGATCTGTAGAAACTTGAAGAATGGTCAAGGGTTTGGCAGTTGAAATTCAATGCAAAGAAGTGCAAGATAATGCATATGGGGCACAAAACCCTGGCACAATATATCAGTTGGGGGTGAGGATATGGCATGCACCAAGCAGGAAAGGGATCTTGGGGTTGTCATCTCTGATGACCTCAAGGTAGGGAAACAGTGTGACAAGGCATCAGGTAAATCAAATGAGATGCTGGGATGTATAGGCAGGGGCATCACCAGCAGGAAAAGGGAGGTCATAATTCCGCTATACAGGACACTAGTGAGGCCCCACCTGGAGTACAGTGTACAGTTCTGGAGACCATACCTTCGTAAGGACATAGACAGGGTAGAGAAGGTTCAGAGGAGGGTAACAAAGATGGTGCATAGATTGCATCATAAGTCCTATGAAGACAGGTTGAAGGAACTGAACATGTACTCCCTGGAGAGAAGGAGGGAGAGGATATGATAGAGACATACAAGTATCTTACAGGGAGGAACAGGGTGCAGGAAAACACTATTTTAAGCGAAAAAGATGTTCCAGGACTAGAGGGCATGGGATGAAGTTGGAGGAGGACGATTCAGAGGAAACATGAAAAGAATTTCTTCACAGAACAGGTGGTGGACATGTGGAACACCCTGCCAGAGGAAGTGGTGGGGGCTGAAACAATCACGGGATTTAAGAATGCATGGGATAGACATAAAGGAATTCTAGAGGTCAGGGGTAAGGGGCAACAGACTTCTAGGAAAACAAACTGAATTTACAAGCTCAAATGGGCAGACTGGGTGGGCCATAGGCCCTTATCTGCCGACACTGTCTATGTATCTATGTATTTCAGGGGGAAAAATTAAAAATTGATCATCATGGGAGGTGGCATATTTGGTACACAGTACGATCCAGGTAGGATCCAGCACCATAACACAAAATACAGTATTGTACTGGTAAAAACAGTATGATTGAAGGGTATTTGGTTGACTTTATCTTTTTGCCCACCTTTCTGGTTACTGGTCGATGTCCAGGATGGCCGAGAAGATGAATGTTCCCAACAATTCTTCTGCAGTATGACATACACCACTAGTTACCTCTGAGAATGACAGTGGTCTGAAATGGCAGAACGTTGTTAATGGTTTGGCAGCTCCTAGCACTGCTTATTCTAGTCCTCAAACAGTGGAAGTGCTTCTGCAAGAAATGATTCCTATTCGGGATTTAATTGTTGGGCTCAAGGAGGGTATGCATGCCTTCAGACCATCTCTCTCTCTCTCTCTCTCTCTCTCTCAGCTTATTTCCTGGCTTGGCAATGCTGATTCATAGATCAGCTCTTTGGAAGACTGGAGGGTAAAGACTGACCCAGCCCTGACCTTGTGTCAAAAGTTAACTAAGCTGGAATTAATAGTGGAGGATCAGGAGGGGTGAAACCGATGTAAACATTTTGTGATCTTGGGTCTCTCAGAAAATCTGAGGGCAATGATGCGATCAGGTTCATGTAGCACCTCTTAGGCAGTACTACTGACCTTTCTTCTAATGTAGTCCCCAGTATGAGACTGAGCAAGCTCACAGGGCACTCCATCCTATGCCTGGTGATGGGCAGAAACCACCAACGTTAATCTTTATAGAGTCCTAAATTATTTACACAAGCAGCACATTTTGGTAAAAGTCAGTAGCTAGTTTAAGTTGTACAGGAAGGAACAACAATCTTTATCAGGACTTGCTTTTGAGACTTGTGACAAGCTGCCTTTCATCCTGTTACATCATAATTAGCTGCAATTTGTATTCAGTTCAGGCTTCATTTTGCCCAGCTCCCTTGCAGATTTTTTGAGATGGTTCCTAAAAATCCTGTGATTTGATTGAACAAGCCAAATTGGAGCTCTCTGCCTTATTTTCTGACTTGTTTCAATCTAAATCAGGGGCCACTCTTTTCCTGTTCCATATCCTCCTTTTTTGTCATGTTGGCTCACGCTTGCGCGCCAGCCAACATCTTGCAGTAGTGGCAGATTTGGAGGCTCAGTCACTGTTGGGCGAATGCAGGGTACACATCAGAAGGTGTGTCCCTCATTCCCCAATCAGCCAGCAGCAGGCGCGGACCTCATGCATCCCTAATGTGGCCACCAGAACAAAGAAAAGGTCAACTGCAATGAGAGCGAAGCCCACAACACGCCTACCGACATGAAGGCAATATGGCGGCAGTGACTGCCGCTATCACCTGTCACAAAGCTGATGGGGGAGCCCACTCCCCATCGGCATACTGAACCGCCTCCCATTTAAAATGTATGCCAAGGGGGCGCTTGATCCCCTCGGCATCATGCGGCTCCCCAACATTTTTTCTTTGCTGCCAGGGGCCCAATCCCGTCAGCATTTATGCCATCTCGTTGATTAAGCTGATTTTGGAATCCACTCATTGACATAATGTCTCCCCGGCTTTTGTTTGCGTGCCGGTGCCTATCCCCTCTCGTCCATGTCTCTCCCCCCGGTATGTGCCAGCCGTGGGGTGCTCAATCCCAGTCGGCTACAGAACCCCCAAAACACTTAGGTGGCATGCTGGAGCCCACCCCAGCAAGCCAAATCCAAAAGAAAAACCATTCCACAATGTGTTTTCTTCTTAAACTATAAAAAAGCGGTCCCTCGCGGTCTCCTGCCCCTCCACACCCCGCGCCACCCTCTGCACCCTGCCCCCCACCCCTTCTCCCCATACTTATCTCTGGAGTCTGGCTTGACGATCTTCGGTCGACCGGTAACTTGTCTGCACTCTTCAATGCTGACCGCAAACTGAAGAAATACCGGTAAGCTGTATAATGGCATAAATCGGATTTTTCCAACTTTGCTGCATATCTCAGCCATTTTGGGAAATTTTGGCACCAAATTTTCAACATGGGGTTATTGGGACCCCTCCTCATGAATTCAGGCACTGTTATGGTGCTATTCAGTCCCAAAAGGTGATTTTGCGGTCACTGTATGGAATCACCTTTTGGGACCGATTAACAAAACGACAGTGCCACTGTTCATGAGGGGGGGCTCTCAAAAAGCCTATGTTGCAAATTTGGTGGGAAAAATCCAAACAATGGCTGTTTTACGAGCATGCATTGTGCAGTTTCCACATACGTGTAACTTCGTGAATTTGTAATATTTTCAATCTAGATTTTCAAAATTGGCATTTTTCCACACCTTCTTATGAACAGTACAGCTGCCATTTTACATATTCTGACCGAAACGTGTTTTCACACATCTGGCGCAGGATAGCGCGGTCACTGTGTGAAATCAGTTTTTGGGACAGTTTGAGGGAATGACACTGATCTTGAGCAGAGCTCCTAAAATGCCTATGTTGGAAATTTGGTGCTGAAAGTCCATAAAATGACTGCGTTACAAGCATGCAATATTTTCATGCCAGACTTTCAACACTGGCATTTTTTCACACTTCCTTATGAACAGTACAGCTGTCATTTTTCACATCCTGCCCAAAATGTGTTTCTGTACATGTGGCGCACAGTGGTGTGGTCGCTGTGGGAAATCAACTTTTGGGACAGATTAACAAAATCACAGTGCCACTGTTCATGAGGGGAGATCCCAAAATGCCTATGTTGAAAACCTGGCTAACAAACTCCCAAAAATAATTGGGTTACGGATGTGTGTTGTGCAGTTTCTATGCATGCTCATGACTTCACCAACTTTTCATATTTTCACTCCAGATTTTCAATGTTGCCATTTTTTTATGCCTCCTCATTAACAATACCATTGTCATTTTCCACATCCTTCCCAAAATGTGTTCATCCCTGTGTCACCAAATGGCATAGCCACTCTGCAAAACCACCTTTCAGCTAACAAACTGATTGTGCCACTTTTCATGAGGTGGGCTCACAAACAGCCCATGTTGAAAATTTGGAATGAGAATACCAACACACGCCTATGGTGTTAGGGTTTCCAACTGTAGCACCTCACCCTGTTCAGACTGACAGGTGTCAGGGGTGTGACTTTGGATCATCGGCTGTAATGCTCATGCCATTCTACCCTCTTTTTTGGAATGGAGTATGTATAATGCCCAAAGACCCCAAAGCACACCACCACACTTGTTAGTGTCTACAGGGTAGAGTGAAGTACAATGGCATGAGCGTTATAGCTGATGACCCAAACGTACACTCCAATGCCTGTCTCACTCTCTCTACAGGATGAGGATTGGGTTTGCATCATTTCAATACTTCACTGCCATTCCTATTACGTGTCTCTACCTCTGGCACTACCATTGCCAATGCCAGTGAGAAAACATTCAGCATTGACAAATACTTGTTTATTTTCTTTCTCTCTTCTTGTTCTGGTGCTCTAAGGTTCAGGAGGGGTGGAGTGCACTGCTCTGAGGAGTTCTGGTTGGGATGTCTGACAGGCCTAGTGGTTTGAGAGATTGGGTCCTTGGGATCTGGGTTGAAAGACCAGAGTTTACTAAAGGAGTGGAGTGAAAGCACCTAGCTTTACCTTAAAGGTATATTCATATTTATTTAATCTCTTCATTTTGAAAGTAGCAGGGTAAGTGGGGAGAAAAAAGCTGGAAGCAGTGGTTAGGGCACTTTGAAACTTGGTAGGCAGTGACTGGGTTACTTTGAACCTTGGACTTTAAATTGTGACAGGTGGTATGGAGGAAATTAGGTCTTGGGTTGAGCAGAGTGAGAAAGCCGTGTGAATCTGATGTTTAATTAGGTGGGAGTTGAAAGAGGCTTAGTACCCTCAGAAAATTACTTACGCATGCACACACACACACACACACACACACACACACATATATCTAGATCCACTTGTATAGGCTCTAGGGGGTGATTGAGAACAGATAGATACTTCCTGTGGAGGTGGGAAGAGATGGTTCACCAGAACACATAGAAACAGCTACCATGCACAAAGGCAACTAAGCTATGGTGTTTCTCTACTGAAGGAAAGTAGAGAAGGGATGTGAGAAAGAGGAGGAGAGGGAGCAAGAAAAAAAATACCCTAAAGCAGGAAGGACACTTGCAGTATAGACATGGCAGGAGTGGTGCAATGCAGTAGGTGTGGGGCAGCAGTCATCAGGGAAAGCTTCTGTGGGCTGCAGTACTGTTTTATCTTCATGCACCTCTCTGGGCTGAGGGCAGAGGCTGCTCATTGGGGGACCACCAAGTCCATCCACAGTGCCTCAACAGTTGCAAAGGAAGAGGCAAGACTTGACAACAGTGGGCTTAGGAAGGTGAAGGTGATGGGGAAGAAAGACACCCTTCCAATGGCTCCACTCCAAAACTCCTACTCTACTCTGACAGGATGGGTCAATCCCAAAGAGGCACCTGCAGTGGTAACCAAGGAGGATGTGTGGGTTCACCATGGTTGCGACTCCAGAGGAGGCAGAACACACAGGAGAAGGAGGAGGAAGCAACTCCTGGTGGAGGACTTCATCACCGGCGGGGGGTAGACTTGTGGCCAGGAGGGGAGGGAATGAGTGAGTTCAATTGTCCACTTGGTGCTATGACTTGAAGAGTTGAACAGTACATCCTAAGGATGACTAGGGAAACAGGAAGGCAGGCTGAGCTAAATGTCATTATCCAACTGGGGAAAATAATCTGGCAAGTGGTGAGGCTAGAGTAGTGCAGGAGCAATTTAGGGAGTTGGGAAGGGGTCTTCGACAGGTGGCATGCTCTGCAACCTTTTCAGAGGTGTTACCCATTGAAGGCAAGGGGAAGACAGAGTGCTCTGCACCAAGAGATTCAATGCATGGCTGAAGGACTGGTGCAGAGCAGAGGAATTTGGCTTC
Source organism: Neoceratodus forsteri (assembly GCA_016271365.2). Taxonomy (NCBI): domain Eukaryota; kingdom Metazoa; phylum Chordata; order Ceratodontiformes; family Ceratodontidae; genus Neoceratodus; species Neoceratodus forsteri. The sequence continues at coordinate 358,799,717 of JADMNL010000026.1, forward strand.
ATTGGGCACTGGGGTGCCACCTGAAAAATGCAGGCCTGTACATGGTCAGTGGCCTGCACCTATCCAGGGGGAACCAGGATCCTCTGTGAGAGATTTAAATGTTTCATCAGCAAGCATTTAAACTAGCTTGGGGGGGTGTCAGAAATTAGTTGAGAGAGGCAAACAGCCCCCCCCATCCAAAAATGACATAGATGGTAGAGAAGACCCTAAGGTTGAGAAATTGCCAAAGATAATGAGAGAGCTTTAAGCCTGAGGTTTGATGGGCGGAGCAACTATGTCACTCCCCCATTGAGCTTAAAAGGTCACTACATCCTGGGCTTTGCCAGGATTCTTTTTTGTTGCAGCCAGAGGCGCTACTCTTCTTCCTTCCTCCTGTGTATCTCTCACCTCTTTTTATCGCCATGGCTTGCGGCGCCTCCAGCTTGCTTCTTTTCTCCTGCTGCTCATCCTGCAGCTCACTGCCTCACTCTCTGGTGCAGCTGCTAGCTCTCTCTTCATCAATGCTCCTTTTGTTTTCTGCTCGCTACCCACTGTGAGGGCTTTGAATGATTCATTCTGTCCTGCCCCTCCTCTCATTCATCCCCTGCCTCTCCCTCTATGTTCTGCCACTGAATCAACAGCTATCCTTGTACCTGTCTCACCTCACCCCACATCTTCATAGCTGCTGTTGTGGTGCTCCGTCTCTAGCTTGCTCATGGATTTCCACTCCCACCCCCCAGCTCCTAGCTTGTGCTGGCCACATTGTGCAGGATTCTACCATGTTTCCCTACACTTACACATCACCTGCACAGCAGTATACTCCATGACTGTGTAAGGATTATGCCATGTTCCACATTGTGTCAGTCCTCCATCGCCCATACTGACATAGTATGAGGAGCCACGGATGTTTCTTGTTTTTGCCCAGAATGTTTTTGCTCTCCTGGTGCTGCTAGTATACCGTAGTGTGCATCACTCTACGTCAAGCCAGGCTTTGAGACAGTATGGCTGCTTTTGTATCTTTAACGTTCTGGTAGGAATCACATTGAATAGCCACCATAACTGAGCATGCTCTTCTTCCTCGGCCGTTGCTTGACCTGTCAGTGTTCCTGGTGCTTTGGCTAACAATATCTTCACGGCTCATCATTCTCCACATTTCTTGCTTTTCTCCTCCATGATAACCTACTGGTGTTGACATCAGGCTTTCATTTCCAGCTGGGTTCTCAGCTCTAGTCCATACCGTGTCTGTGTATCAACAGTGTCTGTACAGGGCTATGTACATGCTGATCCAGTGCTGTCCTCCGTTCTCTGCTGGTGAGCATTCTCTGCTGCTGTGTCTTTCCTTAGCTTCCTTGCTCCTTGCATTTTGTGGATGTCCTGCATCTCACCTTCAGGTTTGTAATTTCTGTACCTGCTTTTTGCCAGGCACTTCTCCTGTGTGCATATGTTGTTCATTTCTTACCTGCTGTGCCCTGTTGCTCCCTGTCTCTGTACATTTTAAGAGCTTCTGCCAGTCCCATACATTTGAGAACCTCCTCCTGGACTGTGGAGTTCCTCATTTCAGCTTTCCTTATCCTACCCTTGCATTCTCCCACCATTTTGCAGCCTCTTTGGCTCTGTGGCCCTACATTCCATTCTATATGATGGATATGTGTTGTGTGAATGTCAGTTGCTGCTGCCAGCAATGATCTTTCCAAGTGACAGCTCTGTCATCTTCCCCTGCTGCAGTTCTACACCTGCACCGGCCATCTGGGATTTCCTCTAATCGTGGCCTGCATTTGATTTCTTTTTGGGCATACCTATCATTCATATGCCTGCCTCATCTATCCGCGGTCCTCATGCCGAGTGTATCAGGTTCCTGATTCCGTCCATCATCAGCCGTCTAGGATTCACTCCAGTCATGGCTTCTGTATCTCCTCATGCCATGGTTTTTCTATTAGCTTGTTCTGCCACTCTCATCATTGGGCCATCTATGGCTGTCTCCATCTGGCCTTCCATCAAACCTGGCCTATATGCCTCCTCATCCAGCTTACCCTACTGCCATTCTCCTCCTGTATCGGCTGGGTCCTATGCTACCCCATTGACCTCCCTGTCATCCTTTGTCCTTTCATACCTTGCTTTCCTGTACCTACATCTATGGCTTCAATCCATCATTGTACGTCATTCCGCAATCTTACCTCATCTGTTTCCTGATTTTACCTCCCTTGTGCTAGCACCTTTTCTAGTACTAACCATCATGGCTTCCTTCCCCTCATGGCTTCCCTTCTCCTCCATCCCTGAGTACCAGCTGTGTCCTCTGCTAACCTCTTGACCTCCCTCCCGTCATTTGTCCTTTCATACATCACTGTCCCATACCTGCCTTCATGGCATCAATCCCTTATCTTGCCTCATTTGTTCTTCTTGTTACCTTCCTCAGCCTAGCACTTCTTCATATTCTGTCCATAGTTGATTCTTTCCACTCATGGCTTCCCTCATCTTCTATCATTCGATTTGACTCCCCTTAATCATCATTCTGAGCTTCCCCTCTGGTTTCTGACCCGCTTCCTTGTCCTCGGAGTCTGCCTTCTTTCAAGGAGCATCATCAGTCACATCTCTCCATAGAGCATGTTACATTCTTTCAAGTTCATTCCAGTCTCCTCCTCTTCAAATTCAGTACCGGATCTTCAGGATGTGATCCACTCATGGCCTGCTACTGATATTTCTTTTGGGCATACCTACCATACCTCCTATGCCACCTATCAACCACAGGCATCCTGCTGCATGTTTCGAGTTCATAACTCCAGTCATATCGAGTTCATAAATCCAGTAATCATTCAGCATTTCCTCAGGATGTATCTATTTACATTGCTTACTCGAACATCCCTATCACTGTATTCCACACTACTTCATCGACTACAACCTCATAGTCTAATCATTTAGGGTCTAGTCATTTACATCGCATAATCAAGCATGCTTCTTCATCCTAAGTGTCTACTCACGCACATCGCTCAATCAAGCACATCGCTCAATCAAGCCAGTCTGCATTATTATATGTCTCCTCATCAGAGCACATCTGGATATCTCTTGCACCTCTGACTCAGATATGGATTTAATCCTTCCCATCCATTCTCCTCTAATCTACTATCTCATCGATTACTTGAGTATACACTCCTTGGGACCCTGCTACCTCATGTTCCTTATTATATTGTGCTTCTTTTGGGTTTTTCCCTATCCCATCGTCATCCTCCCTTCTTATATCCCACTTCTATGAACCATTCTCTTTACCGACATACGTCCTCAAATCAAACATCGTCAGCCTGGAGGGAAGGTGACCTAGGCCTTGGATCCCCAGAATTTTCCTGCTCAAAGGGTTTTTTTCCCCTCCTCCACGCTAATGGTCATAATAGTTGTTGGAGTTAGTACTTACTTCCCATTAGTTAGTTAGTTAGGTTCAGTTGTTGGATGGAGATGGATGGTGGCCCCGGCTTTCCCCTCTCTCCTTAGGAAGTAAGCCCTTCTCTTCACAGAATTCATTTACCATCCTCACCTCTTTGATGCTTGACATCTTTGGGTATTCTTTTTGGGCTTCTTCCTAACCTGCTTTTAGCTGATGCATTAATTCACGGTACCTGTGGGGGGGACCCTCCCCTAGGGTTCTTTGCATCATAACCCTACAGAGTGGTATATCCCATGTATAGAGAGGTGGAAAGCCACAAAGAAGTATCAAGTTGCACAAACATTATCTCATATTATCTCATTCAGTTGCATAAGCACATCAAATGGGAGGGCTTTAAGCCTGAGGTTTGATGGGTGGAGCAACTATGTCACTCCCCATTGAGCTTAAAAGGTCACTACATCCTGGGCTTTGCCAGGATTCTTTTTCATTGCCCACCATCCACCCCTCCCAAAATGAGGAGGGGTCCCAAAAACCCCATGTTGAAAATTTGGTGCAAAAATTCCAAAAAATGCCTGAGATATACAACAAAGTTAAAAAAACCTATCTATCTCATTATACAGCTTACGGCATTTCCTCAGTTTGCAGTCGGCTTTGAAGAGTGCAGACATGTTCCCGGTCCACTGAAGATCATCGTGCAAGACTCCGGAGGTAAGTATGGGGTGAGGGGGGGTATGGGGAGGCAGGATGTGCAGTGGATGGGTGCGGGTTGTGGGGGGTGGCATGGAGACTGCGAGGGACAGTTTTTTTCTTTACAGGTTTTTTTTTTTAAATAGATGATGCGGGCGTTTGCCACACTGGGGTGGGCTCCCAGCATGGAAGAAGGAGCGACTGGGGTGGCGGAGCCAGCAGGGATTAGGCACCCCATAAAGCCATGGTATCTGTTGCCACGCTGGGTGGGCTCCCAGCGCGCACTCTACTCTGGGGAGACTGAAGCCGACAGGATTGGGCACCCCATTGGTGACAGCATGGGGTGGGGAGATACAGTGGAGGCGATGGGATTGGGCACCCCTGTCGGCCAGTACATCATTTGCCTCACTGGGGTGGCCTCCCAGCGTGGCACCTGGATGCTTTGGGGGGGCCTGGAGCCGACAGGGGATTGGGCATCCCCGTGGGCAGTACAGTGTGGAGGGGGGAGGTGCATGAGCATGCAGTGTGCGTGTGTGTGCGCGTGTGTGTGTGTGGGGGGGAGAGCTCTGCTCACTCAAGCGGAGCTCTCCCTTGCAACTGTATGCCACTGCATTTTTCAGCTGCCATAGACAGATGGAGCAGTGATTGGCGCTCTGCGACCACGCCTGCAAAAACACTGACTGAATTGGAAGAGGCTGACACACCTCTGGAAAACTTGTATGATGGCACTATATTTCTTGCACATGTGTGCAAGCAAACATAAAAACTATGGGTGGAGTTGTGAGACTAAAAAGGAAACGAGGGAAGTGTGCAGAGGGGGGACCAAGAAAAAGCAGAAATCCTGAACAAGTATTTTTGTTCAGTATTCACATAAGAAGGTGGAGGGGAGAGACCAAAGACAGGCAACATAAGTACCACTGGGACAGAGGTGAACACCAGCCCATTTAAGGAGAAGAGAGTATTAAAGAAACTCACTGATCCAAAAATGGACAAGACAATGGGGCTGGATGGGATACATCCCAGAGTATTAAGTGAACTGAGGGAAGTGCTGTCAGCACCACTGACAGCCCAGTTCAACAATTCACTGAAAACCGGATTAGTACCAAAGGACTGGAGAAGGCAAATGTAGCCCTTCTCCACAAAAGTGGGAGCAGGGAGGAGGCTGGCAATTACAGGCCAGTCAGCCTGAACTCAGTGGTGGGGAAAACAATTGAATCACTACTAAAAGAAAGGTCTGTGACATATCTCGAATCCAATGGAGCACAGGATCTGAGGCAACATGGATTCACAGTGGGAAGATCTTGGCAAACAAATCTGATAGATTTATTTGACTGGGTGGCTAGGTAGGTTGATCAGTGAGGGGTGGTGGATGTGGCCTACTCTGATTTTAGCACGGCTTTCAACCTAGACCCAAATAGGAGGAAGGTAAGGAAACAAGTTCGGCAGCCTGGAAGTGGCTCCCAGGATGGTAAACTGGGTTACAAATTGATGGATGGAAATCGATGAGAAGAGAGAGGGGTGACCAGTGGAGTCCTGTAGGCATCAGAGCTTGGACCAGTCCTCTTTATTGCTTCACAAGTGACATTGCAGAGGGGCTGGAACAGAAAGTGTCTGTTTGCAGATGACATGAAAATCTGCAACATGGTTGACACTCCAGGAGGGGTAGAGAAAATGAGAAGGGACTAAGCAAGCTTGAAGAGGGGTTAGGGTGTGGTAGCTCAAATTCAATGTAAACAAGTGCAAGACTTGGGGCACAGAAATGTGGGGGAAGAGTACATGATGTGGGAAAGGTACTGACAGCCACCAAACAAGAAAGGGACTTGAGAGTAATCATATCTGATGATCTAAAGGTTGCCAAACAATGTAAGAGGGCTGTGAGGAGAGCCAGTGAAATGTTGGAGTGCATAGAGAAAGATATCTCTAGCAGAAGGAAGGAGGTGGTGATGTCACTGTATAGAACATTGGTGAGACCTTATCTGTAGTACCGTGTCCAGTTGTGGGGGCTGCATCTCCTTAAAGACATAGACTAGAAGTGGTTCAGAGAAGGACGACAAAAATGTTGCAGGGGTTGTATCAAAATTCATATGAGGGCAGAATGGAGGAGATCAATATGTATTCCCTGGAGGAGAGCAGAAGGGGGGGGGATAAGGTATAGACTTTCAAATACATCAAGGGTGTAAGTGTAACCCTCTTCCACTACACAGATTACTGATGGCACTTTAATATAGTGGCAGATGTACATTTTAAAAGTTACTCGCTCCTGCTGGGGCTTTAAGGTGCATAATTACTAGCAGGCTACAGCTTCAGTCCAGGCTAAAGGTAACACAGCACCAGAAACTACCCCCTCCCCTCCCGGTCTAGGGGTTTGATGGTAAATTGTCTCTGGGAAAGGGGAGGGGCACCATTCTCGACTGTAAGCACTAGGAGGGAATACAAATTACAGTACCTTGTTATTTTGGGATCCTGGGTTCTTCTGCGACAGCACGAGGTCCGTCAAAGTGAAGGCTCATGGATGGTCTCTACACCCCCAGCTCCTCTAGAAAATGGCAGGCTTCTCAATTAGGCTAAACGAGTGTTCATTAGGCAGATCCCAGTATGACACAATGACTTTTACTGTAATGAAATGATCCAAGGTCCAAACGATTTAAAATGCAACTGATTAGCATTTATTTTTTCTCTTTCTTCACAAAGGCTTAAGCAGTAAACTACTGTGAGGATCCTCATTTGATTAATTTGTATATTTCCAGTATTCAATGGCCCTCGGCCATGGCACATACTTGAGGACCAGGATTTGAACCTGCAGCAGAGCGACTGGTCTGTTTTCTCTTCGGAGGCCAAACTGGGCTCAAACCTCTCTTAGAAAAACACTGGTGGTGCCTTTAAGACCTATTTTAATCATTTTAAACACTGTCAGAGGGGCAGAGGCACAAGCAGTAAAAAAATGCACTTTTGCTCCCTTCAACTTTGGAGGGAGGGGGTACGATGGTGCACTTTAGCATTTGGTCAGTCTCTTCCATTAGAGGCCACCCACATACCTTTTAAACCACTAGCAGGGTTCTTTTCTATAGGGGCCCAAACCTTCCTTCACTGCAGACACTACAATGCAGCACAGTTCCTTTGATAAGTGGACACAGTCAGACGCTGGGGTATCTCTCACCTATCCCTCTGAAGATTTCACTGCCACCTCAGTCTTTCAAGCCCTTCCATGGTGGCCACTTATTCTTTTCTCTGACTTGTGGAGCTAGTCAGGCTCTGATGATCCCCTCAGTAAAGCTGCTTCAAATTGCTGTCATTCCCCCTGTCCAGGAATCTCTCATTCTGATGGACTGCTAACCTGCCAAGGCCTGCAGGCAGGCCCCCCGCTCCTCTTTGCGCACTCACACCTGCCTCCTCAGTCGCTCAACTTCTCCCAAATCCCTCTTTGCCCAACAGCACATCTCTTTTTTTGAATCCCAACATGCGTACACCTGAGCAGGAGCTCAGCAAGCACAAGTGCACATGCACAACCTTCCAAAATTCCAAATGGGCATTCAAAATTAGTAACCCCTGATTGGCACAGGGATTACCTAACTAAGGTGTAAGAGGTGACAGCACCTTTTAAAAAAAGAAATATGTTCAAGAACAAGGGGCCTTGATATGAAAATAGTTGGGGGTAGACTTGGGGTAATATGAGAAATTATTGTTTTGTGGAAAGGGTGGTGGATTCATGGAACAGCCTCCTGGCAGAGGTTGTAGGGGCAAAAACAGCAGAGGAATTCAAAAACACATGGTACAGACCTAAAGGAATTCTAGCAATAGGAATGAGATTGTAAGTCACAGATCATACCTGCAGTATATGAAACAGGTATTGAAAATGATCAGGCTAAGTGGGCCAAGTGGTCCTTATCTGCTATCAAATTCTATGTTTCTGTGTTTTTCTGTTTCTATGGGTTGGTAAAGGTTTGTCTTGTTTGAGGTTGGTTTGTTGGGGGGTATTTTTTCTTACCTTTTGTGGGACTATTTCTTTGGTTGGGGAGTCTTATGGTTTATTCTTGTCTTTTTTTGTATTTGGGTTTTTGTGAGAGTTTGGAGGGGGTTATTCTTGGCTGGGATGAGATTGCCAGTAACCCTCATCTACATTGATATTTGATTGACCCTTCTGGACAGTTTCTATTCTATTTTTTCTTCTTAATGACTAATCATTTTATCTATGTTACTTGGAATGTTAAAGACACTCAGGAGACACAGAAAAGGTATATGACTGTGTGACCCCTGACACAGTTAAAGTCTAATGTGGCATTTTTGCAGAAATTTCATCTGGTGAGATATATAGTAGGATCACCCTATTTAGGCATGAACGAGTGGGCACTGTTTACGGGGTGGGAACAGCTCTAAGAGTAATGGGATATGCATTTTATTGGCCAGGAATCTCTCTTTCCACTTAATTACAGAACACTGGGACCCAGAGCGGCGTTATGTTATTGTATATGGTAAGCTTGGTTTTCACAAGGTTCTACTGGGTTCAGTTTATGGCCCTACTGTGGATACTCCACATTTTTTATTAAACTAGCAGCATTGCTATCTCCTTACACCCACCTCACCATGGTTATCTGGGAAACTGGAATTTGGTTTTGCACTCTGACCTAAACAAGTCATCCTCTGTGAGGAAGGGGTTATCCCCTGCACAGCAGAGCCTTAAAGAACTAATGAATTCTTTGGGCCTTATAGACCCTTGGCGTACATTGCACCCTTCTGATCACACTTACAACTTTTACTTTTGTTCTCATAATTCCTTATCTCATACTGATTTCTTTTTGTGTACCCAGGAGCAGGTTTCTGGAGTAGTTTATTGTGATATTCAAGAAAGGATCATTTCTGACAGTTCCCCAGTTTGTTTGTCGTATGGGATCCCAGGTGGAACTGATCAGGGTTCTGTGTGGTGACAATGTTTGGCTTTTACATGATTCTGAAGAGGTGGATATGCTGCGTCGGTTCATATGTACCTTTTTTCAAATTAATGTTGCCTCCAACATTCCATTTGGATGTAATGTGGGGAGCAGCTAAGGCTACCTTCTGTGCAAATGTCTTTGACTTACCACTAGAAAAGTAAGGAAACACTGTAGGCAACTTCAAAGGCTTTTGACTCAGATTTGAGCCCTTGAATCTTCTTTGTCTTCCACCAACCCAGAGTCCACCTAGATGGTCTCTCTTGCAAACCAAATATCATTATCTAGAGCAGGAAGAATGGGTGGGCAAACTGTTGGTATTAAGACTGTGGCAACAGGATATTTCCGGTGTGGTGCGATGGCTGTATAAGCCTGGAACCAACTAGCTTGTGACACGCCTCCGAGAGATAATAATAATCTTTATTTATAAAGTGCCTTTAGAATATCAAGGTGCTGAACAGTAAATACATACAAAAGAGGTAAAATACACTATAAGCTAACAAATAAATACAAGGCTGAAAATCAATTTGGGTAAGCTTTTAACCATAAGTGGAAGTCTTTCATTTGTACTTTGATGATTTGTTTGATTCCTTTGATGGTTTGCATAAGCTTAATTTGGATCCTCTATTGCAGAACAACCAGCAAGATTTACAGTAGTAGTCTGTGCTTCCACTTTCAATTGGGGGGGGGAGGGCAAATGTGATCAAAATGAATGTTCTTCCTCATCTTCTGTACCCTGGGGTGTGTTAAACATTATCATTCCTCATGGTTGGTTTGAGTTCAATCATTGCTCACCTAATTTTTGTGGAAGGATGGGGTTGCCAGGAGAGCATATCATAAGCTTACTTTTCTTACTGTGCAGAGAGGCCGTCAGCTATCCAGTTTTTATTTATATTATCTGGCATTCCACGTATCTAAGTATTTTCATTGGGCATCTTGTTGGAAGATTAACAGGGAAATTATGAACTATAGTGATTAACACTGGAGAGGGCACTTTGTGGAGTTGCCAAAATTCTGCCTCAGGTACTTCTTTATATTTCCCCAGTGAGTCTCCCCTGCTTTTAGAAATTTGCAGTTATATATTGGTCTTCTCATGCTGATGCACAGCTTTGCCACTATCTTCATCTAGTTAAAACTTGTCCATCACAACCGCTATTTCGTAACCCTAATTTGAAGATAGCCCAGAAACCCATTCTGCTTTCTTTCTCCGTTTGCCTCCTACTATTTCTGTCTCATGTTTGCTTCTTGACGATCAGCTAGTTGACGTTTTAACTTTTCAGACTTAGTTTGGGTTAGGTTCTAAGTCCTTCTTCAAGCATTCAAATTTTTCTAGAACAATTTTAACCTGTTTTGGTTCTTCTCCTTGGTCTGTCTTATCTTCTTCCCTTCTGGATGAACTTATTTCTGCAGCCTCCTGTCAGCATGCTACCTCTCAGTTTAATCATTTATATCAATCTTTAGAATTCTCTGAGCCTTCTGACTTTGCTTATTATTTGCAAAATTCTCTTTTGTTGGATTGGGACTTGCAGGAATGGTGCACAGTTTGGGAGGATTTATATAAACTTATTAAACAGGACCATTATAGACAACTTCATATTAAAATTCCACATAATATGTACTTTACTCCAGTTCGATTATATAGAATGGGACAGCATAGTCAGCCCACCTGTTCCTGGTGTCTCAAGGAAGATGGCATGCTTTTTCGTACATTATAGGCATGAAAAAGTGGCCCCCTATTGGATTTCTATTAAGGCACAACTGGACCCATCTTTTGATTTGGATGATTTGTTTACCCCAGGAGTTTGCATTTTAGGCTGGTATCCCAACATTTCATTTACTTATGGACAGAACTATATTTCTTTTATCTCAACAACTGTGAAAATGCTTTTTCTTTGACATTGATTGGATAACGCATTTCCCACTTGGTCAGAATGGAATAAAGAACTCCTTAACACTTTAAATGTGGAATTACATATTGCAAATGTACATCATAAGCATTCCTCCTTTTGAGAAAAATAGGGCCCTTTGTACGCCTGGTTAATTACACATTAGTGCACTGTATCGTGAATGGGATGGGGCTTTGTTTACTCATTTCTCTTCTCCTATATATTGTTGGCTGGTAGGTGATGTTTTTTCTTAAGTAGTTTGGGGATTTTGGGGGAGCAGCACCTGCTGGGGGTTAGGGGTGTGGGTTGGTTAGGGAGTTGTTCTTCCTTTTTTCCTTTTTTATATGCTTATGTCTTTTTGTTTTGTTTTTATTTTCCCTTGGGGGTTGCTGTATTTTTGTATCTGGATGGTTGTTTTGGTTAATTGTATTGTTAAATTTAATAAAGTATATTTAATAAAAAATATTTAGCATCTTGCTGCTGTGCTGTGCTGTTTACCATCAGAAATATTTGCTGGCACACTTTAATACAGTCATGGTATAAATCCAATATGCAAAGACCCATTCATGCAGTATATTTCTGATATAATTTGATTTACCATCAATATTTTGTTTTATTTATCTAAGGTTTTTTTTTATATTTTCTTTATTGACACAGATTAGGTTAAGATCACATATTGACAAGTACACACAATTATGAATGCTGTGCATAAGTACATTCTTTGGTATAAAAAGAAACTATTATAAATATAAAAATATAAAACTGATGGAATGGAAAGCAAAATAGTTTGCTGCTACAGTGATAACAGAGAGTTCCTCCAAACTGGGGTTGGGGGAGGGAGGAGGGAGGGAATTCAGGGAGTGAAAGGAATGGGGAGGTAGGGTAACCAACACTTCACAATCCCACCAGGATGTATCCCTTTCTGTATATATTAATGTTTCTCTAAGAAACAACTGATGAAAGGACCCAAACTTCTCAATCCAAGCATGCTATGTTGATCCCCTCCAGTGTGTGTGTGTGTGTGTGTGTGTGTGTGTGTGTGTGTGTGTGTGGTGGGGGGGTTGTAAAGAGAAGCTGGCCCCTCCTACACAAATGTCCAGGACATCCACAGAGTCAGATAAGCTTGAATTCTATCCATTGAAGGTAAGATGTTCCATGTCTGAAACTTGGATGACCAGTTCCTTCCAGTCCTGAATTAGTGGGGGTAACTTCTGTAAACCTTTTTTATACTCCTCAAAGGTAGTGTGTCTCCCATCCCCATATACTCCATGGTGGGGGACCCAGAATTAAATACTGTAACAGAAGAGGGTCTAGAGGTATGAACATTTGTTTCAATCACTGTGTTACATTGGCCCAGAAGGGGCATAATACTGGGAAGTCCAAAAAAATATAGTAACCAGCAGCTCTGATCTCTTCACTAAGTCTCCATCAGTGTGCCCCAGTACAATAATCCCATTTGGACTGTAATATTGGAGTTATAAAATCCAAGGTGCCCAGCTTAGCAAGAGGAGTCATTCACCCACACTCTCTATATGAGAACAGCAGGTGTTTCATGTGTTATGCAGCCACAACTGGAAGTTGAGCTGTGACCTGCAGAGAGACACTGATCCCCTATTCTCTCTGTCTGGCTCTGACTCTGACTTTCTCTCTCTCTCTTTCTTTGTCTGTCTGTCTATCTATTTTAATGAGTGAGATGGTTTGCTATTTATGTGACTTGAAGTGTATCATCGTACTTGTAAGGATGCCATACAGAGTTTGATTCTTGCCAAAGCTGAAAATGTCCTATTGATTACCTTGCATGACAGGCCTGATACTTTGTCTATTTAAGTATGTTGTGTTCACCAATAGAAAATAAACAACGGCGTGAGGCTCCTTCACTTGGTTACACAGCCTGAATTTAGTTTCAGACACATGGTATTCCAATAGACCTGCATCCATGCTTTGAACCCTCCTTTCCCCACCACTGCTGCACTCAGTACACCCACCAATGAACAAACATGCTGTAGAGAAAATTAGTAGTAGATTTTATAAATGGGATTCTGTAACTGTAAATATTTACATCAACAAAGTATTGTCACTGATCTTTAAGCAGACTAAGTGTCCATCACCAGTACCATTTCTTTCTCCCTCCCCAACTGGTCCACCCTTCCCAATGTTTGTTTATTTTTTAATATATAAGTAGACCAGGGTCCCAACCCCCATAATTGCTTCTCTGGACCCCTACCCTTTAAGTCAGCTGGACACATATTTGTAGAGTATTTATTGAATTTTGTTTACTGGGTAAGCCCACTGAGACTAGAAGTACCTTTTACAGGGGGGCCCAGGTGTAGGGATACAGATGATAACCAATTGAAACTGACCAGATTAAGCTGTAGGTGGCATTTCTAGTGAATTTGGCCAGGACACCAGGGAAATTCTCCTACTGTTTGTGAGGGGGACGCTCTCTCATAGGTGTGCACATTTAGTTGTGTCGGTGCTTGGCAAGGATATGGAAGTATGTGGGAAGGTCTTCTTGGCGGGTGAGTGGCTGCCTGGTTCTTAAATACATTGTGCAGCTATGGAGCCTGCTTCGGAGGACACTGCATTGGATTTAATTCTACAACAGCAATTAGATGATAAAATAAAGAGTGTTCACCAGGATTATACACAAGCGTGAGCATTATTACAAGAAGAAAAGAAGAGGAAATGGTTGAAAGGGGCTGTCAATTAACCTGAAACTTCTGCATGGAGGGTCTTTATGGCAGAGGTTCGAGAATCCATGGAGATGAACACAGAAGCGCAGGAAGTGGCTTGCGAGCAACTGCGTCAGCTCCTGAGATGCAGTCTGGGAATGTTGGTGGACAGCTGAGGAGACCCTGCTACAAGCTGGCAGGAAATGCTGGAAGATGGTACGGAGAAGTTGCAGAAAGTGTACCAGTGGTAGCCGGTGCAGTAACGATGTGCAAGATACTGCTATCTCGCAACAAGATCTGGATTCAGATTTATTAAACCTGACTTTAATTATGACTCGGTGTGCTTCCCAGAATTCTGCTTCAGGTACCCCTTCTTATTCTCCCCCTTATTTCTCCTCCTGCACCAAGGCCTACATTTCAGACTTTGGGGGAGGGATTGAGGGAGAAGACTTGGTTCATTCTAATATGGCTCCGACTGAGGGGGCACAGAAAATGACTTATGCTGAACTATTTCATAAGCCTGTCAAAATGGCTAAGAGAAGACATGCAATTTGTTTACGCTGTTTAGGGGGCATGAATGAACTACCCAATCTTCTTTTGTAGGCCATATTCTATTGAAACAATCATTGGGATTTACCCCTGCTGAGGAATATGTCCTCATCCATGCCCCAGGAGAGCATATTTTTGATGATAGTTTCAGGAGAGCTACAATTCTTGAATGTTTCTGGACTAAATATGCTGTTTTAAAGATTAACTCTTTATGGGGTCATTTTCAAGTTATCCTCCTTGCTAAGCAGTTGTTTTGTATTATTACTGTGTTTAGGAATGAAGGGGTGAATATTAATGATATTTTGCAATGGCTAGAGAGAAAACGTGATGCACAGGGAGCTCCTGACCCTGTTTAAGATCTTCAGGGATTTTGGAATGGGGATGGAGAATTAAGGTGAAACTGTTTCAGATTGATAATGATTTTCAGCATCTTCCAAACTGTTTCTTAAGGGCGAGACAAAGGGTTTGTTTTTTTATCCAGGTCAACCTAGGAGATGCCACAAATGTGGGTCCTTATGGCACATAAGCACCACCTGTGATAAAATTCAATGTTTTTGTTGTGGGGAATTGGGACATGCGTGTTTGGATTGTGTCCATGCCCCAAATTGTAATTTGTGTGAGGAGCCTGGACATAATTTTGCTGAATGCCCATTGGCTTCTCATAATACTGATGATGCAGATTTTGCAAAGCAAGATTTCAATATTAATACAGCTAGGTCAGACAGGGTGCATATAGATCCTAGACCCCCTAGGCAGCCAAAGCCTGTAGTTCTTCCTGACACCACAGTTACTGTCTTATAGTCCACACAACCTCTGGCACTATTAAGTCCGAGGCAACTATCACTGTTTCTGCTTCTGTGACTTCTAACCCTATACCTCTTGGAGTAGGTGTTCCCCCAATTGCTGACCAGTCTTCTGTGGGTGCTATGGCACCACCCCCTTCCCCTTTATCTGAAGGCCCCAAAACAGCTTGTGGGTTTTCACTCTACTGCCAGGAGACATTAGTGTCTCAGAAAGCCCAGTGCAGATTTTGCCTCTCTCCAACAAATTTGATTCTCTCCCCATAGAAGAAACTATGGATGAGTTAGACTCTGATACTGCTTCCAGAACATCTTCACAAAGGGATCCTGCTTCTGATGTGGAGTAAAACCTTAAGCTTCTTTGTGCAGCCATGGTAAAAAGAAATTAGTGGGGTGCAGGCTGGGTACCAAGAAAAGTGCTCTAAAATGATTTTTTTTTTCTGATTTATGGGGTATGAGTTGAATATTTGCTTCCTTTAATGTGAATAGTATTAGATATGAGAAGAAATGTTTAGCTAAGTTTGATTTTTTTACAAACTTAGATCTTGATTTAATTTTTTTTCAAGACACTAGACTTTATTCTTTGGAGGATTTTGATATTGCCTCCTAGGCTTGGTTGAGAGGGGATTGTTATTGGTCAGGTGATTGGGGTGAAGTTGCTTGTTCTGGTGTAGGCATTTGCTTCTTTCAGCCTGATATCCTTGTGACCAATATTGTAGATTTTGAACCAGGTAAAGTGCTTCTGTTGGATGTTACTATCCAGAAATCCGACTTTCGACTTATTAGCATTTATGGACCACAAGTTAAGTCAGAGCATATTGCTCTTTTGACAAAAAGTCAGCCTTATTTCTTTACTCGCAGGAATATTTTGTTTGATGGTGACGTAAATATTAATAGGTCTTTCAAAGACAGGGGAGCGCAAGGAATGAAGTTGTATTTTGATACACACTATTTGAATGACTTATTGCATCTTACTGGACTGCAGGATGCTTGGGATATTTCTGGAGATCAGGCAGCATACATGTATTTTTCTGATTCAAGGAAGTCCAGGATTGGTTATTGGTTTATATCTCCGCATTTACATTGTTGTGCTCATAAATTAATTCCTATGGCCACTTCTGATCATGTATTGCTTCAAATTACACTGTCAGATTTTCCTGCTTTTTCTAAAGGGCCAGGCTATTGGAAGCTCAATTTATCCTTATTAGATATAGCTGAAGTAAGGGAGGGCTTTGATGCCCTATTGACTGCAGCAGTTTTTTTTCTTTATGACTCTTCACAACTATGGTAGTCTGATACAGAATCAGATATTATGTAATATTTTCAAATTATTGGGAAAATTTTAGGTCGAGATAAACTAACAACCTATAATGCCTTGAGACAACAATTACTTCAGGTTTATTCTCAACTTAATAAGGGTGAATTAGTTTCTCAGGAAGCTATTAGTACTTTGAAAGACAAATTGGTTAAGGCTCAATATGATGGATGAGAATCTCTTGAAGTTGAACAAAGATTTGAGTTTTCAGGGCCACAAGGTTCCTGCAACCCTTTTGAATATTGTGCATCTCATAAACAAAAGAAAAAAATGAGAAGATAAGAAACAAAGTCTGGAGAATGTGTGGATACTCAGAAAGAAATTTTATTAGAATTGGATCATTATTTGCAACAACTTTTTAAGGCAGATTAAATTATATCTGCTACTTAGATAGATAAGTGGTTGGGATCATGTGTGCTTCCATATCTTTCTGACTTTCTTAGTATTTCTCTCTGTCACCCAATCACAGAATGTGAACTTGCCTCTGTTATTTCTATACTTCCATATAAAAATCCCCTGACTATGAAGGCATTGTGAACGAATTATATCCCATTTTATATGACTCATTAAAGCAGAATCTTCTGCTCCTCTTTAACAATATTTTAGATACTAGTTCTGTGCCACTTCACCTTAATCGTGGATTGGTTATTTGTTTACATAAATCCGGATTTAGGGAGGACCTTAGAAGCTGGAAACCAATAACATTATTACATTCTGATAGTAAAATTTTGTCAAACTGTTGTGTAATACATTGGCAATGGTGTTGCCTTCTATTGCTAGTCCTTTTCAGTTTGCTCTGTGCCTGGGAAAAGAATCATGGTTGCATTGATTTTACTTTGGGAAGTGATGGAGAAGAGCCATTCTGGTGAACTTATGGAGTTTCTCCTTAACTTAGACCAGATGAAGGCCTTTGACAGGGTGTCACACCAATACATTTGGCAGTGTTTACTGAAATTTGGATGCCCCTCATTTGTTATATGGTTACATCACTACTATGCTACTACTGAAGTGGCCCATTTGTGAATGGTTGGGTGGGAAAGTTCCAAACTCATTCTCAGGGAGTAAAACAAGGATGTCCCCTGAGTCCCCTTTTATATATTTTGATTCTTGAACCCTTGTTGTGGAAAATTAATAATGCTGTAGGTATCAGAGGTCTTTCTTTTCATAGTAACATGGTGGAACTAAAAACGATTGCCTATGCTGATGATCTCTGTATTTTTCTAGCAGATGTTTAGTCTAGCAAAGCTACAGATGCACTGATGATAGCTTTCATGGACTGTACAGTGGCACAGATTAACAAAAAGAAAAGTAAGTGCATTTTTCTTGGCCTTGGAGATTGTCCATATGCCACTATTATGGGTGTTTCGGTGAGTCATGAGGCTGTGCTTATATTAGGTGTCCATTTTGGTATCCCTACTGTAGCTGTCTTCAATTGGAATAAATTAATACAGGAAGCAAAGAATAGGGTGGTTCATTGGAACACATGGAAAATGTCAAAACTGAAACGTATCTTTATGATTATAACTTTCTTGCTTGGGCATTTTTTACATTTGGCTGCAATTTGTCCCCTTCCTAAATGCTTAGAAACTTCCATTTTGGCACTTTAATTTAGCGCTGTTTGGGGTAGTCATTTAAACCCTGTTAAGAAGAGAGTTTTGTATCTTCAAAAACCTCAGGGAGGTTTACAAATGGCTAATCCGATTTCTTTTTTTATATATATTTTTATTTATGTGAAACTTAAACCGTTACTGGTAAATACTCTGAGTCTTTGGCCCTCCTGGGTACTTGATGTCCTTTCTCTTGGCTGCTTGATTGCCAGCCTGATATTCCTATTGCCAAACAGAAACATATTCAGGATCTGCCTTCCCATTTTTATGTTTGCTTGCATGCATGTGCAAGAAACGTAGTGCCATCATCTGAGTTTTTCAGAGGTGTTTCAGCATCTTCCAATTCAGTCAGTGTGTTTGCAGGCGTGGTCACAGTTCTCCAATCACTGCTGAAGCTGTCTATGACAGCAGATGAAAATGCAGTGGCATACAGTTGAAAGAGGGAGCTACACTTCAGTGAGCAGCTCCTCCTCCCCCCCACACACACACAGATCAACTGTGTCTGTTGCCTGATTGGATGGTGCAGTCTTGTCTAGCTTAGAGAGACAAGCCACACATCATTACTTTAATAAACTGTTTCCTGCCAAAGCAGGACTACCAAAATGTGTGGGTGCCTAACAGTCCTTACACATGCCAGCTCTCCAAAGCACACCTTCATGGACTCCATGGGTTCTAATCCTCCAGAAAAAAAATACCTCAGCATTTGATATGAAAACTCAGACTTTGTTGTATGTGTAATTCCAAGCGTTTTCTCTTACTAGACTCTGTCAATGTGAACTCCCCGCTGCTAAAACCTATGCAAACGAACTTAAGCGTACTGTACTACCTGCAGCTGAAGCAAAGAACTGCCAGAATGCACAAAGAACATACTGCTATGCATTTCAGCAGCAGCCAGTGGGGAAGTTTTCATGACTGAAGCACTTTAATGCACTTTTTAGTGCTGTAATATACACACCCCTGTGTGGTAAATCACTAAGCTGCACACTTAGTCTGGGAATGCAGCTTCAAAATATTTTTTTTTTCTCTGAATTGCCGTGAGCTGGCATTTAGATAGAATCACACAGCTCTTTCTCAAATCAGAAGCTCAATGAAGTCACATCACCTTGTGACCCTAAACATCTTAGGGTTGGACATGTGCCCTAACAAAATAGCGAAAAGTAGGTATAGAAAAAGAAAACACAAATTCAACCGTAGCTCACAATCAAATCCGCCCTTTTCTCCAGTGAATCTGAAGCCCCCTAACAGCCCACCCCTGGGTGCTTATGCACTCCCTGCACCCGCACAACATATGGCCGATGGGGGTGCTGTTGCATTTTATTTAATAATTTCTTGATCCCGTTACTGCCACCATACTGATACAGTAATACTTTTTATGGCTCGAAAACTGCTTGACATTAGCTGAATTATAAATGGCATCCCTGTTTGACGCTGTGGTGTGGAATATGGTGGTGCTCAAATTTTAAGCCAAGTATTGCATGCAGATATGTTGTTATTGACTCATGTCACTACCATTTTATACATCTATTGATTTTTTCAATTCACTTTTGCTGACAAATGTTGATCGCAGGGATTCTGGTGTCACAATTCAGTTCAGCGACATGTAACATCTGAGTGCAGATGCTAAGTAACTGTTTTAAAATGCTGAAAAAGTTAACAGTCATGAAAATGCATGAACTTCTTTCTTCAGTGTCTGGAGCTGTAGTGGTGTTATTGGCAAGTGCATGTCCCTTTGCTCCAGATCTATCAGTGATATGTCTATTCTGTGCAGTAGACAGTGGCTGAATGTTATCAGCTGACAGTTTTCATTTCATTATCAACAGGTGATTATTCAGGGCTTTGCAAATACAACTTTGCTAGTAGCACAGTTTCATGCCCCCAAGTGTCTCATCAGTTAGTGGTTATATCTTAACTGATGATCACAAAAAGTATGAAAAAGATTTGCAGCTGAGTAATGTAAATGCCAATCCACCTAAGCACCTTTAGGATGCAAACATAATTTGAACGTATAGGGATTCTGGACTGGTGTATCACTCCATGGCACAGCAGTGGTTAATAAGTTTAAGCACATTCTCAGGACATTGTTTCACTTGTCCCCTCTCCCCACTATGATCCTGGTCACCTGAAATAAACCTGACATTTTAGTCTCTGTTTTACATCTTGGCTCAGTTAGGCAATCAGCGCTGTAAGAACATAAATGGACATATAAATGGGAACTATAAGAACATGCTGTGGGTGCTTGTGCCTTAGTCCAGCTGTGCAACATCTGTCTGAAGCTCAGGTAGGGCTTACTGTCTACCACTTTGTTCACCCCCCATGCACCTGTACCATTTCACATCCTCCCTTGCTTTAGTCCAGCTGTGCTACATCAGCCTGAAGCTCTGGTAGGGCTTACTGTCTACCACTTTGTTCACCCCCCATGTACCTGCACCATTTCACATCCTCCCTTGATCTACAGTGAGTGGATCCCTCATTCATACATCACATATGCACGCACAAAAAAAAAAACTATCTTCAAAAATTAAGATACATTTTTTATGTTTGTTATGTTTGCTTGCAGGCATGTGCAAGAAACATAGTGCCATCATCCAAGATTTCGGAGGTGTGTCACCCGCTCTTCCAATTCAGTCACTGTGTTTGCATGCGCGGCCCCTGTAAATCAATGCATGATGGATCTGTCTATGACAAGCTCCAAAATGCAGTGGCATACAGTTCAAAGGGGGAGCTACGCTTCAGTGAGCAGCGATAAGATATCACTTGCTCATGTGCAGCTCTCCCCACACACACACACACGCACATGTGCGCACCCCCCCACATGCACGCACACACTGTATAGCCGACGGGGGTGCCCAATCCCTCGTTGGCTGTGCTGCACTCCCCCCAAAGCCTTCCAAATGCCACGCTGGGTGCCCACCCCAGCATGGCAACTCATGATATAGCTTGGGGTGCCCAATCCCCCATCAGCTCCACTGTCCTCCCCCCCAGTACTGGGTGCCACGCTGGGAGCCCACCCAAGCATGGCAATCGATGCTTTGGGCGATGGGGGTGCCCAATCCCCCATCGGCTGAATGCCCCCCAACCATCCTTGTGCCATGCTGAGAGCCCACCCCAGCATGGCAAATGTCCCGCGTCATCATTGGAAACAAAAAGAACACCTGTAAAGAAAAACAGTCCCACATAGTCTCCTGGCCCCTCCACAACCGCGCACCCACCCACTCGCACCCCTGCCTCCCCACCCCTCACCCCATACTTACCTCCAGACCATGGCCAATGATCTTCGGTGGACCGGGAACACATCTGCACTCTTCAAAGCCGACCGCGAACTGAGGAAATACCGGTAAGCTGTATAATGGGCTAGATAGGGGGTTTTCAACTTTATTGCATATCTCAGGCATTTTTGGGAATTTTTGCACCAAATTTTCAACATGGGGTTTTTGGGACCCTTTCTCATGAATGATGTCACTGTCATGGCGTTATTCGGGCCCGAAGGGTGAGTTCACAGTCACTGCGCAAAATCACCTTCGGGACCGATTAACGAAATTACACTGCCAGTGTTCATAAGGTGGGCTCTCAAGAAGCCTATTTTGAAAGTTTGGTTGAAAAATTTCAAACAACGACTGTTTTACGAGCGTGCATTGCGCAGTTCCTACGCACGCTCATAAGTTCGCAAATTGTCAATATTTTCACTCCAGGTTTTCAACATTGCCATTTTACCACACCTTCTTATAAGTAGTACAACTGTCATTTTTCACATCTCACCCAAAACATGTTTCCACCCAGGTAGTGCACAATGGCGCAGTCGGTGTGCTAAATCAATGTACGGGACAAATTAAGAAAATCACAGTGACACTGTTCATGAGCAGAGGTCTTACAATGGCAATGTTAAAAATTTGGTGAAAAAATTCCAAAAGATGACTGTTTTACAAGCGTGCGTTGTGCAGTTCCTACGTATGCTCGCGAGTTCGTGAATTTTCAATATTTACACTCCAGACTTTCAACATTGCCATTTTACCACACCTCCTTATGAGTAGTACAGCTGTCATTTTTCACATCTCATCCAAAACGTGTTTCCGCCCATGTAGTGCACAGTGGCGCAGTCGATGTGCGAAATCAATGTATGGGATACATTAAGAAAATCACAGTGACGCTGTTCATGAGCAGAGGTCTTAAAATGGCTATGTTGAAAATTTGGTGAAAACATTCCTAAAAATGATTGTTTGACGAGCATGCGTTACGCAGTTCCTATGCATGCTCATAAGTTTGCAAATTTAACATTTTCACTCCTGACTTTCAACATTGCCATTTTATTACACTTTCTTATGAACAGTACAGCTGCCATTTTTCATATGCCGCCCAAAATGTGTTTTCACACATGTAGCGCACAATGGTGTTGTTAGTGTGTGAAAGCAATGTTTGGGACAGATTAAGACAATCACAGTTATACTGTTCATGAGCAGAGGTCTTAAAATGGCTATGTTGAAAATTTGGTGACAAAAGTCCATAAAATGACTGTGTTACGAGTGAACATTGCGCAGTTTCCATGCACCCCCGTAAGTTCATGACTTTGTAATATTTTACGTCCAGATTTTCACCAGTGGCATTTTTCCACACTGCCTTATTTACAGTACAGCTGTCATTTTTCACAACATGGCCAAAGTGTGTTTTCACACTTTCAGCACAGAGATGCGTGGTCACTGTGGGAAATCATTGTTCAGGACAGATGAAGAAAATCACAGTGACACTGTTCATGATCGGAGGCACCAAAATGCCTGAGTTGACAATCTGCTGTAAAAAATCCCAACCTAATTATATTACGGTGTGCGCTGTACAGTTTCTATGTACGCTCATGACTTCACCATTTTTTAAATATTTTTACTGCAAATTTACAACATTGCCATTTTTTACACCTCCCCATGAACAGTACAGCTGTCATTTTTTACATCCGGTTCGGAATGTTTTTGCACCTGTGGTGCTAAATGCCGTAGTCTCTGTGCATAAGCAGCTTTCAGCTAACAAACTGATATTCCCCCTGTTCATGAGGTGGGGTCACAAAAAAACCATGTTGAACATTTAGAGTGAAAATGCCAACGAATGCCTGAGGTACTAAGGTTTCCAACCATAACACCCAGCACTGTAGAGAATGACAGGCATCAGGGGTGTGACTTGGGTTTCTTGCCTGTAATGCTCATACCATTCCACACCCTGCAGCCAGTGAGAAGCATTGAGGTATGCCTTGGACTCTTCGGCCCCAAAGTTCACCCCATTCTCCTATATTACACTCATACCACTGTATTTCCTAATGGAATGGGGTGCGCATAAGGACCAAAGACCCCAAGGAACACCATGACACTTGCCAGTGTCTGCAGGGTGGGGTGTACTGAAATGGCATGGCCATTATGCCTGATGACTAAAAGGCACACCCCAATGCCTGTCACTCTCTGCAGGGTGGTGGTGGGGTTGGCTTCAGTTTAATACTTCACTGCCATTCCTATTATGCAGCTCTGTAACTTCTACACTACCACTGCCAATGCCAGCAAGCAAACATTCAGCATTGACAAATGCTTGTTTTAAATGTTTTGGTAAGCTCCAATTGTGGAAAATTACTAAGACCATGATCACTAATCATACTCAGAAAGAATTTTATCAATCTATTCAAACATGTTTTTTTTCAATCCCCACACTATGTTGCTAGATCTCCTTCAAGGTTGCTTTTCATTAAATTGATGTTAACTAGTTCTGATTTGCCTGTCACTATGTGGGACATTACCTGGTTGGGAGTGCATGGCGACTTGATGTAAATGGGAACCTGTCACATAAAAAGGTTGAAGAAAGAGTTTGCCCTCAATCCCAGACTTATTTACATATGCATGTGTAACCCCGCTGTTACCCTGGGTTACTAGAATCCCAGTAAGACCTAGTGGTAGGCAGGGAATGCAGCTTGTGAAACTCCAGTTAAATGGATTTCACACTGTCTCACTCTGTTCTCAGTCTCAGCTGAGACTGAGGGATGACATCACCATAGAACTTTCACAGCTGCATAAGCCACACTGGAATATTGCAGTTGGAAGTTAGCATAGAACGTTGGGGATTTTGAATTCAGTCTGTGTGCAGTCTTGGTGAGAGACAGTAGTACAGCTGTCTGTGTGCAGATTCTCAGAGCTTTAAGCTCTGTTTTAGAGTCACTGATTAGGAAAGTGTGTGTTTCCACCATAAGAAGAACACAGGAAATGGTAGTTGAAGTGGTGGAGACCGCTGTTACTGATCCAAGTGCTCCATCCCCAAGGGGATGGGGGGAAGGTTTGCCTGTTTTCCAGGGGCAACCCTTCTGGTTCTGGCTAAGGGAAGAGGCTGCCTATTCAAGTTGTGCTGTGGCACTAAAAGCTCTGAGAGAGAAATTCCTGTGGAGGAATCACCTGTGGGACACCTGCAACCAAAGGGTGAGTTCACTCTGAAAGAGGGCCAAGAGTTTTTTCACTTTAACAGAAGGAAACTAAAGGGACTGTTATTGTGGGGTCAGGAAAAGACAGCCAAGTATGGTCGTAAAGTGGGGATTGGATGGCTTAATCAGTGAGGGGCCTAGAGCAATGGGCTATGCCATTTAAAAGTATGTTCAAGTCCAGCACAAAGGGAAAGCAAGACAAGTAGAGGAGATGTGATATACATTTAGCAATAATCTACATTGCCAAGCTTTACAGTATGAAGTGTTTACTGTACAGAGAAATGACCGGGTATGAATTGTGGGAGTGAGAGGTGGGAGACCCCCCCCCATCAGTAGTAACCAAATTCACCTGTACGGATTTGCTCTGAGGCACCTTTTACTTTCTCTCAAGTACTTGGCCAGTGCCTGAGGAAAGTACCCAGACATGGGATTAAAAGGAGAATTCCCTAATAGAGCTGAGGTGCTCTTTGGTGGTTTAGGGAGCCACCAGAAAATGTACCCATGACATATAGAAGGTGTTTCGAGTGGCTGGCAAGGGAGCAGCACTTGGAAAATCCCAGCACAGTGTACAAGTTCAGGCTGTGTACCCAAAGCAGCATGCAAATCCAGGCTATGTGCCCAGTGGATTCAGAGCCTGAGGGCTAAAAGTGTTGAGGAAATGTTCTTGATTCTTTTAATCTGCATTACTAGGAATGTAGCCCCATGGGGGTCCATCTATTCTTTGTTTATTCTGTTTGGATATGAATAAAAAGCCAAACTTTAGAATCCCACTTCTGGTATTGGACATTACAGTTATTGCTTCCTGTGTTCATAATTACTTGGGTGCCCCTGTGCATAGCAGCCAAACCTAGCCTTTGTGCCGAGTGACCTATTCCTCCCCGAACCCAGCCCATCTGGTATTGCTGTCAGATTCAAACGGCATACCACCTGATCATTACACTTGAATCTATGGATCATTTATTTTTTGTTTGTCCCTATGTGCAATAGTTCTGGACTATATGGAACTCACACTGGTCTGTTTCTCAGTTGGTAGACATTACATCTGATATTTTGCTGCTTGGAATATTGCCACCGAGCTGGCAAAATTATGATGTTTCTACAGTTCATGGTATATTAGGTCATATCAAGTATTTTATTTGGCAAGTACAGTATAGATGGTCTCTGCAACAATGTTTTATATCTCCAGAACAACATTTTCAGATTATTCATTTAGATTTCTTGAATTTTAAGAAAAATGACAAGTATCATTTACCTGCTGCACTGTACAATGTTCGATGGCGGTTGTTACTTTGGTTGGACACAGGGTAACTTCACTTATTTCATAAAGTAGCTAGCAAGGAAGTAATGTCTCACTAAGACTTCTTTCTGTTTGAATGTATGCAAGCTGCAGTACTTTGTTATTGTATTGATTTCATTAAAATTTTGTATGATGCAATATAGTTTTGTATATATTTTTTTGAATTTTGACTACAACTTCCCCTACTCTTTTAGTAGGGTTAGGAATAGTGGTTTGCTTACTACTTTTTTCTGTATAAGACTACAAGCATGATGTATATTTTGCCTTATGATTTCACCTTGTCCATAGTTTTTCCTTTTTTGTATGATTTCAGTACTGTTTTGTTTATATGTTCTTCTAAGTTATGAATAAAAAATTCCCCTACTCACCTCTAGGGGAACCTTTGACATCCTGGTCTTTGGCCAAAATGGCTGTCCCTGTGGATCCAGGAGGAGGAGAACTGCATGCAGGAGAGACAGAAGACAAGGAATCCCTTTCTGCTCCAGTATCTCTTGTGGACAATGTGGACTTGCAATTTGCTACAGATAAGGAAAATGAAAATGTTGTTCCTGTTTGCTTTCCAGAATCTGACATGGATTGATCACAAATTGTGAAAGAGGCTACAAACTCAGTGAAGGTGCAGTCCCCTTTAATACCTGGTTCAGAGTTGTTGCAAAAGAAAAACTCAGAGAATTAATATTGGTAGAGAAGAAATGTAAAATGCAAAGGAAAGCCTTACAAATGGAGCTGTTAAAGGTGACTAACAAACAGGAGCTGAAAGAATACGAAAAACAAGATATTTTTATGCCAGAAAGGCAGAGATATACAATATCTGTAGGTCTGTGTGTGAAACCAAGGGTTACTATGGCAACAGATCCAAACGGAGATGCCCTTCAACAGGAGTTTGATGATACAGTGAGTACACATTATAGTACTAAAAACAGTGTGCAGACAAAAGATAAGGTTGTATATATGGAAGACATGGCAATAAATGAACATGAAAAGTAATGGAGTATTCAGGCCCGGGGAGTGTGGTGTGAGGAAAAGGTTATTGAGATACACTGTGATTCTAACTGCATATCTGATCAAAACCATGAGAGTGCAATATTGAAAGATGAAGGGACAGCAGATAATGACAAGGTGCAAATGCATAAGGTCAGCATTGAGTCTGGACAGATAAATAAAATGAGTGAAGTTACAACACATCAGGAGAATACACAAAGCACGACCATAAGTAATGGGGACATGGCACCAGATTATGATGATAATAGCTTGGTTACTGGACTGACAGTAGAAGAGGCATTTAGGCAGGTGGGTTGGGTTCGACACTCTAAGAACCAACAATGGGGCCTTGCCAGAAAGAACATATGATGTATCAAATGATCCTTTAGAGGTCCCCATCACTGTCGAATTAAGAGATTCTCCCCACCCACATGCACCATTTATTAGTCCACTTGTCCAGGCTACTAGAAGCATGAAAGGTGCTGCACAGCAACAGATGTCTGAGACTGGGATTGAACATCAGACCCCCTGAAACCAGCCCCCACACCCAGGCTGCCTCACACCAGCCAAGTATTGCTTCTACAGTTTCACAGGCCCGACTTTGAGAAGAGGGATGCTCTCGAAATGAGCCTCCAGGTAATGCAAGGCCAGAAGTATGCCCACAGGGCCCAAAACAAAGAACATTTGCTTGGCTATTTCATACTCCACCTGAGCTGACTAAACAGAAAAATGCAGCATGGATCAACTATAAAGGAGGCCTAGAGGTTTACCCAGATAGACTATGAGTCAGGAAAACTCTAATAAAATATAGTATGGGGGTCTCAGCACAAGAAATCTACGAGTCATCTACACATCTGGTGACCCCATATTTGACATTAGTTTTAAACTGCTGAAGGATTGGAACGTTTTGGCAGAGATACCAGGGTTGAGACAAACACCTAAGTGGAAACTGTTCATGGTTATCCCACTATCTAGACCACTTGCAGCACCATCACAGTGTTATTTAAGAATGAGGGCGGCCATTGGGACATTCTATACTGGCTGAAGACAAATGTAACATGCTGGGACTTTCTTACCCAATCATAGACTCTGAAGACGTATGGACAGGTGGTTGGCAGGTTAAAGTTTGATTAAATCAGACAAATGGAGTAATTCAGCACCTCTCAAGTTGTTTTTATCTAGGTTAGCAGTGTGGATTTGTGTTCTATGCAGGACAGTCAAGATCCTGTTTTCAGTGTGGGCATAACACACCTTAGCAGGTCTTGTGACCAATTGAAGTGTACACTATGTAATGACATAGGACACATCTCAATCAACTGTCCTTCCCCTTTGCACTGCAATCTCTGTGATGAAGCAAATGAGTCCTTTAGAAATTGCCCATGGGCAGCACACAATAGCTCTGATAATGCTGAAGATGAAGGATATGAGAGGAATCACCCTGACAGAAACTGCAACACTGATCAGAGAGAGCATAGGCCTAGCCAAGACAGAGCTGGGTCTGAACCACAAGTGTGCTCTCCCAATCCAAACCATGAAGTATCTATGCATTCAGAGGGCAATGCAATTGTAGATGGTGAAGAAGAGGAACATAGTGCACAAAAGATGGATGGGACAGTGGGAATGGAGAATGCAGCCCCTCTGGCAAACAAGGCCAGTCAACGTCACAAGAAGTGTTTCTACCCCCATCCACGCACTGAGAAATGGGAACTGCAAAAGGCCAGAAGAGTCACGAGAAGTCAGTTGTGGAAAACTGAGGCTTTGCAAGAAAGTATTCATGAGTACCAAGTACCAACAGGTAATAGATTCCCATCTTTGATGAAGCAAAAACAATGGGCAGTGGATGAAGAAGAATCAGATACTTCTTCTATCACATCATCCTTGCTGGATCTTACAACTGATAATGAAAGAACTGTGGGTGATTCTAAAACAACAAAGAAAAAAAAGAAGAAGAAAAACAAAGATATCAAACAGCAGGTCTCCTGAGGTGGAAGAAAAGAGTGCTAATACCAGAAGGAACTTGAAACATTTTATGCCCTGGAACCTTACTGTAGGTCACTCAACACTAAAAGTATCAAAAATCCCCAAAGAAGACACATTACCTTCTTTGTATTAAGGGAGTTATGGCTGGACATTGTGTTTCTACAAGGCATTAGAATATACAAGCTAAGGGAGCAATACCTGGCAAAAGACTGGCATAGTGGCCCCTCCTTTTGTTCATTGGGAGGAGGTAGGTTCCGGTCTGGGTATTTAATATCAGGTGTGGGCACAACAATATCCAGGTTAATTGATCTGATTCCAGGTCAGGTCCTAATTTTAGACATGAGGTTTAAGGGGCAGGATCTGAGGCTTCTGATTTTGTACAATCCCCAAATGAAATATAAATGCATTGATGTATTTAAACAAATCCAGCCTTATCTATAAACAACAAAAACAGTGATTTTTGGGGGTGATTTTAATTGTATTTTGTCTTTACAAGATTAAGCAAACCCTTCCTGTAGATTGTGTATCCTGATATGCTGACATCCCAGTCATGGTTCTCTGTGTACCATGTTTCTGTGACTGCCACGATATTCAGGCATCACTGTTCTATCAAGACTGACACAATATCCAGGCATCCCTCTTCGATCAATAATATTTACACGCTATGAGGGTGTAATACTCCTTTAATTCATTTTTTCATATCGCTGTCCCCAGTTCCAGCAGCAAGACGTGTCTTCAGTCGGACAGTGGATCTACATTGCAGGACATGTTCAGATGAGTGAGTGTGTGTGTGTGTGTGGGTGTAGGATAGTGTTGCTAAGGTAGAGGGCTGAGTGGGGAGGGTGGGAGCCTAGGTGCTTCAATCAGTTAGGAACCATTTTCCTTTTCCCCAGATTCCTGACAAAAACACACAGACAACTTTAGTGTGGGTGCTCAGAATTGGCAATCAGTTTATTTGTATCATTCCTTTGGTTTTACAGGGTTCTGACATGCATACACATAATCATATCTGTTCTTTACATCTTCTATATCATCACATTTCTACCACTCCATTTTTCCCATCATAACTCATTTTATATCTTTTGATTAATCTCTCAAATAATCTCTCCTTCATTAACTTCATCTTCTCCCCCCCACCCAGATGTGCATCATGGAGCATGAACCTCTTCTTCTTCTTCCTTCTCCTTCCTCTTAAAGGGGTAAGTGTACACACCATACCCCTGATTCTTGTTGTGCTGTCCTCGGTACAAATTATTATTTTCCATCCCCCTTTAACCTCCCTCCCCCTATTTTCCACTAGTTCATCTTCCAGCTTGTGATGGACGGTGAACCCCCCCATCACCCTTCCTTCAATGATCCTTCTCTTGCATCCATGGCTCAATGGCATTGGCAATTTCGAGTTAAACATTGCCAAACCTAAACTGGATAAGTGGACCCCATCTCCTTGATAATACTCATTCACATGCTCCAGTATCCCCTATGTATTACCTTGCCCCAAGTGCTCTCCCAAAGAACCTACCTACCCTAGCATTCATTCTTTTCAGGGTCCTATCCATGGGTTTATGATTGCTTGCAGGCCACCATACCCTCCTCGAGATCATATCAGACCATTCCAGAGTAACCTCTGGCCACCACTCCTTTACCTTTTTTTTACATACTGTTTTATTTGAAAATATATGTCCAGCCATGGTCTGGTCCCCAAATCATCCCCCCCAAGTGAATCACAATCAAGTCTGGGTGGCTTCATTCACTTTTTATTTCTCTCAGCGTAGGTAAGAGCTGGGCCCACTTCATGCCTTTCCACGTTAATCTGGTTGCAGGTATGTCTGAGTACAGCCGGGTCCCCATGCGCCTCCTGGCTGCCAACTTTTCCGCCCAGTGGACAAAATGAATGTCCACAAATCCATGCTTCCAACCTCCTTCTCTGCCTGTGGGGACCAGAATCAGAATCAATTGCTTAACTGCAATCTCTTTGCTCTAAGCCCCCTTATTTATTTTTAATACCTTCTGTGGGGAGAAAGCAGAAACAAAGTTAATATCACTACCACTTTGCATACATATTTCTTATAACAATTCAAAACCCATCTGCCCTTCTGTTTGATGTCCCTAGGCATGCTGCCTTGTGTCGTCATGACTGAGGCTGCTCCAATCTTTAATGAATGGGAGGAGGGCCTCTCTGAATTTTCCCCTATAAAGCCCAGCCCTTTCTTTAAAACTGTGGCCACCTGGGACCCCATCACTGGTGACCCATTGCCATGTAGGAATAATGGGCTGTCACCCTTAGGGTGCCCCACAGAGTAGGCATGAAGGCTTCCTAGCTGGCAAGTGGTTGGCTTCTTGTGATGTCGTAGCCATACCCTGTTCCCCTGCTCCACTTGGTCTATCTTAGACCTCCTCAGCAGTACTGAGACTCCCTCCCCAGTCCACTGAACATCCTCCCAAAGCATACCTGCTGACATGTCTTGTTTGCTGTGTCCCACTACCTAACTGACCCTGAATGTCCCTCGGACATTGTGACAAATAGCACTTTAAATAAAGTCACCTCACTGCTGGATATGCACACCAGATGCAGGGATCCCACCAACTTCTCCAGTAAGACCTCAGTCATCAGTTTCCACCCATCTTGGGGTCTTCCTTCATCTCTCTGCCACCCTTGCATCATGTGCCATATCAGGTTGCTCTTCATTGGATCCTCCCACCCTTTTAGCATGCACATCTGCCCTACGACCACTAGGCGCATTCCCATTGTCACATGCGCCATATCAAGTTGCTCTTCGATGGCTCCTCCCACCCCTTTAGTGTTCACATCTGCCCTATGACCACTAGGTGCATTCCCATTGTCACATGCGCCATATCAAGTTGCTCTTCATCGGATTCTCCCACCCGTTTAGTGTGCACATCTGCCCTGTGACCACTAGGTGCATTCCCATTGTCACATGCACCATATCAGGTAGCTCTTCATCGGATTCTCACACCCCTTTAGTGTGCACATCTGCCCTACGACCACTAGGTGCAATACCCATTGTCACATGCACCATATCAGGTAACTCTTTGTCAGATTCTCCCAGCCCTTTAGTGTGCACATCTGCCCTACGACCACTAGGTGCATTCCCATTGTCACATGCACCATATCAGGTAGCTCTTCATCGGATTCTCACACCCCTTTAGTGTGCACATCTGCCCTACGACCACTAGGTGCATTCCCATTGTCACATGCACCGTCTTGCTCTTCCAGCCTGCCAGTATGAATTGGGCTACCTGATCTCCTGTTACTATCCCATTTACCTGGGTGCCGGTCAGTTTTCAGAATGCATGGAAAGCCCTCCAAGAGGTTTCATATTCCATCAGGGCCCTGGGAGACCATGAGTTCTGAAACAATTGCTTGACCCCCCAATCCAATCTGCTAGATGTGGGCCAGAATGGTCATCTGTCTGCTTTCCGCTCCAGGTGCAATGGTCCAAAACTTGTCCATCTGCAGGTGGGAGAGGCAGTCAGCTATCACATTATCTGTGCCCTATATGTGCCTCACCTCGAATGCTAAGCTTAAAGTCAAACCTAGTAGTAACAAGTGTCATAATACCCTCATTACCCTCTCTGACATCGCCCCTCTTTTGTTTAAAATACCCACCACTGCCTTATTGTCACTCCAAAACGTGAACTTCTGGTTCCTTAACTACTCCCTCCATGTTTCCATGGCTACCCAAATGGGAAATGTCTCCAAAACTGTGATATCCCTTGTCACCCTGCTCTGGCTCCATATGTTGGGCCATGCCGCCGTGAACCACTTGCCTTTGAAGTAGGCTCCCATGTCTATTCCCCCTGCAACATCAGTGTACAGCTAGAGGTTGGTGTTAAAAACCCACTCCTCCTGCCAAAAGGTCTTACCATTATACCCCTGAAGGAACGTCTCAAACACCTCTAAGTCCTTCCTTGTCCCCCTGGTGATGTCTACCCAATGGTGTGGCCTTGTGGCCCATGCATTTTTCTGGCTAGGCGCTGTGTAAATGTATAGCCTGGTGCGATGACCCTGCAAGTGAAATTCAGATGCCCCAGCAACTGCTGCACTTGTTGCAGCTGTACCCTCCTTCTGGCCTTGGTGTCCTTTAACAACTCTCTCAGCCTTTTTACTTTGTCCTCTGGGAGCCAGAATAATTCCCCCAATGTATCTATCTCGATGCCCAATAACTCAATTACTTGGGTAGGCCCTTCTGTCTTTTCTGATGACAGTGGCACCCCCAGTTCTCTACACATGACCTCAGAATCCTGTAACATCTGCTCTGTGTGCTGCCTCACCTCACCAATGGAAAAAAAATCATCCAGGTAATGACCTCTATCCTGTACGTATCTTGAAAACCCATTGTACCAAGTGCTAAACATTTCAAATGTGGCACAGGCTACCGAGCACCCCGATGGCATCGCCTTGTCAAAGTAATAGCCCCCCCCACCTTGAAACCTAAAAGATCCCAATCCTCCCGTTTAACTGGCAGCAGGCAGAAAGCCACCTCATTGTCAGTGTTGGCTAGCCAAGCACCCCGTGTTGCCCTAATGACTCATACTGCTTCCTCCATGGCAGTGTATGTCACCCTGCTATCTTCCTTCCTAATGGCATTGTTAACCGATTTCCCCCTCTGGGTATGATAGGTGAAGTATCACCCTATATTCCCCAGGTAGTTTTTTCGGGACTAGCCCCAAAGGTGATATTCTGAAATCTGGCAATGGGGGATAGTTGAATAGGCTCCCCACCCTGCCTGCCGCTACTTCCTTCCCAATTTTGCATGCCAATAGGTCCTCATGGCCTTTTACTGATTTGAGTTTTCTGCCCTCGTCCTTTTCCTTATCCCTCTAAATTGAAGGCAAAAAAACCCTCTGTGAATCCCCTCACTCACTTATTGGCTACTGTCTGATCTGGCTATCCTTTCATCCTTCCCCCCAAGACTTCTACTTTAATGGGTGTACTGGCCAGAGCAAAACCAAATTCCCCCTTACCTTACTTCACCTGGGCCCAGGTCTAGGAAACATGGCCGCTGTCATTTCCTGACCCCTGTCCTCTGCCCCTCCTCCCCCAATGCTGCCCCCAAAAGCCCGTGTGGCTACCCCAAAAAGGCTGTTGGTATGGCCCGTCCTGATTGGAATTTCCTTTCTCCCAGGTAAACCTGCATTTCGTAGCTGGGTGAGCGCCCCCACACTTGGAACATGCATGCCTGAACCAGCAGTTAGGCTATTAACAGGAAGCTCCATTATAGCCCCAGCAGCACTTCTGGGCTATCTCTCCTGTTTTGTCGCCCTCACCCTCCGTGGTAGTCATCCCTGTACAGATCTCCAACCATAGGTCCATCTGCCTGGCATCCCATTTTACATCCCCAAAATGTGCCATCCTTTTCCTAAACTTCTCATCATATTTTAGCCAGCTGTGACCTCCCTTCTTGTATGCATTCTTTATGATCAATGAATATATCAACAGCAGGGTGGCCAGTTCTGGCCATTTTTCTATGACAATGGCCATATAGTAGGTGAAACCCATGGACCAACTGTCCCAGGTTTTCCCCTTCATGGCTTTATCCTCCTCCTGGTTTCCCAATAATACCACCTCTGCCGCCATATTCTTCTTTTCAAAACTCTCATTCTGTTCGTATTTACTAACATACTAATAGCCAGCAGATTAGGCCTTACGGTCTATCGAGTCTGCTCGAACCGCAGATCCCTAGTTGGGTGCCGAGGCCCTCCCTCCCCTGTGTTCCAGAAAACCCTGTCATCCATCCCCACCCTCCTGGGCCAGGACAACATCTGATACATCCGCTTTCTGTGTCTGTTCCACCCCCTCTTGAAGCCCTCCACTGTGGATCTCTGAACCAGCTCGCCAGGCAGTGCATTCCAAGGGTCCACCACCCTCTCAGTGAAAAACCTCCTCCTCTTCTTCCCCCTCACCCTTCCACCTTCCAACTTCAAACCATGCCCTCTGGTGATACCTCCCTGCTTTAGTCTAAAGATCCCCTCCATGTTTACCCTATTTATTCCCTTGAGGTACTTGAAGACCTCAATCATGTCCCCCCGTCTCTCCTCTCCTCCAATGAAAACAGGCAGAGCTCCTCAAGTCTGTCCTCATATGTCAAATCCCCTAGTCCACGTATCAACTTAGTTGCCCTCCTCTCTACCCTCTCCAGGAGCTGTATGTCCCTCTTCAAGTGTGATCTCTAGTACTCTACACAGTACTCAAGGTGTGGTCTATCCAGTCCATTGTACAGCGGCAGAATCGCTTCCCTGCTCCTAGAGGTGATCCCTCTTACGATGCATCCCAACATCCTGTTTGCCTTGCTAGCCGCTCTCCTGCACTGCTCAGAGTTATTCATACATGCATCCACCATGATCCCTAGGTCTTTTTCCCCTGTTGAGGCCTCCAGCGCCTCCCCTCCCAGGGTGTAGTTGTGTTTAGTGTTTCCCTGCCCAAGATGTAACACCTTGCACTAGGTGATATTGAAATTTAATTTCCATGTGTGAGCCCAGCTTTCCAGGGTGTCCAGATCCCCTTGCAGGGCCAACCTCCCTTCCTCCCCTTCAACTACTGCTCCCATCTTGGAGTCATCAATGAAGAGACTCATTTCAGACCCTATACCCTCCCTGGGTCTACATTAGCTAGGGCAAATGTGTCCACATATTCCCCTTTCCAGATTTTTTCCTTCGTGGCCACAGGTATCTGATCCCCTAACTGAACCCCCAGTGCCCCAATCTCAGCCACACTTGGATTTGTACTGGAACCTGCCCCCTCCCTGCTGTCCCCTCATCTCTTTTCCTGTTATGTCCCCTAAAACCATCTCCAGCTGCCCCACACCAATACTGCCCATTGACTTCAACATTTGCTCTGCATACTCTCAGACGCTGCTTTCCAGTGTCACCTCCTTATTACCTTCCATGAGTATGCTGGGCTCCTTCTGCTGTCCATGTCCATGTTCCTCAGAGTTGCTCCCAGGCAATGGTGAGGGCTGGGCAGCTGGCAAAGCTGGCAGCACCTGACCCACCAGCACCAGAGTCTCAGGCAGAGAAGCGGGTATTGGG
Organism: Neoceratodus forsteri; assembly: GCA_016271365.2. NCBI lineage: Eukaryota > Metazoa > Chordata > Ceratodontiformes > Ceratodontidae > Neoceratodus > Neoceratodus forsteri. The sequence continues at coordinate 358,835,254 of JADMNL010000026.1, forward strand.
ACCAGTGCCACTGGCAGCACTGGTGCAGGAGGTGGAGGTACTGGGATGGGTTCCACCAGTCTGGGCTCCTTCAGAGCTCTGGGTGCCCACTTGTCACCTTTTCCCACCTTCTCCTGGGCTCCCTTTCACTTCTTGCCCTTTCCTTTACCGGGCAAGTCAGCTGTCTCCAACAGCTGGTTTGCCTTGCTTCCCAGATCCATAAGTGTCTGATAGCATTCTTCCTTGGTTTGGATTTTCATGGCACCATGCTACTGCACCTGTGAATATCATACAATGCAATACACCATAATAGCATTGCTCTGACCTAAAAAAGGGGGGGGGGCGGGATTCCTTGCATTACTTTTCTTTCATAAATTGTGTTTCTCCACTCATCACCAACTTCCAGATCATGAAACAGCTCACCTGTGAAGCGACTACTAACAATCTCCCCCAATTGTAGCAAACATGCTCATTTCAGCCATACCAAGATGTGCTTGAAACAACAAACCCTCGCAGCCTGCTTGTGAGAGGCACCCAAACGCTTGCCACCGCATTCCTATAGACTGGCCGAGGAGCCGCCTATCCAGCTCTAAATCATGTAAGGGCCACAACCCTTGCTAGCATCCAGAAAGAGAATCCCTTCATAATCCACCATAATGCTTTTTTTTTTTTTTTTTAATTCTGACCATGGCTAGTGATTCTCTTGCCCTTCTGCAGCTTGCCCTGGTGAACAACTTTCTGGGCCGTTCTCTGCATATCTTCCCCTTGAACGCATGGTGATGATGTCAGACACCATCTGCCATGTGTCCCCCCCCCCCACTTTTGTCCCTCACAAACCAACCTGCTGGCTTCCATCCTCTCTGTTGCTCCACTGCTGTGGCCTTTTACTGTTTTTCTGCCTTTTTAACTGTGTTCCCCTTGTGTTCTGTCTATTCCCTTTCCTCAGGATGCATCTCCAGTTATGACCACGTGGTGGTGATGTCAGATGCCACCTCCTCATGCGGTCATGAGTCTGGTGCTTTTGACCTAGTGCAGTCTGTTTCCAGGACTGGAAAATACCAAAAAGCTGTCCAGTGACCAAACAAAAAAAAGCCTCACTTGGTGTGCATCCATTTTTGACCCTTGGGCCTAAAAATGTGACCGCTTGTTTCGCAGAGCGAGGAGAGGTCTTGCTGCACCATCCACCCCTTGCTCCACCATCCCATCTGCTCAGTGGCCATAGATGTAGCCCAAGCCACAACGGACAATGGAAACCCCCTCTACCATGTTGTTCCTGTCCCCCAATGTCTCCAGCTTCTGGGACTCCCTCTCATGCCTTGCAGGCTCTCCTGCTGGGCAAACTGCCCCAGTCTCCTGCCAGCACTGGATCCGTGACAGGCTTCTGCAGCTACTTTTGTTGCCACTTACCTTTTTTCCAACACTCCTCAAATACTCACTTGCTGCTGAAACACTGCTCCAGTGGTGTCTAACTTTCACTCTAAGTTAACTTATCCCACATTATTTTTTAACTCCAAATGTTATTCCAAACAGCCCAGTGGCTGATTAACCAAATATATATAAACATTTTGCCAAATCTCATGTGCATCCAATGAGAAAGTACTCTCGGTGCAAATTTGTGAGCTCTCAGCTCTGTGCAGGGTCTTAAGTACCCCCCACCCCTGGCTCCCCCCTTTTCTTCCTTATCCAATCCTAGGTTTCTACCTCACTTTCCCTAGTGATGCTCTTAACCCACCCTCTTTCGTGACCTCACTCAGCCATTCCCCCTTCCCTTCCAGCTCTTTCCCTATTCTGGCCCCTTTCATACAAAATGCCTGGGCCTAGGTACAATGGGGTCTAATCCTTTATGGGAACAACTCTCTTTTTACAGGCAAATATTAAACAAAAGAAAGACATTGAGGAATGATTTTCTTTTTTTCAGGTTTAAATTAATTCAGTATTGGATCTGACACCAAGGATTAGGCACCCCACTGTCAGCCTCACTCCATGGAGATTGCCACATATTCATTGGGGCAACCAGGAAGGGGGGTTGGCAAGTGGTATGGGGGATTGGGTATCCCTTTACACTTTTCTGCTACATATGCAGCATTCAGTAGCATAAAAACAAGTGGGAGGGCTGGGTGAGCTGGGAGGGGAAGCAAATAAAAAACTTAAAAACAAGACAGATAGAATGATTGATTTAAAATGCTGGTAGCCTGGAAAGGCACCCTGATCATTTCCAGGTGTGACCCGGGGGAGGGGGTACATATGTGAAAAGTGATTATAAGCATACAAAGTGCATATAGAAAATATACTGGCACTCAAAGTCAAAGCAAGGTGAAAATAAGTGAGGACCCCCACTTGGCCTAGCAACAGCATGATATCTAGCTTTTAGTACAAGATGCATACATGCGATCCGCACATGGCAACAATAAACAAAATATGCTAGAGTGCACAAGAATTTGCTTTCTCAATCACAGGAGTGTGTTGTGCATATTTATGGAACACATAGAAACAAAAGAGAAAGAGAAGTAGGTGTATCAGCTGGGACTTGAACCCAAGTCACCTGGATTACTGACCAGTTGCTCTACCAGCAACAACACCAAAACAATTGGAAACTGAGCTGTCCCAGAGCATTTTACCCTTTCTTTGATGCACAACCTGGTGCAGTACAGATAATTATATTTTCAATCACAGGAGTGGGGTGTGCATATTTATGGAACACATACTATATAAACAGAAGAGAGATAGAAGTTAGTGCCTCAGCTGGGACTTGAACCCAGGTGACCCAGAATACCATTCTGGTTGTGCTACCAGCTGCACATCTGGAGAAAGAGTAATGTGCTCTGGGATGTCCCAGTGTCCAGCTGCATTGGTGGCACAGCTGGTAGCACAATCAGAACGGTATTCCAAGTGGCCTGCGTCAAGTCCTAGCTGAGGCATTTCTTTCTCTCTCTCTTCTGTTTGTACGTGTTCCATAAAAATGCTCGCCACACTCTTTTAATTGAACATGTAAGTATCTCTGCAGCACCAGGTCGTTCACTGGAGAAGGAGTACTGTACTCCAGGACAGCGCAGTTCCAGCTGCCTGTGTGTTATAGCTGTTACTTAAACTGGAACAGTATTCTGGGCAGCCTGGGTTCAAGTCCCAGCTGAGGCACTTACTTCTTTCTCTTTTCTGTTTCTTTATGTGTTATATAAATATTCACACTGCGATCTTGTGATTGTAAATGTAATTATCTGTGCAGCACCAGGCTGTACATTTGAGAAAGCGTAATGTGCTCCAGGATGGCCCGATTTCCAGTTGCCTTTGTGGTATAGTTGGTAGTGCAACTGGAATGGTATTCTGGGAGGTCTGGGTTCAAGTCCCAGCTGAACCACTCACTTCTTTCTCTCATCTGTTTGTATGCATATGATTATACACATCATAGATCAGAGGGCAAACTGGTGGTCCAGTTGGGGGAGAAATAAGTGAGGGGGAGAGGAGAGACTGGGAGAGGAGAGTCAGAAGGATCAAGTAGGGGAGTGGCAAGTACAGGGGGATGAAAGTTTTCTTTAACAGGCATTTAAAGGCATGGAGAGAGAGAGAGAGAGAGAGAGAGAGAGAGAGGGGGTGAGCTGAAGGGAAGCGGGGAGTAGGTTCCAGAGTAAGGGAATCCAGTAGGAGAAATCAGCTGACCCAGCATGAGTGAAGGTGGGGGATGGTGAAGGTATGAAAATCCCTGGAGCACAGAGAGTAAAAAGAGGAGAGGCAGGGGAAGGAGTGAGGAGAGATAGTATGGAAGGGAGTTAAACCAGTAGTTAGAAATAAAAGAGGCACAGTGGGGCTGGTGATGTAAAGCTAGAGGGAGGATGGAAAGGGAGGCACAGAGAGCAGTGATGAGTGCAGAATGAAGGGTTTGTGGTGAAGCGACAGAAAGCATTGCAGAGGGAGTCTAATGTGGCAAGGGAAAAGGAGAGAGCAGTGCCATAAACCACATCTGCATAGTCAAATACACAGAGGGCTATTTTGGTTATGAGCTCCAGGCAAAGCTGGAAGGAGAGGGAGAGGCAGTTCTTGTTATGATATAAGGTGCTGAACTTGTGGCAAGGTTTGGCATGGATGGTGTTGATATGGGCAGAAAAATCAAACTTACTATCAAACCAAACCTCCAGGTACCTGAAAGCAGGGACCCCACTCAAGGAAGGTGCCATCCAAGTTGAAGAAATCAGGGGAAGACTGGAGCCTTACTAATTTCTTGCTAGAGCTGAATGTCATTGGTAGTCTTCTTGGTGATAACCCTGAAGTGAACTGGTTGAAATGGAACCAGTCCAGGACATTATGGAAATCTTGCTGGAGTGGGACTTCGACAGCAGGGGTTTGAATGGCCAAGAGTGTAGATGACTGTGTCATCCATGTACGTGTGGATGTATGAAGAGACACAGGTAGAGGGGAGGTCATTTAAGAAAATGGAGAATAGGACTGGACCCAGGATGGAGCCCTGTGGGACCCCTGCATTATGGATAGACAGACGGTCACTGTAGGTAGTAGACAGACAGACAGACAGATAGATGGGACAGACAGACTGACATGAGAGAGAGCGAAAGACATCAAGATTGATCACCACCTTGCTAGTGCCACAGAAGCTAACAGCACATCTGTATCTGCAGCTGCAGATGTTAAGAAACTCCTGCTGTTCTCATACAGAGAACACAGCTGAATAGCTCCTCTCACTAAGCTAGCCACCTGGATTTTGGGGTGCCCAGAAAATGCATTTCTAGTTGTTTAGCTAATGGAAATCAGAATCCAGCTAAAAGGGTCCCATTTAGCTAAATTCAGGTGTGTGTGTGTGTTTCTAAAATTAATTTTTTTATGTCTTTGGTAACTGGGTAAGAGGACCATTTTCCACCATGACCCGGGCCACAGGCTGGCAAATAACATGAGACAGAAAACAATGTATACATGCACACATTGTATTTTCCAAGGTTGTCGGGCTTTTTTTTTTGCTTGGGAGCAAAAAGTTGACAGCCATCACAACCTACAAATGAAATAAAAAAAAAACTCTTGATTCTCCAGATTGTTCTGTCTGTATCAGAGGGTTATCCAAAAACCCTATTGGGCAAACTCAGAAAACAAAATCCTTGTAACTCTGGAACCAATAAATATTTGTTCACAAAATCTTTGAAAGACATTACCTTGGTAAAGGCTACTGATATGGCAAAAGTTTCAGAAAAAAAATTCCTTTCTATCTAGGCAGTAGGTGAGAACAAAAATGGCTGTTATGTGTAAAAAAGAATGTACACATTAATGTAAAATTGACATAGGGATCTCAGAAATCATACCTCTTGCCATCATGAAATGTTCCTTACATTGTGATCTTGCTTCCTAGGCAATGTATTATAAATTGGAACAATTTCTTTGAACACTGCCTCAGCTATTAAGGTGCAAAGTTAGGGGTTTAACAGAGAAACTCTTGGTGAACCCTAACTATACTGGTGATATCATGCCCAATCAACTTGGGGGATATTTTAAATACATGTGGAATACATTTTTGCTTTATGCAGAACGTATATGGGTGTGCAGTATGGGAGAGCTGGGAACAGACATTCAATTACCTCCTTAAAGCACAGAGAGCTAATGTATATGATCTCTTGATTCAATAAAACCTCACCACCAGCTTCAGGATCTCCCAGAGAATCACACAGATGGAATATGTTATCTCTTTTTCCAAACCTCTGTGGCATGACATTGTAGAATTCAATTATTTCAGTCTTTTTTTCTGTTTATACATATCTACCAAATATTTAATTTCAATTCTTGTGTATAACGAACATTATCATTTGTGTTTTGTGTATTGTTTACATTGTACAAATACAACAAAATATTGTACGTTAAAGGGGAACTGTCATCAACAGGATTTCTTAAAGTCTGAAAGCCCATCAAAAGCTAATTTGATTGAATCATTGTGTTAATCTGTGAATCTTCGCCGTCCAGAGTTCTTCATATGTAAATCACCTGTAATTGAGGACTGGTGGCAGCCATGTGTTTTGGGCTCCTGACAGGAAATAATGTAGCCGAGGGTCTAGGTTTTACTTTGACTGTATTCAATCCAACAGGTTAAATAGGAAATAAACTATTTTATTAAGTGTGTTTTAAGGTGTATTACAACTCTTACTAACTCTATAATAATTGTTTTGTATGTGAATTGAAACAAGTGAGTTATCACCTTTACATTTCAAATGGTTAGTAAAAATAATCCATCTTCAGAATTGCTTTAATCTCTAGTCTATACTGCCAGTGTCGGCTTATCATCAAAAATGACACATCTACCATTTTTACATGTGAAAGCCCAGAAGGAACACAAAGATATTCTTCAAATTCTAGCAGAATTAATTTGCTAGACTAGGAGTAATCCCTGACATGCCGAGACCCCCGCTTCATCCATACACCCAGGCAATGCAGTTCTATTCTTTTTTGTCTTCCCTCTCTTCTTTCAGCCTTGCATGTGCAGCCAACATATTGCGGTAGTAGCAGATTTAAAGGTGCGGTCACTGTTGGGCGAATGCAGGGCACACATCAGTAGGTGCGTCCCTCATTCCCCAATCAGCCTGCATGCCGGCTCCACACCATACCTACTTAATGTGGCAATCACTTTAAAGAAAAGGTCCACTGCAATAAGAGCGAAGCTCTCATGCAGCAGGACCACAAGCCTCCTGACATCCACACAACATGGCGGCAATGACTGCCTCCGCCTCCTGTGACAATGCCGATGGGGGATCCCACTCCCCATTGGCACAATGACTTCAACCCATTTCAAAATGTGGTGCTGAGGTGCCCAACCTCTTAGCATCATGCGCTCCCCAACATTTTTTCTTTGTCGAGGGGGGGCCAATCCACGTCGGCATTTACCCCATCCCCATTTATTTTTATGATGGGTGAGACCACTCCTCATCGTCATAATGTCTCTTCCTCCCTGCTTTTGTTGTGTGCCGAGGGGGGGTGCCCAGTCCCCCTCAGCTTGTGTCTCCATCCCCCTTCAGTATGTGCCAATGGGGGTGCCCAATCCCACGTCGGCTACAGCATCTCCCCCAAAAAGACCTAGGTGGCATGCTGGGAGCCCACTCAGCGTGCCATCCCTATAAAAAAAAGAGTCCCCTTTTTTTTTTAAACCTGTAAAAAGTAAATGGTCCCTCGTGATCTCCCCTGCCCCTCACACAACCTATGCCCACCCACTGCACACCCTGCCTCCCCACACCCCCTACCCCATACTACCTCTGAGTCTGGCGCGATGATCTTGTGACCAGAAACATCTGCACTCTTCAAAGCTGACTCGCGAACTTGGAAATTGTAAGATGTACAATGGAATAGTTTTTTCCAACTTTGATGCATATCTCAGGCATTTTTAAATTTTGGCACCAAATTTTCAACATGGGGTTTTGGGACCCCCATAATTCTGCCACTGTCATGGTGTTAATTGGCCTCGAAAGGTGATTTTGCAGTCACTGCACAAAATCACCTTTGGGACAATAATGAAACGACAGTGCCACTGTTCATAAGGTGGGCCATCAAAAAGCCTATATTGCAAATTTGGTGGGAAAAATCCCAAAAATGGCTGTTTTACAAGTGTGCGTTGCGCAGTTTCCATGCACCTTTGTAACTTCGCAAATTTGCAATATTTTCATGCCAGATTTTCAACGCTGGCATTTTTTCACACTTCCTTATGAACAGTACAGCTGTTATTTTTCACATCCTGCCCAAAATGTGTTTCCACACCTGTGGCGCACAATTCCATGATCGCTGTGGGAAATCAACTTTTGGGACAGATGAACAAAAGCACAGCACCACTGTTCATGAGGGAAGGTCCCAAAATGCCTATTTCACAAATGTGGCTAACAAACTCCCCAAAATAATTGGGTTACGGACATGTGTTGTGCAGTTTCTATGCATTCTCATGACTTCAACAATTTTTCACATTTTCGCTCCAGTTTTTTAATGTTGCCATTTTTTTATACCTCCTCATGAACAATACAGTTGTAATTTTCCACTTCCTGCCCAAAATCTGTTTTTGTCCCTGTGTCACCAAATGACATAGCTGCTGTGCAAAACCACTTTTCAGCTAACTAACTGATAGTGCTGCTTTTCATGAGGTGGGCTCACAAACAGTCCAAGTTGAAAATTTGGAGTGAAAATACTAACATACACCTATGGTGTTAGGGTTTCCATCTGTAGCACCCTACCCTGTAGATACTTACAGGCATTAGGGGCGTGACTTGGGATCATCGGCTGTAATGCTCATGCCATTCCACCCCCACCCCCACCCTACAACCAGTAACAGGCACCCTGGTGTGCCTTGTAGTGATCGGCCACAAAGTTCACCCCATTCTCTTGTGCTGCACCCACCTCAGCATATTTTCTTATGAAATGGGGTAAGTATAATGCTCAAAGACCCCAAAGCACACCACGACACTTGTCAGTGTCTACAGGGTAGGGTGAGGTACAATGGCATGAGCGTTACAGCTGACATCCCAAAGGCACACCCCAATGCCTGTCAGTCTCTATATGGTGGGGGTGGGGTTGGCATCACTTCAATACTTCACTGCCATTCCTATTATGCATCTCTAACTCTGGCACTACCAATGCCAGTGCCAGGGAGGCAACATTCGGCATTGACAAATGCTTGTTCTTTTTCTTATTTCTAAATGTTTCTCTCTTTCTTGTTAATATTCAATGATGACTAGAGTGTTTTTAAGAAGTAACCTTGATCCAGTAGTCTATGTACATAGGGCACTGATGTACATGTCTGAAGGTGGAGGGAGTAGTATATTCAGTTAAGCCAAGAGTCATTTTTGATGTATAACTATGCTGGAATGGAGTGGTATATTCAGATTATGTAAAATTGCTCCTTCTACTCATTATATACATGGATATGTAATCTCTCAGGTCACTCTGTATAAAATGGAAAATCAATAAAACTTTTATTTAAAAAACAAATGACACATCTGAAAGCTGGCTCTGTGGTGCCAACATTTATTGGGGCCTTCAGACATGTACATCAGTGCCTTATGTACATAGACTACTGGATCATGGTTACTTCTTAAAAACACTCTAGTCATCACTGAATATTAACAGGAAAGAGAGAAAAAAATTAGAAATAAGAAAAAGAAACCCAGTCCTTGTCTCCAACCTAACTCAAATCATAGATCTGCCCACTAGGCACAACACCAAGTCTGGCAATCACTCCCTACTTGACTGGTCCCTTGTCTTTTGCACTGACCATATTCTGACAGCCGGGACCATGTCTGACTCCCTGAGTGACCACTCTTCAGTCTTTTGTACTTGGTACAATAAGCCCCCCGAGCTGGTCACCAGGGTTATCGAGGCCAGGAACTACACCAGACTTGTCACTAACAACTTTTGTTCAGACCTTTGTGCCGTCGATTGGCATCCCATTCTCAATCTTCCCACCCTGGACGGAGCCTTAGACTACTTCACCTGCTTGTTTCTGTCCATGGCTAATGCACATGCGTCACGAAAGAAGCTAAAGTTATGGGGTAAATGTTACAAATGGCTAGGTCCTGGCCTCAAACATAGAATTTGATGGCAGATAAGGACCGCTTGGCCCACCCAGTCTGCCCATTTCCCTACCTACTGGATAAGCTGCAGATCCTAGTTAACCAGCAGCCTACTTCTTCCTACCCCAACCCCCCAGAACTGCCTTATGACTATCCCATGCATGCTTGAATTCCACCACTGATTTTGACTCCACAACCTCCTCGGAAGGCCGTTCCATGCATCCACAACCCTCTCTGTGAAAAAATACTTCCTTAAATTACCTCTGAGCCACCCCCCCTCTATCTTCAAATTGTGCCCTCTTGTTCTTGCACACCTCTTTTTTTGAAAGATGCTACCCTCTTGGACTTTGTTGATTCCCTTGAGTTACTTGAAAGTTTCTAACATGTCCCCCCTCTCCCTTCTTTCCTCGAGGCTATACATATTAAGCTCCTTAAGTCTCTCTTCATATGTCTTCTGGTGCAGACCCTGCACCATTTTAGTTGCCCTCCTCTGGACAGCTTCCATCCTGTCTATGTCTTTGCAGAGACTGGGTCTCCAGAACTGCACACAGTACTCCAGATGGGGTCTCACCAGCTGTCTGTACAGAGGGATAATAACTTCCTGTTTTCTACTGGTGATGCCTCTCCCTATGCATCCCAGTATCCCCCCAGCCCTCCTTGCTGCCCTCTCACATTGCTTGCCCATCTTTAGGTCATCTGATATGACTACCCCCAGGTCCCTTTCCATTCTTGTTGTTGTTAGTATCTCACCCCCCATTGTGTACTCTTCCCCTGGGTTTTTGTTTCCCAGGTGCATTACCTTGCACTTCTTAGCATTGAATCTAAGCTGCCATACATTTGACCATTCCTCTAACCTTGCCAGTCCCTTCTCATCCTTTCCACCCCACCTGTGCATCAACTCTGTTGCAGATCTTAGTGTCATCTGCAAAGAGACATCACTTTCCTTCAGTCCTTCTGCAATGTTGCTTATAAAGACATTGAAGAGGACCGGTCCTAATACTGAACCCTGCGGTACCCCACTAGTAACCCTCCTTTCTTCTGAGTGGACTCCATTTACTATTACTCTCTGTGTCCTATTCTCCAGCCAATTCTTTACCCAGGCTGTCATCTTGGGACCCACTCCCAGGCTGGCTAACTTGTATATTAATCTTTTGTGTGGGACTGTGTCAAATGCCTTACTAAAGTCTAGGTAGGCCATGTCCACAGCCCCTCCCTGATCTACTACTTTGGTCACCCAGTCAAAGAAATCTATCAGATTCATCTGGCATGACCTTCCCGCTGTTATGTTGCTCCATGACAGGGCCTGGGGACAGTATAAATCTTCTGGGAGAAATACAGAGAACTAAGGAATCGCTGTAAGAAAGCTTCCAAACTTGCCAAAACTAAATACCTACGTGATCTCCAGACTAATCACCTCCAGGACCCCAAGAAATTCTGGGGCCAAATTAACTTGTTACTTAAGGGTGCCTCCTCTGCACAGGATGGAGCTATGCTCATTGAAAACACCCTGACTAATGACCCCTCCACAGTAGCAGAGGCATTCAATGTCTCCTTTTCCAACCCAGGTAGATCCTGTCCCCCATCCCACCTGGTGTTCCCCTCTCCAGTGACCCCTCATGGGAGAATGCATGGCCCCAGTTTCACCTTAAACTTATTAAGCCTCCTGAAGTACTGCCCCTCCTGCTCAGGATTGATCCTGATTCCTCTCTGGGACATGATCTGCTAAAACCAAGGCTGCTGAGGGCTGCTGCCCCTGCCATTGTCCTCCCCATCACCTGGCTCATTAATAAGTCCTTTCTTGGGGGAACAGTCCCGAGTAAATGGAAAGTAGGTACCATAGTCCTGGTTCATAAAAAAGGGCCTAGGGACAAAGTGGGGAACTTCAGGCCCATTTCCATCCTCTACCCCTCAGGGAAAGTACAGGAGAGACTGGTTCATAACCAGCTGCATGACCACCTAGAGCTTCACTCTCTCCTAGCTGTCATACAACATGGTTTCTGGAAAGGCCATGGCTCACATCTGATGTCCTTGACGCCACGGACCAAGGCTCCCAGACTGGCACACTATTTATTGACCTATCCAAGGCTTTTGACTTAGTCAACCATAGTCTTCTGCTCACCAAACTCTGCCTCCTCAGACTGGACGGGCTCTCCCTTTCCTGGTTTGAGAGCTATCTGCTAAACCGAAGCCAATTAGCTCGCTGGAGGAGAATGCAGACCAGTTGTCTCGGGGTACCCCAGGGCTCAATCCTGGGCTCCCTGCTCTTCACTATCTTTGTCAAAGACATAGAGAGGGCTTGCAGGTCGAACAATCTCATACCCTATGCAGATGACACTGTTGTCTGCTGCAATGACCTGTTACCCAGTGTCATCACTGCTAAACTGCAACACAGTCTCACAACACTAGAAGCCTGGTTCTCCACCAATACTCTAGTATTAAATGAGGAGAAAACAAAGGCTGTCCTGTTTGGACCCAGGCACCTTGGATCAGATAGGAGTCACCTTCTCCAGCTCAAACTGGACCAGGGGAAATGGGTCATGGTTCTGGACAGGATCAAATACCTTGGGATACTCCTTGACCAGGAACTGTCCTACAAACCCCACAATGATTGATTAACCAAGTCCATCCACCAGAGACTTGGATTCTTCTATCAGTTGGGAAACTCCCTTACTGACAAGGCACGGCATGCTATCTCCAACTGCACCCTTCTCCCCCACCTCCTTTACGGGGTCCCCCTGCTACAGTTCCTACCAGAAGGGGAACTCAAAAAACTCATGGTGCTCTACCATAGAGTGGCACACTTTGCCACTAACTCTCTCCCCCAGGAGACACCACTGTGAGGTCCTTGCAGACTTCCACTGGCCCACCATATGCCATAAACTGGCCTACTCCACCTTCTGCCTGAATCATAAATTCACCATAGTTAGCCCTTCTCCTCACCTGTGTGGACTGCTTAACCCCAGAGTACAATGCAGAGGTATGAGGTCCTTGGCCACCCAGCCCCTAGTCATTCCCCACATACGTACCAACCCAGGTAAGCACTCCTTCTCATACACTGCCCTGCACTTGTGGAATATGCTCCCAGCTACTCTGGTCAATAGGCCTTCTCTCCAAGGGTTCAAGGCTGGCCTTAAAGCATACCTGCTGGAACTTAGCCTGTGTGGCTGCACTAGCTAGCCCTACTTTTTCCTTGCCAGACAAATTGTGACCTCTTATGCCCTGTTGATGAATATGTTGAATTGTGACCCCCTGTAAACTCTGTAATGTTAGAACTGCATGCACTGGATTCCCTACCTGTAATCACTGTCTCTCCAGTCAATACTGTAACCTTGTACTACTGTTTACTGTATGTAAAATTGCTGCATTGCTCCTACTGTATGTAACTTCTGTCTACTGTATGTAAAAGTGCAGTTATGTACCTAATCCCGGGTTGCCCATGAAAAAGGGACCTTTGGTCTCAGTGGGTATACCCGGTCACCAAAATCTAAATAAATAAATAAATATCAAGATTTCTAAACCTTGACAAAGATTGACAGATCAACAGACTCAATCAAATTAGCTTTTCATGGACTTTCAGGCATTAAGAAATCCTGTTGATGACAGTTCCTCTTTAAATCCATCTGTGACGGAATCTGTTGTAAAACAGTATGGCTAACCTATTTTACTGCCTAATTGGCCTGGCATCCCCAACAGAATGTTACCAAATTAAAGATATTTCTTCTAGAGCAAAGGCAGGGTTGGAGATCTTTGACATGAATAAGGGTTCCTATGTGCTTGCCTTGTGCTTGGTAGGCACATGTGTACGTGGAAGATGGTCGGGCTCACTCACTGCACTAGCACTAGTTTTAAACATTTATTTGGTTTTAATATTTGATCAATTTCTGCCGCCTTTTCTATTCCAATGTTTCATGGTAGGTCCACTTCTTCCTCAGGGTGAGTTGCATTTATTTCATTCACTTGCAATGTGAAACCTTAGCAAATGGACTCATTTGAGTCTCACTGCAAGCTTCATCTCCTTCCTCCTGAGGATTCCCAAAAAGGAAGGATACATAGTATGTGACAGTCCACAAAATGAACTATCAGAATTTGTAACCAATACTGGCAGTGTGGTAGACGCACCTGAGTACACGCCACTGTGATATTAATGGGGCCCCAAGGTGCCAACTCCTCCACTGCAATTTCCCATTACCCTCCCAACTAGACATACATGAAGTCCAAAAAATGTGTTCAGTGAATTTCACAGAATTCATGGAGTGCAATTTGTGGAATTCATGGTATTCCTCAAAATTCGCAGCAGAGTGCAAAATTTTGCCCGCAAATTTCATACTTTGCGGCAGATTTCATGCTCTGCAGTGAAATTCATTGTAAAATTCATGCAATCTGTGTGAAGCTGAAGTCTGCTGTGCTGGGGCAGACTTTGCGGATTCAGCGAAGAGCACATTTTTGGAGATCCACGTGGACTTTAAAAGTTGCTGCATCTCTACTCTGCACCCTGTCTCCTGGTTCTTCTCTTTCCACAAGTATGTAAGTGGAATAAAAGGGGAACAGCCCAGTGTGAGTTTGCACCAGACTGGTGGCAGTGAAAGTGTACATGCCATAGGCCAGTTAGTAGTAGCTGAAGGAGAGCCGCACCACATAATCTTAGAAGTCACCTTTATCTAGAAGACAACTTCACTGTTAGACAAAAAGGTAGGTGCACTGGTCATAGGGAACATTTTCAGGCATAACCCAGAGCCATGAATACAGAAACATAGAAACATAGTTTGACAGCAGATAAGGATCGCTTCGCCCACCTAGTCTTCCCATTTCCCTACCTACTGGATAAGCTGTAGATCCTAGTTAACCATCAGCCTATTTCTTCCAACCTCCCACAAGAATTGCCTTATTTCTGTCCCATGCATTTTTTTTTTACTTTATTTTCCCTCCACACGCTGAACACCAGACTGTATCCAGTGGGGACTCTCGACACACCTACCATCTTGCCCGCCTTAAGGCTCAGTCCTACCAGTCGGTTGGGGGCAGCTTCACTCCCTCTGTTCCTGGAGCCTGTTCCCCTGGATTTAAGCCCCCTGGTGTGGGACCACCACTCTCCTCTGGCGACCTGTCTGTAAATCTGGATGGGCAACCAGGAAGTGGAGGAGCTCTGACGGTAGCCGGCACACTCGGCCTGGGTGTGGGGGGGTGGTCCCTGGTCCCCACCATTGCCTACCAGTGGACAGGGATTTTACTTTGTTCCACCCCAAGGAGCTTGGACATGGAATGGCAGCTGGACACTGTGTGCTGCCACCTGCCGATCTCCACCCCTACAAGTCTGTGTGCTGATCGCTTGTGCTGCACCTGACTGCCGCCGGGTGCCACTACAGAATGGCATGTCCCCAGAACCCTCCCCACAGAAGGGAGAGCTGTCCTCTGGATGCTCAGTCCTGTCCCTCCCCTGCTGACCCCCTGAGACCCTGGCTCATTCCCAAACCTGGGTCATCGGTGTGGTGTGAGGTGTGGTGTCCAGTACCTCAACCCTCAGCACCACCAGGCCAGCTGTCCCATGCATTCTTGAGCATAAATATATCAGTAGAGAGGTACATAACCCAGGCCATGAAGACAGCATGAATATATCAGTAGAGCAGTGCATAACCCAGGCCATGATTATAACATAAATATATCAGTAGAGCATCACATAACCCAGGCCATGAAGACAGCATGAATATATCAGTAGAGCAATACAAAACCCAGGCTACGAAGACAGCAAGAATACATCAGTAGAGCAGTATATTACCCAGGCCATGAATATAGCATAAATATATCAGTAGAGCAGTGCATAATCCAGGCCATGAAGACAGCATGAAAATAACAGTAGAGCAGTGCATAATCCAGGCCATGCAGACAGCATGAAAATATCAGTAGAGCAGTACATAACCCAGTCCAAGAAGACAGCAAGAATATATCAGTAGAGCAGTGCATAACCCAGGCCATGAAGACAGCATGAATATATCAGTAGAGCAGTACATAACCCAGGCCATGAAGACAGCATGAATATATCAGTAGAGCAGTACATAACCCAGGCCATGAATATAGCATGAATATATCAGTAGAGCAGTACATAACCCAGGCCATGAAGACAGCATGAATATATCAGTAGAGCAGTACATAACCAGGCCATGAATATAGCATGAATATATCAGTAGAGCAGTACATAACCCAGGCCATGCAGACAGCATGAAAATATCAGTAGAGCAGTGCATAACCCAGGCCATGAAGACAGCAAGAATATATCAGTAGAGCAGTACATAACCCAGGCCATGAATATAGCATAAATATATCAATAGAGCAGTACATAACCCAGGCCATGAAGACAGCATGAATATATCAGTAGAGCAGTACATAACCAGGCCATGAAGACAGCAAGAATATATCAGTAGAGCAGTACATAACCCAGGCCATGAATATAGCATAAATATATCAATAGAGCAGTACATAATCCAGGCCATGAAGACAGCATGAATATATCAGTAGAGCAGTACATAACCCAGGCCATGAAGACAGCAAGAATATATCAGTAGAGCAGTACATAACCCAGGCCATGAATATAGCATAAATATATCAATAGAGCAGTACATAACCCAGGCCATGAATATAGCATGAATATATCAGTAGAGCAGTACATAACCCAGGCCATGAAGACAGCAAGAATATATCAGTAGAGCAGTACATAACCCAGGCCATGAATATAGCATGAATTTATCAGTAGAGCAGTACATAACCCAGGCCATGAATATAGCAGAAATATATCAGCAGAGCAGAAACACAGAAGATTAATTTAACAGTAAGGCACCGCCAGGAGTTAGTTAACACTCTGTTAATCATCACAATGGGGTGTAATATTGCATGAGGCATAACCAAATGCTGCATGCCCCTTGGGCGTCACCAACAGTTAATCTAACCCCTGGGTGTGCCATATTGGGATTACAAAAATTAAAAAAAAAATGCAAATCTTTGGAGATTTGCTGTTTTCTTTTATCTTGTGAGATTAATGCATGGCTAATAGAATCTTTACAACCAGTCAGAATTCTTAATTTCCAATCTTTATTTTATAACCATATATAAGCAACTTTTGACAGGTGTCACAGCCATTCGATCCCCCTTACAGACATTAGATTGCTACAAAGGCAACTGCAAGTTCAGGTAAAACGTTACTGGTAACTGACTTCCTCCATAATCAGACATCAATAAACACAACAGTGTCAGAGACAGCACAAAGTTACCCATCAATATTATCTTTATACATAATGTTAAAATCCTAAAACCAGTTCCTACCAAGGTTCAGGGTGATAAACAGTATTTCATACAAATCCCTGTTTCTGTTAAAGAAGTTTCAGATGGTACTTGCACAGCATTGCTGGATGTACACGATCTTCAGTTTTGTATTAATCAACATATTGTGCTGATGTTGTTTCATCATATTCTTTGTATCTGGATTGTGCCTGTAAATGTGTCATGTGACCCAGTGTACCCTCCTAGTGATCAACATCAAGTAAATAAATAAACACAAAAGTCTCATCAAATATGGATAAATGTAAGCTTATCATCATTTCTGCAATCTTTGATTGTGGTTAAAATCCCTTCTTAAGGGAAACAGTTGTTCTTTCTCCCACTTGATGTCTAAATTGTCAGGCAGGGCTGTCCAACAGTCCTTCTGTCCCACTCTTTCCTCTGATTTGCTCCCTAAGCCTGACAGTCCACTTGGGAGAGTCTCTGATGGCATCATCCTCCCACAGTCCCTTGTGTCTGTTGCCAGGCTTTTTAGCCCTCTGATTGGTTGCTTGGTGGGGTCAAGGGGAAATAAAATAGCTGTGACCATATTCTGAAGGAACCTTGTGATCCAAGCTCTTTAGTTCTATTTATTGCTGTGCCCCCTTTAGGTGTGCTGGCCCCCAGGATTTTTTGCAGCCCTCCTGGGCTGTTGTCCCATCAGGTAGGGGTGACTGATGTGTGGCAGGTTCCTGAGTTTTGGCTTGGGATGGTGTCAGTGGTGCTGGGAGTGCTGGGGAAGAGCCCTTTCCCAGTGGACAGCTCTGAAGAGGTGACCATCTCCTGCCACACTGAGGTGCCAACAACAGCAGAGTTGCATCTGCTCCTGGTTTCCTCTTGACTTCCCTACAACCACCAGAATGGGAGACTAGAGCAGAAATACTGCAGCCATGAATGGAGGGAAACAGTGACCTTAGCTGAGCTGCTCTCTTTCACTCTGTGCCACACAAGAGGTCGAGCAGAAGAGAGTCAGCAGCTGACAGCAGCAGTGGAGTTAGGCTCCAGAGTCTCAGGAGGGCAGCAGGAAAGTATCCAGTCAAGCTCCCCCCCAAAGCTGGAGTTACACAGTATTACTCCCAAGTCCTTTCTCTCTATGGTACTATCCATTACTACCCCGATTCTGTGTTTCTACATGGTGTGTGACTGAGTTCCACTGGTGCCAATGTAAGTGTTGCCTCTCTTTAATATAGCTACAAATCCCAGGAATTTTTTTTTTTTTTAATGGATGAGTGACCTTTCTGTTTTTGTAGAGAAAGTGCAATGTTCAGACAGTCTGAGCGATACAGACATTCCAAGAAAAATAATTCATAGTTCTGACATCACAAGTGTGAATTATGACAAAGTGTAAAGGCTGTATGTGTATTACAAGGGCTATCCATAAATTACATATTTCTTGTAAAATATATAGGGAATGGCCTGCTTATTGATTGGTTGAAAGGATTCTGAAGTCTATCTTGAAATATTGTTAAGGTTAAAAACCTGTAGTTTTCATTAATTAAACATACAGTCTTGTGTGGTGAATAAATAAACACACCAGGCAATATAAACACCCTAACAGTAGTGAGTTCCATGTGTGTAAACCATGATTCCAGTTATGGTTAATGGGGAAGTAGTTTGAGGGGCTCTGCATTTTTACCATCTTTATAACGAGGATTGAAGATCGGATAGAGTTTCTCAGTGAAGGTGTCAGTGAAGGTGTATAGGTGAGACATGCCATCAGCATTGTAAAATGACACCTGTCCTCCCTCGTAGTCCAAGTACACCCTGATCTTCTGAAGTTTTCCACGTATGCGGAATTCTTTATGTACTGACTCCCTAGCACTGTACTTATTCCCGTTGCTCAGTCCCACAGTCCAGTATCCATTCTCAGGTTTTTCTACGATTTTCCCCTTCCTCTTGATGGACTCTCTGGCCACACCCATAATCCAGGCAGTCTTGTTTCCCACCTCCACCTCCCAGCAGTGCCTCCCAGATGTGAATCCCATTGATCCCAGCACATAACGATGTGCATCAAACCTCTCAGGGTTGTCAGGGAGCTGTTGCCATATGTCACCACGTCTCACGCTGGTCAGGTCCTCAGACAGAATGAGATCAGGATGTGCTGTGTTAGGGTCCAGCCTCACAGGGGATGGAACTATAAAATAAAAAGTAGATTCGTTTATAAAACATATTTTATAAATAAGGAACAAAAACGATAGCGTTATCATCCAAATCACTGGTATCTAAGACAAATAGTATATCTCAGAGACTTGCAGTTTATCTGATAAAGTTATGCTCCCTTTAGACCAGCAACCCTCAAGCTTTAAATTCTAGCGGCCTCAGAGAACCTCAAACTGCAATCATTAGGATGGAGTGGTAGCCTTTTACCTTATTTAACCCCTCCAGGTGCACACAGTATACAATAAATCAAGCCCCTGATGTTGTTTTCACATGAAATGTATCTCCCATTTGTAAGGTAAGACATTGTCCATTCTGTCAAGTGTGACTGGGGCTCTAAACAGATCTATGGCTGAAGAAAATTGTGCTTGTGGCCACCTGTGACAATAGTAGCCCAGCTTGTGAAACCCGGTTTAGACACTTAAGGTTAAGAGCACATAAATGACAAATAAAACTAGATATTGCAAAAACCAGTGTAAAATATTTATTCTTACATAGAATGGTAAGAACATGGAACGCGTTACCAGAATATGTTCTTCGGAGTAATAGTTTTGATGTATTTAAAAGGGAAACAGACCAATTAATATGTCTAAATTAAAGTATTGAGCCTGCTGTGCGGGGAAAGGTAAAATGGGCATAATATGCCTTCTCCCATTCTATTATGCAGTATAAGAACCCAGTATAATCCATCTAGTTTGGCACTGATTATCCCTCCCCATCTCTGCTCAGCACCTGTTAAAGGGGCACTGTCAGCTTTTGGGTGGATTTGTATTAACAGTCTGATGGTAGTGCCTATTACCAGAATTGTGTTTGATAAAAGATTACTGTGCATTGTGTTTCAAAATAAAAGACAGTTTATTCAAAAATTACCAAAGTTACCTTTTCAGTGTCCCAACCTTAATCCGTCCCCAGCAGCTAAAGCACATTGCCATGTACGTTCTTGACTCAGTGTGGTGAGTTTGCACTAGTAAAGTTGTGCATGCACTAGTACTTCACTTTTAAGCAATGCAAAAGAAATAAATATATTTGCAGTGGCCAGTCCCCTGAATATAGTTTGCACTAGTGCTAGCGTGCATGCTCTGTGACACAGCTTCAGATTTCAAAGCCCGTTTTCACTCTCTTCTCATCCTCATTTTGGCTCCACAGTCACTTTATTAAATTCTGGAGACTGGCCACTGCAAATGTATTTTTTTACTCTGCATTGCTTAGAACTGAATTACTCATGTATGTATGAGTTTACTGGAACAGTAGTGCCATGTTGAGCCAAGAACATGCATGGCAGTGCCACTGCATCCAGTCAGGGTGCCAGTGTTAGTGCACCTATAGCTAGGACACCACAAACAGAAATAAACCACCCCCTTCATGAGGTCCGCTGCTCCTAGAGTTGGAATCCTTGGGGGGGTGAGGCACAACCTCCTCATGGGGGAGGCGGGGGCAATCAGTGAAAGTACAGATGGGTGCCCTAATGATGGGTACACTACCACTGGCGCTTTTCGAGGGTGGAACCCAATGGTGCACTTTAGCTGCTGGTGTTGGGTTAAATTTGGGTTAAAAAATGGTAATTTTGGCAATTTTTAAATAGACTGTCCTTTATTTTGAGATACAAGGCTCTGTAACCATTCATTAAACTAAATGCAGGCAAGAGGCAATATCATTAAGCTGGCCCAGTAGTGCTGAGGGTTGACGTGCTGGAAGCCACACCTCGTGTCATGGCAGTGACCCGGGTTCAATGACGACTCGGGTAGCTGGAGGTCAGCAGAGGAGGGAGAGGATAGAGCATCCAGAGGACAGCTCTCCTCTCCCTGGGGAGGGATCCAGGGATGCTCAGTGTCCTGGCAACCCCCGATGGAGATTGGGGTACTGCAGGTACACCAGCCTATGCAAGGGGCAGAGTGCAGCAGATGCCAGCAAAGCAGCCATGTGTGTGCAGGTGTCATTGCATGCGGCCCTCCAAGGGGGACAAAAACACTACAGAAAATCCCTCTGTGGTGTCATTGAGATGATGGGGACTGATGGGGCAGGCCCATATCCCAATGCCAGCCCTGCACACCAGGGGATTCCCAGGGCTGACCCATCACCCAGGTACGTCCCTCTAATTACAGAAAGGCCACCACAGGAGGACAGGCTGCATAGGCGCTGGGTTGTATGGGCTTGTGGAACATTGGCTCCGGCAATATTTTTTTGACCTAGGCTGAGCCCCAGAAATCTATTTCCACATGCTGCCTTTAATTGCCTTTTTCACATGCCTCTGCTGACTGTGACGTGCCCCCAGGGGCGTAGGCAGGGGGGGTGTTCAGGGTGTTCAAACACCCCCGAAAAAATGACTGCAAAATTTAATTTTAAATGTGACTGTACAAGTGTACAGAACAACAGCGTGGAGAGCGCTGTTCCTTTAAATGTGTGCCTTAGTTAGCACCACGCCACCCAACCACTCAGGGAGTCTAGGTAGTCCATCCTTAGCCAATGAAATGCCATGTGGTGGTTGGCTTGTCGCGAGGAGCCGGAGGAGGAGAGTGGAGGGAGACGACTGTCGGACATAGACTGGGTCACCTGACTGGATGGCGGGAGCGGACTGCACTAATGAAACTGGCGGGAAGGGAACCTAGAAGGTGAGAGAGTAGGCAGCCCGGATGGAGGCGACTAGCAAGAGCCTGAGGCTATAGCTGAGTGGCGAGAAAAGGCAAGGAATTTAAGGAGAATTTGAGAAATAGGCAGTTTGGCTGTTGGGAGTGTTGGCAGCAGTTTACATGCACGGTGGTGAGGCTGACAGTCCTGACCCTGCACCTGTGTTGCCGGTAAGAATGTTGCACCGTCCTGAGCTGAAGCTGGTTGGTTCTGTATAAAAATGGTGAACAGAAGCAGTCTAGTGCGGTCAAACACAGAGTACAGGGGAAAAAGGCACAAGGTAAAACCAAGTCCGCTATGGAGAAAACAGGGCTGATCTTACTGTGTCCTACACTTTGTTAAACCCAAACTTTCTCTAACAAACTCCAGTCGGAGCAGCAGTAGTGAATGGGCAGTTTTGGATGGCAGTGTCGTCTGTGCCATTTCCCCCATAGCAGTTTTCACAGATGTGATTTTGCCTTATGCCTTTTTTGACAGCACCCTTTTTACCACACTGTTCTTCCAGTGCTGTCTTGTTGGGATACCACTGAAGTCTTGTGAACAGTTGAGGAAAAAAAAGCAGAATGTACCCCAACCAGCTTCCCAACATGAGTGAAGTTGAATCACAAATGTTCCTGAATCTCTCTGCTTCATCTGTTTATCTTCACCTGTCTTTTATCTGCCACTTCCTTCCCTTGCCAGATCTACTTCTATCCATGCACTCCATCTAAAAAGTCCCTTGATTTCCTTCACTGGCACTCTGTTTCTCTCCCCTTCTCCAATAATGGAGTCAGCTCGGTGGTGCTCTGTCCGCTCCTTACTCAAGCAGCAGAGCTGCTCTGTGGCACCCTTACTGCTCCCCCCCTCCAGCAGCAGAAAAGCTGGGTCCTATTCTGCTCTCACTCTATCCCACACTGTGCCCATATGTACTTGCCCTTATAATCCGATCTGAACCCCCCAAGCAGCAGAAGAGTTGAGGTCATATTCTGCCCATGCTCTGCCCCTTGTTGTGTCTATTTGTGCTCAACTTAGACTGAGATCCAACCCCCATGCTGTTTGACTTCTTGATGACCCACTGGTACAAAGTAAATGTCATCTTAATTCAGTCTGAAGTTTAGAAAGTGTTTATGGTCTGTGTGGTGTGGTTCGCTGCTGCTGCTGAGGCAGTGGAAAAAAGTTTGGGACAAAGGGCAGATAGAGAGGAATAGAGAGCATCCTGAAACAAACCAGAGTGAGACATTTAGAGCAGCATGTGCCATAAATGTACAGGTGGGAGGTGGATGGCTTGCCCCTCCTGGCCCCACTGTGAGAGGCAATCCGTAGGGAACAATCCCTGGGACTTTCCAGTGGCAGGGGTAGGTGAGTGACAGTCATAGGGACTGAGGACATGGCTGATAACAGCTTGCCTGCAGCCCAAGGAGAAAAGCCTTTACAGAAAGAAAAAAATTCTTTCTGTGACTTACAAATATTTAAATTGTTTGGACCCAGAATAAAGGTGTTAACCTGTCCTAAAAAGTTTTGTGCACTGTACTTATGCTAAATTGTTATGGACTGAACCCGTCTTAAAATTTTTGTGCATTGTACTTATCTTATGCTAAATCGCTTCTATTGCTGTTAGCTACCTACTCTAGCCCTGTTAAGCCTGTCATGTTTCTGGATGTCAACCTCTGATATTACCTGATTGTATGTAAACTCAGCTTTCTCACTGTTCTTCTGTGACCTAGCTTGTAACCTTCCCGGGTCTCACCTGAAAATGGGCACTTGGCTGTCTAGTGTGACTTACCCGTTTAACAAAAGCAAATAAATAAATACATTCTGCCACATTCCCCATGTCACCTTCATTCTTTGAATTAACTGTTTTTATCAGTTCCCAAAAATACATTGAAAACTGTAGAGAGTCGTTCTTTTGGGTATCAGGCGGCCACATTAAGGAATGTGTTGCCCGTTGTATAATGAATCTGCACTGCAGCATCTCTTACTGAACTGAATTCACTGCTGAAGGCTTTAAAATTGTTTATAATGATGGGTAAATTGTTTTGTACTTCAGTGTACCTGACATAGTTAGATCTGTATATGCTATATTATCTGTCCTGGTTTTGTATGCATCTTGAATTGTTTTGACATGCAGTTTTTGCTTCATTTTCTTTTAACTGCTGTACAGCAGTTTGAACATATACAACAGTATGGAGAAGCACTACATAGAAATAAAGGGATTATATAGGTTGAATGTACTGTGTTGCACCTGGGTACAAAAACAACAGATTGACATACAATTTAAAGGCACAATAGACAATGCAGTTCAAAATTATATTATAGCTAGACAGAGTACAGCATAAGGCTACAAAACCCAGGAGCAAAATTAATACTAGCCTGCCCATCAAGTGAGGGTTGATCTCCCACTGGGCGAGTGTCTGTGCCTCTGCCATGTGCAGTTTCACAGTGCTGCACTTCAATGATCAACAAGTCAGCGAAACTACATGTCCCAATGTCCCTTGTTTGAGTTGCTGGACTTGCTCTTCGGACCTGATGTTAGTTTCACAGTGTCTACATTGTGAACCTCACTGTCAGGGAATAAGATGTGAAAAAAGGATAGGTGACAGAAAAAAGTAATAATGGGAAGAGGGTCAGAAAGAAGATAGCAGCTGGCCTGTCAGCACAGCAGTAGCACTACTGCTTGTGTCAACAACAACCTGGGTCTGGGGCAGATTGGGTTTGTTGAGGTCCAGCTGGGGGAAGGAGGACTGAACATTCCAGAAACAGCTCTGCTCTTTCTGGGTGTAGTCTGCAGTGAGATCATACCCCTATTGGTGGCTAGGCGTGATCTTAGTTGGGGCTGCCAGTAGTGAGGAGTGTCATCAGATGCTGGCAGGGCGCGACAATGGCATGTGCGTGTATGCATCACTGCACAATGGAGTTCCATGGAGACAAAACAGGAGAAGCAAAAGCCTCCAGTCCTCTGGAGACTATGCTACACCCCTGCAGGTCAATGCATTTTGACATGGCATCTCACCCACTACAGATCTACCTTGTACAAGTGGTAAGCTAAGCTTCAAGGGGGCAAGATAAGGAAAAATGTCAGGAAACATTTTTTCACTCAAAGGGTGGTGAATCTGTGAAAGAGGCTGCCAGTTAAGACTGTAGAAGCAGGAAGTGTGGATCACTTAAAGAAATGGTGAGATATGTTTCTATTGGAGAAGACTGTTATAGTGTTACTGGATAGTAGGCCCCATGATCAAAAGGTCTGTGTGACCAGCACAAATTGTACTAGCACTGCCCATGTTTTCCACATATTTGTCATATTCAGCCAGTAGCGCTGTGCCTGTTATTAGTGTTAGTGCTCAAGCACAAAATGAAAGTATGCAGCACATGAAGAGAGAGAGGCATTGATGTGCATATTCAGCACAGCTATATTCAAAGGTAGCGTGAGTGCAGCACAAAATAAGGACTATAAGAAGCAGGCCTTAACCTAGTGGCAGGGGCTAGAAAGACAGGCTTGCCACTTGCATGTTCACACTCTGAAAGATAAGATGCCCTTGAGAGGGTTTATTTCTCACTGTGTCATGCCGACCTGCTTTTGCACTCATTAACTAACCTTAAGAAATACCATCAACACATTAGAGGCAGCTGGGACCTTCAGCCACTACATAAAGGCAAAAATGCTTAAGTCGGGGTGCCCCTTTCTGCATCCGGTGGCCTTGGCAGGACTCTAGTTCCAAGTCCAGTTTGGTGTATTTCAGTTTTGAACTAATAGCACAGAACTAAGTGTAAAATCAAATAATTTTGAAATGCTCGCTCAGAGCACATAAGAAATGTTGCAGTATTCAGGGGTTTGCAGAATTACTGCTTGTACATTTGTTTCTGGGATACACTGTTCCCCATGTTAAACTTTTTCTGTCATTATCATAGGCAATTTCAGCACTGCAGTGCAAGACTGATTTGATCTACCTTTGCTGATTTCTGTCAGTGGTTCTGGTGGGACTAAACTTTAATTGTACATAATTGATGAGAAAGGGAAAATAAGGGAAGATAACTGCATCTGTATAAAATAGCAACTTCTCACTATCAGCTACATTGATATCCCGTCTAAAGGGGAGATGTCCCTCTGGCTGTTAACTTGCTGTCACTGGCTGTGTCCAGTTGGGTGAGGCCTGAAACTGCAGATTTCACACAGATAAGCATGCCTAGTTATAATGTTTAAAATAAGCTATTGGAAATGAGTAGCTGGAAATGGAGCAACTTACTCACTGTGCCTTGTTTTCTTGTCATAATGGAAGAGTGAAAACAATTTGAAAATGTATAGCTTCTCCTAGGCTTTTTTATTATGATAGGTCATTCTGCTTTCAGAAATGAATAAGAAAATATGGTATTTAAAGATGTGGAGTCCTAAAGAGTAAAAGGGCAGTGCCCTTGGCTATTTCCAGTGATTTAAATAAACAATATACCCTGAAGGGTGGGGTGATGCTAGGATTTACCCATGCATGGGGTGTTGTTTGGTCATGAGGCCACGGTGGAGTGGGCAAACACCCCAGGTGAGGTAATATCACCAACACACCCTGGAGTGGATATTTCTATTATACAATGACTTCCCTCATTTTGTTAAAAAAACAATAAAGATAAATATGTTTTTTTTTTGATTGAGTAGGTCCACCAGACAAAATATTTCTCTGTTGCTAGGGAGACATAGGGCTTCATTTGTAGGTAAGCTAGGGTGTTGGCGAAGGCAGAGGTACAATATAGGCAGCAGGTAGATGTGGTAGTGGAGTAAGAACAGCTGCTGATGTAAGTGTAGCACCATCCCCGTTCAGCTAAACTAACAGTTTAACACTTTGAACAATGGTGAACTGCAGAAGTGTGTCTCAATTAAAAACCAGGGCTACAAGTTATGGAAATGAAGGTGGAAAATTCAAGCAGTGATAGTGGGCATGAGGGTATGTGCAAGCTGAGTATCATGAGTCGGCTTTTGGCTGTGATTTCTGAAACTTCTAGACATCATTTTTAATTGAGGCCACTTTCCAGGGTTCAGTATTCTTCAAAGTGTTAAACTATTACTTTAGTTGAATGGTGATGGTGTGTCACTGTAACAAAATGTTTTTCTGCAGGGAGAAAAGCCCCAACACCCCTCAACTTTATATTATGAACTCCGAGTTGGAGTTGTGTATCGAGAGGAGGTGTAATCACCTGGGAAGAACTGTTGGTTGGTGTACAGCCAGGACCATTACAACGACCTGTAGGTTTTGTTACTGTAATGGTCTTTCTGCGTAATGCATCCGCTGTGCAGGGTATACCATCTCATGGCATGCAGGTTTGAAATAATGATAGGAATCGAGCTCACACTTGTTTATTTTTTAGCAGGCAACTGATGCGGTGATAGACAGAACTCTTTCTCAATGTGAACATATCCTTTGAGAGGAGCAGCAGGCTCAGGAAGTGTAATGGAAAGTATTTTTATCCTGCTATGAATGAGTTAGGAGTTTTTGTGAGAGACCAAAAATGGCGGTGGTATGGAGTTTTGTGGTGCCTATCTCACTATTCATCCCTATCTTTGCAACTCCTGAGTTGGTCATGGTTGGAGTGATTTCAGGCAGGGTCCTGATGCAGCTGGCTGGTGGAAGACACCTTTTCTGTGAGGTTATACTAGGATTTATCATGCTTAGAAGGTGTCAGCCAGCCAGTGTGCATTGTATTATGTAAAAGACAAGGCCTCTCTGAACCAGCTTACTTCAACTCATGTCATGCATTGCTTACCTACCAATTGTATAGATCTTAACCACTCATTAGGTACATATGTCAATAGTTCTGCCCTGTTTTAGCTACCAAATGAATAGGCATTAACCCGTGCTCATTGTACTCATACTCTATAATTGCTCACCACATTTATTCTATGTATGTACTGTTTGAATGGCTATGTTTTAACCTCCATCTTTCCTTCCACTTCCCTAGGTACCTCTATTTGGTTGTCCTCATTTGCCAGTGTGGCATATGAGTTCTTGAGAAGGAATAGGATCTGGGATGTGCCTCTGCCTGACTGCTCTAACCTCCCTAGGCCACTGTCATCCAAGTGCTCTCGTTCTCGGCATCCTTTGAGGCAGCTGCACTGGACTGGGTGGTCGCTGGATAGGGGTGATGGTACTCCTGACCCAGTTTACTTCCGCTCTGAGTCTGGCTACCTCATCCCACAGTCCAGAGAGATGCATGCAGATAGGGCAGCACCTCAGTGTCCAGAAGGTCTGCCTGAATATGGCTGCCCCACAGCCACTGCATTGCACCACTCCCCACATTATACTGCAATTCCACGGCTTCTCTGCTACTGAAGCTCTCTTAGTTCTCTTTTTATTTATTTACAGTACTAAAAATCCTGTAACTGATCCTCAGATATATATATTTTTTAAGGAAAAAGAAACCAATAAATAAATAAATGAGTCAAAACACTTGTGCTGAGGGTGGTCTTCTTCCCCTTATGCCCTCTACTTCACACCTCTATACCCTGTGTTTAGCTCCTGTCAATCAGATTTATCAGGGCATATAATTAAGAGTTGGGGAAGGGGTGGGAGGGGGTCGAATTGCAGCAATTAAAGACAGCACAGAATTACACCACCACTATGTTTTAAATTTTCAACAGTCCAAAAACAATTATAAGTAAAGACAACACAGAAAGAAAGTATAGTGTCACCACAAGCCTACAATCTAAGTTTAAAAGAAAATACCAATTACCAGTTACTCTAAAGCACTGAATTGAATATGTTCCTTCCTTACCTTCTGCTTCTTCTGTATTTGTCCATGAATGGTGTAATCTTGCCCTCGATAACTACTCTTTATGTTGCTGATGAGCATTAAACAAGGACTGGGCCTAAGACCGAGCCCTGTGGGACCCCCTCATCACTTCTGCTTCCTCTCCCCATTGACCACCACCTTTGCTTCCTTCTGTCAAATCAATTTCCACCCATATACTGATGCAGTTTGCTATGCCCAGATCCTCTAGCTTTTTCCAGCAAGCATGTGTGTGGCACTGAATCAAAGATTTTGCTGAAGTCCAAATAAAGGAGGTCAACTGTCTAGTCACTATCCACTTCCTTAGATGCCCAATCAAAAGCAATCAATTTTGGCATCATCGGCCTCTAGTAATGAAACCGTGTTGTTTTCTCATCTTGTACCATGCTTATCTAAATAATTACATAGGTTTTGTTAACAATGGGGCCTCCATTTGCCTTCCTAGCACTGATGTGAGCTGACTGGTCTGTATTACTAGCTTCTTCCCAGCTACCACCTTATGCAGAGGCACCACATCAGCTCCTTTCCGGTCATTGGTGTGACTCCCATCTGGAGATAATGGTTAAACAGGTGCACTAAAGATTGTTCAAGCATGAGGTGGTTACAGACAGATAATTACAGACCACGGTTATCAACCTTGACACAGTTTGCCTGGTACTACTTGGCATAGTGATATACATGAGGTAACATTGGTCCCTAGGTGTCCAGATACTAGAGGAGATACATGGTCGGTTCACCTTTGGGAAAGGTTTGATGCAGAAAAAGGGGGTACCTTAAGAGCCGTGGCAGTGGCATGCACTTGTGGCCAGTATATGGGACTTAAGCCTGGTGCAAAAGTTCGTGAATGAGGAGGAAAGAAACATGCCAAGTGAGTCCAACAGAACGGGGTGGTGGTGGTGGTGGTGAGGGGGACTTTGGCTGCTACGCACCTACCATGAGACAGAAATATTTTGGAATGGTTTAACCATTTCCTCCAGAACAGTTCTAGAGCTGGGAACAAACTGTGCCTACCTATATGGGGAGGGAAGGGCTGGCAAGTTTTTCTCAGTGTGCCCTGCTGTGGTGGAAGGCAAGAGAAAGAGCAAAGTGTATTTACAATGATTGGTTAATTACTCAAACCAAGTACACATCCCTGTAAGACTAATGTAAGAGTATACTGAATTATTTTAACATTTACTTATATACAGCTCCTCCATTGATTCACCCATTTCACCTACCTTTTTAAGCTAGCCAAATTAAAGCTGTCCCTGAATATTGATGGAGTGTGACTACACAAGGCTGGTCAGGGAGAGACATCTCTCAGAGTTATGCCAGGGGAGCCATGGAGGAGGGGTGTGGATATAAATCTGCTATTATACAATGTTCAACTTGTTTTTATAGTGATATAAAACATTTACAATGTAGGTATGCTGGAGGATTTATCACAGTCATGTAATGTGTTTTGACCAATGAGGTTACAAGATTTTCATACCCCTTTGTATAGTTTCAGTTTTCAGTGTAGCTATTTTCTGTAGGAGCAAAGATAGGGCAATCATGACAAAGTGGTTTGGTGGTGCTTTCTGATACAGTGATTGTATTGATGTTTGTATGGTCACGTCATGTAGTGTTGTCACATGACCAACGAGCACTAGCAAGAACATTTTTAGTAGCTATTATCACATTTCACTTACAGTGTACGATGTCACACATCTTGAACAAAACCACTCTAACATGTGGTGTGATTTAAGCAAAATACCATGAGAGAAATTGGTGATGCCAGGATTTTTCCACGCCCTGGGGTGTTGCTTAGTCATGAGCCACAACCAAGTAGCTAAAAACACCCAGTGCATGGGTAAATCCTGGCATCACCAACATTTTCAGGTGGCATATTGCGATTATACAGTGGACATTGGTATATTTAAGCCACCTGACTTCCTCAGCGCACAGAAGAATGGCGTTGGTGATTTAAATCCTTGCCCCCCTAGTAAGTTTCCAACTCTGGATGGGTACATGTTGAGGCAAAAGCAAAACAAAAATATCAAGTTTTGGGCGGGTGCAAAAAAACCACAGTAGTGCCAGACCAGAACCCAGAACCTCAACAGTGCAAGCAGAGGCTAACCCCCAACACCACGATGACAATCGTCAGACGACATACAGTGACCCAAATCCCACTACACACGCTGCACTTCAATATCATCATTCTAAAAACTGTCAACTGATTCCATTGTGGCTCAAGCTGCGGCAACAGTTCTAAATGACAAACATCCTCTGCTAGAGATGAGTGAAAATAATGTCATGTAAAGAGCTTCTAATAAGCCCTCTGGGTACCCTATCATCCTATTAGAAAGTAGGGCAGCTGGTAGATCATAAGCTAACACAGATAGGATTATCATTCCTAGTAACCCCAAGGGGACTGGGCCATTATAGTTTTTGTGGGTGTTAAAAGCTTCCTATGCTAGATGAAAGCACAGTGCAACAAAATCCCAAACTACCCTTTTCCCACCTTGTGTCCCATGGTTTCATGCCTTATAACAGCTGGTGGCTCCTGATGGAGCGGAAAACATTAGAGTCCCACCCTCCTTCTGCTTTTCAGATTAGTGTGGCAGTGTTGCTGAGTCATCTTTATTGATGTTTCACTTGCAATTTCAGTGAATGGGCCTTAGGCACACTCATCAGCTATCAGGCAAAGCGTCAAAACAGTTCTTCAAGCTAGAAGAAAACTGGACGGATTTTATCACTGGTGCCCGATAGAAAATTTGTGTTTATGTAGCTTTATGGTTTTCTTAGCATTCATCTTGTGCAATGTTCAAAGTTTACTCTACTTATAATGTTTACTTCTTCTTGGCGAACCATAGCACAGTGAGCATTAATTTGCACTTTTGTTACAGCTTGCTGGGTTGTAGTCCTGGTTAGTTACTACCTGCGTGCGTGACAGTCTTATCACTTTGCCTGCAGTAATCATGTGCTGATCCAAATAAATAGCAGCACAAGATGGATATGCAAGAAGGAAAAAGAAAAAATCAAGCAACACACTGCTAAACTATTTTGCCAAAAACCCGCATTGAAGATGTACCAGAAACGCAACAGTATACTCAATGACCGGGATCCTCATGTTTCACAAATGAATAATCACAGTGACAGTTCTTCAGAACCACAACCATACGTGTTCCACCAGTGTATGTGATAATACAAGGAGTGATCGTACAGACGCTGCTGCTGCTGGTGGGACTGGCACTTATAATGCACTTGACATGAGACAATATGCAGGGACAACTGTGTGCAATTGGTGTATCTGAACAGCTGAAAATTGATTTACTCAGAAATGTGTGGCGACCTTCAAATGATTATTCTTTCCCGAAAAATGATCATAAATTAGCATTCAGGCTTCATGGTTAAGCAGATTTGTCTGGTTGTGTTACTCTGCAAAAGACAACGGAGCATTCTGCAAAGTTTGTGTTCTGTTTGCTAAAAGTACTGTTGGAAGGATCACATCAGACTTTAGGGACTGGTTGATAAACCTTTCACAAAGTGGAAAAGCACTGGAGGTATTTAGTCATCATGCAAAACAGCTTATCACGCGTTGCCATAAACTGGCAGAACATTTTTGAAAGTGAAGGCAGGATCACTAGTGAACATCGCCACACAAATAGATTCCCAAAAAGAAAACTGTGGAACAAAATCGCTAACAAATTGACATCAATTATTGATCACAGTTGCTTGTGTGTGGGAGACGAGGACTTGCTTTTCGACGCCACAGAGACAGTGGACCAATACAGTCCTATGATCCAGAAAGTACCTATAGAAAATGATGGAAATTTCCATACACTAATAAGGTTTAAGGCTTATAGTGGAGACCAAGTGCTGCGAGATCATCTCAAACTTCCTGTCTTAATCACGACTTACATTAGTCCACACATTCAGAATGAGATTGTCACTACATGTGGAGCTATAATCCAAGAAAGCTGGTAGAACAAAATACAGAATGCAAAATGCTTTACAGTCCTTGCAGATGAAACAACAGATATCTCTGGAATAGAGCAGCTTTCAGTCATGTGTCTGATATGTTGATTGCCAACTTAGTAAGTGAACCTTTCACAACTTATAGCGTGAAGAAGATTTCTTGGGTTTATGCCTATATATGATATGACAGGAAGAAATCTGTCTGATAATATTCTGAGTTTCTTGGCAGTGTTGGAATACGTGGTCTCAACCTTAGTGATATAACGAGTCAAGGTTATGATGGCGCCAGTAATATATCGGGCAGAGTACAAGCTGTTACAAGCATTAATTCAAGCAGTAATACCCAACAGCTCTTTACTTGCACCACTAGTCACTCACTAAATTTAGCTCTAAGCAAAAGTTGCACAGTGCCAGCTATCCGCAATTGTTTAGGGACTGTCAGTGATGTTTGCACCTTTTAGAGCTTCTGCACAGCCATATCACCATCTTAAGGAACAAGTAGGCATGCTCCTTCCTCAATCAAAAAAGACAGACTTTTACCTCTGTGTGACACTCGGTGGGTTGAGCGACATGACAGTTTAATAACCTTTAGTGAGCTAGTTCTCCAGTCGCAGCAGCATTGGAACACTTCATAGAACATAGAAACAATGACTGTTCTTCCAAAGCTACTCAGTTCGTACTACAATCTGCCACAGCGAATTCCTTGTTGCACTGCTCTGCTGTGCAAGTCGCTGATGTCTCACTCCCTCTGTCCAGGTACTTGCAGCAAGAGAATTGTGATATAAGTTCTGCCTATCCCATGTATCAGCGTCAAAGATGCCATATGAACACTGCGATCAGACTGTGACAGTTCCTTTCATAAAGTCTTTGAGGGCACTCAAAGAACAGCCCATGGCTTGGGCGAAGGATTCTGATTCAAGACTAAGTGGCAGCAGCAACACAGAGCCAAACTACCAGAAGACAAGCAGAGCAATATTTTTCAGGAGAGCTGTGTACATTCCTTTTCTTGACTTTTTTTATCTGAACTAGACAATCAGCCTACCTCCCATACAAAGTGCTTTCTGGTTTCAATAGCATCTTGCCAGTATACCTAGCTGAAGGCTTAGCAAGTCATTTACAGTCTAGAGCATCAGATCTTGTAAAATTTTATGAGTCTGATCTTGATTCTGAACAAGTTGTATTAAGCGGAAATGAAGCTGTGGGGCCATAAATGGAAAAATACTGCAGAAAAACCTAAATCTGCAATAATTACTTTCTCAGTGTGATGCACAGTTTTACCCAAATGTGCACAAGCTTCTGCAATTTTAGTTCACGCTACCTGTTTCTACAGCATGCTCAAACCATCTTTCTCCTCTCTCAGGCAGTTAAAGTGTTAATTCGCATACCAGCTGTGAAAACACACTTGTGTCTTGCACTTCTAAGCATTCACCGCGATATTCCATTGCAAAGTGAGGAGGTGATTGACAGATTAGCGACCACACATAGCTAAGCGTTTGAACCTACTACATTTAGAGTGTTTGTCCAGCAACACGAGTGCTTGCATTCCCACATTTCAAGAAATATTCTAATAAAATGTTTCCAGTAACAACTGTTATAGGACCACATATGGACCACTATCTCATGATGACTAGTTGTGGGACTTTCCTTAACTGATCTGAAACAGTTTCCTGGAATACTGCTCTGTCAGCAGTTCTCAATGAATGTCTGAGCACTGCTCCATCTGGGACTCTGGCACCAATTCCCAAACTTATCTGGGATCACTAGCTGACAGATATGTGTATAACTAAAGCTTGCCATGAAAAAGGGAGCTTGATAATTGATGAAAAGCCTAAAACAGGCTTCTAAATATTACCTGCTGGCTGGTGTAAATGGCTCAAGGAATTATGCAGTCTGGTCACATGCAGGCAGAAGTGTGCAAAACTCCTTTCTATTGGTACACCATGACATAGAAACATAAAAGTTGAGCGTCAGAAGTTGTTACCAGCTAGCTCATCTGGTGGCCATTTGTTGTTATAACCCTATTTGGACTCTCGATTTGTCCTTCATCGTCAGGGCTCCCTTGTGTCTCTCCAATACAGTCTTGGTTCCCAAGCCACTGTGACTCCCATAACCTCCTGAGGTTGGCTGTTTCAAGCATCCACCAGTGTTTCTGTGAAGAAAAACTTCCTAGTGTTGATGAGAACCTATCTCCTTGCACAGCCTAAGATCATGGTCCCTGATCCAGGAGTTCTTCATGAACTGAAAACATTCCTGTGCCTGTTAATGCCTGTTATGTAATCAAATGTTTCATTCATGTTCCATCCTCTCTTCTCTAGGGAGTACATATTCTCTACAGAGGCAAAAAGATCCACCTCTGAGGTGCCCCACCTTCTCAAAAACTGTACTGAGTATCTGGGGTTCAGACACCACTCATGGTGGTCCTGATTTATCCTGCTGAGGAATATGTCAATACATATTCCTTCCCTGAAAGGTGTATGGCTGATAAGGATACTTTCATAGAGTATGTCAGTAACCACAGCTTCATTGCTTCTGCACAAAGTTGGGCTGATCTGGTTCCTCCCTGTTTTGTTCATGATGTACATAGTTCCTGTCCTAGGCAGCCAGTATTCAATTCCACTAGCGCTAGGAATTGCTGTGCATGCTGTCAGAATTGACCCACTACCCCAGCCAGTCATTTCAGGTATGGAAAAGACCGTTACCCCAGTATTCTCAAACACTCTACCATTACGGCCCAGGCTGGGGCCAGGTGACTATATGTGAAAGCCCTTATGAAGTTGGTCAAATGGAAGTGCTATTAACTGGCAGTGGCATGAGGCAAGCCTGAATCTCAAATACTTTTGTGACATGGTCTGATAGGGATGTGAAAGTAAGTATCCTTTAAGTCTAGGGAGGCTAGCTAGTCTCCTATTTGCAATGTGGGACTGATTATTGAAAGAGTAACCATTTTGAACTTTGGTTTCAAATGTGTCTACAATTCTTAGATGAAGAGTATGTCACCAATCTGTTTTCATCCTTGTGAGGAAGTATCTGAAGTAAAAGCCTTTACCCATTTGACTTGGGTGCACTGGCTCCATTGCTTTGATTGCCAGAAGATTTTTACCTCTCTTTCCAGAAAGATTCTGTCTGCAGATCTACCTGGTGCCAAGCTTCTTGTTCTCAGCTTGGGGGAACGATCTTAAGTGAAGTGTTGACCATGACTCATATCTTCAGAGGCCCACTTGTCTCCTTTATCTGCTTGATTTGGAGCCTGTACACAATGTCATATTCTGAAATATTTTCCCTTGTCCATGCCTACTGTTCCAGCCATGGTGACTCAAAGCCCTCAAGGTTGTACTCTTTTACTGGCTTCCTCATATCGAAAGAAAAACTTTTTCAGAAAAGTTGTTGCTACTTCCATATGTAATGGTATCCTGTGTCTAGCATCAATCACACAGCCATGAGTTGAATTCACATATTGCAATCTCTCTGACTCACTTGGTGCTTTTTTTTTTCACTACACTGGCAGCACTTCTGAGAAGGAAGGCTGCTTTGGATGGAAAGGAAGACTATGTGGGCCAAGCAGTCCTTATCTATCATCAAATTCTATGTTTCTACATGTGCAGCATGTGTATTCCTACAGAGGATTTCTTTTAATTTGTGCTGCTTTGTGAAACTGATTGCACATAAGATACCATTCTAAAACATTTGCTTCAATAAACATCTTTTAACAGTTGATACTAAGATGTTGAAGTATCCATAGCACAACCTTACACAGTTAGCAGCATCTCCAGTGATGTGGTGCTAATGCTTTTTAATTGTTACAGGCCGACCCAATGACAGACAGAGAAATTAAATCAGCAGTCAGTGAGGAAACTGGGCATCACGGACTGTGATCCAGGTATTCATTTCAACTGTGGCTACAATCACAGGTGGTCTCTAGTTTCAATCACAATTTCCTCTAAATGTATTTCAGCCTCAGAATTTCACTTGAGCGGTGATCATGGTGAAATGATGTTGGAATAGTGATTCTACACTAACTGGTGTAAATGGCAATAAAATAAATATGTCAGACAAACTATTTCCCAGACCAGTAAATTTATCAGTCTCTGGCCAGTTGTGTTGGAAACTTGTCTTGGCTAGCCATTAAGAAAAGCAGGACCCAGAACAGTCATCTCAGGAACAAACTTACTGCAGCTCAGAACTGGGTGAAATTGAATACATAGTAAGGGACGTGTACTGTCATCATCAAATGCATCTCTTCACCATGTCATTGCAGAACTCCTACTCATGAAACTAAATACAACAAAAGAGTGATTTGAGCATTAAAAAATCTTGGGACTGTGGATTGCAACAGTTGGTTTGGAAGACAAAGGCACTATTGAAACCTACTGAGGCAATTGGTGATAGCATGTCAGCGTATAGTGCTTTTGAAAGCAATGTATTCTCTTATTGAATAAACACCACCTAACACAATTTTTGTAACATGAGTTAAGTTTCTCAAAGACATCAGATGTCCAACCATTCTTCAAAAGATTGCATATTAGAAACAGACTGGGCTGCCTTATGACACCTTCATGAATGCTACTACACTATCCTCCCAGAGGATGGTGTACCTGTGATGTCTCGGAAAATCCTCCCCATCCAAGTGGCAAGAGTGCACCACACTAACGTCAGTGTTCTCACTGAGGCCAATGTCACCAGCATTGAGCAATGATCATCTGACATCGATTTCGGCTGGACTGGACACTGTGTATGGATGCCCAACTCTAACTTCCCCAAACACATTTTATGCTCCCAGCTCTGTCACGGCCAGAGATCCCATGGTGGTCAAAGGAAATGCTACAAAGACACACTGAATGTTATGTCTTGAAAACAGATACAGACATAACTAAGCTGGCCACCAACCAATCTCAATGGTGCCAGAACCTCCATCAATGCGGGGCCTGCTTCAAGAGAAATGCCTTGCCTTGAAGCTGAAAACAGAACGTAGAATGAAAAGGAAAGAAACCCAGCCAGCTGAGCAGCCTCCCACATGGAAACATCTGCAATTTCTGCAGACAAATCTGTGGCTTTATGATTGAAGTACTGAGCCACCTCAGGACCCATCAGTGAACCATGGTAGAGATCATCCTGGAATCTAGGGATCGCCGTAATCCTCCCAGATGCATGACACCATTGCAGATTGTCAAATACCATGGAGAAGCTAGATGCTGCTATGAATGAAGAGCCAGTGAAAAGCTAGCTTTATACCAGATGAGTCCACACAAGACATCAGCAATTGCATGAATAATCCTCAGTCTGGCCCCTAACAGAACATGAAGAAAAATGAAACAAGAAGACACTAAATTGTCAGGTACAATGTTTATTTAACACTCACATCAACGTGTTTAAAATTTTGGTTTTTACACAGTAACTACTTCAAATGTCTCTCTCACAGGCTTAAGGGCCTGTGTTGGTGGTGTGGTTTTATCATAGCACTGTTGGTCAGTCATGCACTACCATAGTTACTTGCAGCCTTGCTGGCAAAACTGCAATTATACCGCATGTGGAGTGAGGTTGATGGCACTGTTGGACAAAGTCAGTTGTCCACAGCCATTGGAGGTCCTATCACTGTAATGTCAACAAGAGTTTTCCCACACCTGATTTTTGTAATAAAACATTTCCAATGAAATTAGCGGTGTGGAACATGTAACTAAACTGCACTTTTACTTAAAAAAACACTAAAACTCACCACAGAACACGTAAACACTATAGAGGCTTCTGGGGCTTACCAGCCCCCAGACATCAAGCAGCAGCCTTTATTTGAATTATGACAATGGCATATAAAAATCCTGTAACCTCATTGGTCCAAAACACATACACGACTGTGATAAATCCTCCAGTATACCCACTGTAAAAGTTTTATATCACTATAAAAACAAACAGAACAAGTTGCACATTGTATAATAGCATTATATCATGACAGAGAGTAGGTATATGGGTGAATTTACCACTTCTGGTATGGTTAGAGTCACTTAGCTGCACCTCTTGACCAAACCACACCAGGTGTGTAAATCCACCAATATACCCACTCTCTGTCATGGTATATTGCTTAAATATTTTCAAACATCACAGTATATTACATAAAACTGCATAAGCCTAACAGCTCACTCTCAGAACTGAAAGTATATATAACTGCTCATTTTGACATACAAATATATAAAAGGGCACATGCTTGCACACTGGCAACATTGGAAATAGGGCACCATGGCAGAAAACATGGGGAGTTTAGATGGTGACCTGGTGCTCACGTATACTATTCCACCATAATCTGTGTACATGGTCGAACAATGCCTTGTTACCAGGCAGCATTACTAACACAGCAGGTAGAACCATGGTGGTTGATCGCACTGTTAGAGAACCAGTTGTCCACAACCACTGGAGGTTCTGTAGACTTAGGACAGTCACACTGCGTCTACCACAACCCTGATTCTATGTGAAAAAAAGTTTCTCATGAAATTAGGGTGGAGAACATGTAACAAATGTGTGTGTTTTCTTCAGAAAACCTCCAAATTCACTAAATATCATGTACATACCCCAGAGCTTCTATGAGGGCCTGGAAACCCCAGACCCCAGCTTTATCTCTCCTTTTAAAAAATGTAATATTTAAACACCCCAAATAAAATTCTGGCTTCCACACCTGCGTGTCCCCCCCCGTCCCCCACTGTTCAAATTGGGCTGGTGGGCATGGTGTGCAGGACTAATGGTTTTATTTGAAATTGGCATATTTGCCTTGCCAAACTGGCACCCCCTTGAAAATCATTGGTGGTTCACTAACTGACTCAACTTGCTGCTCTGTGATTGGCTGAGAGAAACTTGGGGGAGGGCTTATATTGGGCTCGAATCATGCGATACGCCTGCAGCGTGCATGCATCGGGGCGAGTCTGTGTGCGAGGACTGAGGAAGGGAGTGATGATTTCCATGATCATGGCAGCACCGTGCAGCAGGAAGAGAGTTAGTGGCACAGCACCAGACCAGCCTAGAAGAATAGAGAAGACTAGGAAGAGAGGTAGTGGTCCGGCAGCAGGGGCATCCAGCCAGAAAGAGAGAAGATCCAGAGACAAGAGAGAGAGAACAGCCTACCAGTGGTGCGGCAGGAGTTGGCAGTCAGCCAGGACTGCATAGGAAGGGAAGGGGGGAGGAGACAGGGTCCAGGGACTCAGGAGTCGAGTGGAACTAGGCCAGCAGTGGGCAGCAGCAGTAGGCAACCTGAACCCATTCCCCAGCAACAGCAAGTATGATTTAAAAAAAAATAATAAATAAACACAAGCAACACTGAGGGCAGACTATGATCAAATTTAATCAATTAAAATTGTTGTAAGCACTGGTGCTTGGGTGGGGGGGGAGGTTACAACAAAATTTAAAGAACAGATGAGACAGTCAGACTTATATGCACAAACTAAATAGCATAGCCTTAGTCAAGTCACCCTTTCCATAAAACACAGATTACCAGCAAAGGGCCATCAGCATGGTGGGGTCTGGCTTCTGCTACATGGGAAGCAAGAATGGGTACACTTGACAGCAGCATTTTAATTTCTGCAGACTATTGACTCCCCAAACCTCCAAGTGTCACACGTATATGCTCCAGGCCTTGCTACACAGACCATAACATGGAGGAACACTTGGAGAACAAGCCTAGTGTAATAGGACATCTGAAGCTTAGCCTGTGCTCTGCCCTCACATCTCCTGATCATCTAATTCAGGAAACATTCAAGTATGGGCAGCCAGTGGTCTGTTAGGGGTGAAATGATTTTGCATTTTTTTCTGTACAGC
The DNA here is from genome assembly GCA_016271365.2 of Neoceratodus forsteri. Lineage (NCBI taxonomy): Eukaryota > Metazoa > Chordata > Ceratodontiformes > Ceratodontidae > Neoceratodus > Neoceratodus forsteri. Next base: position 358,875,324 of record JADMNL010000026.1, read on the forward strand.
ATGGAAATTGTATGATGTATCTCTTTATCTTGCCAGACCATATAGTTTACTGTTTGCCTCTATATCTGTGTAGATGTGGTGGCCGTAACATGCTGGAGCTTGAGAATGTGGGATACATCCTTGTTTCTCAGATCATGTCATCTTTCAAGAGTGTAGGATCTGATAAGTGATTTAATGAGCTGAGAGACCTTACCCAGAAACTGCTATGAAATAAATGTTTTGTATTTTGAAATTCTGGTTGCCCCATATATGTTGGAATAGGTGAGAGGTTTTGATTTTAGAAGGTTATGAGGTTATGTTACAGCTTACATATGCACACACTGAGTTCCTAATTGGGGTGTGCTTAGGTGTCCTAGGGTGTTTACAGTAGGGTACAGGCCTACATCCACTCCTTATAGATGACAACCACTAAGGCTTGTCTCTGCCTCTGCTGTGACATTTGAATCCCCCTCCCATCAGCTGTTGCACCACTTGAGACAATGACGCCACTACCCCTTCCTTGTGACTGCCCAATCAGGGTTCCAGGTGCTCGATTTGAATCAGATGCAAGCATTGTGAATATTCAATTAGAAAATGACTGGCAGGATGAAGAAGACTTCTGACTAGTAGAATATTCCCTGGGAACCACTTTAGTTACCCTCCTCTGGATTGCCTCCATACTGTCTGTTATTTTGGAGATGAGGTCTCCAGGCAAGTGTTATACTGGAGGTGCCTCTCCCTATGCATCCCAGTATCCCAAAACACTCCTTACTGCCTTCTCACATTTTTTTGGCTACCTTAACGTCATCTGGTGTGACTACTACAGGTCTCTTTCCATTTTTGTTGTTGTTGGTACCCCCCCCATTGTGTACTCGTCACCTGGGTTTTTGTTTCCTAGGTGCATAACATTGCACTTCTTTGCAGTGAATCTAGTTTAGAGTTCTTGAAAATGTAATTTTTACGTTAAACTTCTTGGCATCGCATAAGGAATGTTTTGGGAGTAGCACCTGGAAGGTGCCTCTGACCAAATGCACTGCCCTGAGCAGGCTTGGTGGTCCTGCACCAATGGGTGAGGAGCTCAGTATCGACAGCAGTGTTCCTCTGCTTCAAGGAAAGCACTGCTGCCATACTAAGCGTAACCCCCTCGTGTCACGTGGGCTGCCTCCCCGTGCATGCCAGCTGCCCACCAAAGCTTTGGTGCCATGCTGGAGGCCCACCCCAGTGTGGCAAACATTATTGCTGGCCGGGTGCCAAATCCCCGTCGGCTCCTCTGCCCCCTGAGTTTGCCGACAGAGGTGCCCAATCCTACCACTGCCTCGGCCCCCAGCCATCTTCTGCCATGCTGGGAGCCCACCCCAGCATGGCAAACATCCACGTCGTCTTTTTTTTTTAACCTGTAAAACAAGCGGTCCCTGCGGCGTGTCTCCCAGCCCCTCCCACAACCTGCACCCACCCACTGCTTTTAGCCTCCCCACACTCCCCACCCCTTGCCCACCTCCGGACTCTGGCACGGCGATCTTGGTGGACGGGAACACGTCTGCCTCTTCAAAGCCGACTGCAGACGAGGGAAATGCCCGGTAAGCTGTATAATGGGCTAGATGGGGATTTCAACTTATTACATATCTCAGTCATTTTTGGATTTTTACCAAATTTTCCAACTTGGAGTTTTGGGACCCTTCTCATGAATCGATGTCACTGTCATAGTGTTATTCAGGCCGAAGGTGGTTCACAGGCACTGCGCGAAATCACCGCACGGCTGAATAATGCCATGACAGTGACATCATGAGAAGGTCCCAAAACCCATGTTAAAATTCAGCAAAAATTCCAAAATGACTGTTTACAGCAGGCGTATAAGTAGTTCCTACGCAGGCTCATAAGTTAAGTGAATTTTCAATATTTTCACTCCAGATTTTCAACATTTGCCATTTTATCACACCTCCTTATGAGTTGTACAGCTGTCATTTTCCACATCTCACCCAGCGTGTTTCCGCCATGTAGCGCACAATGGGCAGAATGTCAGTGTGTGCGCAAAATCAATGTATGGAACACATTAAGAAAAATCACAGTGACACTGATCATGAGCAGAGGTCTTAAAATGGCTGTGCTGAAAATTTGGTGAAACAATTCTAAAATGACTGTTTTATGACTCTCGTTGTAGCAGTTCCTACGCATGCTTGTAAGTTTGTGAATTTTCAATATTTTCACTCCAGATTTTCAACATTGCCATTTACCACACCTCGTTATGAGCACTGCGGCTGTCATTTTTCACATCTTGCCCAAAGCGTGTTTCCACCCATGTGGCGCACAATGGCACGGTCAGTGTCTGAACTCAGTATGGGACACATTAAGAAAATCACAGTGTCACTGTTCATGAGCAGAGATCTTAAAATGGCTATGTTTGAAATTTGAAAAAATTCTACAAATAACTGTTTTATGAGCGTGCGTTGTGCAGTTCCTACACACGCTCGTAAGTTTGCCAATTTCCAATGTTTTCTCTCCAGATTTTCAACATTGCCATTTTACCACACCTCCTTATGAGCAGTATGGCTGTCATTTTTCACATCCTGCCAAAAACGTATTTCCGTCCATGTAGTGCACAATGGAGCAGTCGGTGTGCGAAATCAGTGTATGGGACACAGTAATAAAATCACAGTGGCACTGTTCATTAGCAGAGGTTTCAAAATGGCAATGTTGAAAATTTGATGAAAAAAATCCTAAAAATGACTGTTTTACAAGCGTACATTGCACAGTTCCCACGTGACGCTCATAGGTTTGCAAATTTCAATATTTCCACTTCAGATTTTCAACATTGGCATTTTACCACACTTCCTTATGAGCAGTACAGCTGTCATTTTCACATCCTTCCCAAAATGTGTTTCCACCTATGTAATGCACAATGGGGGTAACAAAAAGGTCATGCTGACAATTTATTGTGCAAATACCAGGAATCGCACAGGACATTAGAGTAAAGCACCATACATGCCAAACACCACTGCAAATACCTGCAAGTGAACGTTCAGCATTGACAAATGCTTGTTTAGCTCTAGAGAGCTCATCATTCCTGGCTGCCTGAAATTATGGTCATAGTCCAGCAATCTCTGCAAAAGGAGCCAACAATAAGAATGTGAACTCCTCTTCCTTGTACAAAAAACTGCTGGGCTCTAGAGCTCATCACCCTTGCGTGGCTGCCTCAACCTTTGCTCATCCAGACTTCAGTCTGCAGCAAAAGCTAAGGGACATCAAGACTGAGCTCCTCCATTTTGCTAGGCTCCTGTCAATCTGTGTTCAAGACTCTGTGATGCTGCCTGAATTTTGCTCAGTGAGTCTCATAGTCCAACTGCAGCTGAGCAAATGTCTGCTGTATTTTTATTTCTGGCCTAATGTTGTGTGTAGATAATTGTTTTTCTACATTTGCTTTATGGGCCAAAACAGGTGTGTGGATTAGGATGCTGAAGTAATCTTTTGTCCTGTATTATGTGTAGATATGTTTCTGTAACTAAGTGAAAGTACTACAGATCCTTGGTTCCTACAGTTATTTTATGTACAGCCGTGTGCTCTAGCTACAGGGACTCTGTCACTATTTAAGCAAGATTGGCAGCAACGGTTTAAGCACAGCAGCTTGTGAACCAGGGATAAAGTTAGCATCTAGAGCCAAACTCTGTGTAACATTGGACAAGTCACAGTAAAATCCCAGTGCTGGACCATGTACACCCACATACATGTTCAGGGTTCGTTTCAGACATTTATATTGATGGAATAATTGAGTCATTGGGCAGAAAAAGAAAGGGTCAAATGACAAAAACTAATGGGCAGGGCTTGCATTAGGATGAGTAAATGGTGGTCAGCACAGTGACTCTAGAGATCCTCGGGTAATGAATATATTATTAGTATACAGTTGTGAGCCACACAGATAGTAATTGTCCTGACAGCCAGAAATGATAGAAAGATGACAGATGACTTCTTGAGCTTTACAATTAATCACAAAGTGAACTGCATTAACCAGGGCTTCTCTGGGCCTAGCCTCCCCCAGACCCCTAATATCTGGCTGGCTCCAGGGTGAAATCATGCTTCAGTTCTGGACAAGAGGTTGGCAAAATGCTGACATTAGCCTATCCTATGTCAAGACAGCAGGTGACAGCTGCAGCCAATGTATGTATCAGGTACACTCATGTACCCCACTACACATGGGGGTTCCCAAAAGTCTTCCTTGGGTGTGCCTAAATGCCCACTGCCAGGCTGGTATCCTGTGTCTTAGCGCTTTAAAAGTGTTTGTGTGAACAGTGCCTTAATGCCTCTGTGCTCTGTCTCTTTAAGAGCTGCCAATAACGTGGTGCTTATTTAATCTGGGAGGGGCTGAGTGTTTCACCGCCCAAGCTGCCAGATAATCGTTCTGTTTTGCCATCGTTACTTGCGCAGAGGGAGCTCCGTTAGAAACTGTACTTATTTGCTGATTATCTATTAGAATAGTAATGATACTGTAGTTTGTCTAACCTGCCTTCTTTGTAGCATGGACAGTTCTGTTTATCAGCACCATCTTGCTCCTGGACTGCCAGAATGGGCCAATCTGTACCTTTGGGACTCTAAAATGGAGTATGGTCCCAGGTCCTGTGGGAGCAAATTCCTGTAGGAATTATAGTTTTTACATTTGGCACAAAATAGACCTGCCCTTGCTTTGACAGACAGATGGATCACCTAACAGAACCTTTTGGACCGAAGGGAATTCCCAAGCTGCCTGCTGCAGTGAGTCAGTCTGGGTTAGAGTTTGCAGAGTAAACAGCTGAAGTGATTTGAGCAGCAGCTCCTGCATAGTTTGTGCAGGAGACAGGTAGAAAAGCTGAGTCTAGCCTGTCTGTCTGCATTCCCTTGAGAGGAAATCCTTTGAAAGGCTGAATAATCAGGACTATATCATAACTGAGTGAGAGAAAAGCCACTGAAGTGTGACCAGGCTTAAACCTGAAGAAGACCAAAGATTTGCTGTATGCGATCAGCCTGTCAGGACATCCATTCACAACAGAACTCCTGGTTTTGCTCAGACTCTGATATTACTGCCGGACTGCTATCTGCTTTGTGGTATGGTGATTGCTTTACTATAAATGTGTTGTGTGCTGTCAGTGGGTTGTGATTTGGTTCCCCACTGTTTAATTGTGCCACGCTGGCTGGAAGCTGCATCCAGCCTTCCTGGACTGATTTCCGAACTGTTTTACCAGGCCTGGGCCTTGCCACACTGGCCCTGCCAGCTACCTCAGGTGCATAGAACACCATAGATGAGACTTGCCTGGGATCAGCTGCCTGCTCAACATCTTGAACAGGAACGACACCTCGGTGATTCATGTGGGCGTGCTTCTGGCATACCAGTTGTCAACCTGCAGTCTCCATTTCGTTCCTCCTGTGTCTTGCACTGGGTAGTGTGAGTAACAATCAGGGTAGCTCCCTGCAACAACACTTATATCTCAAGTGTTGTCATCTGATTGCATTGTTGTTTTTCCTTTCACGAACTAAGCCTTCAGGCTCTGGATTACAAATTGTGTGTGGTTGTGCATTCCTTTTGTTTTCATCACAGGGCCCCAACCAGCTGTGATGCCTGTCTACCCTGGGCAACATTCCAGGCTAGCTCACTTTACTTCCAACTGGGTACCCAGAGCGTGTGACTGTGTAGGGACTAACAGTGCATGCATAATTGCCTGACTAGATCAGTTTTCGAATCAATCAACCTGATTATGCCCCTCCCTTGTTCAATTCCCCTGAATAAATCAGATCCAACTCTTTTTGCATTTAATCTGATTGTGGTTCCAGTTTGTAACAAAAGCACTGTACTGTTATTTTCTGTGCCTAACCTTGTTTTACAAGGGATCCCCAGGGTCAAACTGGTGGAACCAGCCCTGGTAGTAAGTGCAAACAGTGTGGGGAATTGTATGCTGAATAGGGGCTACTGTGAAAGTGCTTGCTGCATATTGTCTAGGCCACTAGAGGGAAAGAGGCGGGTTAGTGTCCTGGAGGGCTGTACCCAGGTTAGCCTTGTTACTAACAACCATGTCCTCTGGGTGGAGGCACCCGTTTCAGTACCCAGGCCCCTTGACCTGCAACTAGCCAAGCTGGCAGGAGTGGCAGCCCTTTGGATAGTGCCACCTAGGGGTATCAATCAATATCAGCATTTTGCTAAACTCTCATACAGAATAGTGTGCACTCACCCTTCAGCCAGACACATCATCATTTTAGAGAAAGGGGGGTGGAGTTGAGATAAGATAAAATTATTTTGCATCAAAATAAGCCAGGAAATGCACCACAGAACATCTAGAACCCCTGGGCTTCTTGGGGCCTGGCACCCAGACCCTGGCATTTTTAAAGAGCAACAGTCTATAAAAAAAAAGGAACACCACTTGGAAAAAATCCTGGTTAGGACCTACCAGCACCCAGATCCCCATTATCTACTTGGCTGCAGGGTGTATAAATACTTATGTTCTGTACCTGAGGAAGAAAAATGCTAACATTCATTGCCTGGCCTATGCCAAGCCAGCAGGTGACAGCTGCAGATAATAAATATATCTGTAACCCCCTTGTTACCCGGGGTTACTAGAATCCCAGTAAGACCTAGTGGTAGGCAGGGAAGGCAGCTTGTGAAACTCCAGTTAAATGGGTTTCACACTGTCTCACTCTGTTCTCAGTCTCAGCTGAGACTGAGGGATGACATCACCAATAGAACTATCGCAGCTTCATGAGCCACATTGGAATCTGCAGCAAGGGAGTTGGTATAGAATGTTGGGAGGTTTGAACAGTCAGTGATCAGTTGGTATTGGGAGCTTGCTGAGAAAGCAGCTCAGCAGCTCAGTTAGGCTCTAGGAACCTCAGCCCTGATAGAGGGCTACTTTTAAGTAAAAAGGGTATGTGTCTCCACCTTAAAGAGAGACGCAGAAGATAATTGAAGTGGTGGAGACTGCTGTTTTCAGTTCTCAGTGCCCCTTCCCCCCAGGGATGGGAGCAGGAAAGGGTTCCCTGCAGATTCCTGGGACAACCCCCCAGTTCTGCTTGTAGAGGAAAAGCTGCCTTCGTGTTCCAGAGTTTATTTGGGAGAACAAGAAGACTCGTGAGTCACCTGTGGGGCACCTGCAACGTGAGGGTGGATGTCTGCTCTTGCTAAAAGGACCTATGTTTTTCACCCTGGGACTTGTGTGACAATGTGGGAATTGAACTACTAAAATAGTGGAAGCCTAGAGTAATGGGCTAAGCAAATTAAAAGTAGCTTCAAGTCCAAAGCTAGTTGGGATGCAAATGATATGTAGAGGAGATGTGACAGAAGTCTACCAGAATCTATATTTGAAAATTCAGTAAAATTTGTTCAGTTTCAGAGAAATGGCTGGGCATGGGCTGTGGGAGCTGGAGGTGGGTGGCCCCCATCTTTAGTGACCAGGTCCACCTCTACGGATTTCTTCTGTGGATTTCTACTTTGCCTCAGGCACCTGGCCAGTGATGAGGGAAGTACCCAGATGTGGGATTGTAAGGAAAATTCTCTCTAGGAGTCTAAGACTCTAGTGTGGTTTAGGGAGCCACAACAGGATAATTGGTTCATTCCTCAAATGGACTGCAGATCAAGTGGCCAGCGGGGAGCCATGCCAGTGGGGAAAACTCAAGAAGTGTACAAGTCGGCTGTGTACCCAAAGCTGCGCAAGTCAGTCAGGCTGTGTGCCTGGTGGGTTTAGAGCCTGAGGGCTGGAAAGAGTGATAAAGTGTTCTGTGTCTCTAATCTGTATTACCAGGAAATATAGCCCAATGGGGGTCCGTCTATGCTTTGTTTGTTCAGCTTGGAAGTGAATAAAAGCCACACTGAAGAATCCCATTCCTGGTTCTGGTAATTACAGTTATTGCTTCCTGTGTTCGGATTTACTTGGGTGCCCCTGTGCAGAGTAGCCAAACCTAGGCCCCCCCTGTGCAGAGTAACCTCATCCTCCCCAAACCCAGTCACCACCAGGTACTGCTGTCAGCTTCAACAGCATGCCACCTGTCATTTTGCTAGAAAGGCAGGGGTGAGGGGTTACATATCACTTGCACTACAACATCAGCATTTTGCTAACTTCATGCACAGAACACAAGTATGTATTCATTTTTAGCCTGCAGACAGATAATTCGTACATTTAGAGCAAGTGGGTAGAGGAGAGCTAAGATAGGAGTTATTTAGCTTCAAAATAAGCCAGAAAATGCACTACAGAACACCTAGAACCCCTGGGTTTCTGGGGGCCGCCTGCCTTTTTTGAAGAAGTCACAGACTCTAAAAAAGATCCCCCTTTGTAAAAATCCTAGCAACGGCCCTGGGATATATTAAGAAGAGCTCTGATATTTATGCCCATCTTCGACTAGAGCATAGATCACTTTCCAAGACCTGCCACTGTAGTCTATACGTATTTCAGATTGGTCCCCAGTCACATCTTTCCACCATGATAACTGGCTAGCCCTGGAAGCTAAATATTAAAGTTTCAGATCTGGGAGTTGAAGACATGCTGGTGGTTTACAGGGAGTCATTTTGCTATATGATCTCATGGCAGTCATGCCATTCCAAAAACAAATGCTGAGTGTGGATTACCACCAGACAGAATACTGCAAGGGGAGTTCATGTCCATGTCAAATTTTTGCTGCTCATTGTAAATCTAGTTCATGCATTTGTCACCCAGCACTAGCTACAGACAGTGATTTATTCAAACCTTACTGTTTATAATTCAGCCCTGTCTGCTAAAAGTCCACTCCACCTTTGATGCACACAAGTCAGAACAGAATAATTAGACAGGAATGAGAGAGTTTGGAAAACTTTTATTTCCAGTTCAAAAGCAGACGAGGTCTACAAAGCTGCAGCTCTCTTGAATCTGGTTGTTTTGGTTACATCATTCACAAGTTACAAAATCAAGCAGGCATTACTACAAGTGTGGTATTATTCTATGTAGGTATATGTAGGAATATTTCATCTCTACTGTTTCTTTTCACTGCAGTTTGTATGTAAGGCCAGGAGCTTATCACATAGACCCCGATATTATGATGCAAGGTGTTCTGCTCCCATAGATCCCTGGTGATCGTGAGGTTGATCTCTGATCCCCAGCCCAAGGGTGCCGGGCATTGGCCCCTAGAACCCCAGTGTTTCACCTCTGACCCTTTGCCTAGAGGGTGGGGCTTGACCCCTGACCCTGGGCCCTCACCAAAATGTTACAATCCGGCTCCTATGACAGGCTGTGATCCAGGGGCCTGGACCTGTCTGTTGGGGTGTTTGGGGAAGGAAGCTGGTGGGGGGATTTAGGCAGGGAATTGAGACCCCAAGCTGTGAGAGTAACTCAGGATGGATTCAGGCTGCAGGGGTACAAATAGTACAAAGAAAAAAAGAGAGAGACGCAATACCATCAGACTGTTGGTGAAAATCCCCCCCCAAAAAAGTAAACAGTATCCCTTTAAGCAACAGAATGAATTAGTATAGGAGATGGAATATAAACAGAAACATATAATTTGTCTGCAGAAAAGTACAGGTAGGTCCATCTAATCTGCCCTATTTTCCTGCCTATTACTGTACCCCGGACCTTATTTGGTGACAGGTGTCCCTCCCTTCTTCCTTTTCTCTGCCTATTATGCTGATGTGCCTATCCCCGCATGATTAAAGGTCCCACTGTCTTCGCTTCTGGCAGGCTGTTCCAGGTGCTCACCACCCTTTCTGTGAAGAAGTGTTTCCTCACATCCCTCTTGAACTCCCTTTAAAGCTTCATAGCATGAACCTTTGTTCTGGTGCTGCTCCTGTGAAAGAGGCTCCCCTCCTGTACTTTGTTCACCCCCCTTAGGTACTTCTAGGTCTCAGTTATGTCCCCTCTCACTCTCCTGTCTTCCAGGAAGCACATGTTGACTTCCTGCACCCCTCCTTGTGTGGTTTCTTGTGAAACCCCATACTATTTTGTAGCCCTCTTCTGAACTGTTTCCACATTGTCAATGTCCTGTGGAGGTGTGACCTCCAGAACTGGAGTATTCTGGGTAGGGTCTCATTAGTGAGTGATTCAGTGGCAACACCACTTCACTTCTTCTGCTAGAAATTCCTTCCCTATGCAACCCAGCATCCTGCCTGCCTTGTCTACTACTTTGTTGCACTGCCTGCCACCTTGAGAGCATTAGACATGATTTCCCCAAAATCTACCTCTTGCTTGGTAACTGTAACCACCTCCCCCAACATGATATACACAACCCCCACATTTACCAGCCCAAGGTGCATGACTTTGCACTTTTTGGCATTAAAACCCTGCTGCCACACCCTAGACAACTTTTCAAGTTTCCCAGATCCCTTTGCATTGTCTGTAGCCTCCCCTCGGTGTGCACCTTCTTGCAGATTTTGGTGTCATCTGAAAAGAGGTATAGCTTCCTTCCAGTTCCTCTTTTAGATTCCTAATGAGAATCTAACATTAGCCTGTTACTGGTTAGAAACATGAGATGTGGGATTTAATTCAAGGTTACCTTGACACTGACAGTAATATTTGTGAGTTAGGGCCGATATCTCAAGACACATGGAAACATTCATTGTGTCAGGTGGAAAAGACCCAGAGATCCACCCAGGCTGCCCATTTCCTGCCTAGCTCCATGCTCTGTCTAATGTCTGGCTGGATTTGGTGATCCAATAGTCCTAGTTGTTGATTGCACCTGCTCTCAGGTATCCATCTCCTTCTACCATTATATTTGTCATCATTCATATTTAAATGCTGTCATGGTCTTGGCTTCAACCACCACTCTTGGCAGTCTAGTTCATTTACCCAACACCCACTCGGTGAAGAAACCTTGTCACCCCCTGCTGAATCCCCAATATCACCCTTGTCCTTTTGTCACTTTTACAATAGTACCAGCACTAACACAATGTTTCTAGTCTCCACTCTTGTTTGCATGTAGAGCTGGAGAGGACCACCAGAAAGAATTGCTGAGAAGAGAAAAAAACACCAAAAGAAACACCTGTCTTCTCAGCAAACCAGTCTATATGCAAAACACAATGTTAATACTAAATGCGCGCTGAAGATAAAGTTATAAATCTACGTTTCGACCTTAAGACTTCTTCAAGAAATATCTTAATGAGAAAAAAACAAAGTAAGTGTAGAGGGGAGGTAAAAATAAGGAATATATATATGTGTGTGAGGAAAGAAACAAGCATTTGTCAATGCCGAATGTTGTCTGCTGGCATTGGCATTGAATGAGTACCAGAGTTAGAAATGCATAATAGGAATGGCAGTGAAGTATTGAAGTGATGCCTGTCCCCACCTGTAGAGACCAGCAGTCATTGGGGTGTGCCTTTGGGTCCTGAGCTATGACGCTCATGCCAATGTACCTCACCCTACCATGTAGACACTGACAAGTGTTGTGTTGTGCGTTGGGGTCTTTGGGCATTATTCTTACCCCATTCCATAAGGAAATACACTGAGGTGGGTGCAGTATAGGAGAATGGAATGAACTTTGTGACCGAACAGTGCAAGGCACACCACGATGCCTGTCACTGGCTGCAGGGTGTGGGTGGGGTGGAATGGCATGAGCATTACAGCCGATGGTCCCAAGTCACACCCCTGACACCTGTAAGTCTTTACAGGGTGGGGTGCTACAGTTGGGAACCCTAACAACATAGGCGTGTGTTGGTATTTTCACTCTACATTTACAACATGGGCTTTCTGTGAGCCCACCTCATGAAAAGTGGCACAATCAGTTTGTTAACTGAAAGATGGTTTTGCACAGTGGCTATGCCATTTGGCGACACAGAGATGAAAACACATTTTGGGCAGAATGTGGAAAATGACAACTGTATTGTTTATGAGGAGGTGTAAAAAAATGGCAATGTTGAAAATCTGGAGTGAAAATATGAAAAATTGGTGAAGTCATGAGCATGCATAGAAACTGCGCAATACACGTCCGTAACCCAATTATTTTGGGGAGTTTGTAAGGCACATTTTCAAATAGTCATTTTGGACCTCCCTCATGAACAGTGGCACTGTGATTTTGTTAATCTGTCCCAAAAGTTGATTTCCCACAGCGACCACGCTTATTGTGCGCCACAGGCAGAAACACATTTTGGGCAGGATGAAAAAATGACAGCTGTGCTGTTCATAAGAAGGTGTGAAAAAATGCCAATGTTGAAAATCTGGCATGGAACTGTGCAAATTTGCGAAGCTACAAGGGTGCGTGTAAACTGTGCAATGCACGCTTGTAGAACAGTCATTTTATGGACGTTCAGTACCAAATTTTCAACATAGGCATTTTAGAACCTCTGCTCATGAACAGCGTCACCGTCATTTTCTCAAACTGTCCCAAAAATGGATTTCGCACAGCAACCGCACTATTCTGTGCCAGATGTGCGAAAATAAATTTTGGCCAGGATATGTACTGTAAAATGACAGTTGTACTGTTCATAAGGAGGTGCAGAAAAATGCCAATTTTGAAAATCTGGAGGAAATATTACAAATTCATGAACTTATGAGCCGTGCTTGTAAACAGCCTTTTTTAAATTTTCACCAATTTAAGATAGGCTTTTGAGAGCCTCAATTGATGAACACTGGCACTGTCGCTTCGCTAATTGGTCCTGAAAGATGATTCCAAGCAGGGACCACAAAATCACCTTTTGGGGCAGATTAATGCCATGACAGTGCCAGAATTCATAAGGAGGGGTCCCAAAAACCCCATGTTGAACATTTGGTGCCAAAATTCCAAAAAATGCCTGAGATATGCATCAAAGTTGAAAAAAAACCTATTTATTCCATTATACAGCTTACCGGCATTTCCTCAATTCACGGACAGCTTAGAAGAGTGCAGACGTGTTCCCGGTCCACCGAAGATCATCGCGCTGGACTCCGGAGATAGGTATGGGGTGAGGGGGGGATGCAGGGAGGCAGGGTGCACAGTGGGTGGGCGTAGGTTGCGGGAGGGGGGCAGGGAGATGGCGAGGGACCATTTTCTTTTTTCACAGGGGTTTAAAAAGAAAAAAAACTTGTGGGATTTTTTTTATTTTTCAGGGTGATCTGGCATGCTGGGGTGGGCTCCCTGCATGCCACCTAAGAGTTTTGAGGAGGGGGATGCTATAACCGAAGGGGGATTGGGCACCACGTCAGCACACAATGAAAGGGAGGATAAGAGCCAAGGGGTATTGGGCACCCCCTGACCATATAACAAATGGGGGGCTGTATTATGTCAATGGGGAGTGTGCTCCCCTGTCAGCACATACATTGGGGCAGGGCATGCCGACGGGGGATTGGGCTCCCCCGAAATCAGCATTATGGCTGGCAGTATGCTGCCATGTTATTGTTTTTTTTCTCACCAGAGAAAGCACGTCAGGAGGTCCGCTGCATATGACAAACTTTGCTCGCATTGCAGCGGATCTTTCCTTAGATGTGCTTGCACCATTATGTATGCATGGTATGGTGCTGGCATGCAGGTTGATTGGGAATGAGGGGCGTGACGTCCAGATGTGTGCCCTGCATTTGCCCAACAGTGACCGCGACCTCCAAATCTGCTATTACCCCATTATGTTGGTTGCGATGCACGAGCCAACATAAAAAGAGGACGGTCCGGGAGAAGATGTGATAAATGGCAGATTAAAGAGAGAGAATCTGGGAAACAAAGGTGATGATGGGCAAGACAAGGCATACCGGAGTGAATGAGCGAGAAAAGTGTCCAGGTGGAGACTAACAGAACTACAGTAAGAAGGCTCAAAGGTGACACATGTGGGAGGCAGAGATGGAACTTATGGTAACTTAGCTTAGCCCCAGGAGGATAGCAGGACCAGCAAACAAAAGAGGGTGAAGAATGGGTTAACAATGAGAGGCGGAATAGTCAGAGTGAGGGAGAAGTACAGGTACAGATAAGAGTGAATGCAGGTACAGATATGAATGGGTACAGGTTGAGATATGAGTGGGTGCGGGTACAGATGTGAGTGGGTACAGGTGCAGACATGAGTGGGTGCAGGTACAGATACAAGTGGGTGCAGGTACAGATGTGAGTGGATACAGGTACAGACATGAGTGAGTACAGGTACAGATGTGAGTGCGTGCAGGTACAGCTGTGAGTGGGTGCAGGTACAGACAAGAGTGGATACAGGTACAGATGTGAGTGGATACAGGTACAGACATGAGTGAGTACAGGTACAGATATGAGTGGGTGCAGGTACAGATGTGAGTGGGTGCAGGTACAGATGTGAGTGGATACAGGTACAGACATGAGTGGGTGCAGGTACAGATGTGAGTGGGTACAGGTACAGATGTGAGTGGGTACAGGTACAGATGTGAGTGGGTGCAGGTACAGATGTGAGTGGGTACAAGTAAAGATGTGAGTGGGTGCAGGTACAGACATGAGTGGGTGCAGGTACAGATGTGAGTGAGTGCAGGTACACATGTGAGTGGGTACAGGTACAAATGTGAGTGGGTGCAGGTACAGATGTGAGTGGGTACAGGTACAGACATGAGTGGGTACAGGTACAGATGTGAGTGGGTGCAGGTACAGACATGAGTGGGTGCAGGATTACAGGAATATGAGTGAGTGCAGGTACAGATGTTAGTGGGTGTAGGTACAAATGTGATGGGTGCAGGTACAGATGTGGTGGGTACAGGTACAGATGTGAGTGGGTACAGGTACAGATGTGAGGGTGCAGGTACAGATGTGAGGAGTGCAGGTACAGATGTTAGTGGGTGTAGGTACAGATGTGAGTGGGTACAGGTACAGATGTGAGTGGGTGCAGGTACAGATGTGAGTGGGTACAGGTACAGACGTGAGTGGGTGCAGGTACAGATGTGAGTGAGTGCAGGTACAGATGTGAGTGAGTGCAGGTACAGATGTTAGTGGGTGTAGGTACAAATGTGAGTGGGTGCAGGTACAGGCGTGAGTGGGTACAGGTACAGATGTGGAGTGGTACAGGTACAGACGTGAGTGGGTGCAGGTACAGATGTGAGTGAGTGCAGGTACAGATGTGAGTAGGTGCAGGTACAGATGTGAGTGGGTGCTTACACAATAATGTTTTCAGGGTGGAGGAGGAGTAGCATAGAGAGGTGGGCAGGTTATACCAGAGGCAGGGATACCCATAGCAGAAGGCACTCTGCCACACTGGGGTCTTAGGGTGGGAACAAAAAAGAGTCAGAGGGCCTGATTCACAAAGGTCAGGGCAAGCTGCGCTGATCGCCAGTGCACCAGGGAATCTGTGGCCAATTCACTATTGGGTAGGGTTCCAGTGGCAAAGTCCTGCAGTTTGCGGCACCCTTGGCACTGCACCAAACTGACAGCACATGGGGAAGGTGTGCCTCAAGTCGCAGGGCAGCCATGTGGCAATAGCGCCAATGACAGCACATGGGGAAGGTGTGCCGCAAGCCCAGGGCAGCCATGTGGGCAATAGCGCCAATGACAGCACATGGGAAGGTGTGCCGTAAGTCGCAGGGCAGCCATGTGGCAATAGCGCCAATGACAGCACATGGGGAAGGTGTGCGGCAAGTCGCAGGGCAGCCATGTGGCAATAGCGCCAATGACAGCACATGGGGAAGGTGTGCCGCAAGTCGAGGGCAGCCATGTGTGGCCAGCACCAAATGACAGCACATGGGGAAGGTGTGCCGCAAGTCGAGGGCAGCCATGTGGCAATAGCACCAATGACAGCACATGGGGAAGGTGTGCTGCGAGTCGCAGGGCAGCCATGTGGCAATAGCGCCAATGACAGCCGCCCCGGGTGACAAGTGCCCCTCCCATCCCTGATCCCTACTGAGCAAACAACCAACCAAGGTCCTTGGTGGTCAGCAGATACCCCAGCCTACATCCCCGTATATATATATATATATTAAAAACGCACACGTACCTACAGACATAACATCTGATGGCAGATACCCCAGCCTACATCCCCGTTAATATATATATATTTTAAAAACGCACACGTACCTAGAGACATAACATTTGATGGCAGATACCCCAGCCTACATCCCCATTAATGTGTGTGTGTGTGTATATATATATATTAAAACGCACACATACCTAGAAACATAACATTTGATGGCAGATACCCCAGCCTACATCCCCATTAATGTGTGTGTATATATATATATATATATATATATATTAAAAACGCAGTACCTCTAGAGACATAACATGTGATGGCAGATACCCAGCTTCATATCCTCAAGTATCGGTGTGTGTATATATATATATATATTAAAAACGACAATATACCTAGAAACATAACATTTGATGGCAGATACCCCAGCCTACATCCCCATTATTGTGTGTGTGTATATATATATATATTTTAAAAACGCACACGTACCTAGAGACATGACATCTGATGGCAGATACCCCAGCCTACATCCCCATTAATGTGTGTGTGTATATATATATATATATTAAAAACGCACACATACCTAGAAACATAACATTTGATGGCAGATACCCCAGCCTACATCCCCGTTAATGTATATATATATATAAAAACGCACACATACCTAGAAACATAACATTTGATGGCAGATACCCCAGCCTACATCCCCGTTAATGTATATATATATTAAAAACGCACACATACCTAGAGACATAACATCTGATGGCAGATACCCCAGCCTACATCCCCGTTATGTGTGTGTGTGTATATATATATAATCTATATATTAAAAACGCACACATACCTAGAAACATAACATTTGATGGCAGATACCCCAGCCTACATCCCCATATATGTGTGTGTGTGTATATATATACATTAAAAACGCACACATACCTAGAAACATAACATTTGATAGCAGATACCCCAGCTCTACATCCCCATTAATATATATATATATTAAAACGCACATACCTAGAAACATAACATTTGATGGCAGATACCCTAGCCTACATCCTCTTAATGTGTGTGTATATATATATATATATATATATAAAAGCACACATACCTAGAAACATAACATTTGATAGCAGATACCCCAGCCTACATCCCCATTAATGTGTGTGTGTATATATATATATATATATATATATATATATATAAAACGCACACATACCTAGAAACATAACATTTGATGGCAGATACTCCAGCCTACATCCCCATTAATATAATAATAATAATAATAATAAAATATATTTAATTCGCCTTTCAATTTTTCAGCGCTGTACAAAAATTCATAAAACCAAGCTTCAAAATACAATAAAACAAAACAACAATTTCAACGAATAAAATCAGTTACGTATATAGATGGAAAGGCTTTATTCCATAAAAAGGACTTTAAAGCCCTTTTAAAAATATCCACTGTTGTACTCTCTCGGAGTGGATGGGGTAGAGAATTCCAGAGGGATGGAGCCAAGAAACCAAAAGCACGAGCTCCGGAAGACTTCACGTTAACCCTCGGAATCTCCAGCAACCCCTCGTCAGCAGAGTGAAGCTGTCTCACAAGGGTGTAAGGCAACAAAAGCTCTTTCAAGTAGTCAGGACCGTACCCATGTAGGGCTTTGTAGGTCAAAAGACCCACTTTAAAGGTGATCCGCCACTGCATAGGCAGCCAGTGCAGAGAGCGCAACACTGGGGTAACATGGGATCTTCTTGAAACCCCGGTCAACAGACATGCTGCTGCATTCTGCACTAGCTGCAAGCAGTGGATATCAACCCCAGCAAGCCCTAGGTACAGGGAGTTACAGTAATCCAAGCGAGATGTCACAAAGGCGTGGACCAAAACTGGCAAATCACCAGGAGGAACCAGTGCCTAATCCTGGAGATGTTTCTAAGATGGAAAAATGCAGTCCTGACAACAGCAGACACCTGGTAACAAAGGGTCAACTCTGTGTCAAGCTCTACACCAGGTTACGCACCCATCCAGAATTGGGGATCTGGTCCCCCCCCAGAATTATTCCGGAGGGGGACCCCACCCCCAAATCCCCAACCCTGCGGCCGGGGTCCACAACCATAACCTCAGTCTTTCCCGGCTTCAACTTTAAACCGCTGGTATTCATCCAGTCTTGGATGTCTACAAGGCACTTATTCAGCACCGAGACAGCACTAACCTGGTCAGGTGCAAAAGACAGGTAGAGCTGGGTATCATCAGCATAGCAGTGAAACCTCAGCTCATACTGTCTTACAATGTCTCCGAGGGGTAGCATATATACCGCGAATAACATGGGGGGAAAGCACCGAACCCTGTGGTACCCCGTAGGGCAGAGAGAAAGCCCCGGAAGAATATAATCCCAAGACCACTCTGCATTCTCCCCGAGGTAAGATGAAAACCATCTGAGGACCATACCTGAAAGTCCACAGATGGACCCCAGGCATTTGAGCAAAACCCCATGATCCACAGTATCAAAGGCTGATGACAGATCAAGGAGAACCAGAATAGAACGATGTCTCTGATCTCTCGCCATCAGGAGATCATTGAGCACCCGAACCAGAGCAGTCTCGGTGCTATACCTTTTACGAAAACCAGACTGGAGAGGTTCGTATAGACTATGGATGGTCAAATGGTTGTCTAATTGAGCTGCCGCAACTTTTTCAATAACTTTCCCTACAAAAGGGAGGTTAGAGATTGGTCGGTAGTTAGCTAGGTCATCCGGGTCCAAGGAAGTTTTCTTCAGAAGGGGAGTCACCACCCCTTCCTTCAGAGAGCTAGGGAAAACTCCCGTCTCCAAGGAGCACCAGATAATCCAAGCAAGGACCCGGCCGATAAACCGCTACAACCCAAAATCAGGAAGTAGGACCGGATCCAACCTACAGCATCGCTAGCGATTTCACAGACAATCCCCATAGTGTCAACGAACCGCAGATCAAAAGTACTCCAGGAAATTCGGGTTCCGCGACAAAGCACTGATCAACTGCAACAGCCTTAGAGTGGGGTCGGGGACACTGCCTTTGGATGTCTTCCACCTTATTTATGAAGAACCGAGTGATCTCCTCACAGTCAATCTGTGTAAAAACTCGACGGATCTGCTGACAGACTGCGTTGCACAGTCTGTCGACAGGTTTGAAGAACTGAGCCGGTCGATTCCGAGCAACCGAAATTTCCCTGGACAGGAATTCTGCCTTCTTACGGGAAATTTCAGTTTGATAGAGCTTATAATGCTCTAACAAAATAAGATGGTCGGCATCCGAGGCAGGCATCCTCCAACGACGCCTCCAACCCACGCCCAACCTCCGCAGCACTTTCAATGCGCCATCAAACCAAGGAGCCGACAGGACGGGCGCTGGAAGGGGTGAACACGGGCAGGTGCAATCTGGATTGAGGGCAGCCGAGATGGTCTCATTATAGGCCACCACTAGCCGCCGAGCAGAGCACACCCAAACAACGAGAAGTCGAGACCGCATCAGGTCTCTCAGGGACAACATCCCGCAATGGGCGGTACTTGACCAACTCCATAGGGGCTGACCTACCCAGGGGACCTCAAATTGAACCCAACTGAGTAATGATCAGACCAACCGACTGGCTCCACCACCAAATCAGACGCCTCGATCCCCAGGAGAAAAACAAGATCAAGAGAGTGACCACCTTTATGGGTAGCCGTGGAAACAACCTGTGTGAAGCCCAGCGATGCCACCACCTGGAGGAAATGTTGACCAAAAAGTGAAGATTCGTCGTCGACCCACGCATTGAAATCACCCAGCACCATCAATCTGGGCAATTCCAAGGCCATGTCGGCGACAAAATCTGCTATTTCCTGCAGGTTTAAGGAAAAGCTTCTCATCCCCGGTGGATGGTAAATGAGAGCAATCCTGCACCCCACACCAGCTACCACAGTACACTCAAATGATCTTGCCTCCTCAACTGGAACACCAGTTAGGCCCAATCCAATCTTGAAACAGATCGCCATCCCCAACCCCCGTGATCTAATCTCGGGCGATGTATAACCAAGAAGCCAGTAGGAACAGCAGCTTCTAGAACCGGGGCCGCATTCCCATCCAACCAGGTCTCAGTAATGCAAGCCAGATCTGTCCCTGCAACAAAGTCTGCAATAAGACCCGTCTTATTACAGACAGATCTGGCATTGCACAACAACACCCGGGTCAGACGAGGTTGACGAGTTGTCCCAACCACTTGCCCTCCTGTACTGGAGGTGCCCTTGGGTATGGGAACCATAACGGGACAACCACGCTCCAGAAGCCATTTCGCCCCAGGGCGTCTTCTAGGCCTAACCACTCCTATATATCTGTTAAAAAAGCACACATACCTGGGGCAAGCGACCCCCTCAGCTCTGATATGCCCATGCATTGTTATGCACATTGAATCATTCACTGGTGGTGTAGCTGTCCTGCCCTGCCCAATATGCTCATATCTTGTTCTGAACAGTGAATCTTTCCCTGGTGGTCAAGCAGCCCCCCCCCAACACAATATGCCCGTATATTGTTACATGCAGTAAATCATTCCCCCACCACCACAAGCAGTGCCCACCACCCCACTCCCCCATCCTGAACCCCAAGCTGGTGACTGGCACAGCCCTCCTCTTACTACCATGAGCAGGCGCTAAAGACTTTTTTGTGGGGAAGAGCCTACGCTGAATTCCATTGATTTTATCTGTATTTATTTTGCTTTGTTTTCAGTTGATTGTGCAGCACCTCTATGTTTGAAAGGCACTATATCAAACAAAATGTATTATATTATATAATTTATTATTATTACCATGGCCGCAAGCACCTTAACTGTCATGGCGCATATACTGTATATCAGTATTATACGGCATTATAAATAGAATAATGATAGAGACTGAGTATTATGAGGTTACATCGAGGTTCTGGGACATGTGAACCTCGAGAGCGAAGCTCGAGAGGTTCCAACATGTCCCCAGAACCTCGAGATGCTTTTTAGCCTCGTAATACTCAGTCCACTATAATTTATTTTTTGTAATATATGGATCTGAGGCATTTTAAATGTTTTTAAATTTGCCTGCTACAGTAGTCATGCCTGTATCGCAGCACTTTCTTTTCCCATGGTTGCCAGCCGTTGCTGTTGACGCCACAGCACTCGCACACATGTAAAGTACACAGCGTGTGTTCTGATTGGCTGTAGATATGCTTTTCACATAATTTTCAAGGGAAAATGGCGGCTTGTTTATGCGAGCGGGCTTGAGAGGTGTCTGATGGTACAGCATGCGGGAGTTTGACTGGATTGGAGAGAGGAGAGGAATTATTCCTGTGTGGTTTAAGGTAATACTCTGAGGAAAGTTTTTGATGTTTTGACTAGCAGCGTAGTCGTCCTCTATTCTATGCGCAGACGGTTACAGTAAAGCCAGCTTTGAGTCTGCATGGAGATGCTTATATGCTTGTTGAGTTTTGTACTATCGCTCAGACTGCAACGATAGTATTATCAGCTCTGAACGATAGTATTATCACCAAGAAATGACAGTATTATCACTTGAGCAAGGGTGGTATTATCAGAACTGAAGTACTGTATTATAGGAAATGTTTGTATGGGATAAGATAGAATTATTATGGATTATCCATATATTACAAAGTATTATACGGTATGTGCTCCATGACAGTTCAGTCCACAACTGGCCATGGTGGTGAGAGGAGGACTGAGCCAGTCACTGACTTGGGGTTCAAGATGGGGGAACTGGGTGGTGGGTACTACCTGCCAGGGTGGGGGTCCTAGACCACCAAGGAATGATTTACTGTACATATCAATATATGGGCAAATCGGGCAGGGGACCTCTAGACCACCAGGGAATGATTTACAGTACATAACGATATACAAGCATATTGTGTGTGTTGGGGGGGGGGACTGCTGGACCACCAGGGAATGATTTACTGTACATAGCAATATACGGTTATATCATGTCTTGTACTCTGTGTTGGGTGTCTTGTTTCTGGATTTCAACAAGGTATTTGATATGGTGGACCATACTCTTCTCCTGGATATCCTCAGTAACTTTGGTCATGATTCTATCTCTCTTAAATGGTTTTATAACTATCTCACTGGTTGCTTTCAGCTGGTCAAAGCAGAAGGGGGCATGTCCCCCATGAAAACCCTCCTAAGAGGTGTACCTCATGGCTCATCCTGGGCTCCCTTCTTTTTGCAATCTATATCAATAACTTAGGTGCCGGCATCCAACATGCAAGCATTCATCTCTTTACTGATGACACCGTCCTTTACTTCTCCGGTCCCACCGCAGATAAACATGTTCCGACCTCCAACTTGAGTTCAACCGCCTCCAAGAAAACCTATTGCAACTAAAAATACTTCTTAATGCCAAAAACGAAGGCTATGTTCTTCTTAATAGTCTCTAAAAAACCCTGGAATACATTAGGGGGAGTGCTAACTTCAATCACCACCCTCCTCAATGAACCTCTCGAATACGTTCACAAATTCAGATACCTGGGGATGTGGATCGACAACAAATTGACCTTTGCAGATCATATTGATGACCTATCCAAAAACTTAAACAGAGACTTGCCACATTCTTCCATGTCAAACACCTGTTAACCCTGGAAGCGAGAACTAGAATTTTACAAGCTACCTTCCTCCCCGTACTTGATTACGGGGATTTTCTTTATGGACAAGTGAATAACACAGCACTAAAAAAGTTGTATATCCTATACCATCCCACTCTAAGATTTATTACTGGAGCTCCCTATGCCACTCACCACTGTTCTTTATATGCCCTAGTCGACTGGACCTCCCTCAACCTAAGACACTATAGAAATGCAGCAACTTGGACTTACTGCGCTATCATCAAGAAGCTGCCCCCATACATCTCGGACTGCCTTCCCATTCCATTTGCTTCTCTGGTGCATATGCTCTAAGGAGCTCTGCTTATATCTCCCTCGTTATTCCTAAAGTGAAAACAGGTTCGGCAAATCTTCCTTAAGTTACTCCCTACACACTCTGTGGAACAACCTACAAAAAACTCTACAAATACCCTCTCCACTTACAGTGACCACCTTCAAAACTTTAGTCGCCAGAATCGCCAGGCAAATTTGTAACCGTGTTTCCTAACACTGATTGATTATCTCCCCTCTCCTTCTTTCTCCCTGATCCCTTCCTCACCCTCTGAGTTACCCTTCAGCACCTCCCTTGAGTGTGTTTCTCCATCCAACCTCACACTTGGGTGTGTTCCTTCCATCCAATCTTGCACTAGATGAATGCTATAATTATTTTTTGTTTTCCTGCCCTTGATGGCCGGCTTTGCAACCATGACAGACACCTGCCCCTTTCACATATCTGTCCTGCCCCACCTTGTGTCTGCTAGACTACAATCAAATTTGTACTCTAGGTTTATCATGTTGCTCTCATTTCTGTATAAACTAGCCTGTCTTTCTATTTAGCGAATGTTAATCTGTGCTGCAAGTGTGTATTCCTATGTATTATGGTGTCTATCCTACTTGTTTTATTGTCCTGCCTTGTGAACTTGTAAACCAGTACCAGGTCCATCTTGTAAATGAGTCTATTTTCAATGATGTTTCGCCTGGCTAAATAAAGATTGACTGATTGATTGATTGAATGTGGGAACCACTAGACCACCAGGGATGTGATTTAATGTTATTTGAATGGAGGGCATGGGAGGACTGCAGCACATTGATGCAATGATATACCTCCCAGAAGACACACTGCTAAGTACCCTAGATCAGCCCAGGCTGGTCTAACAGCACTTAGATATGTGCTCTGGGAGGGTTTTAGGAATCCCAGTTTAGGCGGTATAGCAGCCTGTGGCAGCTGCAACCCCCAGCACCATGCCACAGCCCATTTTATGGAGCAAGACGGGCACAGGCCCTTTGGAACAGGCAGCCTGCATTTGATGCTGGCTGCTCTTTATGAACTGCTCTCTGCACATTTTTATGTCATTACGAGAGCTTTATGAATTAGGCCCAGAGTTTTGAGCTCAAATTAACAGACTAGAATGGAATGGAATAAACTGTAACAAAGGAGTTTCTAAGGGACAGAAGAGAGAATGGAAAGGAATTGAATACATTTTAACAACAACAAAAAAGTAGGTGATACTGGACCAGTATCTAAGCCTTAGGACACAAGCATTCAGTACGACACTTGTCTGTTCCTCCAGGAATGCATTAATTTAGAAAGAGTTGTCTGTCTGTCATCACCCTATTTACATAATCTCCTGCATGGCACTTCACAACTAAAGATGACAGCTCTGTGCCAGCACTGAGTTTTGCCTTATTATCATCTCCGACATCTGTTTTTTTTATTCTTTGTCAACTGGGTAAGACCCACTAGGCACAAATCCTGTTTTCTGGGGTGACCCAGGAGCAGTGGGGAGGTTAAATAACATGCTCAGGATCAACAGTATGCAAGTGGAGGTTGGGGAATCAAACCTGTGTCTGTTTTTTTTTTAACTTTTAAATTTTATTTGAAAGAGTTTCACCAGGAAGGCCATACTGAGCTGAAATAGCTCATTTCCAGATGTGTCCTGGGGAGGGGGTACAGGAGGTGCTATAAACATAGCAGTACAGAGTGAATACAGAAAATACAGTACAGAGTGAACACAGAAAATACAATACAGAGTGAATACAGAAAATACAGTACAGAGGAACACAGAAAATACAATACAGAGTGAATACAGAAAATACAACACAGAGTGAATACAGAAGATACAGTACAGAGTGAATACAGAAAATACAGTACACTCATTAGTAGGAAATGTAAGAATGTACAGTAGCATTCAACTTAAATTTAGGACAAATGCAGTTCTTTTACAGAGTGTCAAATCACATATACAGACACAAAGCAGGTGGGAATCGTACAGAAGTTGATCAGTACTGTGGTATACCTGGGTATACTGAGGTAGAATCACATTACAATCAATCAAAATTGTAACTTGAGTGCCTCAGTGGTACCTCGAAGTACTTCAAGGTTATCAACTTTTAGATAACTACCACTTGTATGTTTCCATACAGTTAAAATCAAGCCTGTGCTTTATCATAATTAAACACTTGCTTTACAGTGAAACCAAATCACAATACACGCAAAGTGCTAAATTATACATTTCCATGACAGAAACTTAGCAGGTAAAGTGCTGTAGTCATTCAAATTAGTTGTAATTTTTAGTCACAAGGATATGAGTATGGGACATTATGGGTCAGCTAGAGGAATGAGGAGTGGGAGGGAGAAGGTCAGCCAAAGGCCTTCTCTCCTTTGGGATGCTAAGAACCCTGCAAGGGGACAGGGAATTGGCATGAGGGAAGGTTCTGATCAAATTGGCTGGGCTTTGTAGAAGGGGAGATGAGAACTAGAGGAGGAGGAGGGGGGAATTGGGTGCAGTTGCAAGAGGAAGCTATATGTTGTTGGAGGAGAAGAGATAGGAAGTGGGTGTCTGAGTGGAGTGGAATTCTAATCGAAAGGAGTTCTAGAGCCTTGGGAATTAATAGGAGATGGCAGCTTGCCCTGACATGGTATACCGGAAAGGAGGGCAAGAGTCCTATTGGCAGAGTTATGGAGGGTATGGGTGGGACAGAAATGAGGGATTGTAAGTAGGGTGGCAGAGAGCCAAGTCAGTATTCCCCAATTAAAGTAGCGCTATATGCAAGGCATCTGGCACTGAGGGAAGGGAAAGAGAGTGAAGTATAAAGGTCAAAGTGGTGAGTACGAGTGAAGCATCAGACGGAGTTGAAAAGAGTGCCCAGTCTGGATAGGGTGGACTTGGGGACATAGTTGTAGACTGCATCTCCAAAGTCAAAGACAGGGAGAATCATCTTTTGGACAATCTTTCTCCTGGCTTGCGGTGGAAGGCAGCTGTGGTATCTGTAGAGAGCACCAAGTATGGGGAATAGCTTTTTGTGGATAGTATCTACGTTGCCCACAAAGTCGAGGTTCTTGTCAAGCCATAGCCGAGGTACTTGAAAGCAGAGACATCTTCCAGTACGGACCCATCAAGGTTATGGAAGGAGGTGGCATCAAGCCTGGTGAGCTTTTGCCTGTTTGCCAAAGGCCATGGAGACCATATTTTTTTTGTATTTAGGGACAGATTATTAGAGCAAAACCAGTGCTGGACATTGTTGAAGTCCAACTGAAGACTGGTTGCCACCTCCGAGGAGGGAGTACTGGAGGCAAATAACAAGGTATTATCTTTGTACATGCGGATACTAGCAGATGAGCAGGCATCAGGAAGTCATTCAGGAATATGGAAAATAGTATGGATTTTTGGCACACAGTATACCATATGGTGATCACTGAGCACATCCGGCAGTATACCTGAGGTGGTGACTCAGTGTGGATGAGATGTCAGTACCCAGTCTATTAGGGTATGTTCACCTGATTTGTGATTTAAGCTCATAGGCTCATTAATGTGTAACCCCTAGATGGCGCTATCCCAGGGGCTACTACCCCTGCCTGATTTTCCACTAACAGGTTGAGGGGCTTGGATCCGATGGCGGGTGCCTCCACCCAGAGGTCAGGGTTTGCAATAGTTAAACTAACTTGGTCACAGCCCTCTGGGACACTGCAACCCCCCTTTCTTCCCACTAGTGGCCCACACAATATATCAGAATTACCTTCATAGTATACACTTACCCCAGGACTGGTTCAGGCACTGGGACCTCCTGTAAAATAAGATACAGTGCAACAATCACAGTACAATACTTTAACATAGACAAATACCTCAGGCAGTATAACTTTGCTGAAACAAGCAGCTCTGATTTATTTAGGGGAATATAACAAGGATAGGGGGAAATCAGGTTAATTAGCTTATCACTTTATTCATCTACCTATGGCTCTGTGCACAGGCCTATCCCTACCAGTTACTGTCCCTGGGTACCCAAGCCCTAGTGGCTAGTCCAAACCGTGGCAGCTGGTAGGGGCCCTTTCACACAGAGAAAAGAAAAATTAGTTAAACAGTCAAGAGTACAGTAATTCCATTTGGATTTAATGTGGCAATTCAACAGGGAGCAACACTGAATTAGTACTCACGACCTCCAAACAAGATAGGGTCCTTCAACGTCAGCAGGGCTACTCTTGAGCTCCACGAGACTCCTCACACATTTATATGACAAACTGCAACAGGCAAAAGTCCTTTAATGGCAGCAGGATTCACTTGAGCTACACAAGCCTCTTCACACATTTATATGGTAAACAGTAACAGGCAAAAGTCCTTTAACAGCAGCAGGATTCACTTGAGGTACACAAGCCTCTTCACACATTTATATGGTAAACAGAAAGTACTATACCAGGCAGGCTGCTTCTCTATCCCGATCGCAATTACTGCACAATACCCGGAGAACACACAGCAGATTCAGTTCCTGACAGACCAAGCGCATTCAGCAATTTCTCCAGTCTTCTACAGGGTGAGCCTGGTTTCTACTCTTCAGATATCCTTTGATTCTCTCACAGGACAGATTCAGTCCTAACAAGCAGTTACACAAGCTGCAGACCGGAACTCAGGGCCTTACACACGCTTCCTGACTAAAACTGCACAATCGAAAAGCACAGGGCTCCTTCCTCTTCACTGCCAGAGCTCAACTGAAACTCTAGCAGACAAACCGGCACTTCCTTTGAGTTCCTCCCAGTTCGTGGCTGGATTGGCTGTCACTCACAATAGACTGCCCCTGTTGGTCCAAAAGGCATCAAGTCCAAACTACATCTCCCAGAGTCACTGCCCATACAATCCTCTTGTGGCTGGCTCAAATTACGAGTCCAAGTTCTGATTCGTCCAAGGCACCATTTAGAGCTACCTTAACCCACACTGATTGGTCCAGTTCAGCAGTTCAAAACTAGAATGGGGAACTAGGCAAACACAGTTCTGACTGCAAAGAAAGCAGGTTAGACAAACTGTATTTTCATTATTACTCTAAATGATTTCTGGCAAACAATTACATCTTTCAGATAGGTTCCCTTTGCACTTCTAGTGACTGCAAAATGGAGTGAATTGGCAGCAGCTCGAGTGGTACTTAGCAAAGAAACACACAGTCCCCCCATATAAACTAATTATGTCTGCAAGCAGACAGCTCTTAAAGAGACAGTACCAGAGGCTCTAAAAACACTCACAGATAAATGGCTTAAACGCCAAACACCATTCAGGCTTGGAGCATTCAAGCAAGCTCCTGGAAGTCTTTTGGGAACCCCCATTTGCAGGGGGGTTACAAATGAATTGTTTTAGATTTAAGGATGAGATTCGATTGCAGATTTTGGTCTGGGAACTGGATAACCAATTAATGTTGAATTCCCCTAAGATGTAGAGTTCACCAGTGGCAGTGAGAGTGGTGAGAGAAGAGAGGAGGTCAGTGACAGAAGATGGGAGGAGGCAGGAAAGCTGGGACAGCAGTAGACTATGCCCAAAAAGATGGGAAGAGAGCAGGGAAAGGACAGTTTTATTGATAACAGTTTGTTGGTCGCGGGGAAGACAGTGGAGGCAGACTGAGAATTGGATAGAGGTGGAAACATACATAGCCACTCCCCCACCCCTGGACAATCCATCCTGCTGAACGATGGAGTACCTGCGGATGGAGATGGCGAAGTCAGGGATTTTTGAGCTGAGTCAAGGCTCAGTGAGGATGAGGACAGAGGGTTTTAAATTGTTCATAAGGGGGTTGGAGAAGGTAAATTATGGGGAGAAGGCTTCTTATATTTAGATGGACTATATGTAACAGATTGGAAAGGGGAGTGGGAAAGGTCCAGGGTTGAATTGAAGGTCACCTGTGGTGAGAAGCAGTAATACTATAAGCAGTTTGGTGAGGGTGGAAACCATCTCCTAGGCAGGGATGGAAGGCGAGTGGAACAAGGGGGGCAGGTTAGTGGTGCTGCTGTAGTGAGGGATGCCAAGTGAATCCCTTGTGAGAGGAGGATGGATGTGCCTGGGTGCCTGGGATAGTAGAGAAGGGAGGTGGCAGGAGGATGGAAGAGTGGGGAGGAGGGCAGAGGATAGAAGTTGGAGGGCTTGCTGGAAGGGAGGAGGGGACAGGGACGTAGGGGTAAGTAGAGAGGGAAGGTAGACCAGGATAAAGAGGAGCATGGTGCGGGGATTGTTATCGTAGTAATTGCCTTACACAATGCTTCTCAATAACATTGAGGGGAAACTCAAAATGTCTGAATCAGTTTGCAGAGAAACACTCCCAAGAAAAGTATTAGGTGGTTTAAAATGTTAGTCAACAGGCTGGGTGCAGCTTCAGGGGTGTTACAAGGGCTGATTTATGGGGGGGGGTCCCAGGGAAATTTATTGAAACTAAAAACTTAGGCTAACTGTTACCACTAGGATGGCCTAATAGTTGGGATTGTTGACTTTAGTGCAGAGGGTCGGGGTTTGAATCCAGGCATGTCAGAGAGACAGGGTGCTTGAAAATCAGATTGAGATGGGTGGAATAGGAACGCTGTGGCAGGGTTGGAGTGACTACTAACAATACAGGTACTTTATATTAGGAATGTATGGAGGGAGTGAATCAAGAAATAGTGTCTCCTAGTGGCTGTTGGATATAAATTACAGCAGAGAAATCTGGGGAGATAGTATCAGAAGCAGATGGCCACTTGACCTGTCTTACCAATAAAGGTAAGCCCCACCCATGGAGTATGGGGTGGGCCTGGGTGGAGCAGTGGCCGGGGCAACAGGCTTACACAGTGCAGAGCAATCCACAGCCTGATAGGAGATTCTGCCTATTGTTGCAGCTCCTGCAGCTGCGTTGCTCCCTGTGGTGTGGGGAGCGTGAGACAAGAGTGAGCAGCCAGGGAGACAAGAGGAATAAACAGCTCAGCTCAAAGGGTGAAAAGGTCAACCACAACACAAAGGGCACGTGGAACAAAAGCAAACGCGGTCAAGGCAGGAGACTGAGAGTGTGGGGGGAGGGGCTGCTGTGTATGCACAGAACAGCAGGGGCCGACACCTGAGCCAAAATGGAAACACAGTACTACACAGGCACCATGGGTCAGTAATGCATGAACTTACAGTACCGCCTCTAAACAGAGCAACTTGCAGTGCATAGACGAGGGCTGAATACTATCAGCACACCTATACAGACAATAATTTACCACATTTAACACAGGGCAGGACAATCCAGAGCCTAATAGGAGACTCTGTTATTGCTGGTCCTGCTGCAGTGTTGCTCCTGGTGGTGTGGGGAGGGGGAGAGAAGAGCAAGCAGCCCAGGGAGACAAGAGGAATTAACATCTCAGCTCAAAGTACTAAAAGGCCAAGCACAGCACAAAGGGCAAGTGGAACAAAGGCAAATGGGTTCAAGGCAGGAGTACTCTCTAGTCTTAAATTCTAGCACTTGTAAGACCCAGTAATATCAGGGATCATTTGTTTCCAGTGAGCATCATGGGGCTCGTTCATTTAAAGTCAGCACTAAGAGTCGTGCACCAAAGTGTGGGGCTGGTCCCAATTTGCACTTTGTGTGCCTAAACATTTTTTTTTTTTTGCTCCTCCCACATCCCTCCTGGCCGGCAACTCCTTCAGGCCTTCTGGGCCCCACAGCCACCCTCTTCCTCCAGCCATAATCCTGCTGCCACCCACTACTGCCAACTGATCCCCCAGGTGACCTGACATGACCCTTCGTCGTATGGGTTCCCTCTCTAGGGGAGAATTGCCCATAGGCACAACCAATTAGCCCTGGGATTGGTGGTGGGGTGGTCAGTCCTAACTTCATGGCATGCCGGAGACCAGTGGCCATCATCAGGTCAAACAAGGGGCATTTTCTCATTTTCTGGCATGCACACTCAACCCCTTATTGGACCTTGCAGGAGCAGTTACCTGCAGCGGGGTCATGCATGTCGAGGCTACACGTCCCCCAAGCCCGTTCCCAATCCGCTTGCAGGTGCCAAGGCTGTGCTTACCTTTCTGGGAGGGATCCAATGAACATTCTATAATCCCTCCCTGTCAGTCTCTGCTCTTGATACCTGGGCTAGGGGTGCAAACACAGGATGCCAGCATGTCGAGCTGACCCCTTCGTTCGGCGCCATGGAGTCAGACAACATTTTTTTAATTAGAAACACAAAAATTGATGGCAGGTAAGGACCACCAGTCCCATCTAGTTTGCCTGTATACCCTACTTTTATTAACTGCTGCTGACCCTACTTAGTCCTCAGCTGCTGCCTCTTTTCCCTCTAGGGTTCCTTATGTCTATTCCATGGATGCCTAAATCTCCACTATGCTTGCCCCCACCACCTCTTGGGTAGGCCATTCCAAGCCTCTGCCACCTTTCCATGAAAAAGTATTTCCTCACATTTCCTTAGTCTACCCTTCCAGTCTCATGCCATGCCCTCTTGTTGTTTTTGAGCTGCTTCTTTTCTTGATGATGCTGCCTCCTGTACCTTATTAATCCCTTTGAGGTACTTGAAGGTTTCTAGCATGTTCCCTTCTCCTCCTCTCCTCCAGGTTGTACATATTGAGTTCCTCCAATCTCTCCTTGTATGACCTGTGGTGCAAGCCCTACACCATTTTTGTTGCCCTTTCTGACTGTCTCTACCCTGTGTATGCCTTTCCAGAGATGCAGCCTCCAGAACTGGACGCGTATTGCAAATGAGGTCTCACCCATGTTCTGTACAGTGGCATTATGACTTCCTTTCTTCTGCTGGTGATACCTCTGCCTGTGTACCTCAGCATCCCACTGGCTCTCCCCACTGTTTGGCCACCTTTAGGTTGTCAGATATGATGACTCCCAGATCTCTTTCCTGTTTTATGGTCGCTAATATCTTTTCAAACAACATGAAGTCTTGCAGTATTCTGACTATATGCAGTTAGCCCAGCACTTGAACCGCTCAGGAGAGTAAAGCGTTAACTCTATGCAGACACGTAGAACGTTGAGCTCGAGTTCGGTTTTCAAACCTCTGTCTCCAGCAAAAGTGAAACCATCAGATTTTTTACTCCTCCTAACTGTGAAGTCGCTCCGGAGCTCCCTCCTGCACTTTGGTTCGGTATAGTTTAAATCAGTCGGTTTTGTCCAAACTGCTTCTTTATTTTCGGTCTTCTTACCTCTGTCTTGGTAACAGTAAGTGGTAGTAGTAGGTAGTTTGTTGTAATTCTGGTATTTCTTGTGGAAATTCTTTTGCCTTCGGTTCTTCTCCGGTTGGTCCGGCTTAGAATCGAAACCCTTATATTTGAGTTTTGATAAAAAAAAAAAAATAATAATAATTTGCTTGTGGTTTCCAGTACTCATCGGTTCCTAAAAAATCAGATTTTCTGGATTTTTTTAGCCAACCCGTGACATGGTTTGAACCGATCAGTTTTAGTTGCCTGGCGTAATAGCTGGTAAGGGTAACTGTTTTAGTTTTTGGGCATGTCTGACAAACCCAAAAAGAAAACCGGTCCCACTGGGTTTCAGCGCTGTACTGAGTGTAAGGAGGCCTTTGCTAAGGCCAACCCTCACCTCATCTGTGTTTACTGTCTGGGGTTTGACCACCTCAAAGAAGACTGCCAGATTTGTAAAAACTTTCCCAAAGCCACTCTGGAAACATGTTTGAGTAGGCTGAGGGAGAGGGAGGTCAAGAAGGGGATACTGGGATGCATAGGAAGGGGCATCACAAGTAGAAAAAGGGAAGTGGTTATCCCTCTGTACAGACAGTTGGTGAGACCCCATCTGGAGTACTGTGTGCAGTTTTGGAGACCTCATCTATGCAAGGACAAAGACAGGATGGAAGCAGTCCAGAGAAGGGCAACTGAAATGGTGCAGGGTCTTCATCAGAAACCATATGAAGAGAGACTGAAAGAGCTTAATATGTATACCCTTGATGAAAGGAGGGACGGGGGGACATGATAGAAATGTTCAAGTACCTCAATGGAATCAACAAAGTCCAGGAGGGTAGCATCTTTCAGAAAAAGATGTACAAGAACAAGGGGGCACAATTTAAAGATAGAATGGTGACGGCTCAGGGGTAATGTGAGGAAATTTGTTCTCACAGAGACAGTGGTGGATGCATGGAACCACCTTCCTGGGGAGGTTGTTGGGTCTAAAACAGTGGGGAATTCAAACATGCATGGACAGACATAAGGCAATTGTAGTGGGGGTGGCAGGAAGTAGGCTGTTGGTTAACTAGAATTTGCAGCTTATCCAGTAGGTAGGGAAATGGCAGACTGGGGCCAAGGGTCCTTATCTCGTCACAAAGTCTATATCTATGTCTAAGTCCACTGACCCGGATGGTCAGCCCAGTTTGGTCACGACTGAACCTGAGTAGGTGCCCACTGCCCTGGGCGATATCTCCTCAGGCAAAAGGAGAGCTGATTCTGTGGAATCGGTTCCTAGTAAAAGAAAACGTAAATCAGCGGGTTTGATCCAACTTCCCATGGTCCGAAAGCAGAAGAGATTGCAAAAGCGATCACTATTGTAATAGTTGTTTTGCCCGGTTCCAACTGAACCGC
Source organism: Neoceratodus forsteri (assembly GCA_016271365.2). Lineage (NCBI taxonomy): Eukaryota > Metazoa > Chordata > Ceratodontiformes > Ceratodontidae > Neoceratodus > Neoceratodus forsteri. The sequence continues at coordinate 358,908,501 of JADMNL010000026.1, forward strand.
AACAGTTCACAGAGGTTTGTTTCGGTCGGGCATAGTCACTTCTGATATTGATCCAGAAGCTTTCTATGAGGGCGATTGGGATGGAGAAGAAGAGTATGATGAAGAGGAAGATGAAGGCCTAGATGAGTCAGTAGAGCCTGCCATCTCCCCAGACAGGCCTTACAGTGCGTCTCCTCCCAGACTTTCTGAGTCCCCCTCCCATTTCTTGTTCTACAAGAAAGTGGCTGATACTCTTCAGCTCCCTGTTGAGGAGGCTGAACAGGATCAGGAGCAACCTGACTTCATGGAAATGATGAATGTCCCAGAGTCAAAGAAAGTGTCTATCCCTCTGCATAAATCCCTGGGGAAACAGACACAACAAATCTTGCAGTTTCCAACTTCTATACCTCCTGTGCATAAAAAGATGGACAGGAGAAATACGTTGTCAGATCCTGGGACAGAATTCCTTACAACTCACTGCAGCCATGTTGGGGTAGTGCAGGCTGCAGCCTGTGACAAGGCTAATATTCCCCTGGCATCCCACCCCCCAGATAAGGATTCTAGGAAAGTGGATGCCATGGCCAAGAAGCAGTACTTGGCATCCTCTTTGGGACTCAGACAGGCTAATTATATGGCATATACAGCCAGATACCAGAAATTGAGGTGGGATACGGTTCTGCAGCTGGCTAAGAGTGCCCCTCCCCAGCTAGCCAAGGAGCTGGAGAAGGTGGCTGCAGATGGTATTGAGGCATCCAAGGTCCAATTTCATGCTGCTGTTGACTCGAATGACGTACATTCCAGGGTCATGGCTACATCTGTCTCCATGAGGAGATTAGCTTGGCTCAGATGTACCAATTTGTCACAGGATACCCAGTCTAAGGCTATGGATTTTCCTGTTGCTGGAATTTCTGTTTGATGAACAGGCAGAGGCTTACATGAAGAAGATGGACAAGTCTGGACCACCTACAGGAGTGCTACAGCAAAAGAGAAGCAGGCCAAATATGCAGGGACAACTGAGTGCAACTGCTGTATCTGAACAGCTGAAAATTGATTTACTCAGAAATGTATGACGACCTTCAAATGATTATTCTTTCCGAAAAATGATCATAAATTAGCATTTCAGGCTTCATGGTTAAAGCAGATTTGTCTGGTTGTGTTACTCTGCAAAAGACAAGGAGCATTCTGCAAAGTTTGTGTTCTGTTTGCTAAAAGTGCTGTTGGAAAGGGATCACATCAGACTTTAGGGGCACTGGTTGATAAACCTTTCACAAAGTGGAAGAAAGCACTGGAGGTATTTAGTCATCATGCAAAAACAGCTTATCATCAACGTTGCCATGAACTGGCAGAAAATTTTTGAAAGTGAAAGCAGGATCACTAGTAGACATTGCCACACAAATAGATTCCCAAAAAAGAGATGGTGGAACAAAAATCGTAACAAATTGACATCAATTATTGATACGAGTGCTTGTGTGTGGAGACAGGGACTTGCTTTGAGAACCATAGAGACAGTGGACCAATACAGTCCTATGATCCAGTACTACCTATAGAAAATGATGAAATTTACGTACGCTAATAAGGTTTAAGGCTTATAGTGGAGACCAAGATGCTGCGAGATCATCTCCAAACTTCCTGTCTTAATGCGACTTACATTAGTCCACACATTCAGAATGAGATTGTCACTACATGTGGAGCTATAATCCAAGAAAGCTGGTAGACAAAATCTGGAATACAAAATACTTTACAGTCCTTGCAGGATGAAACAACAGATATCTCTGGAATAGAGCAGCTTTCAGTGTGTGTCCGATATGTTGATTGCAAGTTAGTGAAACTGAACCTTTCACAACTTATAAGCGTGAGAGAAGATTTCTTGGGTTTTATGCCTGTATATGATATGACAGGAAGAAATCTGTCTGATAATATTCTGAGGTTTCTTGGCCAGTGTTGGAGATCGTGGTCTCAACCTTAGTGATATCTGAGGTCAAAGGTTATGATGGCGCCAGTAATATCGGTAGGGCAGAGTACAAGGTGTACAAGCATTAATTCAGCAGCAATACCCAACAGCTCTTTACTTGCACTGCACTAGTCACTCACTAAATTTAGCTCTAAGCAAAAGTTGCACAGTGCCAGCTATCCGCAATTGTTTAGGGACTGTCAGTGATGTTTGCACCTTCTTTCAAGCTTCTGCACAGCGTATCGCTATCTTAAAGGAACAAGTAGGCATGCTCCTTCCCCAATCAAAAAAAGACAGACTTTTACCTCTGTGTGACACTCGGTGGGTTGAACGACATGACAGTTTAATAACCTTTAGTGAGCTGATTTCTCCAGTCGCAGCAGCATTGGAACACTTCAGTAGAACATGGAAACAATGACTGTTCTTCCAAAGCTACTCAGTTTCATGCTACAATCTGCCACAGCGAATTCCTTGTTTGCACTGCACTGCTGTGTACAAGTCTTCAGTGTCTCACCCTCTGTCCAGGTACTTGCAGCAAGAGAACTGTGATATAAGTTCTGCCCTAGCCCATGTATCCAGTGTCAAAGATGCCATACGTGAACTGCGATCAGACTGTGACAGTTCTTTCATAAAGTCTTTGAGGACACTCAAAGAACAGCCCATGGCTTGGGCGAAAGATTCTAGATTCCAAGACTAAGTGGCAGGCAGCAACACACGGGCAAACTACCCAGAAGACAACAAGAGCAATATTTTCGAGAGCTGTGTACATTCCTTTTCTTGACTTTTTTTGTCAGAACTAGACAATCGCTTTACCTCCCATTCAAAAAGTGCTTTCTGGTTTCAATAGCATCTTGCCAGTATACCTAGCTGATGGCTTAGCAAGTCATTTACAGTCTGGAGCATCAGATCTTGTAAATTTTATGAGTCTGATCTTTGATTCTGAACAAGTTGTATTATCGGAAATGAAGCTGTGGGGCCATAAATGGAAAAAATACTGCAGAAAAACCTAAATCTGCAATAATTGCACTTACTCAGTGTGATGACAGTTTTACCCAAATGTGCACAAGCTTCTGCAATTTTGGTTACACTACCTGTTTCTACAGCATGCTCAGAGCGATCTTTCTCCTCTCAGGCGGTTAAAGAGTTATCTTCGCAATACCAGCTGTGAAAACAGACTTGTTGGTCTTGCACCTCTAAGCATTCACCGCGATATTCCATTGCAAAGTGAGAGTGATTGACAGATTAGCGACCACACATAGCCGAAGTTTGAACTTACTACTTTAGAGTGTTTGTCCAGCAACACGAGTGCTGCAATCCCACATTTCAAGAAATATTCTAATAAAATGTTTCCAGTAACAACTGTTATAGGACCATATAGACCACTATCTCATGATGATTGTGGGACTACTTTCTCTAACTGATCTGAAACAGTTTCTCAGAATACTGCTCTGTCAACAGTTTCAAATGAATGTCTGAGCACTGCTCCATCTGGGACTCTGGCACCAATTCCCAAACTTATCTGGGATCACTAGCTGACAGATATGTGTATAACTACAAGCTTGCCATGAAAAAAAGGGGCTTGATAATTGATGAAAAGCCTAAAACAGGCTTCTAAATATTACCTGCTGGCTGGTAAATGGCCCAAGGAATTATGTCACAAGTCTGTCCACAGGCAAGTGTGCAAACTCCTTTCTGGTACACCATGACATAGAAACATAAAAGTTGACGTCAGAAGTAGTTAGCTAGCTCATCTCGTCTGGCCATTTGTTATAACCCTATTTGGACTCTGATTTGTCCTTCATAGTCAGGGCTCCCTTGTGTCTCTCCAATACAGTCTTGGTTCCCAGCCACTGTGACTCCCATAACCTCCTGAGGGCAGGCTGTTCCAAGCATCCACCAGTGTTTCTGTGAAGAAAAACTTCCTGGTGTTGGTAGAGAACCTATCTCCTTGCAGCCTAAGATCATGGTCCCTGATCCAGGAGTTCTTCATGAACTGAAAACATTCCTGTGCCTGTTAATGCCTGTTATGTAATCAAATGTTTCATTCATGTTCCCATCCTCTCTTCTCTAGGGAGTACATACTCTACAGAGGCAAAAGATCCACCTCTGAGGTGCCCCAACCTTCTCAAAAACTGTACTGAGTATCTGAGGATCCAGACACTCACCATGGTGGTCCTGATTTATCCTGCTGAGGAATATATCAATACATATTCCTTCCCTGAAAGGTGTATGGCTGATAAGGATACTTTCATGGAGTATGTCAGTAACCACAGCTTCATTGCTTCTGCACAAAGTTGGGCTGATCTGGTCCCTCCCTGTTTTGTTGATGATGTACACATAGTTCACTGTCCTAGGCAGCCAGTATTCAATTCACTAGCGCGGAGATTGCTGTGCACGCTGTCAGAATTGACCCACTACTAGCCATCATTCAGGTATGGAAAAGACTGTTACCCCAGTATTCTCAAACACTCTACCATTACGGCCAGGCTGGGGCCAGGTACTATTGTGAAGGCCCTTGTAGCAGAGTTAGTCCAAATGGAAGTGCTATTAACTGACAGTGGCATGAGGCAAGCCTGAATCTCAAATACTTTTGTGACATGGTCTGATAGGGATGAAAGTAAGTATCCTTTAAGTCTAGGGAGGCTAGCTAGTCTCCCATTTGCAATGTGGACTGATTATTGAAAGAGTAACCATTTTGAACTTTGGCTTCAAATGTCTACAATTCTTAGATGAAGAGTATGTCACCAATCACCATTTTTTCATCCTTGTGAGGAAGTATCTGAAGTAAAGCCTTTACCCTTGACTTGGGGGCACTGGCTCCATTGCTTTGATTGCCAGAAGATTTTTACCTCTCTTTCCAGAAAGATTCTGTCTGCAGATCTACACGGTGCCAAGGTTCTTGTTCTCAGCTTGGGGAATGATCTTAAGTGAAGTGCTAGACCATGACTCATTATCTCCAGGGCCCACTTGTCTCCTTTATCGCTTGATTTGGAGCCTGTACACAGCACTATTCTGAAATATTTTCCCTTGTCCATGCCTACTGTTAGCCATAGTGACTCAAAGCCCTCAGGTTGCTCTTTTCTGGCTTCCATCATATCGAAAGAAAAACTTTTTCAGAAAAGTTGTGCTACTTCCATATGTAATGGTATCCTGTGTCTAGCACCAATCACACGCCATGAGTTGAATTCACATATTGCAATCTCTCTGACTCACTTGGTGCTTTTTCTTTTTCACTACACTGGCAGCACTTCTGAGAAGGAAGGCTGCTTTGCTATGGAAAGGAAGACTAGGTGGGCAACAAGCAGTCCTTATCTACCATCAAATTCTATGTTTCTACATGTGCAGCATGTGTATTCCTACAGAGGATTTCTTTTAATTTGTGCTGCTTGGTGAAACTGCTGATTGCACATAAGATACCATTCTAAAACATTTGCTTCAATAAACATCTTTCAACAATTGATACTAAGATGTTGAAGTATCCATAGAAACCTTACACAGTTAGCAGCATCTCCAGTGATGTGGTGCTAATGCTTTTTCACTTGTTACAGGCCGACCAATGACAGACAGAGAAATTAAATCAGCAGTCAGTGAGGGAAAGTGGGCATCACGGACTGTGATCCAGGTGTTCATTTCAACTGTTGACTACAATCAAGGTGGTCTCCAGTTTCAATCACAATTTCACTAAATGTATTTCAGCCTCAAATTTCCTTGAGCGGTGATCATGGTGAAATGATGTTGGAATAGTGATTCTACATAACTGGTGTAAATGGCAATAAAAAAATATGTCAGACAAACTGTTCCCAGACCAGTAAATTCATCAGTCTCTGACCAGTTGTCTTGGGAAACTTGTCTGGGCCAGCCATTAAGAAAGCAGGACCCAGAACAGTCATCTCAGGAACAAACTTACTGCAGCTCAGAACTGAGTGAAATTGAATACATAGTAAGGAACGTGTACTGTCATCATCAAATGCATCTCTGCACCATGTCATTGCAGAACTCCTACTCATGAAACTAAATACAACAAAAGAGTGATTTGAGCATTAAAAAATCTTGGGACTGTGAATTGCAACAGTTGGTTGGAAGACAAAGGCACTATTGAAGACTACTGAGGCAACTGGTGATAGCACGTCAGCTTACAGTGCTTTTGAAAGCAATGTATTCTCTTGTTGAATAAACACCGCCTAACACAATTTTTGTAACATGAGTTAAGTCTCCAAAGACATGAATGTCCGACCATTCTTCAAAAGATTGCATATTGAAACAGACTGGGCTGCCTTATGACACCTTCATGAATGCTTACTACACTATCCTCCCAGAGGATAGGTACCACCAACGATGTCTCCGGAAAATCCTCCCATCAAGTGGCAAGACCACCACACTAACGTCAGTGTTCTCACTGAGGCCAATGTCACCAGCATTGAGGCAATGATCATCCGACATCGACTTGCTGGACTGGACACTGTGTAAGATGCCCAACTCGCACTCCCCAAACAAATTTTATACTCCCAGCTCTGTCACGGCCAGAGATCCCATGGTGGTCAAAGGAAATGCTACAAAGACACACTGAATGCATATGTCATGAAAACAGATACAGACATAACAAGCTGGCCACCAACCAATCTCAATGGCGCCAGAACCTCCATCAAGCGGGGCCTGCTTGAGAAATGCCTTGCCCTTGAAGCCGAAAACAAAGAGCGTAGGAATGAAAAGGAAAGAAACCCAGCCAGCGGGCAGCTCCCACATGGAAACATCTGCAATTTCTGCAGACAAATCTGTAGGCTTTATGATTGAAGTACTGAGCCACCTCAGGACCCATCAGTGAACCATGGTAGAGATCATCCTGGAATCTAGGGATCGCCGCCAATCCTCCCAGATGCATGACACCATTGCAGATTGTCAAATACCATGGAGAAGCTAGATGCTGCTATGAATGAAGAGCCAGTGAAAAGCTAGTTTTATACCAGATGAGTCCACACAAGACATCAGCAATTGCATAGAATAATCCTCAGTCTGGCCCCTAACAGAACATGAAGAAAAATGAAACAAGAAGACACTAAATTTTAAGTACAATGTTTATTTAACACTCACATCAACGTGTTTAAATTTTGTTTTTTACACAGTAACTTTATTTCAAATGTCTCTCTCACAGGCTTTAGGGCCGTGTTGGTGGTGTGGTTTTATCATGGCACTGTTGGTCAGTCATTGCACTACCATAGTTACTTGCAGCCTTGCTGGCAAAACTGCATATATTACCGTATGTGGAGTGAGGTTGATGGCACTGTTGGACAAAGTCAGTTGTCCACAGCCATTGGAGGTCCTACTGACTGTAATGTCAACAAGTTTTCCCACACCTGATCTTTTGTAATAAAACATTTCAATGAAATTAGCGTTGTGGAACATGTAACTAAACTGCACTTTTACTTAAAAAAACACTAAAACTCACCACAGAACACGTAAACACTATAGAGCTTCTGGGGCTTGCCAGCCCCCAGACATCAAGCAGCAGCCTTTGTATTTGAATTATGCAATGGCATATAAAAATCCTGTAACCTCATTGGTCAAAACACATCACATGACTGTGATAAATCCTCCAGTATACCCACTGTAAAAGTTTTATATCACTATAAAAAACAAACAGAACAAGTTGCACATTGTATAATAGCATTATATCATGACAGAGAGTAGGTATATGGGTGAATTTACCACTTCTGGTATGGTTAGAGTCACTTGGCTGCACCTCTCTGACTCAAACCACACCAGGTGTGGTAAATCCATCAATATACCCACTCTCTGTCATGGTATATTGCTTAAATATTTTCAAACATCACAGTATATTAATAAAAACTGCATAAGCCTCACAGCTCACTCTCAGAACTGAAAGTATATATAACTGCTCATTTTGACATACAAATATATAAGGGGGACATGCTTGCACACTGGCAACATTGGGGGAAATAGGCACCATGGCAGAAAACATGGGGGAGTTTAGATGGTGACCTGGTGCTCACGTATACTATTCCACCATGAATCTGTGTACATGGTCGAACAATGCCTTGTTACCAGGCAGCATTATTAACACAGCAGGTAGAACCATGGTGGTTGATCGACTGTTAGAGAACCAGTTGTCCACAACCACTGGAGGTTCTGTAGACTTAGGACAGTCACACTGTCTACCACAACCCTGATTCTATGTGAAAAAAAGTTTCTCATGAAATTGGGTGGAGAACATGTAACAAATGTGTGTGTTTTCTTCCAGAAAACCTCAAAATTCACTAAATATCATGTACATACCCCAGAGCTTCTAGAGGGCCTGAAACCCCAGACCCCAGCTTTATCTCTCCTTTTAAAAAATGTAATATTTAAAACCCCCCAAATAAAATTCTGGCTTCACACCTATGTCCCCCCGTCCCCCACTGTTCAAATTGGGCTGAATAGGGCATGGTGTGCAGGACTAATGGCTTTATTTGAAATTGGCATATTGTCTTGCCAAACTGGCACCCCCTAAAATCATTGGTGGTTCACTAACTGACTCAACTTGCTGCTCTGCTGATTGGCTGGAGAGAAACTTGGGGAGGGCTTATATTGGGCTCGAATCATGCGATACGCCTGCGTGCATGCATCGGGGCCGAGTCTGTGTGTTGAGGACTGAGGAAGGGAGGATGATTTCCAGGCGATCATGGCAGCACGTGCAGCAGGAAGAGAGTTGATGGCACAGCACCAGACCAGCCTAGGAAGAATAGAAGACTAGGAAGAGAGGTGGTGTGGTCGGCGCAGCAGGGCATCCAGCCAGAAAGAGAGAAGATCCAGAGACAAGAGAGAGAACAGCCTACCAGTGGTGCGGCAGGAGTTGGCAGTCAGCCAGGACTGCATAGGAAGGGGAGGGGGGAGGAGACAGGGTCCAGGGACTCAGGAGTCGAGTGGAACTAGGCCAGCAGTGGGCAGCAGCAGTAGGCAACCTGAACCCATTCTCCCCAGCAACAAGTATGATTTAAAAATAATAAATAAACACAAGCAACACTGAGGGCAGACTATGATCAAATTTAATCAATTAAAATTGTTGTAAGCACTGGTGCTTGGGTGAGGAGGAAGTTACAACAAAATTTAAAGAACAGATGAGACAGTCAGACTTATATGCACAAACTAAATAGCATAGCCTTAGTCAAGTCACCTTTCCATAAAACACAGATTACCAGCAAGGGCCATCAGCATGGTGGGGTCTGGCTTCTGCTACATGGGAAGCAAGAATGGGTACATTTGACAGCAGCATTTAATTTTGAGACTATTGACTCCCCAAACCTCCAAGTGTCCTTATGATATGCTCCAGGCCTTGCACTACAGACCATAACATGGAGGAACACTTGGAGAACAAGCCTAGTGTAATAGGACATCTGAAGCTTAGCCTGTGCTCTGCCCACCACATCTCCTGATCATCTAATTCAGGAAACATTCAGTATGGGCAGCCAGTGGTCACTGTTGGGTGAAATGATTTTGCATTTTTTCTGTACAGCATGGAAATTGTATGATGTATCTCTTTATCTTGCCAGACCATATAGTTTACTGTTTGCCTCTATATCTGTGTAGATATGTGGCCGTAACATGCTAGAGCTTGAGAATGTGGATACATCCTTGTTTCTCAGATCATGTCATCTTTCAAGAGTGTAGGATCTGATAATGATTTAATGAGCTGAGAGACCTTACCCAGAAACTGCTATGAAATAAATGTTTTGTATTTTGAAATTCTGGTTGCCCCATATATGTTGGAATAGGTGAGAGGTTTTGATTTTAGAAGGTTATGGGGATATGTTACAGCTTACATATGCACACACTGAGTTTCTAATTGGGGTGTGCTTAGGTGTCTAGGGTGTTTACAGTAGGTACAGTGCTACATCCACTCTTTTAGATGACAACCACTAAGGCTTGTCTCTGCCTCTTCTGTGACATTTGAACTCTCCCATCAGCTGTTGCACCACTGAGACAATGGTCACTCACCCTTCCTTGTGACTCACCAATCAGGGTTCAGGTGCTCGATTGAATCAGATGCAAGCATTGTGAATATTCAATTAGAAAATGACTGGCAGGATGAAGAAGACTTCTGACTAGTAGAATATTCCCTGGGAACCACTTTAGTTACCCTCCTCTGGATTGCCTCCATACTGTCTGTTATTTTGGAGATGAGGTCTCCAGGCAAGTGTTATACTGGAGGTGCCTCTCCCTATGCATCCCAGTATCCCAAAACACTCCCTACTGCCTTCTCACATTTTTTTGGCTACCTTAACGTCATCTGGTGTGACTACTACAGGTCTCTTTCCATTTTTGTTGTTGTTGGTACCCCCCCATTGTGCTTTCGTCACCTGGGTTTTGTTTCTAGGTGCTAGCATTTGCACTTCTTTGCAGTGAATCTAGTTTAGAGTTCGTTTGAAAATGTAATTTTTACGTTAAGCTTCTTGGCATGCATGAGGAATATTTTGGAGAGTAGCACACTTGAAGTTGCCTCTCCATCAATCACTGCTCCTTGAGCAGGCTTGGTGGTCCTGCACCAATGGGTGAGGAGCTCAGTGTCTTGACAGCAGTGTTCCTCTGCTTCAAGGAAAGCACTGCTGCCATACTAAGCGTAACCCCCTCGTGTCCGCGGGCTGCCTCCCCCGTGTCACGCTGCCCACCAAAGCTTTGGTGCCATGCTGAAGCCCACCCCAGTGTGGCAAACATTATTGCTGGCCGGGTGCCAAATCCCCGTCGGCTCCTCTGCCCCCGTAGTTTGCCGACAGGTGCCCAATCCTGTCGGCTCCTCGGCCCCCAGCCATCTTCTGCCATGCTGGGAGCCCACCCCAGCATGGCAAACATCCACGTCGTCTTTTTTTTTTAACCTGTAAAACCAAACGGTCCCTGCGGCGTGTCTCCCAGCCCCTCCCACAACCTGCACCCACCCACTGCTCTTAGCCTCCCCACACTCCCCACCCCTTGCCCACCTCCGGACTCTGGCACGGCGATCTTGGTGGACGGGAACACGTCTGCCTCTTCAAAGCCGACTGCAGACTGAGGAAATGCCCGGTAAGCTGTATAATGGGCTAGATGGGGTTTCAACTTATTACATATCTCAGTCATTTTTGAATTTTTACCAAATTTTCAACAGGGTTTTGGGACCCTTCTCATGAATGATGTCACTGTCATAGTGTTATTCAGGCCGAAGGTGGTTCACAGGCACTGCGCGAAATCACCGCACGGCTGAATAATGCCATGACAGTGACATCGAGTCCCTAAAACCCATGTTAAAATTCAGCAAAAATTCAAAATGACTGTTTACTGACGTCGTTAGCAGTTCCTACGCAGCTCATAAGTTAAGTGAATTTTCAATATTTTCCTCAGATTTTCAACATTTGCCATTTTATCACACCTCCTTGTGTTGTGCAAGCTGTCATTTTCCACATCTCACCCAAGCGTGTTTCCGCCCATAATGGCGCAGAATGTCATGTGTGTGCGCAAAATCAATGTATGGAACACATTAAGAAAATCACAGTGACACTGATCATGAGCAGAGGTCTTAAAATGGCTGTGCTGAAAATTTGGTGAAACAATTCTTAAAAATGACTGTTTTATGACTCTGCGTTGTGCAGTTCCTACGCATGCTTGTAAGTTTGTGAATTTTCAATATTTTCACTCCAGATTTTCAACATTGCCATTTTACCACACCTCATTATGAGCACTGCAGCTGTCATTTTTCACATCTTGCCCAAAACGTGTTTCCACCCATGTAGCGCACAATGGCACAGTCAGTGTGCGAACTCAGTGTATGGGACACATTAAGAAAATCACAGTGTCACTGTTCATGAGCAGAGATCTTAAAATGGCTATGTTGAAAATTTGAAAAAATTCTACAAATAACTTGTTTTATGAGCGTGCGTTGTGCAGTTCCTACCGTTTCAGTAAGTTTGCCAATTTCAATGTTTTCTCTCCAGATTTTCAACATTGCCATTTTACCACACCTCACTTATGAGCAGTATGGCTGTCATTTTCACATCCTGCCAAAAAGCATTTCCGTATGTAGTGCACAATGGAGCAGTCGGTGTGCGAAATCAGTGTATGGGACACAGTAATAAAATCACAGTGGCACTGTTCATTAGCAGAGGTTTCAAAATGGCAATGTTGAAAATTTGATGAAAAAAATCCTAAAAATGACTGTTTTACAAGCGTACATTGCACAGTTCCCACGCACGCTCATAGGTTTGCAAATTTTCAATATTTCCACTTCAGATTTTCAACATTGGCATTTTACCACACTTCCTTATGAGCAGTACAGCTGTCATTTTTCACATCCTTCCCAAAATGTGTTTCCACCTATGTAATGCACAATGGGGGTAACAAAAAGGTCATGCTGACAATTTATTGTGCAAATACCAGGAATCGCACAGGACATTAGAGTAAAGCACCATACATGCCAAACACCACTGCAAATACCTGCAAGTGAACGTTCAGCATTGACAAATGCTTGTTTAGCTCTAGAGACTCATCATTCCTGGCTGCCTGAAATTATGGTCATAGTCCAGCAATCTCTGCAAAGGAGCCAACAATAAGAATGTGAACTCCTCTTCCTTGTACAAAAAACTGCTGGGCTCTAGAGCTCATCACCCCTGCGTGGCTGCCTCAACCTTTGCTCATCCAGACTTCAGTCTGCAGCAAAAGCTAAGGGACATCAAGACTGAGCTCCTCCATTTTGCTAGGCTCCTGTCAATCTGTGTTCAAGACTCTGTGATGCTGCCTGAATTTTGCTCAGTGAGTCTCATAGTCCAACTGCAGCTGAGCAAATGTCTGCTGTATTTTTATTTCTGGCCTAATGTTGTGTGTAGATAATTGTTTTCTACATTTGCTTTATGGGCCAAAACAGTGTGTGGATTAGGATGCTGAAGTAATCTTTTGTCCTGTATTATGTGTAGATATGTTTCTGTAACTAAGTGAAAGTACTACAGATCCTTGGTTCCTACAGTTATTTTATGTATAGACGTCAGGCTCTAGCTACAGGGACTCTGTCACTATTTAAGCAAGATTGCAGCAACGGTTTGCACAGCAGCTTGTGAACCAGGGATAAAGTTAGCATCTAGAGCCAAACTCTGTGTAACATTGGACAAGTCACAGTAAAATCCCAGTGCTGGACCATGTACACCCACATACATGTTCAGGGTTCGTTTCAGACATTTATATTGATGGAATAATTGAGTCATTGGGCAGAAAAGAAAGGGTCAAATGACAAAACTAATGGGCAGGGCTTGCATTAGGATGAGTAAATGGTGGTCAGCACAGTGACTCTAGAGATCCTCGGGTAATGAATATATTATTAGTATACAGTTGTGAGCCACACAGATAGTAATTGTCCTGACAGCCAGAAATGATAGAAAGATGACAGATGACTTCTTGAGCTTTACAATTAATCACAAAGTGAACTGCATTAACCAGGGCTTCTCTGGGCCTAGCCTCCCCCAGACCCCTAATATCTGGCTGGCTCCAGGGTGAAATCATGCTTCAGTTCTGGACAAGAGGTTGGCAAAATGCTGACATTAGCCTATCCTATGTCAAGACAGCAGGTGACAGCTGCAGCCAATGTATGTATCAGGTACACTCATGTACCCCACTACACATGGGGGTTCCCAAAAGTCTTCCTTGGGTGTGCCTAAATGCCCACTGCCAGGCTGGTATCCTGTGTCTTAGCGCTTTAAAAGTGTTTGTGTGAACAGTGCCTTAATGCCTCTGTGCTCTGTCTCTTTAAGAGCTGCCAATAACGTGGTGCTTATTTAATCTGGGAGGGGCTGAGTGTTTCACCGCCCAAGCTGCCAGATAATCGTTCTGTTTTGCCATCGTTACTTGCGCAGAGGGAGCTCCGTTAGAAACTGTACTTATTTGCTGATTATCTATTAGAATAGTAATGATACTGTAGTTTGTCTAACCTGCCTTCTTTGTAGCATGGACAGTTCTGTTTATCAGCACCATCTTGCTCCTGGACTGCCAGAATGGGCCAATCAGTACCTTTGGGGACTCTAAAATGGAGTATGGTCCCGAGGTCCTGTGGGAGCAAATTCCTGTAGGAATTATAGTTTTTACATTTTGGCACAAAAATAGACCTGCCCTTGCTTTGACAGACAGATGGATCACCTAACCAGAACCTTTTGGACCGAAGGGAAATTCCCAAGCTGCCTGCTGCAGTGAGTCAGTCTGGAGTTAGAGTTTGCAGAGTAAACAGCTGAAGTGATTTGAGCAGCAGCTCCTGCATAGTTTGTGCAGGAGACAGGTAGAAAGGCTGAGTCTAGCCTGTCTGTCTGCATTCCCTTGAGAGGAAATCCTTTGAAAGGCTGAATAATCAGGACTATATCATAACTGAGTGAGAGAAAAGCCACTGAAGTGTGACCAGGCTTAAACCTGAAGAAGACCAAAGATTTGCTGTATGCGATCAGCCTGTCAGGACATCCATTCACAACAGAACTCCTGGTTTTGCTCAGACTCTGATATTACTGCCGGACTGCTATCTGCTTTGTGGTATGGTGATTGCTTTACTATAAATGTGTTGTGTGCTGTCAGTGGGTTGTGATTTGGTTCCCCACTGTTTAATTGTGCCACGCTGGCTGGAAGCTGCATCCAGCCTTCCTGGACTGATTTCCGAACTGTTTTACCAGGCCTGGGCCTTGCCACACTGGCCCTGCCAGCTACCTCAGGTGCATAGAACACCATAGATGAGACTTGCCTGGGATCAGCTGCCTGCTCAACATCTTGAACAGGAACGACACCTCGGTGATTCATGTGGGCCGTGCTTCTGGCATACCAGTTGTCAACCTGCAGTCTCCATTTCGTTCCTCCTGTGTCTTGCACTGGGTAGTGTGAGTAACAATCAGGGTAGCTCCCTGCAACAACACTTATATCTCAAGTGTTGTCATCTGATTGCATTGTTGTTTTTCCTTTCACGAACTAAGCCTTCAGGCTCTGGATTACAAATTGTGTGTGGTTGTGCATTCCTTTTGTTTTCATCACAGGGCCCCAACCAGCTGTGATGCCTGTCTACCCTGGGCAACATTCCAGGCTAGCTCACTTTACTTCCAACTGGGTACCCAGAGCGTGTGACTGTGTAGGGACTAACAGTGCATGCATAATTGCCTGACTAGATCAGTTTTCGAATCAATCAACCTGATTATGCCCCTCCCTTGTTCAATTCCCCTGAATAAATCAGATCCAACTCTTTTTGCATTTAATCTGATTGTGGTTCCAGTTTGTAACAAAAGCACTGTACTGTTATTTTCTGTGCCTAACCTTGTTTTACAAGGGATCCCCAGGGTCAAACTGGTGGAACCAGCCCTGGTAGTAAGTGCAAACAGTGTGGGGAATTGTATGCTGAATAGGGGCTACTGTGAAAGTGCTTGCTGCATATTGTCTAGGCCACTAGAGGGGAAAGAGGCGGGTTAGTGTCCTGGAGGGCTGTACCCAGGTTAGCCTTGTTACTAACAACCATGTCCTCTGGGTGGAGGCACCCGTTTCAGTACCCAGGCCCCTTGACCTGCAACTAGCCAAGCTGGCAGGAGTGGCAGCCCTTTGGATAGTGCCACCTAGGGTATCAATCAATATCAGCATTTTGCTAAACTCTCATACAGAATAGTGTGCACTCACCCTTCAGGCCAGACACATCATCATTTTAGAGAAAGGGGTGGAGTTGAGATAAGATAAAATTATTTTGCATCAAAATAAGCCAGGAAATGCACCACAGAACATCTAGAACCCCTGGGCTTCTTGGGGCCTGGCAGCACCCAGACCCCTGGCATTTTTTAAAAGAGCAACAGTCTATAAAAAAAAAAAAGGAACACCACTTGGAAAAAATCCTGGTTAGGACCTACCAGCACCCAGATCCCCATTATCTACTTGGCTGCAGGGTGTATAAATACTTATGTTCTGTACCTGAGGAAGAAAAATGCTAACATTCATTGCCTGGCCTATGCCAAGCCAGCAGGTGACAGCTGCAGATAATAAATATATCTGTAACCCCCTTGTTACCGGGGTTACTAGAATCCCAGTAAGACCTAGTGGTAGGCAGGGAAGGCGGCTTGTGAAACTCCAGTTAAATGGGTTTCACACTGTCTCACTCTGTTCTCAGTCTCAGCTGAGACTGAGGGATGACATCACCAATAGAACTATCGCAGCTTCATGAGCCACATTGGAATCTGCAGCAAGGGAGTTGGTATAGAATGTTGGGAGGTTTGAACAGTCAGTGATCAGTTGGTATTGGGAGCTTGCTGAGAAAGCAGCTCAGCAGCTCAGTTAGGCTCTAGGAACCTCAGCCCTGATAGAGGGCTACTTTTAAGTAAAAAGGGTATGTGTCTCCACCTTAAAGAGAGACGCAGAAGATAATTGAAGTGGTGGAGACTGCTGTTTTCAGTTCTCAGTGCCCCTTCCCCCCAGGGATGGGAGCAGGAAAGGGTTCCCTGCAGATTCCTGGGACAACCCCCCAGTTCTGCTTGTAGAGGAAAAGCTGCCTACGTGTTCCAGAGTTTATTTGGGAGAACAAGAAGACTCGTGAGTCACCTGTGGGGCACCTGCAACGTGAGGGTGGATGTCTGCTCTTGCTAAAAGGACCTATGTTTTTCACCCTGGGACTTGTGTGACAATGTGGGAATTGAACTACTAAAATAGTGGAAGCCTAGAGTAATGGGCTAAGCAAATTAAAAGTAGCTTCAAGTCCAAAGCTAGTTGGGATGCAAATGATATGTAGAGGAGATGTGACAGAAGTCTACCCAGAATCTATATTTGAAAATTCAGTAAAGGAATTGTTCAGTTTCCAGAGAAATGGCTGGGCATGGGCTGTGGGAGCTGGAGGTGGGTGGCCCCCATCTTTAGTGACCAGGTCCACCTCTACGGATTTCTTCTGTGGATTTCTACTTTGCCTCAGGCACCTGGCCAGTGATGAGGGAAGTACCCAGATGTGGGATTGTAAGGAAAATTCTCTCTAGGAGTCTAAGACTCTAGTGTGGTTTAGGGAGCCACAACAGGATAATTGGTTCATTCCTCAAATGGACTGCGGATCAAGTGGCCAGCGGGGGAGCCATGCCAGTGGGGAAAACTCAAGAAGTGTACAAGTCGGGCTGTGTACCCAAAGCTGCGTGCAAGTCAGGGCTGTGTGCCTGGTGGGTTTAGAGCCTGAGGGCTGGAAAGAGTGATAAAGTGTTCTGTAGTCTCTAATCTGTATTACCAGGAAATATAGCCCAATGGGGGTCCGTCTATGCTTTGTTTGTTCAGCTTGGAAGTGAATAAAAGCCACACTGAAGAATCCCATTCCTGGTTCTGGTAATTACAGTTATTGCTTCCTGTGTTCGGATTTACTTGGGTGCCCCTGTGCAGAGTAGCCAAACCTAGGCCCCCCCTGTGCAGAGTAACCTCATCCTCCCCAAACCCAGTCACCACCAGGTACTGCTGTCAGCTCAACACATGCCACCTGTCATTTTGCTAGAAAGGCAGGGGTGAGGGGTTACATATCACTTGCACTACAACATCAGCATTTTGCTAACTTCATGCACAGAACACAAGTATGTATTCATTTTTAGCCTGCAGACAGATAATTCGTACATTTAGAGCAAGTGGGTAGAGGAGAGCTAAGATAGGAGTTATTTAGCTTCAAAATAAGCCAGAAAATGCACTACAGAACACCTAGAACCCCTGGGTTTCTGGGGGCCGCCTGCCTTTTTTGAAGAAGTCACAGACTCTAAAAAAGATCCCCCTTTGTAAAAATCCTAGCAACGGCCCTGGGATATATTAAGAAGAGCTCTGATATTTATGCCCATCTTCGACTAGAGCATAGATCACTTTCCAAGACCTGCCACTGTAGTCTATACGTATTTCAGATTGGTCCCCAGTCACATCTTTCCACCATGATAACTGGCTAGCCCTGGAAGCTAAATATTAAAGTTTCAGATCTGGGAGTTGAAGACATGCTGGTGGTTTACAGGGAGTCATTTTGCTATATGATCTCATGGCAGTCATGCCATTCCAAAAACAAATGCTGAGTGTGGATTACCACCAGACAGAATACTGCAAGGGGAGTTCATGTCCATGTCAAATTTTTGCTGCTCATTGTAAATCTAGTTCATGCATTTGTCACCCAGCACTAGCTACAGACAGTGATTTATTCAAACCTTACTGTTTATAATTCAGCCCTGTCTGCTAAAGTCCGCTCCACCTTTTGATGCACACAAGTCAGAACAGAATAATTAGACAGGAATGAAGAGAGTTTGGAAAACTTTTTTTTATTTCCAGTTCAAAAGCAGACGAGGTCTACAAAGCTGCAGCTCTCTTGAATCTGGTTGTTTTGGTTACATCATTCACAAAGTTACAAAATCAAGCAGGCATTACTACAAGTGTGGTATTATTCTATGTAGGTATATGTAGGAATATTTCATCTCTACTGTTTCTTTTCACTGCAGTTTGTATGTAAGGCCAGGAGCTTATCACATAGACCCCGATATTATGATGCAAGGTGTTCTGCTCCCATAGATCCCTGGTGATCGTGAGGTTGATCTCTGATCCCCAGCCCAAGGGTGCCGGGCATTGGCCCCTAGAACCCCAGTGTTTCACCTCTGACCCTTTGCCTAGAGGGTGGGGCTTGACCCCTGACCCTTGGGCCCCACCAAAAATGTTACAAATCCGGCTCCTATGACAGGCTGTGATCCAGGGGCCTGGACCTGTCTGTTGGGGTGTTTGGGGGGAAGGAAGCTGGTGGGGGGGGATTTCAGGCAGGGAATTGAGACCCCAAGCTGTGAGAGTAACCTGGAAGGATGCCCGGGCTGCAGGGTGCACAAATAGTACAAAAGAAAAAAAGAGAGAGACGCAATACCATCAGACTGTTGGTGAAAATCCCCCCCCAAAAAAGTAAACAGTATCCCTTTAAGCAACAGAATGAATTAGTATAGGAGATGGAATATAAACAGAAACATATAATTTGTCTGCAGAAAAGTACAGGTAGGTCCATCTAATCTGCCCTATTTTCCTGCCTATTACTGTACCTCGGACCTTATTTGGTGACAGGTGTCCCTCCCTTCTTCCTTTTCTCTGCCTATTATGCTGATGTGCCTATCCCCGCATGATTAAAGGTCCCACTGTCTTGCTTCTGGCAGGCTGTTCCAGGTGCTCACCACCCTTTCTGTGAAGAAGTGTTTCCTCACATCCCTCTTGAACTCCCTTTAAAGCTTCATAGCATGAACCTTTGTTCTGGTGCTGCTCCTGTGAAAGAGGCTCCCCTCCTGTACTTTGTTCACCCCCCTTAGGTACTTCTAGGTCTCAGTTATGTCCCCTCTCACTCTCCTGTCTTCCAGGAAGCACATGTTGACTTCCTGCACCCCCTCCTTGTGTGGTTTCTTGTGAAACCCCCATACTATTTTGGTAGCCCTCTTCTGAACTGTTTCCACATTGTCAATGTCCTTGCGGAGGTGTGACCTCCAGAACTGGAGTATTCTGGGTAGGGTCTCATTAGTGAGTGATTCAGTGGCAACACCACTTCACTTCTTCTGCTAGAAATTCCTTCCCTATGCAACCCAGCATCCTGCCTGCCTTGTCTACTACTTTGTTGCACTGCCTGCCACCTTGAGAGCATTAGACATGATTTCCCCAAAATCTACCTCTTGCTTGGTAACTGTAACCACCTCCCCCAACATGATATACACAACCCCCACATTTACCAGCCCAAGGTGCATGACTTTGCACTTTTGGCATTAAACCCTGCTGCCACACCCTAGACAACTTTTCAAGTTTCCCAGATCCCTTTGCATTGTCTGTAGCCTCCTGTGTGTGCACCTCTTGCAGATTTTGGTGTCATCTGAAAAGAGGTATAGCTTCCTTCCAGTTCCTCTTTAGATTCCTAATGAGAATCTAACATTAGCCTGTTACTGGTTAGAAACATGAGATGTGGGATTTAATTCAAGGTTACCTTGACACTGACAGTAATATTTGTGAGTTAGGGCCGATATCTCAAGACACATGGAAACATTCATTGTGTCAGGTGGAAAAGACCCAGAGATCCACCCAGGCTGCCCATTTCCCTGCCTAGCTCCATGCTCTGTCTAATGTCTGGCTGGATTTGGTGATCCAATAGTCCTAGTTGTTGATTGCACCCCGGTCCCAGGTATCCATTCCTCCTCTTCTACCATTATATTTGTCACATTCATATTTAAATGCTGTCATGGTCTTGGCTTCAACCACCACTCTTGGCAGTCTAGTTCATTTACCCAACACCCACTCGGTGAAGAACCTTGTCACCCCCCTGCTGAATCCCCCCCAATATCACCCCTTGTCCTTTTGTCACTTTTTACAATAGTACCAGCACTAACACAATGTTTCTTAGCCCCACTCTTGTTTGCATGTAGAGTTGAGAGGACCACCAGAAAGAATTGCTTGAGAAGAGAAAAACACCAAAAGAAACACCTGTCTTCTCAGCAAACCAGTCTATATGCAAAACACAATGTTAATACTAAATGGCTGAAGATAAAGTTATAAATCTACGTTTCGACCTTAAGACTTCTTCAAGAAATATCTTAATGAGAAAAAAACAAAGTAAGTGTAGAGGGGAGGTAAAAATAAGGAATATATATATGTGTGTGAGGAAAGAAACAAGCATTTGTCAATGCCGAATGTTGTCTCGCTGGCATTGGCATTGGTAGTGCCAGAGTTAGAAATGCATAATAGGAATGGCAGTGAAGTATTGAAGTGATGCCGCCCCCACCCTGTAGAGACCAGCAGTCATTGGGGTGTGCCTTTGGGTCCTGAGCTATGACGCTCATGCCAATGTACCTCACCCTACCATGTAGACACTGACAAGTGTTGTGTTGTGCGTTGGGGTCTTTGGGCATTATTCTTACCCCATTCCATAAGGAAATACACTGAGGTGGGTGCAGTATAGGAGAATGGAATGAACTTTGTGACCGAACAGTGCAAGGCACACCACGATGCCTGTCACTGGCTGCAGGTGTGGGGTGGGTGGAATGGCATGAGCATTACAGCCGATGGTCCCAAGTCACACCCCTGACACCTGTAAGTCTTTACAGGGTGGGGTGCTACAGTTGGGAACCCTAACAACATAGGCGTGTGTTGGTATTTTCACTTACATTTACAACATGGGCTTTCTGTGAGCCCACCTCATGAAAAAGTGGCACAATCAGTTTGTTAACTGAAAGATGGTTTTGCACAGTGGCTATGCCATTTGGCTACACAGAGATGAAAACACATTTTGGGCAGAATGTGGAAAATGACAACTGTATTGTTTATGAGGAGGTGTAAAAATGGCAATGTTGAAAATCTGGTGAAAATATGAAAAATTGGTGAAGTCATGAGCATGCATAGAAACTGCGCAATACACGTCCGTAACCCAATTATTTTGGGGAGTTTGTAAGGCACATTTTTCAAATAGTCATTTTGGGACCTCCCCTCATGAACAGTGGCACTGTGATTTTGTTAATCTGTCCCAAAAGTTGATTTCCCACAGCGACCACGCTATTGTGCGCCACAGGTGCAGAAACACATTTTGGGCAGGATGTGAAAAATGACAGCTGTGCTGTTCATAAGAAGGTGTGAAAAAATGCCAATGTTGAAAATCTGGCATGGAACTATTGCAAATTTTCGAAGCTACAAGGGTGCGTGTAAACTGTGCAATGCACGCTTGTAGAACAGTCATTTTATGGACGTTCAGTACCAAATTTTCAACATAGGCATTTTAGGACCTCTGCTCATGAACAGCGTCACCGTCATTTTCTCAAACTGTCCCAAAAATGGATTTCGCACAGCAACCGCACTATTCTGTGCCAGATGTGCGAAAATAAATTTTGGCCAGGATATGTACTGTAAAATGACAGTTGTACTGTTCATATGAGGTGCAGAAAATGCCAATTTTGAAAATCTGGAGGAAATATTACAAATTCATGAACTTATGAGCCGTGCTTGTAAACAGCCTTTTTAAATTTTCACCAATTTAAGATAGGCTTTTGAGAGCCCACTATGAACACTGGCACTGTCGCTTCGATCACTGGTCCTGAAAGATGATTCCAAGCAGGACCACAAAATCACCTTTGGGGCAGATTAATGCCATGACAGTGCCAGAATTCCATAAGGAGGGGTCCCAAAACCCCATGTTGAACATTTGGTGCCAAAATTCCAAAAAATGCCTGAGATATGCATCAGTTGAAAAAACCTATTTATTCCATTATACAGCTTACCGGCATTTCCTCAATTCACGGACAGCTGAAAGAGTGCAGGCGTGTTCCCGGTCCACCGAAGATCATAGCGCTGGACTCGGAGATAGGTATGGGGTGAGGGGGGATGCAGGAGGCAGGGTGCACAGTGGGTGGCGGGTTGATGGAGGGGGCAGGAGATGGCGAGGACCATTTTCTTTTTTCACAGGGTTTTAAAAAGAAAAAAACTTGTGGGATTTTTTTTTTATTTTCAGGGTGATCGGCATGCTGGGTGGGCCTGCATGCCACCTAAGAGTTTTGAGGAGGGGGATGCTATAACCGAAGGGGATTGGGCACCACGTCAGCACACAATGAAAGGGAGGATAAGAGCCAGGTGTATTGGGCACCCCGACCATATAACAAATGGGGCTGTATTATGTCAATGGGGAGTGTGCTCTGTCAGCACATACATTGGGGCAGGGAGATGCCGAGGGGATTGGGCTCCCCCGAAATCAGCATTATGGCTGGCAGTATGCTGCCATGTTATTGTTTTTTTTCTCACCAGAGAAAGCACGTCAGGAGGTCCGCTGCATATGACAAACTTTGCTCGCATTGCAGCGGATCTTCCCTTAGATGTGCTTGCACCATTATGTATGCATGGTATGGTGCTGGCATGCAGGTTGATTGGGGAATGAGGGACGCACGTCCAGATGTGTGCCCTGCATTTGCCCAACAGTGACCGCACCTCCAAATCTGCTATTACCCCAATATGTTGGCTGCGCATGCACGAGCCAACATAAAAAGAGGACGGCTCCGGGAGAAGATGTGATAAATGGCAGATTAAAGAGAGAGAATCTGGGAAACAAAAAGGTGATGATGGGCAAGACAAGGCATACCGGGAGTGAATGAGCGAGAAAAGTGTCCAGGTGGAGACTAACAGAACTACAGTAAGAAGGCTCAAAGGTGACACATGTGGGAGGCAGAGATGGAAACTTATGGTAACTTGTACTTAGCCCCAGGAGGATAGCAGGACCAGCAAACAAAAGAGGGTGAAGGAATGGGTTAACAATGAGAGGCGGAATAGTCAGAGTGAGGGAGAAGTACAGGTACAGATAAGAGTGAATGCAGGTACAGATATGAATGGGTACAGGTTGAGATATGAGTGGGTGCGGGTACAGATGTGAGTGGGTACAGGTGCA
Source organism: Neoceratodus forsteri (assembly GCA_016271365.2). NCBI lineage: Eukaryota > Metazoa > Chordata > Ceratodontiformes > Ceratodontidae > Neoceratodus > Neoceratodus forsteri. The sequence continues at coordinate 358,931,801 of JADMNL010000026.1, forward strand.
GACATGAGTGGGTGCAGGTACAGATACAAGTGGGTGCAGGTACAGATGTGAGTGGATACAGGTACAGACATGAGTACAGGTACAGATGTGGAGTGCAGGTACAGCTGTGAGTGGGTGCAGGTACAGACAAGAGTGGATACAGGTACAGATGTGAGTGGATACAGGTACAGACATGAGTGAGCAGGTACAGATATGAGTGGGTGCAGGTACAGATGTGAGTGGGTGCAGGTACAGATGAGTGGATACAGGTACAGACATGAGTGGGTGCAGGTACAGATGTGAGTGGGTACAGGTACAGATGTGAGTGGGTACAGGACAGATGTGAGTGGGTGCAGGTACAGATGAGGGTACAAGTAAAGATGTGAGTGGGAGGACAGACATGAGGGTGCAGGTACAGATGTGAGTGAGTGCAGGTACACATGTGAGTGGGTACAGGTACAAATGTGAGTGGGTGCAGGTACAGATGTGAGTGGGTACAGGTACAGACGTGAGTGGGTACAGGTACAGATGTGAGTGGGTGCAGGTACAGACATGAGTGGGTGCAGGTACAGATGTGAGTGAGTGCAGGTACAGATGTTAGTGGGTGTAGGTACAAATGTGAGTGGGTGCAGGTACAGATGTGAGTGGGTACAGGTACAGATGTGAGTGGGTACAGGTACAGATGTGAGTGGGTGCAGGTACAGATGTGAGTGAGTGCAGGTACAGATGTTAGTGGGTGTAGGTACAGATGTGAGTGGGTACAGGTACAGATGTGAGTGGGTGCAGGTACAGATGTGAGTGGGTACAGGTACAGACGTGAGTGGGTGCAGGTACAGATGTGAGTGAGTGCAGGTACAGATGTGAGTGAGTGCAGGTACAGATGTTAGTGGGTGTAGGTACAAATGTGAGTGGGTGCAGGTACAGACGTGAGTGGGTACAGGGTACAGATGTGAGTGGGTACAGGTACAGACGTGAGTGGGTGCAGGTACAGATGTGAGTGAGTGCAGGTACAGATGTGAGTAGGTGCAGGTACAGAAGTGAGTGGGTGCTTACACAATAATGTTTTCAGGGTGGAGGAGGAGGAGTAGCATAGAGAGGTGGGCAGGTTATACCAGAGGCAGGGATACCCATAGCAGAAGGCACTCTGCCACACTGGGGTCTTAGGGTGGGAACAAAAGAGTCAGAGGGCCTGATTCACAAGGTCAGGGCAAGCTGCGCTTGATCGCCAGTGCACCAGGAATCTGTGGGCCAATTCACTATTGGGTAGGGTTCCAGGTAGGAAAGTCCTGCAGTTTGCGCACCCCTGGCACTGCACCAAACTGACAGCACATGGGGAAGGTGTGCCTCAAGTCGCAGGGCAGCCATGTGGCAATAGCGCCAATGACAGCACATGGGGAAGGTGTGCCGCAAGTCGCAGGGCAGCCATGTGGCAATAGCGCCAATGACAGCACATGGGGAAGGTGTGCCGCAAGTCGCAGGGCAGCCATGTGGCAATAGCGCCAATGACAGCACATGGGGAAGGTGTGAAGTCGCAGGGCAGCCATGTGGCAATAGCGCCAATGACAGCACATGGGGAAGGTGTGCCGCAAGTCGAGGGCAGCCATGTGTGGCCAGCACCAAATGACAGCACATGGGGAAGGTGTGCCGCAAGTCGCAGGGCAGCCATGTGTCAATAGCACCAATGACAGCACATGGGGAAGGTGTGCTGCAAGTCGCAGGGCAGCCATGTGGCAATAGCGCCAATGACAGCCGCCCCGGGTGACAAGTGCCCCTCCCATCCCTGATCCCTACTGAGCAAACAACCAACCAAGGTCCTTGGTGGTCAGCAGATACCCCAGCCTACATCCCCGGATATATATATATATATTAAAAACGCACACGCATTCTAAGACATAACATCTGATGGCAGATACCCCAGCCTACATCCCTCATAATATATATATATTAAAACGCGACACTCATCTAGAGACATAACATTTGATGGCAGATACCCAGCCTACATCCCCATTAATGTGTGTGTGTGTGTATATATATATATATTAAAACGCACACATACCTAGAAACATAACATTTGATGGCAGATACCCCAGCCTACATCCCCATTAATGTGTGTGTGTATATATATATATATATATATATATATATTAAAAACGCACACGTACCTAGAGACATAACATGTGATGGCAGATACCCAGCTTCATATCCTCATAGTATGTGTGTGTGTATATATATATATATATATAAAACGCATTCATACCTAGAAACATAACATTTGATGGCAGATACCCCAGCCTTAATCCCCATTAATGTGTGTGTATATATATATATATTAAAACGACACGCATCTAGAGACATGACATCTGATGGCAGATACCCCAGCCTACATCCCTATTAATGTGTGTGTGTATATATATATATATATTAAAACGACACATACCTAGAAACATAACATTTGATGGCAGATACCCCAGCCTACATCCCCGTTAATATATATATATATATAAAAACGCACACATACCTAGAAACATAACATTTGATGGCAGATACCCCAGCCTACATCCCCGTTAATATATATATATATTAAAAACGCACACATACCTAGAGACATAACATCTGATGGCAGATACCCCAGCCTACATCCCCATTAATGTGTGTGTGTATATATATATATATTAAAAACGCACACATACCTAGAAACATAACATTTGATGGCAGATACCCCAGCTTCATATCCTATATATGTGTGTGTGTATATATATACATTAAAAACGCACACATACCTAGAAACATAACATTTGATAGCAGATACCCCAGCCTACATCCCCATTAATATATATATATATTAAAAACGCACACATACCTAGAGACATAACATTTGATGGCAGATACCCCAGCCTACATCCCTCATTAATGTGTGTGTGTATATATATATATATATATATATAAAACGACACATACCTAGAAACATAACATTTGATAGCAGATACCCAGCCTACATCCCCATATTGTGTGTGTGTATATATATATATATATATATATATATATATAAACGCACACATACCTAGAAACATAACATTTGATGGCAGATACCCCAGCCTACATCCCCATTAATATAATAATAATAATAATAATAAAATATATTTAATTAAGCGCCTTTCAATTTTTCAAGGCGCTGTACAAAAATTCATAAAACCAAGCTTCAAAATACAATAAAACAAAACAACAATTTCAACGAATAAAATCAGTTACGATATAGATGGAAAGGCCTTATTCCATAAAAAGGACTTTAAAGCCCTTTTAAAAATATCCACTGTTGTACTCTCTCGGAGTGGATGGGGTAGAGAATTCCAGAGGGATGGAGCCAAGAAACCAAAAGCACGAGCTCCGGAAGACTTCACGTTAACCCTCGGAATCTCCAGCAACCCCTCGTCAGCAGAGTGAAGCTGTCTCACAAGGGTGTAAGGCAACAAAAGCTCTTTCAAGTAGTCAGGACCGCTACTCCATGTAGGGCTTTGTAGTCAAAAAGACCCACTTTAAAGGTGATCCGCCACTGCATAGGCAGCCAGTGCAGAGAGCGCAACACTGGGGTAACATGGGATCTTCTTGAAACCCCGGTCAACAGACATGCTGCTGCATTCTGCACTAGCTGCAAGCAGTGGATATCAACCCCAGCAAGCCCTAGGTACAGGGAGTTACAGTAATCCAAGCGAGATGTCACAAAGGCGTGGACCAAAACTGGCAAATCACCAGGAGGAACCAGTGCCTAATCCTGGAGATGTTTCTAAGATGGAAAATGCAGTCCTGACAACAGCAGACACCTGGTAACGAAGGGTCAACTCTGTGTCAAGCTCTACACCAGGTTTCGCACCCATCCAGAATAGGGATCTGTCCCCCAAATTATTCGGAGGGGACCCCACCCCAAATCCCCAACCCTGCGGCCGGGTCCACAACCATAACCTCAGTCTTTCCCGGCTTCAACTTTAAACCGCTGGTATTCATCCAGTCTTGGATGTCTACAAGGCACTTATTCAGCACCGAGACAGCACTAACCTGGTCAGGTGCAAAAGACAGGTAGAGCTGGGTATCATCAGCATAGCAGTGAAACCTCAGCTCATACTGTCTTACAATGTCTCCGAGGGGTAGCATATATACCGCGAATAACATGGGGGGAAAGCACCGAACCCTGTGGTACCCCGTAGGGCAGAGAGAAAGCCCCGGAAGAATATAATCCCAAGACCACTCTCTGCATTCTCCCCTCGAGGTAAGATGAAAACCATCTGAGGACCATACCTGAAAGTCCACAGATGGACCCCAGGCATTTGAGCAAAACCCCATGATCCACAGTATCAAAGGCTGATGACAGATCAAGGAGAACCAGAATAGAACGATGTCTCTGATCTCTCGCCATCAGAGATCATTGACACCAACCAGAGCAGTCTCGGTGCTATACCTTTACGAAAACCAGACTGGAGAGGTTCGATAGACTATGGATGGTCAAATGGTTGTCTAATTGAGCTGCCGCACTTTTCAATAACTTTCCTACAAAGGGAGGTTAGAGATTAGGCATTAGTTAGCTAGGTCATCGGGTCCAAGGAAGTTTTCTTCAGAAGGAGTCACCACCCTTCCTTCAGAGAGCTAGGAAAACTCCGCCTCCAAGGAGCACCAGATAATCCAAGCAAGGACCGGGCCGATAAACCGCTACAACCCAAAATCAGGAAGTAGGACCGGATCCAACCTTCAGCACGCTACGATCTCACAGACAATCCCCAGTGTCAACGAACCGCAGATCAAAAGTACTCCAGGAAATTCGGGTTCCGCGACAAAGCACTGGATCAACTGCAACAGCCTTAGAGTGGGGTCGGGACACTGCCTTGGATGTCTTCCACCTTATTTATGAAGAACCGAGGATCTCTCACAGTCAATCTGTGTAAAACTCGACGGATCTGCTGACAGACTGGTGTACAGTCTGTCGACAGGTTTGAAGAACTGAGCCGGTCGATTCCGAGCAACCGAAATTTCCCTGGACAGGAATTCTGCCTTCTTACGGGAAATTTCAGTTTGATAGAGCTTATAATGCTCTAACAAAATAAGATGGTCGGCATCCGAGGCAGGCATCCTCCAACGACGCTCCAACCTACGCCCCAACCTCCGCAGCACTTTCAATGCGTCATCAAACCAAGGAGCGACAGGACGGCGCGGAAGGGGGTGAACACGGGCAGGTGCAATCTGATTGAGGGCAGCCGAGATGGTCTCATTATAGGCCACCACTAGCCGCTCGGGAGCAGAGCACACTTCGTCAAACAACGAGAAGTCGAGGACCGCCATCAGGTCTTCAGGGACAACATCCCGCAATGGGCGGTACTTGACCAACTCCATAGGGGCTGACCTACCCAGGGGGACCTCAAAATTGAACCCAACTGAGTAATGATCAGACCAACCGACTGGCTCCACCACCAAATCAGACGCCTCGATCCCCAGGAGAAAAACAAGATCAAGAGAGTGACCACCTTTATGGGTAGCCGTGGAAACAACCTGTGTGAAGCCCAGCGATGCCACCACCTGGAGGAAATGTTGACCAAAAAGTGAAGATTCGTCGTCGACCCACGCATTGAAATCACCCAGCACCATCAATCTGGGCAATTCCAAGGCCATGTCGGCGACAAAATCTGCTATTTCCTGCAGGTTTAAGGAAAAGCTTCTCATCCCCTGGTGGATGGTAAATGAGAGCAATCCTGCACCCCACACCAGCTACCACAGTACACTCAAATGATCTTGCCTCCTCAACTGGAACACCAGTTAGGCCCAATCCAATCTTGAAACAGATCGCCATCCCCAACCCCCGGATCTAATCTCGGCGATGTATAACCAAGAAGCCAGTAGGAACAGCAGCTTCTAGAACGGGTCAGATTCTATCCAACCAGGTCTCAGTAATGCAAGCCAGATCTGTCCTGTAACAAAGTCTGCAATAAGACCCGCCTTTATTACAGACAGATCTGGCATTGCACAACAACACCCGGTCAGACGAGGTTGACGAGTTGTCCCAACCACTTGCCCTCCTGTACTGGAGGTGCCTTGGGTATGGGAACCATAACGGGACAACCATCTAGTTCATTTCGCTCAGAGGCTTCAGCCTAACCACCCTATATATCTGTTAAAAAGCACACATACCTGGGGCAAGCGACCCCCTCAGCTCTGATATGCCCATGCATTGTTATGCACATTGAATCATTCACTGGTGGTGTAGCTGTCCTGCCCTGCCCAATATGCTCATATCTTGTTCTGAACAGTGAATCTTTCCCTGGTGGTCAAGCAGCCCCCCCCCAACACAATATGCCCGTATATTGTTACATGCAGTAAATCATTCCCCCACCACCACAAGCAGTGCCCACCACCCCACTCCCCCATCCTGAACCCCAAGCTGGTGACTGGCACAGCCCTCCTCTTACTACCATGAGCAGGCGCTAAAGACTTTTTTGTGGGGAAGAGCCTACGCTGAATTCCATTGATTTTATCTGTATTTATTTTGCTTTGTTTTCAGTTGATTGTGCAGCACCTCTATGTTTGAAAGGCACTATATCAAACAAAATGTATTATATTATATAATTTATTATTATTACCATGGCCGGCAAGCACCTTAACTGTCATGGCGCACATACTGTATACAGTATTATACGGCATTATAAATAGAATAAATGATAGAGGACTGAGTATTATGAGGCTATAATAGCATCGAGATTCTGGGACATGTGAACCTCGGAGCTGGAGCTCGAGAGGTTCCAACATGTCCCCAGAACCGAGATGCTTTTTAGCCTCGTAATACTCAGTCCACTATAATTTATTTTTGTAATATATGGATCTGAGGCATTTTAAATGTTTTTAAATTTGCCTGCTACAGTAGTCATGCCTGTATCGCAGCACTTTCTTTTCCCATGGTTGCCAGCCGTTGCTGTTGACGCCACAGCACTCGCACACATGTAAAGTACACAGCGTGTGTTCTGATTGGCTGTAGATATGCTTTTCACATAATTTTCAAGGGAAAATGGCGGCTTGTTTATGCGAGCGGGCTTGAGAGGTGTCTGATGGTACAGCATGCGGGAGTTTGACTGGATTGGAGAGAGGAGAGGAATTATTCCTGTGTGGTTTAAGGTAATACTCTGAGGAAAGTTTTTGATGTTTTTGACTAGCAGCGAGTCGTCCTCTATTCTATGCGCAGACGGTTACAGTAAAGCCAGCTCTGAGTCTGCATGAGACAGTCATATGCTTGCGCTTTGGAGTTTTGGTACTATCGTTCAGACTGCAACGATAGTATTATCAGCTCTGAACGATAGTATTATCACCAAGAAATGACAGTATTATCACTTGAGCAAGGGTGGTATTATCAGAACTGAAGTACTGTATTATAGGGAAATGTTTGTATGGGATAAGATAGAATTATTATGGATTATCCATATATTACAAAGTATTATACGGTATGTGCTCCATGACAGTTCAGTCCACAACTGGCCATGGTGGTGAGAGGAGGACTGAGCCAGTCACTGACTTGGGGTTCAAGATGGGGAACTGGGTGGTGGGTACTACCTGCCAGGGTGGGGTCCTAGACCACCAAGGAATGATTTACTGTACATATCAATATATGGGCAAATCGGCAGGGACCTCTAGACCACCAGGGAATGATTTACAGTACATAACGATATACAAGCATATTGTGTGTGTTGGGGGACTGCTGGACCACCAGGGAATGATTCTGTACATAGCAATATACGGTTATATCATGTCTTGTACTCTGTGTTGGGTGTCTTGTTTCTGGATTTCAACAAGGTATTTGATATGGTGGACCATACTTTCTCCTGGATATCCTCAGTAACTTTGGTCATGATTCTATCTCTTAAATGGTTTTATAACTATCTCACTGGTTGCTTTCAGCTGGTCAAAGCAGAAGGGGCATGTCCCCATGAAAACCCCTCCTAAGAGGTGTACCTCATGGCTCATCCTGGGCTCCTTCTTTTGCAATCTATATCAATAACTTAGGTGCCGGCATCCAACATGCAAGCATTCATCTCTTTACTGATGACACCGTCCTTTACTTCTCCGGTCCCACCGCAGATAAACATGTTCCGACCTCCAACTTGAGTTCAACCGCCTCCAAGAAAACCTATTGCAACTAAAAATACTTCTTAATGCCAAAAAACGAAGGCTATGTTCTTCTTAATAGTCTCTAAAAAACCCTGGAATACATTAGGGGGAGTGCTAACTTCAATCACCACCCTCCTCAATGAACCTCTCAATACGTTCACAAATTCAGATACTTGGGGATGTGGATCGACAACAAATTGACCTTTGCAGATCATATTGATGACCTATCCAAAACTTAAACAGAGACTTCTCACATTCTTCCATGTCAAACACCTGTTAACCCTGGAAGCGAACTAGAATTTTACTGTTACCTTCCTCCCTGCATTTGATTACGGGATTTTCTTTATGGACAAGTGAATAACACAGCACTAAAAAAGTTGTATATCCTATACCATCCCACTCTAAGATTTATTACTGGAGCTCCCTATGCCACTCACCACTGTTCTTTATATGCCCTAGTCGACTGGACCTCCCTCAACCTAAGACACTATAGAAATGCAGCAACTTGGACTTACTATGCTCATCAAGAAGCTGCCCCATACATCTCGGACTGCCTTCCCATTCCATTTGCTTCTTCAGTATATGGCTTAAGGAGCTCTGCTTATATCTCCTCGTTATTCCTAAAGTGAAAACAGGTTCGGCAAATCTTCCTTAAGTTACTCCCTACACACTCTGTGGAACAACCTACAAAAAACTCTACAAATACCCTCTCCACTTACAGTGACCACCTTCAAAACTTTAGTCGCCAGAATCGCCAGGCAAATTTGTAACCGTGTTTCCTAACACTGATTGATTATCTCCCCTCTCCTTCTTCTCCCCTGATCCCTTCCTCCCCCCTCTGAGTTACCCCTTCAGCACCTCCCTTGAGTGTGTTTCTCCCATCCAACCTCACACTTGGGTGTGTTCCTTCCATCCAATCTTGCACTAGATGAATGCTATAATTATTTTTTGTTTTCCTGCCCTTGATGGCCGGCTTTGCAACCATGACAGACACCTGCCCCTTTCACATATCTGTCCTGCCCCACCTTGTGTCTGCTAGACTACAATCAAATTTGTACTCTAGGTTTATCATGTTGCTCTCATTTCTGTATAAACTAGCCTGTCTTTCTATTTAGCGAATGTTAATCTGTGCTGCAAGTGTGTATTCCTATGTATTATGGTGTCTATCCTACTTGTTTTATTGTCCTGCCTTGTGAACTTGTAAACCAGTACCAGGTCCATCTTGTAAATGAGTCTATTTTCAATGATGTTTCGCCTGGCTAAATAAAGATTGACTGATTGATTGATTGAATGTGGGGAACCACTAGACCACCAGGGATGTGATTTAATGTTATTTGAATGGAGGGCATGGGGAGGACTGCAGCACATTGATGCAAATGTATATACCCTCCCAGAAGACACACTGCTAAGTACCCTTAGATCAGCCCAGGCTGGTCTAACAGCACTTAGATATGTGCTCTCTGGGAGGGTTTTAGGAATCCCAGTTTAGGCGGTATAGCAGCCTGTGGCAGCTGCAACCCCCCAGCACCATGCCACAGCCCATTTTATGGAGCAAGACGGGCACAGGCCCCCTTTGGAACAGGCAGCCTGCATTTGATGCTGGCTGCCTTTATGAACTGCTCTCTGCACATTTTTATGTCATTACCGAGAGCTTTATGAATTAGGCCCAGAGTTTTTGAGCGCCTAAATTAACAGACTAGAATGGAATGGAATAAACTGTAACAAAGGAGTTTCTAAGGGGACAGAAAGAGAGAATGGAAAGGAATTGAATACATTTTAACAACAACAAAAAAGTAGGTGATACTGGACCAGTATCTAAGCCTTAGGACACAAGCATTCAGTACGACACTTGTCTGTTCCTCCAGGAATGCATTAATTTAGAAAGAGTTGTCTGTCTGTCATCACCCTATTTACATAATCTCCTGCATGGCACTTCACAACTAAAGATGACAGCTCTGTGCCAGCACTGAGTTTTGCCTTATTATCATCTCCGACATCTGTTTTTTTTATTCTTTGTCAACTGGGTAAGACCCACTAGGCACAAATCCCTGTTTTCTGGGGTGACCCAGGAGCAGTGGGGAGGTTAAATAACATGCTCAGGATCGAACAGTATGCAAGTGGAGGTTGGGGGAATCAAACCTGTGTCTGTTTTTTTTTTTTAACTTTTTAAATTTTATTTGAAAGAGTTTCACCAGGAAGGCCATACTGAGCTGAAATAGCTCATTTCCAGATGTGTCCTGGGGAAGGGGGGTACAAAGGAGGGTGCTATAAACATAGCAGTACAGAGTGAATACAGAAAATACAGTACAGAGTGAACACAGAAAATACAATACAGAGTGAATACAGAAAATACAGTACAGAGTGAACACAGAAAATACAATACAGAGTGAATACAGAAAATACAACACAGAGTGAATACAGAAGATACAGTACAGAGTGAATACAGAAAATACAGTACACGCCATTAGCAGGGAAATGTAAGAATGTACAGTAGCATTCAACTTAAATTTAGGACAAATGCAGTTCTTTTACAGAGTGTCAAATCACATATACAGACACAAAGCAGGTGGGAATCGTACAGAAGTTGATCAGTACTGTGGTATACCTGGGTATACTGAGGTAGAATCACATTACAATCAATCAAAATTGTAACTTGAGTGCCTCAGTGGTACCTCGAAGTACTTCAAGGTTATCAACTTTAGATAACTACCACTTGTATGTTTCCATACAGTTAAAATCAAGCCTGTGCTTTATCATAATTAAACACTTGCTTTACAGTGAAACCAAATCACAATACACGCAAGTGCTAAATTATACATTTCATGACAGAAACTTAGCAGGTAAAGTGCTGTAGTCATTCAAATTAGTTGTAATTTTAGTCACAAGGATATGAGTATGGGACATTATGGGTCAGCTAGAGGAATGAGGAGTGGGAGGGAGAAGGTCAGCCAAAGGCCTTCTCTCCTTTGGGATGCTAAGAACCCTGCAAGGGGACAGGGAATTGGCATGAGGGAAGGTTCTGATCAAATTGGCTGGGCTTTGTAGAAGGGGGAGATGAGAACTAGAGGAGGAGGAGGGGGGAATTGGGTGCAGTTGCAAGAGGAAGCTATATGTTGTTGGAGGAGAAGAGATAGGAAGTGGGTGTCTGAGTGGAGTGGAATTCTAATCGAAAGGAGTTCTAGAGCCTTGGGAATTAATAGGAGATGGCAGCTTGCCCTGACATGGTATACCGGAAAGGAGGGCAAGAGTCCTATTGGCAGAGTTATGGAGGGTATGGGTGGGACAGAAATGAGGGATTGTAAGTAGGGTGGCAGAGAGCCAAGTCAGTATTCCCCAATTAAAGTAGCGCTATATGCAAGGCATCTGGCACTGAGGGAAGGGAAAGAGAGTGAAGTATAAAGGTCAAAGTGGTGAGTACGAGTGAAGCATCAGACGGAGTTGAAAAGAGTGCCCAGTCTGGATAGGGTGGACTTGGGGACATAGTTGTAGACTGCATCTCCAAAGTCAAAGACAGGGAGAATCATCTTTTGGACAATCTTTCTCCTGGCTTGCGGTGGAAGGCAGCTGTGGTATCTGTAGAGAGCACCAAGTATGGGGAATAGCTTTTTGTGGATAGTATCTACGTGCACCACAAAGTCGAGGTTCTTGTCAAGCCATAGCCCGAGGTACTTGAAAGCAGAGACATCTTCCAGTACGGACCCATCAAGGTTATGGAAGGAGGGAGTGGCATCAAGCCTGGTGAGCTTTTGCCTGTTTGCCAAAGGCCATGGAGACCATATTTTTTTTGTATTTAGGGACAGATTATTAGAGCAAAACCAGTGCTGGACATTGTTGAAGTCCAACTGAAGACTGGTTGCCACCTCCGAGGAGGGAGTACTGGAGGCAAATAACAAGGTATTATCTTTGTACATGCGGATACTAGCAGATGAGCAGGCATCAGGAAGTCATTCAGGAATATGGAAAATAGTATGGATTTTGGCACACAGTATACCATATGGTGATCACTGAGCACATCCGCAGTATACCTGAGGTGGTGACTCAGTGTGGATGAGATGTCAGTACCCAGTCTATTAGGGTATGTTCACCTGATTTGTGATTTAAGCTCATAGGCTCATTAATGTGTAACCCCTAGATGGCGCTATCCCAGGGCTACTACCCCTGCCTGATTTTCCACTAACAGGTTGAGGGGCTGGATCCGAGTGGCGGGTGCCTCCACCCAGAGGTCAGGGTTTGCAATAGTTAAACTAACTTGGTCACAGCCCTCTGGGACACTGCAACCCCCCTTTCTTCCCACTAGTGGCCCACACAATATATCAGAATTACCTTCATAGTATACACTTACCCCAGGACTGGTTCAGGCACTGGGACCTCCTGTAAAATAAGATACAGTGCAACAATCACAGTACAATACTTTAACATAGACAAATACCTCAGGCAGTATAACTTTGCTGAAACAAGCAGCTCTGATTTATTTAGGGGGAATATAACAAGGATAGGGGGAAATCAGTTAATTAGCTTATCACTTTATTCATCTACCTATGGCTCTGTAGTATTAGCCTATCCTTACCAGTTACTGTCCCTGGGTACCCAAGCCCTAGTGGCTAGTCCAAACCGTGGCAGCTGGTAGGGGCCCTTTCACACAGAGAAAAGAAAAATTAGTTAAACAGTCAAGAGTACAGTAATTCCATTTGGATTTAATGTGGCAATTCAACAGGGAGCAACACTGAATTAGTACTCACGACCTCCAAACAAGATAGGGTCCTTCAACGTCAGCAGGGCTACTCTTGAGCTCCACGAGACTCCTCACACATTTATATGACAAACTGCAACAGGCAAAAGTCCTTTAATGGCAGCAGGATTCACTTGAGCTACACAAGCCTCTTCACACATTTATATGGTAAACAGTAACAGGCAAAAGTCCTTTAACAGCAGCAGGATTCACTTGAGGTACACAAGCCTCTTCACACATTTATATGGTAAACAGAAAGTACTATACCAGGCAGGCTGCTTCTCTATCCCGATCGCAATTACTGCACAATACCCGGGAGAACACACAGCAGATTCAGTTCCTGACAGACCAAGCGCATTCAGCAATTTCTCCAGTCTTCACAGGGTGAGCCTGGTTTCTACTCTTCAGATATCCTTTGATTCTCTCTACAGGACAGATTCAGTCCCAACAAGCAGTTACACGCTGCAGACCGGAACTCAGGGCTCTTACATCGCTTCTGACTAAAACTGCACAATCGAAAAGCACAGGGCTCCTTCCTCTTCACTGCCAGAGCTCAACTGAAACTCTAGCAGACAAAACCGGCACTTCCTTTGAGTTCCTCCCAGTTCGTGGCTGGATTGGCTGTCACTCACAATAGACTGCCCCTGTTGGTCCAAAAGGCAATCAAGTCCAAACTACATCTCCCAGAGTCACTGCCCATACAATCCTCTTGTGGCTGGCTCAAATTACGAGTCCAAGTTCTGATTCGTCCAAGGCACCATTTTAGAGCTACCTTAACCCACACTGATTGGTCCAGTTCAGCAGTTCAAAACTAGAATGGGGAACTAGGCAAACACAGTTCTGACTGCAAAGAAAGCAGGTTAGACAAACTGTATTTTCATTATTACTCTAAATGATTTCTGGCAAACAATTACATCTTTCAGATAGGTTCCCTTGCACTCTAGTGACTGCAAAATGGAGTGAATTGCAGCAGCTCGAGTGGTACTCAAGCAAAGAAACACACAGTCCCCCCATATAACTAATTATGTCTGCAAGCAGACAGCTCTTAAAGAGACAGTACCAGAGGCTCTAAAACACTCACAGATAAATGCTTAAACGCCAAACACCATTCAGGCTTGGAGCATTCAAGCAAGCTCCTGGAAGTCTTTTGGGAACCCCCATTTGCAGGGGGGTTACAAATGAATTGTTTTAGATTTAAGGATGAGATTCGATTGCAGATTTTGGTCTGGGAACTGGATAACCAATTAATGTTGAATTCCCCTAAGATGTAGAGTTCACCAGTGGCAGTGAGAGTGGTGAGAGAAGAGAGGAGGTCAGTGACAGAAGATGGGGAGGAGGCAGGAAAGCTGGGACAGCAGTAGACTATGCCCAAAAAGATGGGAAGAGAGCAGGGAAAGGACAGTTTTATTGATAACAGTTTGTTGGTCGCGGGGAAGACAGTGGAGGCAGACTGAGAATTGGATAGAGGTGGAAACATACATAGCCACTCCCCCACCCCTGGACAATCCATCCTGCTGAACGATGGAGTACCTGCGGATGGAGATGGCGAAGTCAGGGATTTTTGAGCTGAGTCAAGGCTCAGTGAGGATGAGGACAGAGGGTTTTAAATTGGTCATAAGGGGGTTGGAGAAGGTAAATTATGGGGAGAAGGCTTCTTATATTTAGATGGACTATATGTAACAGATTGGAAAGGGGAGTGGGAAAGGTCCAGGGTTGAATTGAAGGTCACCTGTGGTGAGAAGCAGTAATACTATAAGCAGTTTGGTGAGGGTGGAAAACCATCTCCTAGGCAGGGATGGAAGGCGAGTGGGAACAAGGGGGGTGCAGGTTAGTGGTGCTGCTGTAGTGAGGGATGCCAAGTGAATCCCTTGTGAGAGGAGGATGGATGTGCCTGGGTGCCTGGGATAGTAGAGAAGGGAGGTGGCAGGAGGATGGAAGAGTGGGGAGGAGGGCAGAGGATAGAAGTTGGAGGGCTTGCTGGAAGGGAGGAGGGACAGGGACGAGGAGAGAGGGAAGGTAGACCAGGATAAAGAGGAGCATATGCGATTGTTATCGTAGTAATTGCCTTACACAATGCTTCTCAATAACATTGAGGGAAACTCAAATGTCTGAATCAGTTTGCAGAGAAACACTCCCAAGAAAAGTATTAGGTGGTTTAAAATGTTAGTCAACAGGCTGGGTGCAGCTTCAGGGGTGTTACAAGGGCTGATTTATGGGGGGGGGTCCCAGGGAAATTTATTGGAAACTAAAAACTTAGGCTAACTGTTACCACTAGGATGGCCTAATAGTTGGGATTGCTGACTTTAGTGCAGAGGGTCGGGGGTTTGAATCCAGGCATGTCAGAGAGACAGGGGTGCTTGAAAAATCAGATTGAGATGGGGTGGAATAGAACGTGCTGTGGCAGGGTTGGAGTGACTACTAACAATACAGGTACTTTATATTAGGAATGTATGGAGGGAGTGAATCAAGAAATAGTGTCTCCTAGTGGCTGTTGGATATAAATTACAGCAGAGAAATCTGGGGAGATAGTATCAGAAGCAGATGGCCACTTGACCTGTCTTACCAATAAAGGTAAGCCCCACCCATGGAGTATGGGGTGGGCCTGGGTGGAGCAGTGGCGGGCAACAGGCTTACACAGTGCAGAGCAATCCACAGCCTGATAGGAGATTCTGCCTATTGTTGCAGCTCCGCAGCTGCGTTGCTCTGTGGTGGGAGCTTGGAGACAAGAGTGAGCAGCCAGGGAGACAAGAGGAATAAACAGCTCAGCTCAAAGGGTGAAAAGGTCAACCACAACACAAAGGGCACGTGGAACAAAAGCAACGCGGTCAAGGCAGGAGACTGAGAGTGGGGGAGGGGCTGCGTGTATGCACAGAACAGCAGGGGCCGACACCTGAGCCAAAATGGAAACACAGTACTACACAGGCACCATGGGTCAGTAATGCATGAACTTACAGTACCGCCTCTAAACAGAGCAACTTGCAGTGCATAGACGAGGGCTGAATACTATCAGCACACCTATACAGACAATAATTTACCACATTTAACACAGGGCAGGACAATCCAGAGCCTAATAGGAGACTCTGTTATTGCTGGTCCTGCTGCAGTGTTGCTCCTGGTGGTGTGGGGAGGGGGAGAGAAGAGCAAGCAGCCCAGGGAGACAAGAGGAATTAACATCTCAGCTCAAAGTACTAAAAGGCCAAGCACACAAAGGCAAGTGGAACAAAGGCAAATGGGTTCAAGGCAGGAGTACTCTAGTCTTAAATTCTAGCACTTGTAAGACCCAGTAATATCAGGGATCATTTGTTTCCAGTGAGCATCATGGGGCTCGTTCATTTAAAGTCAGCACTAAGAGTCGTGCACCAAAGTGTGGGGCTGGTCCCAATTTGCACTTTGTGTGCCTAAACATTTTTTTTTTTTTGCTCCTCCCACATCCCTCCTGGCCGGCAACTCCTTCAGGCCTTCTGGGCCCCACAGCCACCCTCTTCCTCCAGCCATAATCCTGCTGCCACCCACTACTGCCAACTGATCCCCCAGGTGACCTGACATGACCTGTCAGATGGGTTCCTCTCTAGGGAGAATTGCCCATAGGCACAACCAATTAGCCCTGGGATTGTGGTGGGGTGGTCAGTCCTAACTTCATGGCATGCCGGAGACCAGTGGCCATCATCAGGTCAAACAAGGGCATTTTCTCATTTTCTGGCATGCACACTCAACCCTTATTGACCTTGCAGGAGCAGTTACCTGCAGCGGGTCATGCATGTCGAGGTTACACGCCCCCAAGCCTGCTCCTAATCCGCTTGCAGGTGCTAAGGCTGTGCTTACCTTCTGGGAGGGATCCAATGAACATTCTATAATCCCTCCTGTCAGTCTCTGCTTTGATACCTGGGCTAGGGGTAAACACAGGATGCCAGCATGTCGAGCTGACCCCTTCGTTCGGCGCCATGGAGTCAGACAACATTTTTTTAATTAGAAACACAAAAATTGATGGCAGGTAAGGACCACCAGTCCCATCTAGTTTGCCTGTATACCCTACTCTTTATTAACTGCTGCTGACCCTACTTAGTCCTCAGCTGCTGCCTCTTTTCCCCCCTCTAGGGTTCCCTTATGTCTATTCCATGGATGCCTAAATCCCCCTCCACTATGCTTGCCCCCCACCACCTCTTGGGTAGGCCATTCCAAGCCTCTGCCACCCTTTCCATGAAAAAGTATTTCCTCACATTTCCCCTTAGTCTACCCCTTCCAGTCTCATGCCATGCCCTCTTGTTGTTTTTGAGCTGCTTCTTTTCTTGATGATGCTGCCCTCCTGTACCTTATTAATCCCCTTGAGGTACTTGAAGGTTTCTAGCATGTTCCCCTTCTCCCTCCTCTCCTCCAGGTTGTACATATTGAGTTCCTCCAATCTCTCCTTGTATGACCTGTGGTGCAAGCCCTACACCATTTTTGTTGCCCTTCTCTGGACTGTCTCTACCCTGTGTATGCCTTTCCAGAGATGCAGCCTCCAGAACTGGACGCGGTATTGCAAATGAGGTCTCACCCATGTTCTGTACAGTGGCATTATGACTTCCTTTCTTCTGCTGGTGATACCTCTGCCTGTGTACCTCAGCATCCCACTGGCTCTCCCCACTGTTTGGCCACCTTTAGGTTGTCAGATATGATGACTCCCAGATCTCTTTCCTGTTTTATGGTCGCTAATATCTTTCAAACAACATGAAGTCTTGCAGTATTCTGACTATATGCAGTTAGCCCAGCACTTGAACCGCTTAGGGAGTAAAGCGTTAACTCTATGCAGACACAGAACGTTGAGCTCGAGTTCGGTTTTCAAACCTCTGTCTCCAGCAAAAGTGAAACCATCAGATTTTTACTCACTTAACTGTGAAGTCGCCCGAGCTCCCTCCTGCACTTTGGTTCGTATAGTTTAAATCAGTCGGTTTTGTCCAAACTGCTTCTTTATTTTCGGTCTTCTTACTCTGTCTTGGTAACAGTAAGTGGTAGTAGTAGGTAGTTTGTTGTAATTCTGGTATTTCTTGTGGAAATTCTTTTGCCTTCGGTTCTTCTCCGGTTGGTCCGGCTTAGAATCGAAACCCTTTATATTTGAGTTTTGATAAAAAAAAAAAAATAATAATAATTTGCTTGTGGTTTCCAGTACTCATCGGTTCCTAAAAAATCAGATTTTCTGGATTTTTTTAGCCAACCCGTGACATGGTTTGAACCGATCAGTTTTAGTTGCCTGGCGTAATAGCTGGTAAGGGTAACTGTTTTAGTTTTGGGCATGTCTGACAAACCCAAAAGAAAACCGGTCCCACTGGGTTTCAGCGCTGTACTGAGTGTAAGGAGGCCTTGCTAAGGCCAACCCTCACCTCATCTGTGTTTACTGTCTGGGGTTTGACCACCTCAAAGAAGACTGCCAGATTTGTAAAACTTTCCCAAAGCCACTCGAAACATGTTTGAGTAGGCTGAGGGAGAGGGAGGTCAAGAAGGGGATACTGGGATGCATAGGAAGGGGCATCACAAGTAGAAAAAGGGAAGTGGTTATCCCTCTGTACAGACAGTTGGTGAGACCCCATCTGGAGTACTGTGTGCAGTTTTGGAGACCTCATCTATGCAAGGACAAAGACAGGATGGAAGCAGTCCAGAGAAGGGCAACTGAAATGGTGCAGGGTCTTCATCAGAAACCATATGAAGAGAGACTGAAAGAGCTTAATATGTATACCCTTGATGAAAGGAGGGACGGGGGGACATGATAGAAATGTTCAAGTACCTCAATGGAATCAACAAAGTCCAGGAGGGTAGCATCTTTCAGAAAAAGATGTACAAGAACAAGGGGGCACAATTTAAAGATAGAATGGTGACGGCTCAGGGGTAATGTGAGGAAATTTGTTCTCACAGAGACAGTGGTGGATGCATGGAACCACCTTCCTGGGGAGGTTGTTGGGTCTAAAACAGTGGGGGAATTCAAACATGCATGGGACAGACATAAGGCAATTGTAGTGGGGGGGTGGCAGGAAGTAGGCTGTTGGTTAACTAGAATTTGCAGCTTATCCAGTAGGTAGGGAAATGGGCAGACTGGGTGGGCCAAGTGGTCCTTATCTGCCGTCAAAGTCTATATCTATGTCTAAGTCCACTGACCCGGATGGTCAGCCCAGTTTGGTCACGACTGAACCTGAGTAGGTGCCCACTGCCCTGGCGATATCTCCTCAGGCAAAAGGAGAGCTGATTCTGTGGAATCGGTTCCTAGTAAAAGAAAACGTAAATCAGCGGGTTTGGATCCAACTTCCCATGGTCCGAAAGCAGAAGAGATTGCAAAAGCGATCACTATTGTACAGTTGCTTTGCCCGGTTCCAACTGAACCGGCAACAGTTCACAGAGGTTTGTTTCGGTCGGGCATAGTCACTTCTGATATTGATCCAGAAGCTTTCTATGAGGGCGATTGGGATGGAGAAGAAGAGTATGATGAAGAGGAAGATGAAGGCCTAGATGAGTCAGTAGAGCCTGCCATCTCCCCAGACAGGCCTTACAGTGCGTCTCCTCCCAGACTTTCTGAGTCCCCCTCCCATTTCTTGTTCTACAAGAAAGTGGCTGATACTCTTCAGCTCCCTGTTGAGGAGGCTGAACAGGATCAGGAGCAACCTGACTTCATGGAAATGATGAATGTCCCAGAGTCAAAGAAAGTGTCTATCCCTCTGCATAAATCCCTGGGGAAACAGACACAACAAATCTTGCAGTTTCCAACTTCTATACCTCCTGTGCATAAAAAGATGGACAGGAGAAATACGCTGTCAGATCCTGGGACAGAATTCTTACAACTCACTGCAGCCATGTTGGGGTAGTGCAGACTGCAGCCTGTGACAAGGCTAAGATTCCCTGGCATCCCACCCCAGATAAGGATTCTAGGAAAGCGGATGCCATGGCCAAGAAGCAGTACTTGGCATCCCTTTGGGACTCAGACAGGCTAATTATATGGCATATACAGCCAGATACCAGAAATTGAGGTGGGATACGGTTCTGCAGCTGGCTAAGAGTGCCCCTCCCAGCTAGCCAAGGAGCTGGAGAAGGTGGCTGCAGATGGTATTGAGGCATCCAAGGTCCAATTTCATGCTGCTGTTGACTCGAATGACGTACATTCCAGGGTCATGGCTACATCTGTCTCCATGAGGAGATTAGCTTGGCTCAGATGTACCAATTTGTCACAGGATACCCAGTCTAAGGCTATGGATTTTCCTGTTGCTGGTAACTCTCTGTTTGATGAACAGGCAGAGGCTTACATGAAGAAGATGGACAAGTACAGGACCACCTACAGGAGTGCTACAGCAAAAGAGAAGCAGGCCACTCCTCAGAAGCAGTAGTTTAGAGCTAGCAGGGGCAGGCCTTTTCACAGATCTTTTTACCAAGCCTAGGCTTCCTCTTCATTCCAGCAGGGGGGGTTCTTCAGGGGAAGAGGCAGATGAGGGATGACCAGGACCCCAGCATCCACTCAGTCCAAGCCCCCTGCCAAACCGACACCCTGAGATGTCAGTCAGGGTCACCTCCCCAATCCCTGTATGGGGCAGGCTGGCTCACTACTCCCAGGGCTGGGAGTCTATTACTTCAGTCAAATGGGTCCTGGAAGTGGTGAGCCAGGGACTTGTTCTCAGTTTTAAAAGGTTCCCAAAAATGAGAGCAAGATCTTTCTGCCCCCTCTCCCCTTTGGAGACAAAGGCCTTTGAGGCAGAAGTCTCCTCTCTTCTGCTCCTGCGAGCAGTAGAGAAGGTACCTTTTTGTCACAGTGGAAAAGGACTTTATTCCAGGTACTTTCTTACCCCAAAAAAGACAGGGGAGTGGCAACCCATCCTAGATTTAAGGTACCTCAACAAACACTTAACAAAACCAAAGTTCAAAATGGTGACTCTGGGAGTAATTCTTCAATCTCTGAGACCAGGAGACTTGCTAGCCTGCAGGGTCTTCATCAGAAACCATATGAAGAGAGACTGAAAGAGCTTAATATGTATACCCTTGATGAAAGGAGGGATGGGGGGACATGATAGAAATGTTCAAGTACCTCAAGGGAATCAACAAAGTCCAGGAGGGTAGCATCTTTCAGAAAAAGATGTACAAGAACAAGGGGGCACAATTTAAAGATAGAGTGGTGACGGCTCAGGGATAATGTGAGGAATTTTTTTCTCACAGAGACAGTGGTGGATGCATGGAACCACCTTCCTGGGGAGGTTGTTGGGTCTAAAACAGTGGGGGAATTCAAACATGCATGGGACAGACATAAGGCAATTGTAGTGGGGGGTGGCAGGAAGTAGGCTGTTGGTTAACTAGAATTTGCAGCTTATCCAGTAGGTAGGGAAATGGGCAGACTGGGTGGGCCAAGTGGTCCTTATCTGCCGTCAAAGTCTATATCTATGTCTAAGTCCACTGACCCAGATGGTCAGCCCAGTTTGGTCACGACTGAACCTGAGTAGGTGCCCACTGCCCTAGGCGATATCTCCTCGGCCAAAAGGAGAGCCGATTCTGTGGAATCGGTTCCTAGTAAAAGAAAATGTAAATCAGCGGGTTTGGATCCAACTTCCCATGGTCCGAAAGCTGAAGAGATTGCAAAAGCGATCACTATTGTACAGTTGCTTTGCCCGGTTCCAACTGAACCGGCAACAGTTCACAGAGGTTTGGTTCGGTCGGGCATAGTCACTTCTGATATTGATCCAGAAGCTTTCTATGAGGGTGATTGGGATGGAGAAGAAGAGTATGATGAAGAGGAAGATGAAGGCCTAGATGAGCCAATAGAGCCTGACATCTCCCCAGACAGGCCTTACAGTGCGTCTCCTCCCAGACTTTCTGAGTCCCCCTCCCATTTCTTGTTCTACAAGAAAGTGGCTGATACTCTTCAGCTCCCTGTTGAGGAAGCTGAACAGGATCAGGAGCAACCTGACTTCATGGAAATGATGAATGTCCCAGAGTCAAAAAAAGTGTCTATCCCTCTGCATAAATCCCTGGGGAAACAGACACAACAAATCTTGCAGTTTCCAACTTCTATACCTCCTGTGCATAAAAAGATGGACAGGAGAAATACGTTGTCAGATCCTGGGACAGAATTCCTTACAACTCATTGCAGCCATGTTGGGGTAGTGCAGGCTGCAGCCTGTGACAAGACTAAGATTCCCCTGGCATCCCACACCCCCAGATAAGGATTCTAGGAAAGCGGATGCCATGGCCAAAAAGCAGTAATTGGCATCCTCTTTGGGACTCAGACAGGCCAATTATATGGCATATACAGCCAGATACCAGAAATTGAGGTGGGATACAGTTCTGCAGCTGGCTAAGAGTGCCCCTCCCCAGCTAGCTAAGGAGCTGGAGAAGGTGGCTGCAGATGGTATTGAGGCATCCAAGGTCCAATTTCATGCTGCTGTTGACTCGAATGACGTACATTCCAGGGTCATGGCTACATCTGTCTCCATGAGGAGATTAGCTTGGCTCAGATGTACCAATTTGTCACAGGATACCCAGTCTAAGGCTATGGATTTTCCTGTTGCTGGTAACTCTCTGTTTGGTGAACAGACAGAGGCTTATATGAAGAAGATGGACGAGTACAGGACCACCTACAGGAGTGCTACAGCAAAAGAGAAGCAGGCCACTCCTCAGAAGCAGTAGTTTAGGGCTAGCAGGGGCAGGCCTTTTCACAGATCTTTTTACCAAGCCTAGGCTTCCTCTTCATTCCAGCAGAGGGGGTTCTTCAGGGGAAGAGGCAGATGAGGGATGACCAGGACCCCAGCATCCACTCAGTCCAAGCCCCCTGCCAAACCGACACCCTGAGATGTCAGTCAGGGTCACCTCCCCAATCCCTGTATGGGGCAGGCTGGCTCACTACTCCCAGGGCTGGGAGTCTATTACTTCAGTCAAATGGGTCCTGGAAGTGGTGAGCCAGGGACTTGTTCTCAGTTTTAAAAGGTTCCCAAAAATGAGAGCAAGATCTTTCTGCCCCTTCTCCCCTTCGGAAACAAAGGCCTTTGAGGCAGAAGACTCCTCTCTTCTGCTCCTGCGAGCAGTAGAGAAGGTACCTTTTTGTCACAGTGGAAAAGGACTTTATTCCAGGTACTTCCTTACCCCAAAAAAGACAGGGGAGTGGTGACCCATCCTAGATTTAAGGTACCTCAACAAACACTTAACAAAACCAAAGTTCAAAATGGTGACTCTGGGAGTAATTCTTCAATCTCTGAGACCAGGAGACTGGCTAGCCTCCCTGGATCTCAAGGATGCCTATTTCTAAATACCCATCAGACACGCCCACAGAAAGTACCTCAGGTTCGAGTTGCCCTCAGGCCATTATCAGTTCGGAGCCATGCCTTCCGGCCTAACATCTGCTCCAAGGGTGTTCACCGAGTGTCTGTCAGTAGTGGTGGCATTCCTCAGGAGACAAGGTATCCTTCTTTTCCCATATCTGGTTGACTGGCTCCTAATAGGTCAGTCCTCAGACCAAGTCAAGTCAGCCTTAGAGGTCACCCAAGGGCTCCTGGAGTTGTTGGATTTCATTCTGAACCTAGAAAAATCGGTTCTGAAACCAACTCAGCTGCTCACTTTCATAGGGGTGGACATAGACACTAGCGAGCCAAGAGCATTCCTTCCTCTTTCACGAGTCCAGTCTCTAGTCATTCTGGCTTCCTCTTTTCATCCTCTAGTTTCTTGTCCAGCCAGACATTTTTTACAGTTACTGGGCCACATGGCAGCCTCCACAGCTGTTGTCCAGGGAGCAAGGTTTCAGATGAGAGATATTCAATTTCATCTCAGATCTTACTGGTCTCAGAAAAAGGACCCGCTCTCCAAATTGGTTCCAGTGTCTCAAACTCTAGTTCAGGCACTCCAGTGGTGGCTGCAGGAGGACTATCTTCAGCAAGGTGTTCCATTCATCAGTCAGGCTCCTTCAGTGATTCTCACCACAGACGCCTCTTTCTTGGGGGGGGGTGCTCACCTGGATCAGCTTACAGCTCAGGGAACCTGGTCTCACCAGGAGTCTCTCCTTCATACAAGTCTTCTAGAACTGAGAGCTGTCTTTCTAGCACTGCAGACATTCTCAACTGTGGTTCAGGGGAAAGTAGTACAAAGCAGGACAGACAATTCCACAACCATGTGGTACATCAACAAGCAGGGAGGCACTCGGTCCTCAGCCTTGTGCACAGAGGCCATGAAGATATGGTCTCTGGCTAATTCCCTTCAGGCTTCCTTGGTGGCTATCCCAGGGAAGGACATCATTTTAGTGGATGCTTTCAGTAGAATTTCTCGGGGTCATCACGAATGGACTCTGAATCCCCTGGTCCTTCAGGTTATCTTCAAGAGGTGGAGGCACACCAGAGATAGATCTCTTTGCAGCCCCGGACAATCATCAACTCCCTCTCTTTTGCTGCAGACCTCTTCTCATAGGTTCTGTTCATCAGGATGCACTACTATTAGATTGGACAAGCAGGTTCCTGTATGCATTTCCTCCTTTCCCAGTGATATTCAGGGTCCTAATCAAAATCAGATCTCAGCCTTGCAGGGTGATTCTAGAGGCACCAGACTGGGCCAGACAGCCTCGGTATCCTCTACTTCTGTCACTGTCTGTGACAATGCCTTTGTGTCTTCCCAGAAAGTTCAATCTTCTGACATCCTCCCGGGGGAGGATCCTCTACCCTAATCTTCAGGCTCTCAGGCTCCAGGTCTGGCTCTTGAAGAGTTAGAATATGCAAATTTAAATCTTTCTCAATCAGTCCTGGATAGTCTAAAGGTGAGCAGGAAACCTGTTACCAGAAAGACTTACAATTCCAAATGGAAAAGATTTGGTTTTTGGGGTTCCCAGAAACCTGTTCAGCCAGAGTTGGCTGACATTGCTACTGTATTGGACTATCTGGTGCATCTTAATGGCTTAGGCCTCCAGCTTACTACTCTCAAGGTACATTTGGCAGCTGTGTCTGTCTTCCTTTCCGCTGGTAAGGGCTCTTCCCTAGTCTCTCTTTCAGTCTTCAAGAAGTTTTTCAAAGGTTTGATACACGTTAATCCTACCTTTCGAGATCCTACCCCTTCTTGGGATCTGAACATCTGTAAAGCACAGCTTATGCAGCCCCCTTTTGAACCTCTATCTTCAGCAGAGCTGAAATGCTTGACATGGAAAACTGTGTTCCTGGTAGCTATTACCTCTGCCAGGGAATCAGTGGGTTACAGTAAAGGCTTTATCAGTGGAACCTGATTTAATTTCATTTCATTTCACAGGGATAAGGTGGTCCTTCGAACTAACAGAAAGTTTCTTCCCAAAGTAGTGTCGGACTTTCATCTGAACCAATCTATGTCATTGCCTGTATCTTTCACTGACCATTCTTCCTCTGGGGAGAGAAGATCACACAGTCTTGATGTAAAAAGGGCTCTTAGTTATTATATGGAGCATACAAAGGCCTATAGGAATGGCTGTTCTCAGTTATTTCTCACTTATAGAGAGGTGGGAAAAGGCAAACCAGCCACCAAGAGAACTATTGCAGGTGGATTGTCTCCTGTATCCAGTTCTGCTATTCAAAGCTTGGGAAGGAACCTCCCTCAGGCCTGAGGGCTCATTCTACCAGAGGTATAGCTGCTTCACTTGCAGAAGCTAGAGATATACCTTTAGTGGAAATCTGTAAGGCAGCCACCTGGAAAACTGTCCACACATTTACCAAACATTATTCTCTGGACATTCAATCTAGAAGTGATGCTAGGTTTGGCACAGCTGTGTTGCAGATCTTGTTCCCAAAATAGGTTCTGTGACTCCCTCCTCCTGGGGCGTACTGCTTTGTAGTCTGCATAAGTCAGAATACAGCAAGACTTCATTTTGTTTGAAGAAAAAATAACTCACCTTAGTAATGTTTTTTCTTCTAATAGAGTCTTGCTGTATTCTGACCTCCTTCCCTGCCTCCCCTCCTGGAACCTAGTAGTTTTGGGATGTGAGTGGGCAGGCACAGTGCTGCACCCCAGAGCTGTAATTGGCATGACCTATCTTAAGGGTCTATTAATCTTTTAATTTTACTACCTACTTGTTTTTTGTCTTATCTTTAGCTTTCTTTTTGAGGTTCTCAACTTGAGTCTTTTGACCCTAAAAACAATTTGTGGTGGCCATTTGGCTTACAAGTTTGAAACAATTTCTACCTGTTAAATTGATTAGTTAGTGCTCGTAATAATCTGACAGTTGCACTTCAGAGTGCTGGAGACAAAGGTTTGAAAACCGAGCTCGAGCTCAACATTCTATGCTTCTGCACAGAGTTAACTTTTTACTCTCTGGGGCAGTTCAAGTGCCGTGGCTAACTGCATATAGTCAGAATACATCAAGACTTCATTAGAAGAAACATTACTGGGGTGAATAATTTTTTCATCTCCCCCTTCATAATGTATTCTTCCCCTGGGTTCTTACGTACAAGTGCATGATTTTGCACTTCTTCACATTGAATCCTAGTTGCCACACTCTGGACCATTCCTCCATTTTATCTAGGTCCCTCCTTATTCTCTGCACCCCTCCTGGACAGGACAGACCACTCTATTTCAGATCTTTATGTCATCTGCAGAGAGACACATCTTCCCCTCCAGGCCCTCAGCAATGTCACTGATGTAGATATTAAACAGCACTGGTCCAGGAACTCACCCCTGTGGCACCCCACTAGTCACCCCCTCTACTTCAGATTGAGCCTCATTCACCACCACCCTCTGTGTTCTGTCCTTCAACCAATTTCTATTCCAGGTCACCCCCTTGTGTCGCAGTCCCAGCCTGCCCAGTTTGTTCACTAGCCTCCTATTATTGTTTACTACAGACCAGAATTCAACAGAAGAAGCCATGTGTAGCAAAGTTTGAGCAAGTGGATACAAGCTGAGAGTGGTGCACCATACAAGAGGGACATTTCAACTGGGAATAGAAGGTGTGTGGTGAGCTCGAGCCAACATTCTCTCTATGACAATACCTGCTCACCACTTGATCCCCATTTCAGAATCTAAATAGAAGAATATGGAACCATCTCCTTTCAACAGAAGGGATTGGACATGCAGTCCATATGAATAACAAAGAAAGAGTTATCGCTGGTCAACTGGAGCAAGACATCTGCCATCATGGAGCACTTCTCAAAGTATCAGATTGGAGCCGAGGAAGCTAACATAGATAAGGAGAAAGCACAGCATTCTCAAGACTTCAGCTGGAGTGGAGTGACCAGGAGAATACTAGAAACCAGTATGATGTCATCTGAAGACATGGAGATCAAGACTGAGGACAGGGGGCACAACTTCTCTGGAAGTACATCTCATGGGTCCAGTCCAGGGGAACTGGAATTTAAGAGAAATGCAGAACTGTAACACATGCATTGTAAGTCACCACTGAGGGACTGAATAGCTAAGTACCAGGTAGCCATCTCTAAATAGAGCAGCTCTGCATCCAATGCTAATAACTTGAGTGCCAGTGACCATGAAGTCAGACATGGTAAAGCAGAACAGAAGGTGCAGAGGGTTGCTGTTACAGAAAGCATCCAACATTCAGTAACAAGTCCCTCTGTGAATTACACAACAGTTAAAGTTGAAAGTAAAAGTGAAGTCTATAGGTTCCTGCAGGAGTCGGGGGTATCTGGAGATCACATAGGGTCAGCAGTGACAGAATAGACAAGGCAAATGGACAGACAAGGTGGGCAAAGCAGTCCTTATCTGCCAACAAATTCTCTGTTTCTATGTGCAGTATAGTAGATTGTATCAGACTGAGTCTGCTGACTTACAAGCTGACATTTCCTGTGATCAGGTATCACAGATACCCCAGCAACTGACATCAAAGTTGGGTAACAGCAGTGGGACATTCAATAGCCTGCAGTGCATGCTACAGCTTTTATAAGCTCAGATCAGATGTCTCCCAGTCCCACTGTTCTCCTGGGGCTAAGTGCAGTCCTCTGTGACTGTACCGTACATAGCCCTGCGAGGATAGTAGGACCAGCAAACAAAAGAGGATGAAGGAATGGGTTAACAATGAGAAGCAGAATACTCAGAATGACGGTGAAGTACAATTGTGATTTATGAATTTTTGGGAGAATATAAAAAGGTTTCCCTAACTGGATTCTCCATTATTAAAAAGTCCCTGGAGTTTTCATCAGTCATCACATTCGTGAAGTTTATCATCAACCACAGGACCATCAGTTCTATCAAACGTTTAGCCAGGACCCCACTATGGATTTTAAATTCTCTGTAGATGAAACTATCATGACAGCTATGCAGATGATGCTGTGATACCGTGAGCTGTCAGCTGTGAGTCTGGGATGTAAAAAACCTTCTCAGGGTTTTATATTTGTACCGTTCATAATTATTGGGATAAAGTAATTCGTTGTCACTAAGAAATCTGAAAACTTCTACACAAAGTTGTGGAGGAAGAGACAATATCAGGGTTCAAGTAAAATTGGGATGCATTTAAGGGAGTTATCAGATGAGATAATATAGAAAGGAGAGGATAGTATGAAGGAAATGTTTAATGTTAGAAATATTCCAAGTAAGGAGTTCTTTGTAAGTAAAAGATAACAAAAATGTCTCCCTTACTGAGGCTGATGATGGATTTCATTTCCTTCCAGTCATCATGATGTAGAAGGTAACTGTACACACCCAGACTCAAGTCGCAGGTCACCAATCTAACTTTTGGCACAATATCCTCTTTCTGTGTTTTTAAGAACCTGGGGACACATGCCAGAATTGGTGTTAGTTTTGTACTTAGAGTCGGCAGGGTTTAATAATAGAGTTTTCATTGTGCATACATACTTTTCTGTGTCTTCCTTGATTCCCTGCATGAAAGAGAACAGAATATTTACAATATTATCATGTATAGTTGGTAAATTGACTGGATATGTGGTTTAATGACATGCACAATGCTTCATATATTTTGCTTTGATAGTACTCCTGACTTAATTAAAAGTAATTAAGTATGTGCACCCTATGCTGCTGCACTCAGTCCCCAAAGCCCCTCTTGCAAATTATGAGATGTACCTACAGTAACTGAGGATATCCTGGTGTGAAAAACTACATAATTAAGTAAAAACATAGTATTTGGGTAGTGCTTGTTATGTGTGGAAACTGTCCTCTTCAAAAATGCAGTTGTGCACATTCTAAGTTGAAGGTACTTTCTTAAATATTGTTGGGCACATTCCACATCAATTTTAGCTGTGTCCCTTCTCACACTGTCTCCCATCATACTGTAATACTTCACTGACAAATGAAAAAAATATAAAAATGTAAAAGTTATGGCACCTGCAATTTTTTTTCTGAAATGCAAAACCTTTCCTCATTCAAAACCATATAAAATACAAAAATAAATTATGGGTGTTTGTATACCAGTCACCCAGTGTTCCAACTTCGGGGCTGATATAACAGCATGGACCTCTCAAGCTGTGATCTTGACATCCATATGCTGTTATCTCAACTCCTCGATTGAAACACAGGCTTGTAGTGTAAGGTCACGCATACGTTATTCCTTATGTTGTGTATATATTGCATCTAACTCTATGGATTGTTCATTCTACAATATGTTTGACCTATGGCAGTCTCTCTCTCCCTCTCTTCCTCTCCTTCTCTCTCTCTCTCTCGTGCTCCTTCTCATCTCTGATTTTCCTCTCCCTTACTTGCATTAACTCTGTCTGCCTCTCTCCCTTTCTTTCTCTTGCTCTGTTTCTCCATCAATCTCATAGAAAACATTGAATCTAATGCAGAAAAAGACATTAGGATTCATCTAGTTGTTTCCTGTCATCCTTCCCCCTTTCTAGCCCCTCCATCATGTTCCTTCCCCCTCCCTCATATACACACTCCATCTCTATATCCCCTTTCCTCGCACCCTCTTTCTCTGTCTCTCCTTACCTCTTTCTCTTTTATACACTCCCTTCCTTTTACTCTTTCTGTTCCTTTCTCCATATCTCCCTTTGCCTCTGTCCTTCCTTCCCCCTCAATCTCTGTCGCTCCCTTTCTCTGTCCCCCCTACCTCTCTGTTCCTCTCTCTCTCTCTCTCTGTCACACACACACACACACACACACACACACACACACTCGCAAAAACAGTGGTGGAATTCAAGCATGCATGGGACAGTCATAAGGCAATTCTAGGGGGTGGGGTTAGGAAGAAGTAGGCTGCTGGTTAACTAGGATCTGCAGCTTATCCATTAGGTAGGGAAATGGGCAGTCTGGGTGGGCCAAGCGGTCTTTATCTGCCGTCGAATTCTATTTTTCTATGTTTCACACACACACACCTTTGTCATTTCCTCCCTACATCTCTCTCTTTTTCTCTTTGTCCCTTCCTTAATCTCTTTTAACATCTTTTTCCCTCTCACTCTGTCTCTTTCTCACTCCCTCCTTCTCTCACTCTCTCTCTCTCTCTCTCTACCTCTGTCCCTCTTTGTCTCTCCTGGACTTCAGGACTGAAGATTTTATAAAGATGGCCGAATGCCTCAGGGATGACCTGGTTGAAGGGATGGCCTGGTTGGGGTGGAGGAACAGTGGGTGATGATAAAATGGAGGATAGCAAATCAAAAAACCTCTGATTCAAACAAGCGAGCAAAAATAAAAGGAAAAAGAGACCACAATAACTCTTGAAGGAGGTGACTGAAAAGGTAAAGGCTAAAAGGTCAGCATTCAGAAGGTATAAAGAGAAGCAGAGGGAAAAGGATAGGGAAGTGTATCGGGGAAACACAGGGAGAGGGATAAGGAAGTGTATCAGGGGAAAAAGAGGGAGAAGGATAGGGAAGTATATTAGGAGAAACAGAGGGAGAAGGATAGGGAAGTGTATCACGGGAAACAGAGGGAGAAGGATAGGGAAGTGTGTCAGGGGAAACAGTGGGGAGCAGGGACAGCAGTAAGAAGTGCAAAGGTGTAAATTAATAAGCATTTGTCAATGCCGAATGTTGATTGCATTGGTCTGCTGAGCTCGCTCAACAGCCCTCTGTCACTGGCTCAGTCTGTTTGTCCCGATGCTGCAGGCTGCTCTTTTGTACTGGGCTGCTGCCTGCATTGGCACCTTGTTCTGCTGAGTAAGAAATCCACAGCTGTTCTGACAGAGCTCCATTGAGGTGGCTCACTCCCCCCTCTCACTTGATCATTCTGTTTCTCCTGGCACTGCAGGCTGCCTTTTTGTACTGGGCTCCTGCCTGCGTTGGTGGCTTTTTCTACCCACAAAGAAATCCACAGCTGTCCTAACAGAGCTCTGTTGAGGTCGCTCACTCCCCCTGTCTCACTCACTCAGTCTGGTTCTCCTGGTGCTGCAGGCTGCCCTTTTGTACTGGGCTTCTGCCTCTGTTGGCATCTTTTTCTGCCCACAAAGAAATCTGCAACAGTCCCGACAAAGCTGTGTTGAGCTCGCTCACTTCCTTTCTCTCACTCACTCATTCTGTTCTGCCAGCGCTGCAGGCTGCCCTTTTCTACTGGGCTCCTGTCTGCATTGCTGCCTTCTTATCCCCACAAAGAAATCTGCAGCAGTTACAATACATCTCTGTTGAGCTCACTCACTCGCTCATTCTGGTTTTAATGGCACTGCAGGCTGCCCTTTTGTACTGGGCCCCTGCATGCATTTCAGCCTTTTTCTGCCCACAAACAAATCTGCAGCAGTCCCAACAGAGCCCCGTTGAGCTCACTGACTTCCCTTCCCTCACTCGCTCGTTCTGTGTCTCCTGGCGCTGCAGGCTGCCCTTTTGTACTGGGCTCCTGCCTGCATTGATGGCTTTTTCTGGCCAGAAAGAAATCTGAAGCAGTCCCGACACAGCTCCATTGAGCTTGCTCACTCCCGACTTCAGATGAAAGAGATCTGGGTATAACTATTTCAGATAACTTTTCCTACAATAAACATGTTCATAACATTATTAACAAATCTAATAAAGTTATGTGGTCTATCTTACGCAATATTAAATCAAGAAAGAACGATGTTCTATTACCATTATATCGTGCATATGTTAGACCGCATTTGGAATATGCCTCCCAGCTATGGTGTCCATATAAAAAATCTGAAGGCCTTTTAATGGAATCTGTACAGAGGAAATTTACTAAAAAGATTTCAGGGCTATATGATGTCTCTTATGAGGGTAGGTTGAATATTCTAAGACTTATGCCTCTATCCACACATCGGCTTCGTGGTGATCTAATGTTATTATATGACATCATTCAAGATCCCTATCTTTTGTGTGAACTCGGTCTAGAATTTAAAAGCTGTTATCATAACATCAGGGGACATCCTTTACAATTAGTCAGAAAACCCTTTGTGAAAACAAGTCATAAATACTTTTTCACCATTAGAGTTGTTGGTCCATGGAACAGACTTCCACTTGAAGTTGTCATTAGTGAAACTAAAAGTATTTGTAAAAATAGATTAGATAACCTTATTAGTAATGGGTATGATCTTTCTTACTATACATTGGATTAGAATAGGAGCATCGTGGGCTTCGGCATTCTCACTCTTGTACTTTCCTTAGTATGATCCTTAGTATGATCCCCCTCTGTCACTCTCGTATTCTGTTTCTGCTGGCACTGCAAGCTGGCCTTTTGTACTGGGCTCCTGCCTGTGTTGCCGCATTTTCTGCCCACATACAAATCTGCAGCAGTTGCACTAGAGCTCCGTTGAGCTCGCTCACTACTGCTCTGTCACTTGCTCGTTCTGTTTCTCTTGGTGCCCCAGACTGCGCTTTTGTATGGGTCTTCTGGCTGCACTGGCACCTTTGTCTGTCCACAAAGAAATCTGCAGCTGTCCCGACAGAGCACCGTTGAGGTCGCTTAGTCTTCCTCTCTCATCGCTCATTCTGTTTGTCCTGGCGCTGCAAGCTGACCTTTTGTACGGGACTCCTGCCTGCATTGGCGTCTTTTTCTGCCCACAAAGAAATCCCAGCAATCCTGATAGAGCTCTGTTGAGCTCACCAAGTCCCCTTGTCTCACTCACTCATACTGTTTCTCCCACTGCTGCAGGCTGGCCTTTTGTACTGGGCCCCTGCCTGTACTGATGCATTTTTCTGCCCACAAAGAAATCTGCAGCAGTCCTGACAGTGCTTCATTGAGCTCACTCACTCCCCCCCCTCACTCGCTCTCTCATTCTGTTTCTCCCAGTGCTGCAGGCTGCCCTTTTTTACTGGGCTCTTGTGTTGGGGTCTTTGTCTGTCCACAAACAAATCCGCAGCAGTCCTGACAGACCTCAGTAGAGCTCAGTCACTCCTCCTCTTACTCGATCGATCTTAATCTGTCCCAGACACTGATTTCCCAGAGTGACCGTACTATTCTCCGGCAGCAGTGCAAAAACATATTTTAGCTAGGATGTGAAAAATTACAGCTGTAGTGTTCATAAGGAGTTGTGAAAAAAGGCCACTGTTGAAAATGTGGCGTGACAGTATTACAAATTTGCGAAGTTACAAGGGTGCATGGAAACAGTTCAACGCACGCTTGTAATACAGTCATGTTATGGAGTTTCATCACCAAATTTTCAACATAGGGATTTTAGGACCTCTGCTCATGAACAGTGCCACTGTCATTTTCGTAATCTGTCCCGAACACTGACTTCCCACAGTGACCACGTTATTCTGTGCCAGAACTGTGAAAACACATTTTGGTCAGGATGTGAAAAATGACAGCTGAACTGCTTACAAGGAGGTGTGAAAAAATGGCACTGTTGAAAATCTGGTGTGATAATATTAACAATCTGCGAAGTTACAAGGATGCATGGAAAGTGCGCAACGCACCCTTGTAACACAGTCAATTGATGGGCTATCATCACCAAATTTTCATCACAGGCATTTTAGGACCTCTGCTCATGAACAGTATCGTTGTCAATTTCTTAATCTGTCCCGAACAGTGATTTCCCGCAGCGACCGCTCTATTCTGCGCCGGAAGTGCGAAAACAGATTTTGGCCAGGATGGGGAAAATGACAGCTGCACTGTTCATAAGTAGGTCTGGGAAAATGGCAATGTTGAAAATCTGGAGTGAAAATATTATAAATTTATGAAAGCTCGAAATAGGTACAACTGGCGTGTACAACGCACGCTCACAGAATATTGTCATTTATGGAATGTCATTACCAAATTTTTAACATAGGCATTTTAGGACCCTCTACTCGGAACAGTGTCACTGTCATTTTCTTAATCTGTCATGAACACTGATTTCCCACAGTGACCACGCTATACTGTGCCGGAAGTGCGAAAACACATTTCGGCCAGAATGTCAACACTGACAGCTGTACTGCGTACAAGGAGGTGTGACAAAATGACAATGTTGAAAATCTGGCATGAAAATATTGTAAATTCACGAATTTACGAGCGTACGTAGCAACTTTGCAACGCATGCTTGTAAAACAGTCATTTTTTGGATTTTTTCCACCAAATTTGCAACGTAGGCTTTTTGAGAGCCCAACTCATTAACATTGGCACTGTTGTTTTGTTACTCGGTCCCGAAGGGTGATTCTGCACAGTGGCCGCGAAACCACCTTTTGGGGCCGATTAACACCATGATAGTTCAAGAATTCATGAGGAGGGGTCCCAAAAACCCCATGTTGAAAATTTGGTGAAAACATTCCCAAAAATGCCCAAGACATGCACTAAAGTTGTAAAAACCCTATTCACTCCATTATACAGCTTACCGGCATTTCCTCAATTCACGGTCGGCTTTGAAGAGTGCGGACGTGTTCCCGGTCCACCGAAGATCGTCGCGCCCGAGCACGGAGTAGTGTGGGGAGTAAGAGGGGTGGGGGAGGCAGGGTCGCAGTGGGTGGAGTGCGGGTTGTGTGAGGGTGCAGGGAGACTACGAGGACCGCTTCCTTTTTCCAGGTGAAAAAGAACAAAAGTTGCGGACCGCTTTTCAACTTTACAGGGCATGATGCTGCTTGGGGTGGGCTCCAGCATGCTACCAAGGAGTCTTGCTTTGGGGGGCAGCTGTAGCTGATGGGGGATTGGGCACCCCCCATTGGCAAACAACAACAGGGCAGGGAATTCTTTTCTGCCAACGGGGAGTGAGCACCCCCGTCGGCAAACAACAGAAGGGGGAATTCCTTTCTGCCGACAGGGAGTGGGCTCCCCCATCAGCAAATAAACATAGCGGGGTAGATATTGTTTGTGAATACGGTGGCAAGCCACTGCCATGTTCACAAACAATATCAGAGATCCTACATCCAGCCCTGCAATGACAGGTCGCTCCCTCACTGCAGTGGATGGCTGACGCTGCAATGATGAGGCGGCCCTGATTGCAGCGGCTGATTTTTTAGAAAGTTGTGGCACGCTGGCTGAACTAGTGTCAGCAGCAGTATGCCATGGTATTGGGGGATGGGGGACAAGCCTTTGCAGGTTGTGGGGGCATTGGGCACAACAGTGACATGCCTTCACAACCTACTTGTGGAGAAAGCTGATGCAACATGTCTCTTGTGCATGCGTGCAATCAACATAAGAAGAGAATAGCCCAGGAGGTAATGAAAGGGAATACAGCATTTTTAGGCATGTAAGTGAAACGATGTGGTGCGATTGGTGGGGGCAGAAACAGGCAGACATCTTGAACAAATACTTTTATTCAGAGTTCACAGAAGATGGAGAAGGGAAGGGGCCAGCAAAAAGTAACAAAAGCTTTGGAGGAAGGGAGGTGGACACTAGTCCTTTTCTGGAGGCAAGAATACTGAAGGGGCTTGCTAATCTGAAGGTGGACGAAGCAATGGGGCCAGATGGTGTGCATCCAAAAGAACTGAGGGAACTTGGGGAAACACTAGCTGCACCTCTAGCAAATCTACTTAACAGCTCAGTGGAAACAGGAGTGGTTCTGGAGGGCTGGAGGAGGGCCGATGTAGTCCCACTACACAAAAGTGGTAGTAGGGAGGAGACAGGCAATTGTAGACCAGTCTGCCTGATGACAGTGGTGTTAAAGTTAATGGAACCACTGCTGAAGGAAAAGATTGTGGAATATATTGAATCCAATGGGTTTCAAGACCTGAGGCAGAATAGTTTCTCATGGGGGAGGTCATATTAAAGTAATCTAACAGATTTATTTGACTGCGTGATAAAGGATTTAGATCAGGGTGAAACAGAGGTCGTGGCCTGCACACATATCAATCAGACTTTTTACACCGTTCCACATAGGAGACTAGTAAGCAAGCTGGGTAGCATAAGAGTGGGTCCCACTCTAGTAAACTGCTACAGAAATTGGTTAGGGGACAGCAAACATAGGGTGGTGGTAAACAGAGTTCACTTTGAGGAAGGGAGGATGACCAGCACTGTGCCTCTGGGATCAGTGTTGGGACTGGTCCTCTTTAATGTCTTCATAAGTGACATTACAGAGGATGCAGAGGAGCTGGACGGGAAGGGCTAACTTTTTGTGCATAACACCAAAATAAGCAATAGGGTGTACAATCGGGGGGGGGGTGGAAAGGATGAGCAGGGACCTGAGAAAATTAGAAGAGTGGTCAAGTGTATTGCAGCTTGGTGTCAATGCAAACAAGTGCAAAAAAGTGCACTTGAGGCACAGATACCCAGGGGTGGACTACAAAATGGGTGGAATGGTATTGACAACTACCAAGCAGGAAAGAGATCTGGGGGTAGTCATATCAGATGACTGGAAGGGAGTAAGGCAGTGCAGGGCAGTGACCAGGGGGTGTAAGAGCTGCGGTTGCAGTAGGGCCCACACTGTTAGAGGATCCACTGCCTCAGAGGTCAGCATTAAGAAAACATTTTCTCACAAACAAAATTGCAAGTTTCTCTTCTTTGGAAATTGCTTATCCATTTGAATTTGGGTTCGTCAGCAGTAGTGTCAGCTCCAGTTTCACGTGGTTGGGGTGGGGGGAGTACAGAACAAAGGAGCAATAGAGCCCATTCTTCTAAACATCTAATCTTGGTGCTCATGTCCCAGTGATGAGCAGGAACAAATCACATTGGATCATGGTGCCAGCAAGGGGAAATGGGGAGGGGGGGGCAGCATGGACAAATAATGTATGCTCAGCAGGACTGATACAAAACAACGTACACTATAAAAATTTCATAAACGCTATTGGTTATTTTACATTTATTGGTCGGGGCTCCACAAAATATTTTGCAGGGGAGCCCTTACAGCTGTTGACACAACCCTGAGGCAGTCTGACAAGGCAGTCAGGAAGGCCAGATGGATGTTGGGCTGCATAAGGAGGGGTATCACCAGCAGAAAGAGGGGAGGCCGTGTTGCCTCTGTGTACTGTAGATTGCTGGTAAGACCCCATCTTGAGAACTCTGTCCAGTTCTGGAAACCACATCTCTGGAAGGGCATAGACTGAGTGGAGGTGGTCCAGAGGACGGCAACTAAAATGGTGCAGGGTCTGCATCAAAAGCACATTGAGACGAGACAAAAGGAGGTCAGTGTGTACACCTGGGAAAAGAGGAATGAGAAGGGGGATATGATAAAGACCTTTAAAATACCTCATGGGGTAAATAAGGTACAGGAGGGGAGTATTCTTTCAGATGAAAACATGCAGAAGCAAAGAGGACATGCTATGAAGCTGGAGGAGGGGTAGATTCATGAGAAATATCAGGAAACGCTTCTTCACAGAAAGAGTGGTAGATTCCTGGAACAGCCTTCCAGTGGAGGTGGTGGGCTGAAAACAGTGGTGGAGTTCAAGAATGCATGGAATAAGCACAAGGGAATCAAAGTGGAAACGAAGGGGAGGGAGGGAGGAAGAAAGAGCTGTACTGGGCACGGTCTGCGGTAATAGTGTATGTGGGGAGAAATGGATAGACTGGATGGGCCAAGCAATCCTTCTCTGTCATACATTTTTATGTTTCTATGTACTGTATTGCAACCTCCCATCTGGGGACTTACCTTAATGGTCTAGGTTTCTCCTGTTTTCCTCCTGCTGTTCTGTTTTGGGTACCTTCCCCCGCCGAATCCCCATATCGTCCACCGCCACAGCCCATGTGCATTTGGTACCCCTGGAGCTCCGCGTAGCCCCTGTACTTGTTTGTGGCCCATGTTAGGCTTAGAATGTTAAACTGAGATCGCCATGCACTTCTTTTACGCCTCAGAGCTTACCGGCACTCACACATGCACTGCAAGGCACTTTTCTTTTTTTTTGACTGCCAGTACAGTCAAACTGGAGAGAATTCTGTGGTCATGGTGCCCTTGTGTGCCTGAGTAGGGACCAGAGACTCATGCAAGGTCACTAAGAGGCCTTTTTAAATATAAATAAGCAAGCATTGAGAAGCACTAAAACCAGGGCTAATGAATAACTAATGAGCAGCCCTTATGAATAGTAATGAGATTGCTGCCAGCCACCTGGGGGACCGAGTTTCTGCAGCAGCGGTCATAAAACTATTGGGATTCACTGATTGAGAGTGGGCTTGTTTGACAGATGACATTTGGGGCTACATTCTGGAGGGGTGCCTGATGAGATCAAGGATTGTGTTGGGCTGCACCAGACTCTTGAAGGGGAGGAGAGAGGACATTAAACTGTATGGGACATCATGTAACAAATGGGAGCTGACATGTTTGTGACACTTGACCCCTAATATTGCAGCCAATCAGTGTTCTAGGTGCCCAAAATCTAGACAGAAAGACTCAAGGGAAAAGGAGGGGATTAATTCAGTGGCCTAGATCATGCCCCAATAAATGAGCAGGAAATATTGATCTCTATGGATATCCATTACAGATGGGTTCCATTAGCCAATCAGAACACTGGGTTTTTTGCTGAAACAGTGTAGACTTTCTAGGTTTTTGGAAGTCTGTTCCCAGGCTCTGTACAATTAAGTCAGGAGTAACCTGTGAGAGTGGACTTTGGACATCGGGGTGTACACAGGCCCTATGTGGAGACTGCTGTGTTGCAGAATCAGAGTGAGAAGAGGGAAGAGAAAAAGAGACTAAACTGTGATGCTGATTCCCCAAGTACTGTGAAATTACTTTATTATTGATGGAAGGAAATTAATGCTGCAGAAACCCTGCACAAGGAAGCTGAATAAACCAAGAGGACTTTGCAGATTATTTGAGTGTCACAGTTGCTGCTGAGAGATTGTATGTTTGTGTTGAGACTGCAATTTAAATTGTGAAGTGGCAAAAGTGTCTCTTGACATTGGGGTGCTAGCCAGGTGCTGTGAATGTCCTGAACGAACTGGTTAAAGTGACTGAGAGATGAGTCCCAGCTGTAGCCGAAGAAAAGGTGGTGGATGCTGCTAACCTGGAAAGTGTGAAGTGGAGTGCAGGGGTTTAATGTTCTAGGATTCTCCTGTTGGACTGCACCAGCACTTCTTCAAACTAAGGTTAGCATCCATTCCTATTAGCTCTGGACTTTGCTCAAATTAACTGCTGTGGACGTTTCCTTGTTGCGAACTCGGTGCAGGGACTGAAGGATGACCCCTGCCTTTCAGCAGTTCTCACCCAGAGCCAGGAAGGGAACTTGCTAACCACTTCCAAGTGGGACTCACTGTCTGAGGAGGTCATCAGCACTTGCTGGGGTGCTAGGGCACATGCAACCCCATGGGGGAGCTGGCTGTGGAGTCACTCCCTGATATGGGCCTTCTGGAGCTGCTGCTGTCCTGCCACAGAGCTCTGCAACAGGCCAGAAGCATCTGAAGTTGACAAGTGGCCAGAACTAAAATAAAGATGACCAGCTGCAAGATCTTCCAGCGAGGCCATTCTGCCCAAAGGACCAAGGCCAGCCTTGGTTCTGCCTTGTGCTGCACTGACCAAGGAGCTCCATCCTTCTGTGTTTGAGGTCGACAAACCACAAATACCCAAGACCTGTCTCCTGGAAAGAAAACCAAAGGGAATTTGTTCTGATTTTCTTAAACCAAGTCCTTTTCAAATATTTTCAGGGCCCCAATAGTCAACGAACCCGCGGCAGCGTATCAGGCTTGCACCTGGTGGGTACCCCTAAGAACATTCTGGGATACACTGGTACCAGTGGGGGTGGGTTTGGTCTGTCTGTTTCACTAGCTAGTTCTCTATCTACCGCCAACCTTTGTCTCAGTACCCCTTCCCTAGTCCATACCCCCAAATAAAGCTGTGGTTTGCTGATTGAAATTGTGTGTGTGTGTGTGTGTGTGTGTGTGTGTGTGTGTGTGTGTGTGTGTGTGTGTGTGTGTGTGTGTGTGTGTGCAGGAATTCTCTGAGTTGGTCAAAGCATTACTGTTCATGGTTTATAGTGGTACTGAATTGTTGGACATCCATAGAAACATAGAATCTGATGACAGATAAGGACCACTTGGCCCACCTAGTCTGCCCATTTCCCTACCTAACAGATAAGCTATGATCCTAGTTAACCAACAGCTTACTTCCTCCTACCCCACCCACTAGAATTGCCTTATGTCTGCCCCATCCATCGTTGAATTCCCCCACTGTTTTTGACTCTATGACCTCCTCAGAAGGCTGTTCCATGCATCTACAACCCTCTCTGTGAAGAAATACTTCCTCACATTACCTCTGAGCCGTTCCCCCTCTATCTTCAAATTGTGTCCCCTTGTTCTTGCACATCTCTTTTTCTGAAAGACACTACCCTCTTGGACTTTGTTGACTCCCTTGAAGTATTTGAAAATTTCTATCATGTCCCTCCTATCCCTCCTTTCCTCGAGGCTATACATCTTAAGCTCCTTTGGTCTTTCTTCATATGTCTTCTGGTGCAGGCCCTGCACCATTTTGGTTGCCCTCCTCAGGACAGCTGCCACCCTGTCTATGTCTTTGCGGAGATGGGATCTCCAGAACTGTACACAGTACTCCAGATGTGGTCTTACCAACTGTCTGTACAGTGGGACAACAACTTCCTGTTTTCTACTGGTGATGCCTCTCCTATGCATCCCAGTATCCCACCCTCTTACTGCCTTCTCACATTGCTTGCCCACCTTTAGGTCAGTTGATATGAGTACCCCCAGGTCCCTTTGCATTTTTGTTGTTGTCAGTATCTCACCCCCCATTGTGTACTCTTCCCTTGGGTTTTTGTTTCCCAGGTGCATTATTTTGCACTTATTTGCGATGAATCTAAGCTGCCATACTTTTAACAATTCCTCCAACCTTGCCAAGTCCCTTTTCATCCTTTTCACCCCATCTTGCATATCAACCCTGTTGCAGATCTTTGTGTCATCTGCAAAGAGACATACTTTTCTTTCCAGTCCCTCTGCAATGTCACTTATAAAGATATTAAAAAGGATCGGCCCCAGTACTGAACCCTGCGGTACCCCACTAGTAACCCCCCTTTCTTCTCTATGGACTTCATTTATTATTGTCTTCTTTGTCCTGTTGTCCAGCCAGTGTTTTACCCAGGCTACCACCCTGGGACCCACTCCCAGGCTGGCTAATTTGTTTATTAATCTTTTGTGTAGGACTGTGTCAAATGCCTTGTTAAAGTCTAGGTAGACCATATCCTCAGCCCCTCCCTGGTCTACTACTTTGGTCACCCAGTCAAAGAAATAAATTAGATTTGTCTGACATGACCTTCCTGCTGTGAATCCATGCTGTCTTGGGTCCTGTGCCCCACTGGCCTCTAGGTACTCAACTATTCTTTCTTTCAGAAGTGATTCCATCATTTTCCCTACCACTGAGGTCAAACTGACAGGTCTGTAGTTTCCTGCCTCTGTCTTGCTCCCACTTTTGTGAAGGGGAATCACATTTATCTTCTTCCAGTACTCAGGTACCACACCATCCTCCCATGATTTATTAAAAAGGGTAGTCAGTGGTGTTACTAGTTCTTCCATTAGTTCATTTAGAATTTGGGGGTGAATCCCATCAGGCCCCATTGCTTTATCCACCTTCAGTTTTAGGAGTTCTTTCAGAACCCTTTCTTCTGTGAAAGGACTAATATCAACCCCCCTTATCCAGAGTGCTTCTATTGACTGGATTAGGTATCTCCCCTTGCTCTTCCATTGAGAATACTCTACAGAAGGATTCATTCAGTGTCCCTGCTTTTTCATTGTCGCTCTCTGCCCACCAATCTCCTCTTCATTTAGCCTCCGTATCCCTGCCTTAGTCTTTCTTTGCTTCCTAATGTACCTATAAAAGATTTTATCCCCCTTCTTAACCGAGTTGGTTATCTTTTCCTCGGTTTGGACCTTTGCTATTCTGACTGCCTTCCCTGCTTCCTTCTGCTTTAACTGGCACAGTTCTCTGTCTCACCCCTTCTGTGTTTTTGTATACTTCCTGAATGCTATCTTTTTCTCCCTAACCTTCCCCGCCACTTCTTTTGAGAACCATAGTGACTTTTTCTTTCATTTTAATTTATTTGCTTCACACAAAGGCTTGTTGTCTCTGTGATGACGGTTTTGATGTTTCCCCATTTGTTGCTCCACCCTACCTTCTTGCATGTTTGCTAGTGCTTTTCTGAGGCACTCTCCCATTTTGACAAAATCAGCCCTCCTGAAGTCCAGTACCTTTACTTTTGTATGGCTTGACTCTACAGCTAAGTTTATCGAGAACCACACGGTTTGGTGGTCACTTGTTCCCAGATGGCTACCCACTTCTAGATCTGAGATCCTCTCTCCGTCCCCATTTGAGAGTATCAGGTCCAAGATTGCTCCCTCCCAAGTGGGTTTCAAAACTAGCTGTCTGAGGCATGCCCCCCTGTAGGGCATTGAGAATGGCCCTGCTCTTGGATGTGGCTGCAGCACAGGTGCTCCAGTTAACATCTGGCATATTCAGGGCCCCATCAGCAATATCTCCCCTTTCTCTGCCATCCTAAGGATGCCTTCTATCATTTTCTTGTCCATTTCCTCCCCCTGAGATGGGGGTCTGTATACAACCCCTGTGCAGATTGTGGAGCCATTTACAGTCTCCAGGGTGACCACAGTGCTTCCTCTCCTCCCTGTTTACCCTTTAGTTCTGTTGCTTTGATCCCTTCCCTTACATAGCTAATCCTCCTCCTCCTCTTCTATCCTCCCTGTCCCTCCTGTAGATTGTGCATCCTGGTATGTTGACATCCCAGTCATGGTTCTCTGTGTACCATGTTTCTGTGACTGCCATGATATCCAGGCATCCCTCTCTCATCAATGCCACCATTTCGGGGCACTTTTTACCTAGACCATGGACACTGGTACTCATTACCCTCCATTTTTTTATGGCCTTATTTATTTTTGTCCCACCCCTGTTCTTACTGCCTTTGTCTTTTTCTCCATTTACGCCTGCCCTTCTCCCTATCAACTGCTCTGTCTTGGTGTTTACCTCACTAACAACCCTGATTTTTTTGGAGGGGGCTAGGATTTCCCTTCTCCTTTTCAGTGCCTCCCCCCTTGGCTAGTTTAAATGCTTGCCAATGAAGCATTTAAACCTATCACCTAGAATCCTGGTTCCCCTCCTGGACAGATGAAGACCATCGTGCCAGTACAGGCCTGCATCACTCCAGGTGGAGCCCCAGTCCCCAATGAAGCCATATCCCTGAGCTCTGCACCAGTTTTTCAACCAGTCATTGAATCTCATGGTGCAGAGTACCCTAGCCTCATCCATACCACAGACAGATATCACTTCCGAGAAAGTTACCATGTGTGTGCTACTTGTCTAAGGCCCCTCCCCAACTCCACAAACTCAGGTTGCACTGCTCTGATCCCTTTCTCAGCCAGGTTATTTGTCCCTAGGTGGATAATGACATCCAGCTCATTCCCGGTTGCAGCTGCTCCCACGATCCTGAGGATTAATTTCCTGTCCCTTCAAGCCATGGCGCTGGGCAAGCACTATACCTCCCTTTCCCCTCCCTCCCTTCCTTCCCCAGTTCAACCCCCCTAACAATTGAGTCCCCCACCAGAAGTTGTTTCCTTCCCCTGTGGGGTCCTGTTCCACCATTCTGTGGGTCTCCATTGTGGAGGTTCCCAGCATCCTCCTTGGTCTCCACTGCAGGTGCCTCCATAGAGGAACCCTGCTCTGCCAGAGTGGTGAATGAATTGTGGAGAGGCACAACTGGAGGAATGCACCTCTGTTTCACCACCCTCATCCTCCCCGAGGACACCGTAATCCAATCACTCATCTTTCCTGGCAAACTCTGAGGTAGTGGCAGTGGCCTGGGTGATCCCTGGGTGGGGAAGCAGGTTTCCCAAATCCTTGCCAGGTCAGCATGGAGATGAGCAACCTCCTCCCTCATACCAGAGAGGTGCCTGCAAATAGGGCATCCAGTGTGTAAGGTGGTTGGTAGGGGGAGTGGTTAGGTGCAGCATTCCGAGATACTGTCTCCTGACCAACTTCTAATTCTCTTGGGGTGGAGGCACCACACTACTTTTGTTACCTTTGGGATAGAACCCCTTGAACACCACTGGAGCAGGACCCAGGACCCTTAACCTATTATAGAGCCAACCGACAGGGGTAGTAGCCCACTGGCACACAGTGCCTGGGCTACAGAATGTTTCTATATGCTCCCCCCCACACTTTCTTTCACTCTCCCTCTTACAGAATATTTAGAATCTTATAGCAGAAAAACACCCAGTATATCACAAAGT
Organism: Neoceratodus forsteri; assembly: GCA_016271365.2. Taxonomy (NCBI): domain Eukaryota; kingdom Metazoa; phylum Chordata; order Ceratodontiformes; family Ceratodontidae; genus Neoceratodus; species Neoceratodus forsteri. Next base: position 358,975,971 of record JADMNL010000026.1, read on the forward strand.
GATCTGCTGTCCTGCCTCCCTCTTTCCTCTCTGTCTTCTTGTATCTTTCAGATTCAAATTCAGAATAACTTTATTGACATGACAAGATAGGTTTTACCAAAGTTTATACAACAAACGATTCATATGGTATAAACATACTACAATGCATACAACTATGTTTTATTTCGAGGCCGGTGGCAGGAGTCTATATAGTTTGCAGCTATTTCTACTATGTCATTTCTTTCACCCAGCAGTATTCAAAGTTTAGGTTCATCATTCATGTGCTGGAAATCTGCTGTTCTTGGTGATAGCTCTAGAAAACATTGTTCTCGTACACAGCTGTATTTTGTACAGTGGAGAATGAAATACATTTCCCTGGGTACAGAGTCACACTTCTTTAGGTTTCCAGGTTAATTGCCATCTGCCTCTCTCTCTCTCTCTCTCTCTCTCTCTCTCTCTCTCTCTCTCTCTCCCTTCACTAGCTCCTCTCTCACACACTCTCCCTCCTAGACTCTCTCTTCCCTTTCTCTAGCTCTCTCTCTCTCTCATACATACATACTCTCCTTCCTAGACTCTCTCTCTCACTCTCTCTTCCCCTTTCTCTAGCTCTCTCTCCCTCTCTCTTGTGCTTTTTCGTATACGCTCTCCTCCCTCTTTATCTTTTCCACCGCCTCTCTCTTTTTTTTGTTCTTTCCTACATCCCGTCTCTCTCTCTCTGTCCCTCCTTCCCTCCCTCTTTTGCAATCTGTCTTTCTGTCTCGCTGTCACACAAACACGCTCCCTCTGTGGATGGCGGCTCGGGTTGAAAGGGAGAGCAGAGCTTAGCTCACCATGGCTCTCTGCTCCATGCAGCTACTCTAGCATCAGAGAGTCGTGTGTGGGGCTCCGTTTTTAAATGGTTTTCTAATTTTTTATGTTATTAAGTGTTATTTAAGTATTATAGCCTATATGATGGAGATGTATGTTAAAAAAATTACCCGCGTTTGTATTTTTCTATATTTTGATCTTTGATGTGGGTGTTTTTCAAATAAGGTATTGGCATCTGGAATTCTTTGATCCACTGAAAGTTTGAAATGGAGCAAAGTGCTGGTATTATTTTATACTGGCTAATAAGCACTTTGGGAGTCTGGTCTGGAGTGTTGCCGTGGCAGTATTATTTGGAGTTGAACAAGCTAGACGTAGGAGATGGGCCTAAAGATGGTTCAAGAGTGTTCTGCACCACGTGTGCTGCTATGAGATGAATGTTTCCTCCAGGTATGATAACCCTTGGGGTGCTGAGGTTTGAATACAAACTATTGACACAATTTACTACACTTAGAGAGCGATTCTCCTTTTTACTTTTAGGCATATGTATGGACCCGAGCCCTGGCAAAGGAATTTGGAAGAAGAGAGTTAAGGAACATTCAAAGGCTTCTAAAGGGCATAGAGTTTGAGCGGTTAGATTACATTTGGAAGAATGGGAGCCCTGACCCTCAGTTTACAGGTGCAGAGTGGTGTCTTTTAGAATGCTGCCGGTAGTGGTTTCTTTTGCGGGCCCATCAAGAGACGCTATTATGGCGACGGTGGAGGCCATTCTTGGAGGTAACCCTTCTCGGGGGACTTTGTGATTTATTATTTTTGTATACAACTGGGTCTTGCTCAGGTTGTCCGACCGAACAAACGAGAGTAAAAACACACTCAGGCTCGAGCCTGTGGTAGGTCTTACATCAATTTTTATCATGGAGTCAGAACTTTTATTAATAGTTTTTGCACATTCAGATTTCCATATCTGGCTTATCCATTACTACATATTAAACTTATAATGACTGTGTGAGTCAATAATGGAGACTTCTTGTGGCATTTGCCCTAACAGGAGAGAATCAAGTTAGGTATTATCTGAATGATATTTATTCATTTAAAATTTGGTAACCGAGAGAGGCACACTGAGCCAAGGCTCGATTCCAGGTGCAGCCCGGAGGTGGGGGAATAAGGAATACAAAAAATCAGATATAAGATACAGTGAGTAGACAGTGGATTAACATTGACTATATTGCATGGATACACTTTTAGATCAGATTACAGAGCAGAAGACAGTGCAATAGGTATAAAACAGTATACAGAACAGACAAACAAACAGTCAAACATAGTTTCTTTACAGGAACAGGTATCAGCTGAGTCTGGGTATGATGCCAATACGTTAGACAAGGTACAGATAAAGCTTAATGCAATCAAGAACACCACACAGACAACTATGAACAACAGAATAGCCAAGGAGGTGGCAAGTGCGAGATGAAGGTGTTTGATATAATGAAGCAGCTATTCATACCAGTAGATTTTCACATGCAAAGTGTTGCAGTAAAGTGCAGAATTGCAGGCCAGTAGGTAAGGTGCTAGCCTGTGGCATATGAGTCAGGAGGGTTGATTTTATAGGACTTAGGGGGTGTAGAGTACGAGCTGTGGGGTTAGTCAGGTAGGGGCATGAGCAGGGTGAAGGTAGCGAGTGATAGAGGGTTCTTTTAAAGAGGTTGAAATGAGGCAGAATATGGAGTGAGGAGGAGAGGGAGTTCCACAAATTCGGAAAGTGGTAGGAGAAGGCAGCCTTTCCTGAGTTGGAGTGAGGTAGAGGTAAGGTGAAGGAGAGGGGGTCACATGTGCGTAGCCTGTAGGAAGACTGAGGGGAAGGGGATAAAAGGGTGGTGAGGTAGGAAGCGAGTGTTCCAAACCAGTACTTGGCAGAGATGATGAAGGTGTGAAGGTTTCAGTGGGAGGTAAGGGAGGAAAGTGAGAGGGAGGAGTAGAGGGTGTAGTGATGTATTCCAAGTGGAGCGATTAAAGCAAGGCGACAAAAGGCACTTGAAAAGGAAGTCTAGTTTGGAAAGGGTAGAAATGGGGGCAGATCTGTATATCACATCAGTGTAGCCAAAAAGTGGGATGATTGCCATGTTGAGGAGGATCCGGTGATATGGAGATGTGGGATATTGAGATAGAATTATTGCCATTCATATATTTTTAAAGTTTTATTTTGGATGTCCTCCTGCTGAAACCATTTTGGCCTTCTGGCGTTTGCTTTTTAAATGACTACTAATGTGGGAGACATCGGTGTCACGAACGACATGTGAGTATCAACCACTCTATAAGGGTATGGTTTGAAGTGATTATATCGTGAGACCCTTTCCATTGAAAAACCTCTCCTATTTTACAATATTTTCCCACTTGTCTTCCCATTTATCAAAGATTCAACAGGAAAATGTCCGACTCCCGAGTACCTCTGGAGTATTTACTGTTACGATTCAATTAGTGGACTCCGGTGTTTAAAGGGAGCCCCTGGGCTATGGTGTAGCCTAGGATTAATTTCTTTTGCTTTTATCATTCAAATATGACTGTGGGAAAAGGCAAGTGGAGTTGAATCTCACGTTTAAAGTTTATCAGCTTATGAGGCTTTCTCGGAGTTGTAAATGGTCAAGCCTTTGACTATTAATCCTGACCCTGCGCTATAAAGGGACACGTTTGTGGGGCTGGATCTTTATATTTTGCCTCCTGGTGCTGTCATTTCTGTTGAAGCCTGCATGGATTTATGTTTTAAACACTTTGGTCATCTTTGTTATGCTCTGGCTTTGACCATTCCCTGTACAAGAGTGCTTTTTAGTGAGAATACAATATTAATTTATCATTTTTATTTGTGGTCTTGATGTACTAGAACCATGGAGGATTTTGAGACTTAGTGGAACCACAAATGCACACACAAGTGTTTAAAAGGTCAGCTGCCAACGAAGATCCTGAAGACATATATGGGCTAAGTATTCTGTTAGTCTTGCCTTGGTTGAATAATTTGGGCAACCATTATATGATAACTATTTTGAATTCCAATTTCATAAGGACACTGCATTAAGCGATTGGTGGAACTTTGTGACGGGGTATATGCCTGTAAAACTGCAATCCTGCCATACACTTTGAATTCATAAAACACCCATTTTATATACTTACTACATTGTCAGCATGTGGAGTATTTTACTATTTTCCAATTAAGTCTGTTTTATAAAGCATGAAGTTTTGCTTAGGTGATTAATGTTTATATGTTTGTGCATATGTTTATATGTATAACCTGCGCATTTCTGTTTTCTGCTGGATGATTGTATAGTGTCCTTTTATCACAATGGCTTATAGTCGAACAAATATACTTTAACTCAACTAACTTTCCCTCTGTGGCCCTTTACACACTGTGCATCTCAAATCATTTTAACTCTTAAAATGTTGTAAGAGGGTTGTGTCCACATTACAGCATGTCAAAAATCATGCTGCAATTTGTGTTCTACAGCTTTAGCACACTTTTAGGAAAACACTGTTGCCTTAAACCGTGTTAACAGTAGTGTGCACATTATGCGTGCTGTAACATGGGTTGCAGCAACCTGAAGTGAAAGAAATAGAGAATACTGGCTGAGCAATAATGCAGAACCAGTGTGTTCAGCCACAGAGGGGCTCATGATTCCATGCGACCTCAAGAGCGAAGCTCGAGAGGTCTGATGGAATCATAAACCCCAAGGTGGCTGAAAACACACTGGTTTCGCGAAACTGAGAAGCCAGTATTTTTTATAGTGTATGGTATGATTTTTAACGAGAACCACATATGATTCATGGCAGTTCCTTGTGCCGCGGCTTACATTTCAAGATCGAGTCTCTCATTCAAAATGAATGGAATGCTGTTCTGCACGTTCAGTCAGTACAGCGTTCCATTCATTTTTGACTCTATGGATGAACAGCGTTTCGGTATGTTTGGATTTTTAACGAGAACAACGTTCCACTATACACTATAAATCCCTTTTCAGCCTGCAGAAATTAAAATAAAACCCTGCTTATCGTATATGTCTCAACTCCCAATGAGCTCCTAATGCGAATCCTTTACTTTTGCTATGACTAGCACCAATGCCTGATTGGAAGAATCAAATAATTCATTGCGGCACCCACAATGCTTTGTGGTGATACAGCAATCATGTCTGGGAACGTGCTTAGGCTAGCACAGTGTTGTGGCACAGTATGGACACGCTGACTACTGTGATAGGAACTTGATTTGAAAACATTTCTGAAGATGTTTTTTGAAACTGTTCTCAATGTGTATGGGACCTTCTCTCATGCTCTCCCTTTCTCCCTCATATGATCTCTTTTTCCCTCTCCATCCTTCCTTACCTCTCCCTCTTTCTTTATCTTGTGGCACGACTCTTAAATAGGGAAAGGGAACGTTGTTTAACCAGGATTAGCACACTAAGCCGAAGCTTGTTTCCAAATGCAACCTGGGAGCACAAGGAAGTTAAGTCACTGTCTCAGGATCACACAGTATGCACCTAGGTGGCTGTGGGATTCAAACCCAGGTCTCTACATCAGCAACTCAGAGCCTTAACCCACTGCACTATACTGCCTCCTAGCAAGGCTTTCTTTTTGCAGATGCCATTTATCTAAGTTATGTTTAAAGGATATAATCAAAAATTTGATTACTACTAACGTGTGTTGCTGGCAAAACTTAAACATAGAAACATAGAAGTTGATGGCAGATAAGGACTGCAAGGCCCATCCAGTCTGCCCATTTCTTTTTCGAAATTTTGAGCATGCCATCGGCCTTTGCTCTGTCAATGGCCTATCTTTTCATACTCGTCTGTATTGCTCCCTTATGCCTATCCCATGCCTGTTTGAAGCCCTGCACTGTATGCATATCAACCACTTCCTGAGGTAGGCCATTCCATGCATCCACCACCCTTTCTGTGAAAAAAGAACTTCCTCACATTACCCCTTAATCGGCCTCCCTCTAATCTCATGCTGTGTCCTCTTGTCCTGCTATTTTTCATATATTGAAACATGTTAGACTCTTTCACCTTGTTAATGCCCTTAAGGTGTTTGAATGTTTTGATCATATCACCTCACTCCCTCCTTTGCTCTAGGGTATACATGTTGAGCTCTATTAATCTGTCCTCATATGTTTCCTGATGCAGTCCCTGCACCATTTTGGTTGCCCTTCTCTGGACTGCCTCAAATTGGTAAATTGGTTAATGTCCTTGTAAAAGTGTGGCCTCCAGTGCAGCACGCAGTACTCCAGATGGGGCCTAACCAGTGTCTTGTAAAGAGGGATTATTACCTCCCACTTCTGACTTGTGATACCCCTACTAAAACACCCCAACACCCCCCTAGCCTTACCTACTGCTTTAGTGGTCTGCTTGGACGATTTCAGGTCATCGGTGATGATGATGCCCAAGTCTCTTTCTTCCCTTGTGACTGCCTGCAACTCCCCTCCCAGCCTAAAGGTGGCTTCAGGGTTTCTCTTCCCTATGTGCATGATCTTGCACTTCTTTGCATTAAAATCTAGTTGCCACTCTTTCGACCATTTTGCTAGTTTATCCAGATCTCTTCTCATTCTGCCCACCCACTCTGGGTCATCTACTGTGTTGCAGATCTTGGTGTCATCTGCAAACAGTCAAACCTTGCCCTCCAATCCATCTGCAATGTCACTGATGAAGATATTGAAGAGGACTGGCCCCAGGACTGATCCCTGAGGTACCCCACTTGTGACTTGCATCTCTTCTGACTGTATACTGTTTACCACCACTCTCAGTTTTCTGCCAGCCAACCAGTTTGCCACCCAGTTGACCAACTTCTGACTCACCCCAAGCCTACCCAGCTTATTAATCAATCTTCTATGTGGAACAGCATCGAAAGTTTTGCTGAAGTCAAGGTAGGCGACATCAACTGCTCCCCCTTGGTCCACCACTCTTGTTACCCTGTCAAAAAAGTCTATGAGATTAATTTGACAAGATCTTCCTGTTTTAAACCCATGCTGTCTTGAATCCTGTGCTCCTATGGATTCCAGGTGTTGCACTATCCTTTCCTTAAGGAATGCCTCCATAATCGTGCTCACTACTGAGGTAAGACTGACTGGTCTGTAGTTCCCTGCCTCCTCCCTGCTACCACTCTTGTGGAGCGGGATCACACGAGCCCTTCTCCAGTCTTCTGGGACTTCTCCTGTGCTCAGAGACTCACTAAACAGTTCTGATAATGGCTAGTTCCACCCTTAGCTCCTTTAGTACCCTGGGACGTATGCCATCAGGTCCCATTGCCTTGTCCACCCTGAGCTTATTGAGCTATTGTAGGACCCTTTCATTTGTGAAGGGACTCATGCATACCTCCTTTCCCCCTGTGTCCATGGTGCTGAGCTGTGGGCCCTGCCCTACCTTCTCTTCAGTAAATACTGAGCAGAAGTATCTATTTAGGATAGATGTTTTTACATGGTCCTCCTCCTCACATGCCCCCTTATTCCCTCTGATCTTAGCAATACCCCCTCTGGACTTTCTCCTTTCACTAATGTATCTATAGAAAGTCGTCACCTTGTTTTACTGTTCGTGCTAGTGTTTCCTTGGTTTGGGCCTTTGCCTGCCTTACTGCCTTCCCTGCTTCCCTTAAAGAAGTTTGGTATATCTACCTATCTTCATCCTGCTGCATTCCCTTATATTTTCTGAATGCCAGCCTTTTGGCTCTGACCTTTTCTGCTACTGTTTTTGAGAACCAAAGTGGTTTCCTTCTTCTTTTGCGCTTCCTTTTCTCTCTAACACAATGGGATGTTGCTTCAAGTATTACATCCTTAATGCCTGCCCACTTTGCCTGTACCCCCTCACCTGTATTTCTTATTGCCAGCGCCAGCTTAACTCTGTTGGCCATCTTATCAAAGTCAACTCCTCTGATATTTTTGCCTTGGAATGGGATGATTTAGTTCTAGTGGCCAAATTTAACCATACCGTGTGATGATCACTGGCCCCCAGGTGACCTTCTACCTGGAGATCTGTCATCCTTTCCATGTTAGTCAGTACCAGATCAAGGCTACCCCTGTCTCTTGTGGGTTGTTGTACCAGTTGTTTGAAGCCCTCCCCCTGCAAGGAATCCACCATGTGTCTAGTTCTGGCAGATATTCCTGCTGGTGTTGACCAATCTGTATCTGGCATGTTGAAGTCTCCCATTATCAGAACCTTCCCTTTAGCTGTCATGTTCTAACAGTAATGTGTCTATGTCCTCCCCCTGGCCTGGAGGCATGTAAACAACCCCAGTTCATATGGCTGTCCCATTTCCTGTTTCCAGGATGACCCACAGTTCTTCTGGCTCCTTATGTGTATTCTGAATTTCTGTACCTTTGATATTTTCATTGACATACAGGGCCATTCCACTCTTCCCCCCTTTTTGCATCTCTGTCTCTTCTAAACAGTACATAGCCAGGCACTGAAGTTTGCCAAGTGTGGTTACTGGTAAACCACGTCTTGCTAATTGCTACTATGTCCAGTTTAGTCTCTGTTATTATTGTGTGCAGGTCTGGGATCTTGTTTCCCAGACTGTGAGCATTTGTGTACATGATTTTCCATTAGCCATATTTCTGTGTGTTAGTTGTTGGGTGAGGTCTGGCATTTCCCCGTGTGTCATATGGGGAGCCGGACCTTTATCCTTACCTGGTGATCATGGTATCATCGTGTCATAGTAAAAGCCCACAGAATAGGCCCCATGGTCTATCGTGTCTGCTCAGAAGCTAGCCTCCTACCGGGAGCTCACTCCTCCACCCCACAGCCCCAGAGGTGGCCCTCCCTGGCCTCAGCTTCCCCCTGTACCTGTCCCAACCCTTCTTGAATCCTTCCACTGTGGTCTCTTCCACCAAACTCTTGGGTAGTGTGTTCCATGGTTCCACCACCCTCTCTGTGAAAAAGTGTCTCCTGCGCGCCCCCATGTACTTCCCCCCTTCCAGCTTCCACTCGTGTCCCTGGTAGTTCCCCCCTTCTGAAGCCTGAACAATTCCCTGGCTCTGCCCTTATTTATCCCCTTTATACACTTGAAAGTCTCTATCATGTCCCTCTGTCCCTCCTCTCCTCCAGTGCATACAGACTGAGTTCATCCAGTCTCTCCTCATAGGTCCTACCCTCCATGCCCTGAATCATCCTGGTCGTCCTCCTCCTCTGGGCCATCTCCAGCAGCACTATGTCCCTCTTAAGATGGGGTTTCCAGAACTGCACACAGTATTCAAGATGCGGCCTAATCAGGGTACTATACAGAGAAAGGATCACCTCCCTCCTCCTGGAGGTAATCCCCCAGTTATGCAGCCCAGTATCCTGTTTGCTTTTGCTGCAACTCTTCAACAATTCTCTGTGCTTTTCATTTTGCTTCCCACTACTATCCCATAGTCCCTCTCACCCAATGTGACTTGCAGTGTGGTCCCCCCAGGGTGTATGCTTGTCCTGGGATTCTGACCCCCTGATGCAGCACCCTACATTTCCCTGCATAGAACTCTGACCCCCACTTCCTTGCCCATCCCCCCAGGATATCCAGATCCCCCTGCAGGGCCTTTTTCTCCTCCTGCCCATCTGCCAGTGCTCCCAGTTTTGAGTCATCCACAAAGAGACTCAACCTACTCCTAACACCCCACCCTATGTCCGAGACACAGGAATTGAACAGGAGTGGCCCCAGGACTGAACCCTGGGGAACCCCACTAATGACCCTCCTGGGGGAGGAGACTATCCCTCCAACCACCACTCGCTGTATTCACCCCATAAGCCAGTGTTACTGTGATGCAAATGAACTACAAACATGCTGAATTCCTGTTTGACCACTAGCTGAGGGGGGAGGGGTGTTCTTCTCATTCGACATATGGGGTGCTGCACCCCTCTCCCCATTTACCAGTTTAAATATTCTGCAAAGACGTCAAACTTCTGCCCCTCAGACATCACACCCCATGGTTTATGCCCTCTATTGCTGTGTGGACATTTGCCTTTATTGAGTTTGTGTGTTACTGGTGCCCCTCAGACATCACACCCCATGGTTTATATCCTCTTTTGCTGTGTGGACAATTGTCTTTATTGAGTTTATGTGTTACTGGTGCCCCCTAAGGCATCAAACCCCTTGGTATATATATCCTCTATTGCTGTGTGGTCATTTGCCCTTTATTGAGTATGTGTGTTACTAGTGCCCCCTCAGACATCACAGCCTATGGTTCCTATCATGCATTGCAGTGTAGAATTTTTCTGAGTCTGTGTCTTAGTGGTGCCCTTCAGACAGCACACCCCATGGTTTATATCCTCTATTGCTGTGCAGACATTTGCCTTTATTGAGTCTGTGTGTGTTACTGGTGCCCCTCAGACATCACATCCCATGGTTTATATCCTTTGTTGCTGTGTGGTCATTTCTCTTTATTGAGTCTGTGTGTCACTGGTGTCCTTCAGACATCACACCCCATGGTTTATATCCTCTGTTGGTTTGTGGACATTGCAAGCTGTCTTTTGCTTCCCCAGCAAACCCCTCCCATCTGATACCAGTTCCCCTGTTACATAACAGAAATGATGGGGGGGGGCAGATATTAGCCCTGTGCTCTGGGGCAGTATGATACACATATATTAGGAAACCCAGCAGTTCACATGGTCTCTCTCTCTCTCTTTCCCTCCTCCCATCTTTCCCTTTTTCCATCAGTTTCTGAGCTGTAAGGAATGCAGAATTCCACCAGCGGAATTCATGCCAAAGGGGAATTCCACTTCTGGAATGCTCTTTGGAATTTCTTTTCTAATTTCACAGAATTCTAAAAAGCATTTGTATGTAAACCACAGAATAATATTTCACAGAGTACATAGTCTGCAGAATATTATTCTGTGATTTGTGAAAAATGAATCTGCAGTTTTACTTAAACCACTGAATACTATTCTGCAGTTTATGTTAACAGCAGATTACTAGTCTGCAGTTTGAAAAAGAAAACTTCATTTAGGAGTTTCAGAAATCCATTTCTAATGGAATTCCATAGAATTAGCTGGAATTTCCATCATTCTGTTGAATTCCCACAGAAGTGGAATCTGAAAATTGCATCCAGCTCTGTAAGTTTAAACCCACACGCCAGTATAGGAAGCACCTTATGAGTCCCTCCACTTCCCCTGCCTCCCTTCAATATCAGCTGAGGCTTCTCCCTCATTCCGTTGCTCTAGTCTCCCCCGTTATGTCCCTCATACATTTCCTGTAATGTTCTACTACCATACCATGTCCTGTTTGCTTATTATGTATGTATTAATGTGTTCAGCCTTGGCACTTTCTGTACCTTTTAAATTTGTCTGGTTTGCAATGGTTTTATCCTTTGCTCCCCTCCCCCGGGTGGCACCTGGAAATGAGCCTCGGCTCAGTGTGCCTTTGCCAGTCACCTATTTTCAATTAATAAATAAAATCATTTATAATTTTGTGCTACACCTTTGTAGGAGAGCAGCAGCTTGGGGAGAAGGGAAGTAATTTATTCAATGTCACCAACAACTGAGCCAGCGGCATTGGTGGGATCTGAGATAGAATCCCGCTGCTCAGTAACAGGGCTGGGAATGTAGAATTGCACAGCCTCACTCAGATGGAAGGGTAACAAGTTTTGTTTATAAAGTCATATAGTGAAAAGCAAACCAGCAAAGGAAATGGCTACACATGCTTTTATGTTTGCTTGCACGCATGTGCAAGAAACATGCTGTGGCAGCTTGTTGGAGAAGCAGATTGTGGAGGTGTGCGGCACTGTTGTAGCCAATGCTGCCACTGCTTTTTGGGGCTCATCTGTGTGTCACCAATGAAGGAGTATGCTGGCTATGACAGTAGTCTGCAAGCATGCCACCAACTTGAAACGATTTTGCCGCTGCAATGAGTGAGCTTCATTGCAGAGTGTGCCTTGTCTGGTGTAACATTTCAATAAACATAGTGGCGGCTCTCACAGTCCCCAGCAAGCCAACTTTAGGGGTGTCCAACCCCCTGTTGGCATGCCTATTCCCCAGTTCTTTTGCTGATGGGGGATCCCAATCCCCATCAGCATATGTATGTGCACCTTTGCTGTGTTTTGTCTGCCGAGGGGTGTCCCCAATCACCTTCGGCATCATCCCCCAAAACACAGACATGCTTGCCGATGGGGGGCCAAATCCCTGTTGGCTTCAGTGCCCCGTCCCCAATCTGCTGAGGGGGGTGCCCAATCCCCTTCCGCATCATCCCCCCACAAACACAGAACCGCTTGCTGACAGGGTGCCCAGTGCACCTGTCAGCATGTTTAACCCCCACATCGCATCAGCATTTTCTTTCCCCACCCCCATTTCTGTGCCACACTGGAGCCCACCCCAGTGTGTTAACATGACCCCCCAAACTCTTACACCTGTAAAAAAACAGAAGACAGTCCATGGTGGTTTTTATTTATATTTTTTGTAACCTGAAACACAGAAAATGGTCCCTCACTGTCAAGTCCCCTCCCCCAACCCACACCCACTCTCTGCACACCCCACTTCCCCACACCTCTCTCGCCCCATACTTACCTCTGGAGTCCAGCACGATGATCACAAAGCTGACCGCAAACTGAAAAAATGTCGGTAAGCTGTATAATGACATAAATGGGGGGGTTCAACTTAGGTGCATATCTCAGCCATTTATGTGACCTTTGGCCCAAATTTTCACCATGGGGTTCTTGGGACCACACCTCATGAATTCAGTTACTGTCTAGTTATTATTCGATCCCGAAAGGAGATTTTGAGGTCACTGTGCAGAATCACCTTCCAGGACTGATTAACGAAATGACAGTGCCACTGTTCACGAGGTCGGCTCCCAAAAAGCCTATCTTTGAAATCTGGTGAGAAAATTCCCAAAAATGACTGTGTTACGGGTGTGTGTAGCGCAGTTCCCTCACATAGATACATAGACAGTGTCGGCAGATAAGGGCCTATGGCCCACCCAGTCTGCCCATTTGAGCTTGTAAGTTCAGTTTGTTTTCCTAGAAGTCTGTTTCCACTCCCTGACCTCTAGAATTCCTTTATGTCTATCCCATGCATTCTTAAATCCGTGATTGTTTTTCCCCCACCACTTCTCTGGCAGGGTGTTCCACTTGTCCACCACCCGTTCTGGAAGAAATTCTTCTCGTGTTTCCTCTGAATCGCCCCTCCTCCAACTTCATCCCATGCCCTCTAGTCCTGGAACATCTTTTTCGCTTAAAAATAGTGTTTTCCTGCACTCTGTTTCTCCCTGTAAGATACTTGTATGTCTCTATCATATCCCTCTCCCTCCTCTCCTCCAGGGAGTACATGTTCAGTTCCTTCAACCTGTCTTCATAGGACTTGTGATGCAATCCATGCACCATCTTTGTTGCCCTCCTCTGAACCTTCTCTACCCTGTCTATGTCCTTACGTGAGGTATGGTCTCCAGAACTGTACACTGTACTCCAGGTGGGGCCTCACTAGTGTCTTGTATAGCGGAATTATGACCTCCTTTTCCTGCTGGTGATGCCCTGCCTATACATCCCAGCATCCTATTTGCTTTACCTGATGCCTTTTCACACTGTTTCCCACCTTGAGGTCATCAGAGATGACAACCCCAAGATCTCTTTCCTGCTTGGTGCATGCTATATCCTAACCCCCAACTGATATATTGTGCCAGGGTTTTGTGCCCCATATGCATTATCTTGCATTCTTTGCATTGAATTTCAACTGCCAAACCCTTGACCATTCTTCAAGTTTCTGCAGGTCCTTCTCATTCTGTCTACACCCTCTGGTTGTGTCTACTCTGTTACAGAGCTTTGTGTCATCAGCGAACAGTGAAATTCCTGCCTTCTAGATCCTGCGCAATGTCACTGATGAAGATGTTGAATAGGACCGTCCCAGCACTGATCCCTGTGGTACCCCACTAGTCATTCTTCCTCTGTGGAGTGACAGCCATTTACCACCACCCTCTGTGTCCTGCCACCCAGCCAGTTACCCACCCACCACACTACTGTCCTGCCCACACCCATATTCCCCAGTTTCAGAAATAGTCTTTCTATGTACAGTGTCAAAGGCCTTGCTGAAGTCCAGATAGGCCATGTCCACTGCCTCCCCTGATCCACCTCCCTAGTCACCCAGTCAAAAATTCAATGAGATTGGTCTGACATGACCTCCTCCTGGTGAAACCATGCTGCCTTGGGTCCTGTAGTCCATTGACAACCAGATGTTCCACCAATCTCTCCTTCAGAAGTGCTTCCATGATCTTTCCCACTCCGAGGTGAGGCTGACTGGTCTGTAGTTCCCTGCTTCCTCTTTGTTCCCACTTTTGTATAAGGGACTACATCTGCTGTCCTCCAGTCTTTGGGTACCTCCCTGTTTCCAGTGATTGGCTAAACAGGATAGCCAGAGGTTCAGCCACCACCTCTCTTAGTTCTTTAAGGACCCTGGGGTGCACCCATCTGGCCCCATTGCTTTATCAACTTTATTACTTCCAGTTCCTTCAGGACCCTTTCTCGTAAAGGACTTGTGTCCATTTCTGCACCATTCTCACCCCTTGTACCCCTTCAGACCCATTACCCCTCTCTTCCTCAGTAAAGACTGAGCAGAAATACCTGTTCAATATGTCAGCTTTACTGTTGTCATCCTCCAGCGACTCCCATCCTCCCCCTTCAGTCTCACTATCCCTCCCTTTGTCTTTCTTTTTTCACTTATGTACCTGTAAAAGGTTTTGTCCCCTTTAACCACTGATTTTGCAATGTGTTCTTCTGTCTGAGCTTTGGCTTCCTTACTGACTTCCCTGCCTCCCTTTGTTTCTCCTGGTACTTCTCCCTATCCCCTTCTGCCTGTGTCTTTTGTATTGCCTGAATGCTATCTTTTGGCTTTCACTTTCTTTGCTACCTCTTTGGAAAACCATAATGGTCTCCTCTTCCTTTTCCTCTTGCTAACCTGCTTAATGTATAATTCTGTTGTTCTTATAATCCCTATTTTAAATACTGCCCACTGTTCCTCAACCCTGATTCCTGTCCCATTCCCTTAATGCCTCTTTCAAGTATTTCCCCATTTTCCCCAAAGTCTGCCCCTAAAATCCAGGATATGTGTTTTGTGTGGTTTGGTTCTGCTCTTTCTGTGATTTCAAACCACAATGACTGGTGGTCACTGTTACCCAGGTGCTCCCCACTGTTACCCCCATCACACTGTCCCTGTTTGTGAGCAGAAGGTCCAGTATTGCCTTCTGCCGAGTTGGTTCCATGACCAGTTGCTTGAGGAAGGCACCCTGAAGGGAGTCCAGGATAAATCTGTTCTAGTTGCTGCTGGGATGCTCCAGTCCACGCCTGAGTATTGAAGTCTCCAACCAGTACTACTCACCCTTGTCTGCCATCCTTTGGATGGCTAGCATCAAGCTCCCATCTGTTTCTTCCTCCTGCTGGTGGTCTATAGACCACACCCAATGTGGATGGCTGGCCCCATTTTCCTTTCTAGCTTAACCCACAGTATCTCTCCCCATTTTGTTCCTCCTGGATCTCTGTGGCCTTATGTCATTTTTCACATACAGTGCCACCTCCTCCTCTTCCTGCCTGCTCTGTCTCTTCTGAATATGTTGTAGCCAGGTATGGCCATCTCCCAGTCATGGTTATCATTACACCAGGTTTCAGTGATGGCCACAATGTCCAGGTCTGACTGTACCATGACAGCCTCCAGATCTTCCATCTTGTTGCTAAGGCTCCTGGCATTTGCACACATGGCTTTCCATGATCTGACCTCCCTAGTCTGCTTCACTGTTCTACTCCCACCCCTTCCTTGGTTGTAATTTATCCCTGGTTCTCCTTGCTGTCTGCCCTTCTGCTGAATTTTGCCCCTTTTCTGCTTATCCACCTTTTGGACACTAATCTCCATCTTTTGCACACCGCTTTGCAGAGATAGCCACTCCTCTGGTTCACTGGTTCCACTGCTAGCTGTGGGGTGAGCAAGTAGGTACCCTCCTTGCTGGCCTGCCACCCTCCTTTGCTAGTTTAAATGCTTGTCAATGTAGCATTTAAACTTATCATTGAGTGCTTGGATTCCCCTCCAGGATGGATGCAGGCCATCAGACTTGAACAAACCTCCATCCCTCCAGGTGGGTCCCCAGTCACCAATGAATCCAAACCCTTCCTCACAGCACCAGTTCTTCAACCATGAGTTAAAGTTCCTGGTGCATGCACTCCTATGCTCTCCTTGTCTCTCACAGGTAGTACTGAGAAAGTGACAGAAGTAGCTACTTGCTTGAGACCCTCCCCAGTTTCCTAAACTCTTCCTGAACTTCCTTTGGCTCCCCATTTGCCAAGTCATTAGTACCTAGGTGGATAATGACATCCAGCTCACCCTCCCGCCTTGCCTTCCCAGTGATCCCCAGTATCTTCCTTCCATCCCTCCATGCCGTGGCACCTGGTAGGCACCTCACCTCCCTGTCCTCTCCTCCTGTGTTCCTAGCTGGATCCTCTTACGATGGAGTCCCCACCAGGATTCGCTTCCTCCTCCTCTGGGGTCCACTGCTTTCCCACTGAGGTCACCTCCTTGGCTAACCTCCACATCCTTTCCTTCCACTTCTCTGGGTACCTCTATTTGGTTGTCCTCATTTGCCAGTGTGGCATATGAGTTCTTGAAGGAATAGGATCTGGGATGTGCCTCTGCCTGACTGCTCTAACCCTCCCTGAGCCCACTGTCATCCAAGTGCTCCTCCTCGGCATCCTTGAGGCAGCTGCATTGACTGGGTGGTCCCTGGATAGGTGATGGTACTCCTGACCCAGTTTACTTCCGCCTGAGTCTGGTTACCTCATCCCGCAGTCCAGAGAGATGCATGCAGATAGGGCAGCACCGCAGTGTCCAGAAGGTCTGCTTGAATATGGCTGCACCACAGCCACTGCATTGCACCACTCCCCCACATTATACTGCAATCACAACTTGTCTGCCATTGAAACTCTCTTAGTTCTTTTTATTAATTTACAGTACTAAAAATCCTGTAACTGATCCTTCAGATATTTTTTTTTTAAGGAAAAGAAACCAATAAATAAATACATGAGTCAAACACTTTGTCGGTTGAGGGTGGGCTTCTTCCCTTAGGCCCTCCTACTTCACACCTCTTACTATACCCTGTGTTTAGCTCCTGTCAATCAGATTTATCAGGGCATATAATTAAGAGTTGGGGGAAGAGGAGGGAGGGGGAGCGAAAATTTGCAGCAATTAAAGACAGCACAGAATTACACCACCACTATGTTTTAAATTTTCAACAGCCCAAAAACAATTATAAGTAAAGACAACAAAGAAAGAAAGTATAGTGTCACTACAAGCCCACAATCTAAGGTTAAAAGAAAAATACCAATTACCAGTTACTCTAAATCACTGAATTGAATATGTTTCCTTCCTTCTCCTTCTGGCTTCTTCTCTTCTCACATGCTTGTAACTTTGAAAATTTTTAATATTTTCACTCCAGATTTTCAACATTGGCATTTTTCACACCTTATGAACAGCTATAATTTTTTACATCCTGCCCGAAATGTGTTTTCGCACATATATTGCACAATGGTGCGGTCGCTATGCGAAATTAATGTTCAGGACAGATTAAGCAAATCACAGTGACAGTGTTCATATGAGAGGTCCTAAAAGTCCATGTTGCAAATTTGGGGAACAAATTCCAAAATAACACAATACTCGTGTACGCGTCACTTCTGTTTAACAGAACTTAAGACATTTTTTATATTTTTGCTCCAGATTTTCAACATTGTCATTTTTGCACATTGCCTTATGAACAGTACAACTGTAATTTTTCACATCCTACCCAAAACATGTTTTCACACCTGTAGCACACAATGTACATGGTCGCTGTGCGAAATCAACGTTCAGGACAGATTAATAAAATCACAATGCCACTGTTCATAAGCGGAGGTCTCAAAATGCCTATGTTGAAAATGTGGTGTAAAAAATCCCCAAAATAATTGCATAATGGGTGTGCATTGCACACTTTTTAAGCACGCTCATGACTTCAATTTTTTTATGTTTTCACTCCAGATTTTCAACATTGCAATTTTTTTACACCTCTTCATGAACAGTACAGCTGTCATTTTTCATAACCTGCCTGAAATGTGTTTTTGCACCCGTGACACCAAATGGCGCAGTTACTGTGCAAAATCACCTTTTGGCTAACAAAGTGATAATGTCACTGTTCATGTGAAGGGGTCACAAAAAGCCTGTGTTGAAAACTTGGAGTGAAAATACCAAGAAATTCCTATGGCATTAGGGTTTCCAACCATAACTCCCTACCCTGTAGGGACTGACAGGTGTCAGTGGTGTGACCTGGAACTGTCGACAGTAATGCTCATGCCATTCCTTTCCCACTTCCACCCTGCAGCCAGAGACAGGCATCAAGGTGTGCCTTGGACTCTTCTGCCCCAAAGTTCACCCCATTCTCCTATACTGCACCCATTTCAACATATTTCCTTATGGAGTGTGGTGAGTGTAAAGCCTGAACACCCCAATAGGCACACCTCAACACTTGTCGGTGTCTGCAGGGTAGGGTGAGGTGAAATGATGTGAGTATTATGGGTGACGACCCAAAGACACACCCCAATACCTGTCCATCTCTGCAGGGTGGGGTGGAGCTGGTGTCAGTTCAATATTTCACTGCCATTCCTATTCTGCATCTGTCTAACACCTGCACTTCCAATGCTAATGCCGGCAAGCAAACATTTAGCATTGACAAATGCTTTTTTATTAATGTAATTCCCCTAAGAACAGGTTGCAAAAAGAAAATGGTTAGAAGGCCAGCCCAGTGGTGCTGAGGGTTGAGGGGATGGACACCACACCTCACAACACGCTGGTGACCCGGGTTCGGGAACAGATTCCGGCCACCGGGGGTCAGCTGGGGGGAGAAAGGCTGAGTGTCTGATGACAGCTCGTCTTCTCTGAGGAGAGGGTAAGGATCTAACCCAGCATGCTGAATCCCCTGGAGGCTGGGGGCATGACAGCATGTCGGCACCTCGGAGGTTTGATTGCTCACGGGCGGAAGCCTGAGAACCAATCACCCCTAGGGGCTGCACCATTGAGGGACAGGACACTGCAGACATCAGCACTCATGCCTTGATGTCAGGGCATGCAATGTCCTTACAGAACAGGGAAAAACAACATCAGAGCTCAGGAGACGGAGCGCTGAGCCTGGTCCCGATGTGCTGACGTCTTCCTGCAGTCCAGGGTACCTGCTGAAACTACAAAATTTGGGGTGTCCTGCCCCACCCTAACCCCATCGGGGGGTAATCCACGGTTGGATGGAGGAACCCGGGCTGACAGGGAGGACATTGGCAGGAATGGGCTTCATTGGTGACTCCTGTTGTGTCGGCTCTGACGGGGACGTAGGAGGGATAAATAGAAATATAAAAAAAAAAGAAAGAAAAGAAAATGGTTAGAAATATTTCTTACTGTTAGAAAAAGCACAGAGTCCTCCTGCTCCATCTTTGACTGAATCTCAGATATTTGCCCCTGAATGGTGCTGCTCTTCTCTTTAATATCTCTCAGGTTTTCCTCCATCTCTCTCAGAATTCCTGCTGCTTCCTCCTTGAGCTGTTTGATCAATCGCTGTTCCTTGTCCTGGAGAAACTGGTGCAGCTTGGCAAACTCCGAAGTAATGTGCTTCTCCAAATTCTGAGCTTTGTCCTGAAAAACAATAATGATACTGTGAAATGACAGGACTGATTGTAGTTTAGAAGAAACAAAAGCTGATTAACTCACTTGGATGTCTGAGATCTTCTGCTCTTGCTTGTTTTGGAGTTCTGTGAGCTCGTTCAGTTTTGATTCTAGAGGAGATGAGGCTGTTCTCAGCTTTTCCTGGAGATATACAAACAATATGAAATGAATAAGTACTGAAAAAGTACAGTTACGTAAGAACTTACCGTAACAGTAGATCTTTGAGAGAGGCTCATGCAGTAGGTAATCACATATAGGACTGACGCCAGCTGGCGGCAGGACCCCATGGGAAAATTTCTAGCTAGCATTCCCTGGCGAGGGACCACCCCCATGTCAGGTGACCGGTGTCATGCGACATCGGTGTATAAAGGGGCGGTCCCAGACGCCCGCCTTCTAGTTCTTTCCTGCCACAGGCCTGGAAGGCCCGGATGAGAGAGAAGCAGATGTTTCCACTTCTGGAAGAAGAGCTTAAAAAGCCTAGTGGGATGGAGGGCGGGAAGGTATTACCTACTGCAAGAGCCTCTCTCGAAGATCTACTGTTACGGTAACTTCTTACGTAACTGAACTATCTTACTTCGAGAGGGCTCTTGCAGTAGGTAATTACATATAGGACTGAATCCCAAGCAGTCTGGAACAAATAAAAGGCACCGGGAGGAGGAAACTTCTCCTGAAAGTAGCAGAAGCCTTGCAAGCCTCAGGACAGGAGGCCTTACAAAACAGCTAGCCCAAAGCCTGCTCTATGGCGAGAGGCAATGTCCAAACTGTAGTGTTTCGTAAAGGTATGGACGGAAGTCCAGGTGGCGGCAGCGCATATGTCTGCTGCACACACATTCTTGAAACAAGCTGCAGAGGCTGCTACTCCTCGTGTGGAGTGACCTCTGACCTGACCCGGGAGGGTCTTGTTGTACTTGTCATAACAGAAAGTGATGCAATGAGCTAACCACTTCGACAGGCATTGCTTGGAAACAGCATTGCCTTCCCTTTTGTGAGCAAAAGAGACGAACAACTGATCAGTCTTTCTGAGATCCTTCGTCCTGTCGGTGTAGTATCTCAGAATCCGGTGAACATCCATGGTATGGAGTAAATATTCTCCTTGGTTGGAGTACTGCGTGAAAAAGGCGGGTAACTCTATAGACTGATTTAAGGTAGACTCTGCTACCACTTTAGGTAGAAACTTAGGGTTCATGCGAAGAGCCACTCGTTCTTTGTGAAAAATCAGGTATGGGATTTTACACATAAGGGCTTGGAGCTCAGAAATTCTTTGAGCGGAAGTAATGGCCACCAAGAAGAGCATCTTCCATGAAAGAAACTTCAGATCTGTGGAGGCCACAGGTTCGAAGGGAGGAAGGGTAAGTTTCTCGAGAACAAAGTTCAAGTCCCAAGGGGGAGCAGGGGTCTGGACGGGGAGGCCTCAGATGAAGGACCCCTCTAAGAAAGGTCTTAGGGACCTCTAATTGGGCAAATGCTTTATCAGCGAAAGGAGCATGGTAAGCTGAAATAGCAGCCATGTGCACTTTCAAGGAGGAATGGCTGAGACCCAGGTCGAAGAGATGATGTAAATATTCCAGCAGAATGGCCACTGAACAGGAGAAAGGCTCCACATTCCTAGAGATGGCCCAAATAGAAAATCTCTTCCATTTCATGGCATAAGTGGACCTAGTGCAGGGTTTCCTAGCCTCCACCAGAATCTCCGCCACCTTTGGAGAGACACCAAAGCGGGATTGAGCTAGGTCTGCAGGAGCCATGCATGAAGCTGTAGGGACTTGAGTCCCGGATGGACCAGGGTCCCCTGATCCTGGGTCAGCAAACTTCGAGATAAAGGAAGAGGAAGAGGAAGAGGAGGAACCTCTGAGTATTGTTGTAGAACAGAGAACCAGATTTGCCTGGGCCAGAAAGGAGCGATCAGAATTATTCTTGCTCCTTCAGTTGTTAGCTTCTACAATACACAAGGGACCAGAGGAATTGGGGGAAAAGCATAGACGAATCTGCCCTTCCAGCTTAGAGACAGAGCATCGTTCCAGAAAGCGCCTCGCTCTGGAACGAGCAAGCAAAAGTTGGGAAGTTTTGCATTTTGGGAAGAGGCAAACAGGTCTACCTGTGGAGTCCCCCAAAGGTGGAAGATGTTATCTAGCACCTTTTGGTCCAACTTCCACTCATGTGGCAGGGCAGAGGAGCAACTTAGCTTGTGTGCCAGGGTATTGTCGACTCCTGGAACATGAATCGCTGTGAGGTGAAGGTTATGTTGAGTTGCCCAGTCCCAAACCCTCATTGCTTCCCTGCACAAAGGGTAGTATCAAGTCCCTCCCTGCTGGTTAATGTACCACACCACGCACATGTTGTCCATCTGGACGGCTAGGTGACTGGGAAGAATGTATTGGTGAAGGACTTGGACAGCATATAGTACTGCTCGAAGTTTGAGCACATTGATGTGGAGAGCTAGTTCCAAACTGGACCATAATTCCTGGGTTTGGTGAGGACCCAGATGGGCTCCCCAACCTTCACCTGATGCATCTGTGGTCAGAGTCTGGGAGGGGGGAAGATGATAGAAGGGGACCCCCCGAAACAGGTTCTCTTGAACCATCCACCATTGCAAGTCTCGTGCCATCGGTGAGGAGATCAGAACTAGATGATCTAAGTCATCTACAAGTTGATCCCACTGGGAGCGAACAGTCCACTGAGAGATCCTCATGTGGAGCCGAGCCCGGGGAACTTTCGGGATGGCGGCCGCCATGAGCCCCAGGAGACAGAGAACCGACCTCGCCGGAACCTTCCTGCGTTCTGATAGCAGGGAAATCTGTGACTGTAGAGAGGCCGCCTTGTCCGGAGGCAGGAAGGCCTTGCTCACCGTCGTATCGAGGATAGCCCCGATAAACTGTACCCTCTGGGAGGGATCCAGATGAGACTTGGAATGGCTGATGGTAATACCCAGGCAAGTAAAAACCTGCTGGATGAGGGAGAGAAAATGCAGGAGCTCCTCCCTGGACGAGGCTGCGAGGAGCCAGTTGTCCAGGTAAGGGAACACCTGAACTCCCATCGTACGCAGGTGGGCCTCTACCACAGCTAGGCATTTGCTAAAGACTCAGGGTGCCGAGGAAAGACCAAATGGGAGTGCCCGGAACTGGTAATGGTCCCCCTGAAAAGCAAACCGGAGGTACTTGCGATGAGAAGGGCGAATGGGGATGTGCAGATATGCATCCTGCATATCCAGCGCACAAAGCCATTGACCCGGCCGAAGCAGGGGCAGAAGGGTCTGTAGGGAGAGCATCCTCAACCTTTTGTATTCCATGTAAAGGTTCAAAGAGCTGAGATCGAGAATGGGTCTGAGATCTCCCGTCTTCTTTGGCACCAGGAAGAAATGAGAATAGTAACCCGTCCCTTGAAGGTGAGGGGGAACGGGTTCTATGGCCTGCTTCACGAGGAGGGCAGAGATTTCTTCCCGGATCAAAGGAAGTTGGTCCCCTGCATAGAACAACTTCAGAGGGGGGTGGCGGGGTGGTTTCTGTAGAAACTCTATAGAGTGCCCTTCCGCTATAATCTGAAGCACCCCTGAATCCGTTGTTATCCTCTCCCAACCCGGAAGGTGGAGGGAGAACCTCCCTCCCTACCGGTTCCTCTGGTGTGTCCAGAGGTGTTGGAGAGGAGAAGAGTCAGGTGGTATGAGTGACACGCAGCCGGGCA
Organism: Neoceratodus forsteri; assembly: GCA_016271365.2. NCBI lineage: Eukaryota > Metazoa > Chordata > Ceratodontiformes > Ceratodontidae > Neoceratodus > Neoceratodus forsteri. Next base: position 358,999,064 of record JADMNL010000026.1, read on the forward strand.
CCCGCTGTTTTTGGCTGGGGGGGCCTGGCACCTGCGGGGGCCTGACGTTTAGTGACCCGCCTTCCTTGGGGGTTTTGCTTGTGGCCGACTGTGTCTGCAAAAGGACGGTGCTGCGGGTGATGGGGATGGTACATGGAATCCATGGATTTCAGAGCCGTCCCCTTCTCCTGCAAGTTGGTGATGATGTCCTTGACATCACCACCGAAAAGCACCGAAGGTGCTTCCTGGATCGCAGACTGCACCTCCGGGACCAAACCTTACACGTGGAGCCAGGCATGATGCCGAAGACTCACAGCGAAGGTGGAGCTCCGCCCGGCAGTGTCCACTGCATCGTATGTCATCCGCAGAATGTGGTGACTGGCCGAACAAGCAGAATGGACTAAATCGGCTAACTCCTGCTTGACTTGAGAGTCAGGTAAGGAGTCAATCTTAGATTCCACCTGGGTAAGGCTGGCCTTCTGGTAATCCCCCATATGAGCAATGTAATTCAGGGCCCAAGTTCCCAGTGTGGAAGAGGTGTAAATTTTTCTTCCATACTGGTCCAGGAGGCGAGATTCCTTATCCGGAGGAGACAAGCTTAGATGTTTGGGATGCGCTGACCGGCCGTGAGCAGCATTAATCATGACTAAATCTCACGACAATGAGAGTCCAAAAAGTCTACACCCTCAGGAGCCTGGTATAGCCTGTTAGACTTCCTAGGAAGTGGGGCTAAAGCAGACGGTTGTTTCCAAATAGTGGAAACAAGGTGGGCATGAGGCTCGATCCAGGGTGGCACTAAAGTTGGAGCTGTCAGAGGCAGGTCCAGATGTTCAGCGAGTTTGATCCACTGAGGATCTGGTTCCAAGGAGCACCACTGATGTACTTCCTAGATTTTTCTGAGCAACTCCGTAATGGAAGGGTCCTCTGGAGGAGACTTCGGAGGGGTCCTCGGCCAGGGCTTGGACGGAGAGCGAGGCTCGTCATCTCTCTCGGAGCATCCATCAGAAGAATCCGAGGAATTCGAGAGGGAAGAAGAAGAATCAGAAGCAGAATAAGACTCCCTAACATGGCTAGGGGGAGGAACGGGTTCATTGGGGGGGATTCCTGGATGCGTGTCCTGCCCCTTTCAGGATCCAGAAGGAAGGGCTCTGGAGTCCAGAGGAGGTGAGGGAGTGTGCCGTCTCAGGCATACAGGAGCTGGGTGTGGCACCGTTGCCATAAGGCATCTCTCTACTTCCTTGGTGAGCTGGGCCTTGGCCTCAGCCCACCAGGAAGCCAGAGTCTCCTGCAGATCCACCGGCAGCCGAGGGGGCGGTGGAGTTGGAGGAGGAGGAGGGGGAAAAGAATACAGGTTGTATCCGTAAGGCGAGTATCTGAAACCCGGCTGTGGGAAAACCGGTGCCAGGTATGAAGGTGTCGGGTACTGGGGCGTCGGAGGGACCGGCATCGGGTATTGCGGCGCTGGATACTGCGGTCCCGGGTACGATGGTGTCGGATAAGACGGCGGGTACCCGGGTGCTGGAGGAGCTGCTGGAGCAGACGGCCCAGAAGGTGGTCCCATGGGCGGTCAACATTGATAGGTCTGGGGAGCAGGGCCCCACAGGAAAAATCCCCACCGCATCGGGTGGGCTGGCGCCGGGGTCGAAGGTCGGCAGGACCGCATTGGGGCCAGCGTCCTGGGCCGTGTCAGATCCGGTTCCCTGGGAGGAGGGTCTGATGGAGGTGGAACTTCCCCCGCATCACCCGGGCACGGGGGAAAAATCCCCGGGGTCAGGTTGGGGTGACTCGGGCTCCCCAGATGGCAGCGAAGGCTGCGGGGAACTGGGTACAACGGGAGTTGGAGGGTCCATCATAGGTTCCGTCACCTGTTGCACGTCGGAGGGAGCCGACACGCAGCTTAGGGCCTAGGTCCTGGCGGGCGCCGGAGGAGCCGGCGTCCATCTTATGGGGTCCCTCATAGGAGGAGTGGCTCGGTCCAAGGAGGTCGTGCGCTGCCCCGAAGGGTCGGACGTCTTATCGGAGGAACCGACGTCCGACTTATGGGAGTCGCCCGCACCAGTAGGCCGCAAGCCTGCAGCTGAACTGGAGGCGGAGGCCTCCTTTTGCCCGGAGGCACCCACAAGGCCTGAGCGTAAGCCAGATGGGTGGGTCGACGCCTCCTCCAAACCCTTGGAGGCTGCCATTGGACGGTCCCCCGAAGGGGATGTTACCTGGGCCGCGACTCCGGCTGAAATCACGTGCGAGGAGGCCTTCTCCCGGTGCCTCTCCTCGTACTGCTTTTTGCAATGTCCTTCAGGAGAAGTAGATGCCTGCCTGAGCTTCTTTAATTCTTTCTCCATTGAAGACATCTTTTTCTTTAGAAGATGGGCTTCCAGGGACTGTTGGCATCGTCTGCGGGTAGCCGCGTTGAAGTGAAGGCAATGCGGGCACTTGTCGACTGGGTGGTCGGGGCCTAGGCAGAAGAGGCAGAGGGAATAGCCGTCCTTGTGTGGCAGTTGGGCGCCGCACGAGTCGTACTTGTTTTTGTGCTCGGAGGGTGTAGGGGACGACATACACCGACGATGACCTGATGATAGGAGGAAAAAAATGCTTATAATTTTCAGTAAAACCAACGAAAGAGCAGGGCTGACTAAGCACGAACTATACTGCGAGGCGCTGCATGAGCTAACAGCGGGAAAGAACTGGTAGGCGGGCATCTGGGACCACCCCTTTATACCGACGCCGCATGATGCTGGTCACCTGACATGGGGGCGGTCCCTTGCCAGGGACTGCTAGCTAGAAATTTTTCCGTGGGGTCCTGCCACTGGCCGACGTCAGTCCTATATGTAATTACCTACTGCAAGAGCCCTCTCGAAGTAAAATAGGCATGTTATTTAACTATGGTACTGTTTCAGCAGTCTGAACACAAAGCAGTGTCTGTGTCAGGGTGGCACAATATGACTGATTGAGGTGATGTGGCAAGAGGCAAAGCTGAGAGCTTAAATCCTATCAAGGACACATCCTGGAGTTTGTTACTGTGATTATACATACAGTGGAATTCAGTTCAACAAGATATATAAAATGTGACTAAGATCCTTTTCAAAATAAAAGCCAGAGCAAAATGCAGGATCAATGTATGATTACAAGCCATTGTTTGTGCTGGGATAGCACCATGGGTTCTAATCCTAACTGGCCAATTGGATTGCATCATGCAAATGAGTCATGATGGAATGAGTCAGTAAGGCAAGATGGTATTTTCATGTTGATTGCGCGCATTCGCAAGAAACATGTTACGGCAGGTTTCTCCACAAGCAGGTTGTGGAGGCACAGCACTGTTGTGGCCAATGCCCCCACACCCTGTAAAGGCTTGTCCCGCTTCCCTCAATGCTGTGGCATGCTGTTGGTGACACTAGTTCAGCCAGCGTGCCACCAACTTATAAAAAATCAGCCGCTGCAATCAGGGGCCACCTCGTCATTGCAGCGTCAACCATTCGCTGCAATGAAGGGAGCAACCCATCATTGCAGGGGCGGATCTTTGTTTAGAACATGATGGCGGCTTGCCGCTGTGTTCTAAACAATATTAACCTCCACTGTTGAGGGGTGCCCAATCCCCTCAGCAATATGTGCCCCTCAACCCGTGTTTAGTTGCCAGCGGGGCCCCAATCCCGTTAGCTGCAGTGCCCCAATATTCATGTTGCCGACTGGGGGCCCACCCCCGTCGGCATTATTCCACTTTTGTGATGTGCGCTGGGGGTGCCCAATCATCTGTCAGCTACAGCTGCCCATCCCCAAAAAAGGAAGACTCCGTTGGTATGCTGGGAGCCACCCCAGCATGCCACATGCTCCTGCAAAGTGAAAAGCGGTCCCCTTGATGTCTTTTGTTTTGTAACCTGTAAAAGGAAACGGTGCTGCAGTGTCTCCTGCCCCCACAACCACACCTATTCACTGTGCACCCTGCCTCCCACACCCCCCCTCACCCCATACTTACCTCTGGAGTCTGGCGTGATGATCTTCGGTGGACTGGGGACATGTCTGCACTTTTCAAAGCTGACCATGAACTGAGGAAGTGCTGGTAAGCTGTATAATGGAACAAATAGGGTTTTTTTCAACTTTGATGCATATCCCAGGCATTTTTTGGAATTTTGGCACCAAATTTTCAACATTGGGTTTTTAGGACCCCTCCTCATGAATTCTGTCACTGTCATGGTGTTAATTTACCTGAAAGGTGATTTCACGATCACTGCACTGAATCACCTTTTGGGACCGATTAACGAAATGACATTGCCAGTGTTCATGAGGTGGGCTCTCCAAAAGCCTATGTTGCAAATTTGGTGGGAAAAATTCAAAACATGACTGCTTTACGAGTGTGCATTACGCAGTTGCTACGCAGGCTCGTAACTTTGCGAATTTACAATATTTTCACCCCAGATTTTCAACATTGCCATTTTTCCAGACCTCCTTGTGAACAGTATAGCTCTCATTTTTCACACCCTGGCCGAAATGTGTTTTCGCACTTCCGGCGCAGAATAGTGTGTGGTCAGTGTGTGAAATCAGTGTTCCACACAGATTAAGAAACTGACAGTGGCACTGTTCATAAGCAGGGGTCCTAAAATGCCTATGTTGAAAATTTGGTGATGATATTCCATAAAATGACTGTGTTACAAGCGTGAGTTGCACAGTGTGCACACACGCTCGTAAGTTCACAAATTTATAATATTTTCACTCCAGATTTTCAACATTGCCATTCTTCTGCACCTCCTTATGAATAGTACAGCTGTTGTTTTTCACATCCTCGCCGAAATGTGTTTTCGCAGTTCCGGCACAGAATAGCGTGGTCGCTGTGAGAAATCTATGTTCAGGACACATTACGAAAATGACAGTGACACTGTACATTAGCAGAGGTCCTAAAATGCCTATGTTGAAAATTTGGTGACGAAAGTCCATAAAATGAGTGTGTTACGAATGTGCATTGCACAGTTTCCACACGTGGTCGTACCTTCGCAACTTTGCAATATTTTCACTCCAAATTTTCAGCATTGACATTTTGCCACACCTCCTTATGAACAGTGCAGCTGCCATTTTTCACATTCTAGCTGAAATGTGTTTTCACTCTTCCAGCACACAACAGCGCAGTTGCTGTGGGAAATCGATGTTCAGGGCATATTAAGAAAATCACACTGACACTGTTCATGAGCAGAGGTCCTAAAATACCTATGTTAAACATTTTGTGATGAAACTCCATAAAATGACTGTGTTACTAGTGTGTGTTGTGCAGTTGCCATGCACCCTTGTAAGTTTGCAAATTAGTAATATTTTCATGCCAGATTTTCAACACAGGAATTTGTTCACACCTCCTTATGAACAGTACAGCTGTCATTTTTCACATCCTGGCCGAAATGTGTTTCCACACTTCCGGTGCAGAATACTGCAGTCACTGTTGGAAATCAGTGTTTGGAACAGATTAACAGATTAGGATCGAGCAACTGGAGGTGGAGTGACTGAGCTCAACTGAGCTCTGTCAGGACTGCTGCAGATGTCTTTGTGGGCAGGAAAGAGTGACAACGCAGGCAGGAGCCCAGTACAGAAGGGCAGCCTGCAGCGCCGGGAGGCACAAAATGAGCGAGTGAGGAAGGGGGAGTGAGTGAGCTCAACGAAGCTCTGTTGGGACTAGTGTGGATCTGTTTGTGGGCAGGAAAAGGCAGCAATGCATGCAGGGCCTGAGTACAAAAGGGCAGCCTGCAGCGGTGGGACAAACAGAACGAGCATGTGAGAGAGGGGAACTGAGCGAGCTCAGCAGAGCTCTATCGTTACAGCTGCAGATTTCTTTGTGGGCAGATAAGGGTGGCTATGCTGGCAGTGCCCAGTACAGAAGGGCAGCCTGCAGCGCCGGCAGAAATGGAACGAGCGAGACAGGGGGAGTGAGTGAGGCCAACGGAGCTGTGTTGGGACTGCTGCAGATTTCTTTGTGGGCAGACAAAAATGCCGACAGAGGTACAAAAGGGCAGCCTGCAGCACCAGGAGAAACAGAATGAGCGAGTGAGATGGGGGAGTGAGCGAGTGACCGCAACGGAGCTCTGTCGGGACAGATGCAGATTTCTTTGTGGGTAGGAAAAGGTGGCAATGCAGGCAGGAGCACAGTACAAAAGAGCAGCCTGCAGCAGTGGGACAAACAGAATGAGCAACTGAGAGAGGGGGAGTAAGCGAGCTCAACGGAGGTGTACCCGTGACTGCTGCAGATTTCTTTGTGGCCAGGAAAAGGCTGCAATGCAGGCAGGAGCCCAGTACAAAAGGCCAGCCTGCAGTGCCAGCAGAAACGGAACGAGCGACTGAGAGAGGGGGAGTGAGGGAGCTCAATGGAGCTCTCTCAGGAGTGCTGCAGATGTGTTTGTGGGCAGAAAAATTCAGCAACGCAGGCAAGAACCCAGTACAAAAGGGTAGCCTGCAGCAGTGAGAGACACAGAATGAGCAAATGAGGGAGGGTGAGTGAGTGAGCTCAATGGAGCTCAGTTGGGACTGCTGCGGATTTCTTTGTGGGCAGAAAAAGGCAGCAATGCACACAGGGGCCAGTACAAAAGGGCAACCTGCAGCAGCGAGAGAAACAGAATGAACAGGTGAGAGAGGGGGAGTGAGTGAGTGAGCTCAATGGAGCTCTATCTTAACTGTTGCAGATTTCTTTGTGGATAGAAAAGGCCGGCAACGCAGTCAGGAGCCCAGTACCACAGGGCAGCTTGCACCGTGGGCAAAAATGGAATGAGCAAGTGAGACGGGGGAGTGAGTGAGGCCAATGGAGCTCTGTCAAAACTGCTGCCGATTTCTTTGTGGGCAGAACAAAATGCTGAAAGAGGCAGAAGTCCAGTACAAAAGGCCAGCCTGCAGCGCATCGAGAAACAGAATGAGCGAGTGACACAGGGAGAGTGAGTAACCTCAACAGAGCTCTGTCGGGGCAGCTGCAGATTTCTTTGTGGGCAGGAAAGGGTGCCAATGCAGCCAGGCCAGTACAAAAGGGCAGCCTGCAGCGCGTGCAGAAACAGAATGAGCAAGTGACAGAAGGGGAGTGAGCAAGCTCAACAGAGGCCTATTGTCACTGCTGCGGATTTCTTTGTGGGCAGGAAAAGGCAGCAATGCAGGCAGGAGCCCAGTACAAAAGGCCAGCCTGCAGCCCCCACAGGAACGGAATGAGCGAGTGACAGAGGGCGAGTGAGTGACCTCAATAGAGCTGTGTCGGGACTGCTGTACATCTCTTTGTGGGTAGATAAAGCCGCCAATGCAGGCAGGAACACAGTACAAAAGGGCAGCCTGCAGCAGCGGGAGACACAGAACGAGCGAGTGAGGGAGGGGGAGTGAGTGAGCTCAACGGAGCTGTGTTGGGGCTGCTGCGGACTTCTTTGTGGGCAGGAAAAGATGACAATGCAGGCAGGAGCCCAGTGCAGAAGGGCAGCCTGCAGCGCCAGGAGGCACAAAATAAGCGAGTGAGAGAGGGGGAGTGAGTGAGCTCAACAAAGCTCTGTTGGGACTGGTGCGGATTTGTTTGTGGGCAGGAAAAGGCAGCAATGCATGCAGGGCCTGAGTACAAAAGGGCAGCCTGCAGCGGTGGGACAAACAGAACGAGCATGCGAGAGAGGGATACTGAGCGAGCTCAACAGAGCTCTATCATTATGGCTGCAGATTTCTTTGTGGGCAGATAAGGGTGGCTATGCTGGCAGGAGCCCAGTACAAAAGGGCAGCCTGCAGCGCCGGCAGAAATGGAATGAGAGAGACAGGGGGAGTGAGTGAGACCAACGGAGCTGTGTCGGGACTGCTGCAGATTTCTTTGTGGGCAGACAAAAATGCTGACAGAGGTAAAAAAGGGCAGCCAGCAGCACCAGGAGAAACAGAATGAGCGAGTGAGACGGGGGAGTGAGCGAGTGACCTCAACGGAGCTCTTTCGGGACAGCTGCAGATTTCTTTGTGGGCAGGAATAGGTGGCAATGCAGGCAGGAGCACAGTACAAAAGGGCAGCCCACAGCACTGGGACAAACAGAACGAGCAACTGAGAGAGGGGGAGTACGCGAGCTCAACGGAGGTGTATCGTGACTGCTGCAGATTTCTTTGTGGCCAGGAAAAGGTGTCAATGCAGGCAGGAGCCCAGTACAAAAGGCCAGCCTGCAGCACCAGCAGAAACAGAATGAGCAACTGAGAGAGGGGGAGTGAGGGAGCTCAATGGAGCTCTCTCGGGAGTGCTGCAGATGTGTTTGTGGGCAGAAAAAGCCAGCAATGCAGGCAGGAACCCAGTACAAAAGGGCAGCCTGCAGCAGTGAGAGACACAGAATAAGCAAATGAGGGAAGGTGAGTGAGTGAGTGAGCTCAACAGAGCTCAGCTGGGACTGCTGTGGATTTCTTTGTGGGCAGAAAAAGGCAGCAATGCACACAGGGGCCAGTACAAAAGGGCAACCTGCAGTGGCAGGAGAAACAGAACGAACAGGTGAGAGAGGGGTAGTGAGTGGGCGAACTCAACGGAGCTCTGCAATGACTGCTGCAGATTTCTTTGTGGGCAGAAAAGGGCGTCAACGCAGTCAGGAGCCCAGTACCACAGGGCAGCTTGCACAGTGGGCAGAAACAGAATGAGCAAGTGAGACAGGGGGAGTGAGTGAGGCCAATGGAGCTCTGTCAAAACTGCTGCAGATTTCTTTGTGGGTAGAACAAACTGCTGATGGAGGCAGAAGCCCAGTACAAAAGGCCAGCCTGCAGCATAACGAGAAACAGAATGAGCGAGTGACACAGGGAGAGTGAGTAACCTCAATGGAGCTCCATCGGGGCAGCTGCGGATTTCTTTGTGGGAAGAAAAAGGTGGCAATACAGGCAGGAGCCCAGTACAAAAGAGCAGCCTGCAGCACTGGGACAAACAGAACGAGCAACTGAGAGAGGGGGAGTACGCGAGCTCAACGGAGGTGTATCGTGACTGCTGCAGATTTCTTTGTGGCCAGGAAAAGGTGTCAATGCAGGCAGGAGCCCAGTACAAAAGGCCAGCCTGCAGCGTAACGAGAAACAGAATGAGCGAGTGACACAGGGAGAGTGAGTAACCTCAATGGAGCTCCGTCGGGGCAGCTGCGGATTTCTTTGTGGGCAGGAAAAGGTGCCAATGAGCCAGGCCAGTACAAAAGGGCAGCCTGCAGTGCCTGCAGAAACAGAATGAACGAGGGACAGAAAGGGAGTGAGCAAGCTCAACAGAGGTCTATTGTCACTGCTACGGATTTCTTTGTAGGCAGGAAAAGTCGGCAATGCAGGCAGGAACCCAGTACAAAAGGGCAGCCTGCAGCAGCAGGAGACACAGAACGAGCGAGTGAGGGAGGGGGAGTGAGTGAGCACAACGGAGCTGTGTTGGGACTGCTGTGGATTTCTTTGTGGGCAGAAAAAAGCAGCAATGCACGCAGGGGCCCAATACAAAATGGTAGCCCGCAGTGGTGGGAGAAACAGAACGAATAAGTGAGAGAGGGGGAGTGAGTGAGGGAGCTCAACGGAGCACTATCATGACTGCTGCAGATTTCTTTGTGCCCAGAAGAAGGTGGCAATGTAGGCAAGAGCCCAGTACAAAAGGGCAACCTGCAGCGCTGGCAGAAACGGAACGAGCGAGTGAGAGAGGGGGAGTGAGCTACCTCAAAGGACCTGTGTCAGGACTGCTGAAGATTTCTCTGTGGACAGAAAAAGCCGCCAACAGAGGCAGGAGCCCAGTACAAAAGGGCAGCCTTCAGCGCCAGCAGAAACAGAATGAGCGAGTGACAGAGGGGAGTGACCCACCTCAACGGAGCTGTGTAGGGACAGCTGCAGATTTCTTTGTGGGCAGCAAAACCTGCCAATGCAGGCAGAAACCCAGTACAAAAGAGCAGCCTGCAACACCAGGAGAAACAGAATGAGAGAGTGAGACAGGCGGAGAGAGCAACCTTAACGGAGCTGTGTCAGGACAGCTGCAGATTTCTTTGTGGCCAGAAAAAAAGTGCCACGCAAAAAGAAGTCCAGTACAAAAGGGAAGCCAGCAGCGCCGGGACAAACACAATGAGCGAGTGAGAGAGGGGGAGTGAGTGAGCTCAGCAGACCTCTATTGTGACTGCTGCGGATTGTTTTGTGTGCAGAAAAAGGCAGCAACGCAGGCAGGAGCCCTGTACAAAAGGCCAGTCTGCAGCGCCGGCAGAAATGGAATGAGCGAGAGAGGGAGAGTGAAAGTAGCTCAATGGACTGCTGCACATTTCTTTGTGGGCAGAAAAAGCCGCCAACAGAGGCGGGAGCCCAGTACTAAAGGGCAGTCTGCAGTGCCAGCAGAAACAAAATGAGTGACTAACAGAGGGCGAGTGACCCACCTCAACACAGCTCTGTCAGGACAGCGGTAGATTTCTTTGTGGGCAGAAAAAACCTGCCAACACAGCCAGGAGCCCCATACAAAGGTGCAGCCTGCAGCACCAGGAGAAAAAGAACGAGCGAGTGACACAGGGCCACTGATGGAGCTCAATAGACCAACGCAATCAACATTCAGCATTGACATATGCTTGTTTTGTTTGTTGTTAATCTGTTTAATCGCCTTCATCCCCTACAGCACTCCTTCCTGCCAGGGTGCCCAGCTCGGTCTCCCACTCACAGCCTTCCCCATCCGCTTCCTGCATGGCTTGCCCACCATGGCAGGACAGCAGGAAACCCTCAACCCGCCGGAATGGATCCAGTGCGGGGGGGCTGCCGTCAATTGTGGGAGTGGGGCCTGTGGTGTCCATCAACCATCCTGCTGAGGGGCCATTTTCCATTCCTCCCCGCCCCCGAGTGGCACAGCAATGTGCAATGGCCTTGGCTGAGGTAAGCCCTCACGGCTCGCATGTGACACGCCCGGCTGACTGCCCTGGCCGCCCTATGTGAGCCACCGGGCGACCCAGCCCTCCGGATGCTCGATCCTCTTCCTCCCCAGCCAACCCTTACAGCCCGCTTGCACATCGCAAACACGGGTCACTGACGTGGCAGGAGGTAAGGCATGATGCCTCAGCCCTCCATGCCACTGGGCCGGCTAGGCAAGATTGTATTTGGATGTCAATGTGAGATAGCACCCTTCTTTGCATGATGTGGCCCAAGGCAAGACTAAGTGCCCTAAACCCACCCACATGAAAGCCCTTGAAGTGTGTTATTGCTGTTTAGTTCAGTTAAGTTGTATTGTATATGTTTATACAATCTTCACAATATCGTATCACATAATTGTAAGGCATAGCAAAAAAAGTAGTTATGAAACAAAAGGAAATTTAAATTAATAGAGCTCTGTCTGTTCATAGTACAGTGCATAAGTTAACCATAATAAACCATTGCAATCCTCTTTTACCCTTCTTGCATGCCTATACATATTCCCTTTCTGCCCAATGTGCAAAACTAGCTACTGCAAAGATCGTGGCAGTGTTTTTACTTGTAAACAGCCAGAACATTTTCTGATTATCTGTTTATTTATTTTATCCTCAGGATATGGGTTCCAGTCACTTACTTCCTGATACCTTCAGCTGTTCACAATAAGGCATATAATGGATTACACGTGTCTCTACATCATTGTCGCAGATATACTTGGCTTCTCAAGGGTTTGCATACCAACCTCTAAGGATGCTGATCCATGCATGTGTGCCTTATTGCAGTCATACAATGGAACCCAGGTGTGTTTCTGTATTTCGGTTTCTTTGTCTCCTTGTTACACTCTCTTCACGTAGTCTAATTATATCTCTGTCTGTCACTGTCTATACTGATCCCATGGCAAGGGAGTCACCCTACATTACCTGCCTTAATATCAGGGAGTCTCTCTCCATTACCTGCCTTAATATCAGGGAGTCTCTCTACATTACCTGCCTTAATATCAGGGAGTCGCTCTCCATTACCTGCCTTAATATCAGGGAGTCTCTCTACATTACCTGCCTTAATATCAAGGAGTCTCTCTCCATTGCCTGCATCAATATCAGGGAGTCTCTCTCCATTACCTGCCTTAAGGGAGTCTCTCTACATTACCTGCCTTAATATCGGGAGTCTCTCTACATTACCTGCCTTAATATCAGGGAGCTCTACATTACCTGCCTTAATATCAGGGAGTTTCTCTCCATTACCTGCCTTAATATCAGGTCTCTCTACATTACCTGCCTTAATATCAGGAGTCTCTCTACATTACCTGCCTTAATATCAGGAGTCTCTCTACATTACCTGCCTTAATATCTGGGAGTCTCTCCATTACCTGCCTTAATATCAGGAGTCTCTCTACATTACCTGCCTTAATATCAGGAGTCTCTCTACATTACCTGCCTTAATATCAGGAGTCTCTCCCATTACCTGCCTTAATATCAAGATCTCTCTCCATTACCTGCCTTAATATCAGGAGTCTCTCTACATTACCTGCCTTAATATCAGGGTCTCTCTACATTACCTGCCTTAATATCAGAGTCTCTCTACATTACCTGCCTTAATATCAGGAGTCTCTCTACATTACCTGCCTTAATATCAAGGAGTCTCTCTACATTACCTGCCTTAATATCAGGGAGTCTCTCTACATTACCTGCCTTAATATCAGGAGTCACTCTACATTACCTGCCTTAATATCAGCAGTCGCTCTACATTACCTGCCTTAATATCAGGGATTCTCTCTACATTACCTGCCTTAATATCCAGGGAGTCTCTCTCCATTACCTGCCTTAATATCAGGGAGTCTCTGTACATTACCTGCCTTAATATCAGGGAGTCTCTCTCCATTACCTGCCTTAATATCAGGGAGTCTCTCTACATTACCTGCCTTAATATCAGGGAGTCTCTCTCCATTACCTGCCTTAATATCAGGGAGTCTCTCTCCATTACCTGCCTTAATATCAGGGAGTCTCTCTACATTACTGCCTTAATATCAGGGAGTCTCTCTCCATTACCTGCCTTAATATCGGGAGTTTCTCTCCATTACCTGCCTTAATATCGGGGAGTCATTCCACATTACCTGCCTTAATATCGGGGAGTCTCTCTCCATTACCTGCCTTAATATCGGGGAGTCTCTCTCCATTACCTGCCTTAATATCGGGGAGTCATTCCACATTACCTGCCTTAATACCGGGGAGTCTCTCTACATTACATGCCATAGTATCGGTGAGTCAATCTACATAACCTGCCGTAATATCAGGGAGTCTTTTTACATTACCTGCCTTAATATCGGGGAGTCACGCTACATTACCTGCCTTAATATCAGGCAGTCTCTCTACATTACCTGCCTAATATCAGGGAGTTTCTCTCCATTACCTGCCTTAATATCAAGGAGTCTCTCTCCATTGCCTGCATCAATATCAGGGAGTCTCTCTACATTACCTGCCTTAATATCGGGGAGTCTCTCTCCATTACCTGCCTTAATATCAGGGAGTCTATCTCCATTACCTGCCATAGTATAGGGGAGTCACTCTACATTACCTGCCTTAATATCAGGGAGTCTCTCTCCATTACCTGCCTTAATATCAGGGAGTCTATCTCCATTACCTGCCATAGTATAGGGGAGTCACTCTACATTACCTGCCTTAATATCAGGGAGTCTCTCTCCATTACCTGCCTTAATATCATGGAGTCACTCTACATTACTTGCCTTAATATCCGGAAGTCGCTCTCCATTACCTGCCTTAATATCAGGGAGTCTCTGTACATTACCTGCCTTAATATCAGGGAGTCTCTCTCCATTACCTGCCTTAATACCAGCGAGTCGCTCCCCATTACCTGCCTTAATATCAGGGATTCTCTCTCCATTACCTGCCTTAATATCCGGGAGTCTCTCTCCATTACCTGCCTTAATATCAGGGAGTCTCTGTACATTACCTGCCTTAATATCAGGGAGTCACTCTACATTACCTCCTAATACCAGTAGCGCTCCCATTACCTGCCTTAATATCAGGGATTCTCTCTACATTACCTGCCTTAATATCCGGGAGTCTCTCTCCATTACCTGCCTTAATATCAGGGAGTCTCTGTACATTACCTGCCTTAATATCAGGGAGTCACTCTACATTACCTGCCTTAATACCAGCGAGTCGCTCCCCATTACCTGCCTTAATATCAGGGATTCTCTCTCCATTACCTGCCTTAATATCAGGGAGTCTCTCTATAATACCAGCCTTAATATCAGTGAGTCTCTCTCCATTACCTGCCTTAATATCAGGGAGTCGCTCTCCTTTACCTGCCTTAATATCGGGGAGTCATTCCACATTACCTGCCTTAATATCGGGGAGTCTCTCTCCTTTACCTGCCTTAATATCGGGGAGTCTCTCTCCATTACCTGCCTTAATATCGGGGAGTTTCTCTCCATTACCTGCCTTAATATCGGGGAGTCATTCCACATTACCTGCCTTAATATCGGTGAGTCTCTCTCCATTACCTGCCTTAATATCGGGGAGTCATTCCACATTACCTGCCTTAATATCGGGGAGTCTCTCTCCATTACCTGCCTTAATATCGGGGAGTCTCTGTCCATTACCTGCCTTAATATCGGGGAGTCTCTCTCCATTACCTGCCTTAATATCGGGGAGTCTCTCTCCATTACCAGCCTTAATATCAGGGAGTCGCTCTCCATTACCTGCCTTAATATCAGGCAGTCTCTCTACATTACCTGCCTTAATATCAGGCAGTCTCTCTACATTACCTGCCTTAATATCAGGGAGTCTCTCTCCATTACCTGCCTTAATATCAGGGAGTCTCTCTCCATTACCTGCCTTAATATCACGGTGTCTCTCTCCATTACCTGCCATAGTATAGGGGAGTCACTCGACATTACCTGCCTTAATATCTGGGAGTCTCTCTACATTACCTGCCTTAATATAAGGGAGTCTCTCTCCATTACCTGCCTTAATATCATGGACTCGCTCTACATTACCTGCCTTAATATCAGGGAGTCGCTCTCCATTACCTGCCTTAATATCAGGGAGTCTTTCTATATTACCTGCCTTAATATCAGGGAGTCTCTCCACATTACCTGCCTTAATATCAGGGAGTCTTTCTATATTACCTGCCTTAATATCAGGGAGTCTCTCCACATTACCTGCCTTAATATCATGGAGTCACTCGACATTACCTGCCTTAATATCTGGGAGTCTCTCTCCATTACCTGCCTTAATATCTTGGAGTCCCTCTACATTACCTGCCTTAATATCAGGGAGTCTCTCTACATTACCTGCCTTAATATCGGGGAGTCTCTCTCCATTACCTGCCTTAATATCGGGGAGTCACTCTACATTACCTGCCCTAATATCAGGGAGTCTCTCTCAATTACCTGCCTTAATATCAGGGAGTCTCACTCCATTACCTGCCTTAATATCAGGGAGTCTCTCTCCATTACCTGCCTTAATATCAGGGAGTCTCTCTCCATTACCTGCCTTAATATAAGGGAGTCTCTCTCCATTACCAGCCTTAATATCCGGAAGTCTCTCTCCATTACCTGCCTTAATATCAGGGAGTCTCTGTACATTACCTGCCTTAATATCAGGGAGTCTCTCTACATTACCTGCCTTAATATCAGGAGTCTCTCTCCATTACCTGCCTTAATATAGGAGTCTCTCTACATTACCTGCCTTAATATCAGGGTCTCTCTCCATTACCTGCCTTAATATCAGGAGTCTCTCTCCATTACCTGCCTTAATATCAGGAGTCTCTCTCCATTACCTGCCTTAATATCAGTCTCTCTCCATTACCTGCCTTAATATAAGAGTCTCTCTCCATTACCAGCCTTAATATCCGGAGTCTCTCTCCATTACCTGCCTTAATATCAGGAGTCTCCTTACCTGCCTTAATATCAGGAGTCTCTCTGCATTACCTGCCTTAATATCAGGGTGCTCTCCATTACCTGCCTTAATATCAGGAGTCTCTCTCATTACCTGCCTTAATATCAGAGTCTCTCTCATTACCTGCCTTAATATCCGGAGTCTCTCCCATTACCTGCCTTAATATCCGGGAGTCTCTCTCCATTACCTGCCTTAATATCAGGGAGTCTCTCTACATTACCTGCCTTAATATCAGGGAGTCGCTCTCCATTACCTGCCTTAATATCAGGGAGTCGCCCTACATTACCTGCCTTAATATCAGGGAGTCTCTCTCCATCACCTGCCTTAATATCAGGGAGTCTCTCTCCATCACCTGCCTTAATATCCGGGAGTCTCTCTTGTAGCACCCTTACTGCTCTTTATCGCTAGTTCTTTTCCCCCTTGCAGGATACCCACTCCCTCAGCTCTCCCTCACTTTTGCTGGGTGAACACACCCTTGGAATCCAGCGCCCATCCTCCTGTGACCTGCAGTGACATTCATACAGAACTCAATACATACAACAGCAGGATTTGTTGGTCAGCAAAAATTTCCATCATATATTTTTTTAAAAAGCTGCTGACGCCCCAAAGAAAACTTTGAAAAAACATAATATTTAGGTACAATTTAGCTTGCGTTCCATATGTATTCGATAGAGTTCTCCTCCCCATTGCTCATTACTGAGAGATTTGCATGGAAACCTGATCTCTATATCCCTTAGAGTTCATCTGTCTCTTTCGCGTACCCCCTACTTCATGTCATCGTCCTCTGTTGTGACATCACAGTCTGTTGCCATAGGAATAATTGTGATGTCACAGACCAAGCATTATGATCTCAGGCAGAGAAAAAGCAACAGGAACAGATCAACACTTCAGGAGTAAAGATCCCGTTTTCATGAAAATTACCTCAGTAATAAATAATGGAGAGGAGAAATTTATTTATTTATTTTGATTTATTTATTTGGTACTAGGATTACAAATATCTTTTAACCAGAGGTTCATTTACAAAGGTTCCGCATCAGCTGAGGGTACCATACAAACAGTAGTGAATACAATACAGGTTTTAGAATTGATACAGCAGTACAATACCAGAGACAAATACTGTGGTGCGATTGATAAACAGGTATACACACAGCAAGCATAGGTAAAAAAGACAACCATCCTAGGGGTGAGGGGAGAGAAGCTAGGGGTGGGGACTAAGGAGAGGGGGGTAAGGCAGTCAAGGATTTGACATTGTCGTAAGTGCAGAGAGCAGAGACTGGATTAAGTGCTATGTAGCAGGGGTGGGAAGAGTGAAGAGACCAGGGCATAAGGGGGAGCAGGAGAAGGTACGGGAGGGAAACAGAAGGGTTAAGGAGGGGACAAGAGAGGGGAAGGAAAGGAAACAGAGGGGTTATGGGGAGGAGCTGAGATGGATGGAAGGAGAGAAAATGGGTGTGAAAGGTAGGTGGGGAAAAGGGTGGGTTAGGTGGGGAGGCGGGGGACAGGAGGGAAGAGCAAGCAAGTGGGAGGTAGGAGAGAGTGGGAGGAGAGGGAGGGGTAAGTGGGCAGGAGATCAGTGGGAGAGTGGTGGGGAGGTGAGATGGGTAGTGGGGGGGGAGTGATGAAACGGTGAGCCGTGAGCCATGGTGAACAGTGAACCACAAGCCTCGGTGGAGCAGTCACAGAGAAATACAGAACTAATGTGAAATACAGCTTGAACTATATCTAAATATGTTGTTTAATTAAAGTTGTTCTAATGGTGATCTTTCTCCATTAAAATCTATGCTGAGGGGCATGCCCCAGGGCTCTATCCTTGGCCCCCTGCTCTTTGCAGTCTACATTAACAACATCAATGACCCCATCAAAACAGCCAACATCCACTTATTCGCAGATGACACTGCACTGTACTTGAGTCGTCCCACGCTGGAAGCAGCCTGTGAAGACCTCCAAGCTGAATTTAACCTTCTTCAATACCAGCTCATAAACAAAAAGCTTTTGCTCAATGCGAAAAAGACAAAAGCCATGCTCTTTTTCCCCTCCTTGCATGCTGCAATTCCTGCGTGGGGAGGGGGGGCTATCCCACAAATTACCACTGTTCTTGGAGAAACACTAGAGTATGTAGCTAAATTCAAATATCTAGGAGTTTGGCTCGATCATAAACTTTCCTACACCGACCATCTCGAAGAACTACACAAGAAACCAAGGCAAAGATAAGGACTATTCTACAGAATTAACCACCTGCTCACAAAGGAGGCCAAACAAGATTCAACTGATTCAAGCTACCTTCCTATCTTTAATAGATTACATGGACCTGCTCTACAGCCACTGCACTGCCTCTGCATTGGCTAAGTTGGACACCTTCTACCACAGAGCTATCAGATTCATTACTGGCCTTCCACTTTCCATACACCACTGCTCCCTGTACTCATCGTTAGGCGGGACTTCCCTTCACTATAGAAGGAATAAAAATGCCACCCTATGGGCCTTCAGAACGGTGACCAACAAGCTCCCCTCATATGTCTCAGATTGTATTCCCCGGAGTGTGTTAGGCACCTATGCTCTAAGGAGCTATTCCATAACTGCCCTCCAGATTCCAAGGGTCAAAACTCATTTCGGCAAAGCTGCTCTAAGCTTCTCTTTACCCACATTGTGGAACAGTTTACAAAGGAACTCGAAGCTGAGCTGCCCTGTTAGCCTGAATATCTTCAAGGTGCTCTACGATCGCTACATGAAAGCACCGCTAGCCCACTAATTCCTCAACTCCCCCTTTCCATCCTGACGCTCGCCATGTTTCTACCCCTGGCTCTCACTCTTTCCCTATTAACTCTTCCTGCTGCACTTACCCTTCCCTGTCCTCTCCAGCCTGGCTAAAGTCCCACCCCATCCATAGTAGTGTCCCAATTATCTACCCCTCCTCCGTCATTATAATAAACAAGTACACGACAGCCATCCTCACTTTCTGTGGTTTTAGGTCAATTTTCCCCCCAGTCGTCGGTAATATATCCCTCCTCTTCTTTACCTCTCTAACCTGCCACCCCATAAATGGCCTCTTTCCCCTATATGTGTAGTTTCTGGTTGCCTCATTCAAAAAGATCTCTGCTTAGAACCCCTGTATGCCTATGGTTGATTGTACATCTGCTGACTTCTTCAATTGTAAAATAATGCTTTTTTTATTTATTTCAACCTTGTACTGTACTGTACACACTGTATATACTTTTTCTTCCTTGTATATTATTGCTTTTTTTATACCTGCTTCTGTACTGTACTTTGACATATTCATGACCAGGTCTACCTTGCAAATGAGCCTCGCTCAATGGTGCCCGCCTGGATAAATAAAGATTTTGATTAATTGATTGATTGATAATGGCATCAGCTGCTCTTTAACAAAAATATATTTATGACATCCTTAGATCCATCCTCTGTATGTTTTTAATTTTTTTAAGCCCCCCATTATAGCTAATTGTGTACCTAATGACTCACATCATTAAATATAACTGCCACTCACAATTTTAGCAAATCCCTTCTGCTGAGGTTACCTGTTGAATTTACATACTAGAGTCATACTGTGGATGTAATAAGGTGGTGTTACCACATTTTTTTTTATTTTTATTTTCTGTTTCTAAGCCCCTTCTAAAACAACAGCGGTGTCACTTCCTCAGGGTCTTCCAAGGTACCAGGAGCTAGCTAGGCCTACTACTGGAACTGCACTGCTACTATCGTCTCCACATAGCCATGGTTTACCCCACCTGGGTGGGTAAGGAGAGAGTGGCTCCCCCTCCACTCCCCCTACCTGCTTGAAGTTTTTTTCAGGTGGTATTTAGGGTGTCCAGGTCCAGTACTTCTGAAGTGTGGAACCAGAGGCTGTCATTGGGCCAATTGCAGCACATTTTCCCCCCTTTCTCCCACCCCTGAGGATATCGGCATGCTGGGAGGTCCAAGGAGTGTATGCATGTAAGATGTGCAGCCACTACGGAGCTTGGCCAATGTTGTCCATACCCACATTACTTCCTTGAGCTGCAGTGCCACCTGTGGTCACCCAGGTGACAGTACTGCAGCAGGGATTCTAACCATCCCTCTCTGGAAGATAAGAGTAGTCCCTGGGATGCTCAATCCTCCTCCCACAGACTGCCACTGGCAACCCGAGTCTGCACCTAACTCCAGGTCACTGCGTTGCGAGCGGTAGCACTATCACTGTGCCGATGGGCTGGCCCGACATGTTTCTAATGGTAAACAGCACAGCACTGTACTAAAATAGTTCATATTTTCTTACTGGGCTATTCAAAGAAGTAGGAATTTTTTAAATCTTCTAAATCCCATAACTTAGTCCAGGAATGAAAGAAAGCAAAAAGAAAGAAAAATGGGTGTAGTGATGTTTCTACCAGAAAATTATTATTACTGAGAGACATTACATGGTGACTAACAGATACTGCTATTTAAAGGGGAATAGTCCACACCATGGGCCGCAAACACAAGTGTGGGGCTGGTCCCAACGTGCAGTTTGTCTGTAAAACATTCCCTGCAGAGCTCCTGGGAGGCATGCATCTAGTTTTACTAAGACTGGATAAGAAATGTATACTGTTACTTCCCCTATGTGTAATTTACAGAGAGATGTCATTCTGCTTTTTGTATCTGCTTGCGCGCATAAGCAAGAAACATCTTGTGGCTGTACGACTTTTTGGAAGTGTGTGACTGCTCTGGCCAATGTCGTGCTTCATGTTGCGGGCACGTTCCTTATGCACCAATGGGCCGGTGAGCTGTGCATGACACAGTTTGGCAGCAGTGGTCTTCACTTCAAGGAAAAGCTCCGCAGCAATGAGAGATCCTAATGTGTCAGCACTTAACATATTCACGTCAGCGTTTTGTACGGCCCTCATCCACTGCTGTACTGGCATCCCTCCACATCTATATTGCTTAGCCTGTTGCCATTAGACAAAACATAACCTTCTCTCAGTCCCTCCTCCAGATCTATGACATAAAATAATACCTTGGTTTGCCTCTTCTATTATTGCAGTAGTAGGAAGCATATCTTTTCTTATGGAAAATAAATGTTTAAAAAAGGTTGAAAACAAGTTTGGACAGATGAACATTGTTGTATGGTGTAAACTTGCATGTTCTGTGTGGATAAATAGTGGTAGCAGCAGGCAGTGATTACAATGACTCACAGCAAGCAAGTGTAACCCCTAGATGGCGCTATCCCAGGGGCTACTACCCCTGCCTGATTTGCCACTAACAGGTTGAGGGGCCTGGATCCAATGGCGGGTGCCTCCACCCAGAGGTCAGGGTTTGCAATAGTTAAACTAACTTGGTCACAGCCCTCTGGGACACTGCAACCCCCCTTTCTTCCCACTAGTGGCCCCACAATATATCCAATTACCTTCACAGTATACACTTACCCCAGGTCTGGTTCGGCACTGGGACCTCCTGTGAAATGAGATACAGTGCAACAATCACAGTACAGTACTTTAACATAGACAAATACCTCAGGCAGTATAACTTTGCTGAAACAAGCAGCTCTGAGTTTATTTAGGGGATATATAACAAGGACGGGGAAATCAGGTTAATTAGCTTATCACTCTAATAATCAACCTTGGCTCTGTGCACAGGCCTATCCCTATCAGTTACTGTCACCGGTGCCAAGCCATAGTGGCTAGTCCAAACCGTGGCAGCTGGTAAGGGCCCTTTCACACAGAGAAAAGGAGAATTAAGCGGTCAGCACAGTAATTCCATTTGGATTTAATGTGGCAATTCAACAGGGAGCGACCTAGTTAATTAGTACTCACGACCTCAAAGAAGATATGGTCCTTCAATGTCAGCAGGGCTACTTTTGATCTCCAAGAGACTCCTCACACATTTATATGGTAAAAAAGCACTATACCAGGCAGGCTGCATCTGTATCCCAATCGCAATTACTGCACAATAACCAGGAGAACACACAGCAGATTCAGTTCCTGACAGACCGAGTGTAATTCAACAATTTCTTCAGTCTTCTACAGGGTGAGCCTGGTTTCTACTCTTCAGAGATCCTTTGATTCTTTTCACGGGACGGATTCAGTCCTAACAAGCAGTTACACAAGTTGTGAGCCGAACTCTGGGCCTTGCACCGTTTTTGACTGAAACTGTTACTGAAGAACACAGGGTTTCTTTCCCCTTCACTTTCAGATCTCAAACTGAAACTCCCAACAGACAAAAACGGGCACTTCCTTGAGTTCCTCCCAGTTCTTGACTGGATTGGCTGTCACTCACAATAGACTGCTGCTGTTGGTCCAAAAGGCACCGAAGTCTAAACTACATCTCCCAGAGTCACTGCCATACAATCCTCTTGTGGCTGGCTCAGATTATGAGTCCCAAGTTCTGATTAGTCCAAGGCATCATTTTTAGAGCTGGTTTACCCCACACTGATTGGTCCAGTTCAGCAGTTCAAAACCAGAATGGGGAACTAGGCAGACAGTTCTGACTGCAAAGAAAGCAGGTTAGACAAACTGTAATTTTATTATTACTGTAAATGATTTCTGGCAATCAGTTACATCTTTCAGACAGGTTCCCTTTGCACTCCTAGTGACTGCAAAATGGGGTGAATTGGCAGCAGCTTGAGTGGTACTCAATCAAAAGAAACACACAGTCCCCATACAAACTAATTATGTCTGCAAGCAGACAGCTCTTAAGAGACAGTACCAGAGGTTCTAAAACACTCACTGATAAATGGCTTAAATGCCAAACACCATTCAGGCTTGGAGCATTCAAGCAAGCTCCTGGAAGTCTTTTGAGGAACCCCCCATTTGCAGGGGTTACACCCTTCCTGGCCTGGGAAGCTTGACGTCAGCGTCAAGCAAGTACCATAGTTTCAACTGCAACCATATACATTTGCATTAGGCTGCATACTGTAATCATCAGTCAATATATCATTTTACCAAGAACAATTTCTGAAACATTGCAGTACGTCATCTTTACACAGTATTACATACACATTGTACCATAACTCAAGTTATTACCTCTTGTACATGAAACCTGAAGAGAGGGCCTTCCTATCAGTTACCTTGGGGCTGAATGAGGCAAGGGAGCACCATACTTAGAAGGGCAACACAAGTAACTTGAGTTTAGCACTGGCTCAGTTTGAGCAATGAGCTCGGGACACATACACTCCTTTATGGACAACATTGAGAGGCAAATCCACAGGCCTCCCAAGGGAATCATAACTGAGGTGCACCACAGGCTTTACAGCTCGACCAGTCTTTCTAGGGGGAACTGTTATAGTCTCTGCACTCTGAGCCTCATTTTCAGCATTGTCCTCACTTGTCAGGGGAGTCTCCATGGGGGTAGAGAGGCTAGAACTTGGGGCACTTTCAGCTCCAGGAGTTACAGTTTCTGAGTCCACAACATTTGGCTCGCATGGAGAGCTTTGGACACTGGCAGTGGACTGTCAGGGCACTCAAAATACTCTCTTCTTGTTAGGTGTATCACCAGTCTGCCCCAATCTATCATTTTCCTCCCTGAAAGCTCAAACAGTTCAACCATGCACAATGATTCCATTTCATCTGATCTGATGCTTTGCACTTCACTTTCTGGGAGCATTGGCTCCAGGGATGAAGCTGGGGGCTGACAGTCCAGAAGGCCCAGCTTTGTCTCCAGTATTGACTAGGGGATTGCCCAGAAACAATTGACTCAGTTCGTAAGAAGGATAGTATTCAAAGTCACTCATTTCTTCCGATATGGACTGACAGTCATGCTCAACTGGGACTTGTGGAGGAACACTTTAACTTTTGCTTCTGTGTGCAGACTTTCTTGATCTTTTCTTAGCAGCAGCTCTAGTCACTGGTGCAGAGGGGCATCTTCTAGGGGCTCAGACTCAATTAAGATTTGTCCAATGGGCAGTAAATGATTTCTATCATTGTTTTTACATCTTTGAATTATTCTCAGGCCTTACTTTGTGTACACTGGCAGATCATCTAGTTTGCCCACTACAATGTGAGGAGATGGTGCCATCTGTCAGCAATCTTGTGCTTGCCATGCAATCCCAGATTTCTTAGCAATACCGATCTCCCTCCTGAGTTCCTGTGCTTTCACCTTTTATCATACCTTTCTTTGTTGGCCAGATTTCTTTTGGCAGACATGGTTTGAGCCAGTTAGTGTCGCATGAGTTAGCTGGGCCTTTAACTTTTGCACATACTGTAAATAGTTGTCAGCCTGAACCCATCAGGAGAGACCCCAAAACACATCTACCGGTAGTCGAGCTTCTCTTCCAAACATCAGGCGGTAGGGGAGAACCAGTGGCATCACTTTTGGTGCAGTTATAAGCATGTACCAGGGTGCTAATTTGTTGGCTCCATCTAGGCTTGTCCTTTGGAGTTGCAGGGTGCCTAGCATATCTAGCAGTGCGGTGGTTGAAAGCGTTCAGGCTGTGGGTCCCCTGGGGTGGTAAGGAGTGGTTCTGGACTTTCTCACTCCCCACAGAGAAAGCATCTCTTTGATCAGGCGACTCTCAAAGGTCTCCCTTGATCAGAATGGATTCTTTGGGAGCCCATAGTGAACAAAAAGTTTTTCTCACAGTACTTTGGCTACAGTGGATGCTTTCTGGTCTTTGGTGGGGAAAGCTTGGGCATATCTCGTGAAATGGTCAAGTGACCACCAGCACATTACTGATATTTCTTTGATCTGACTCCAAACTCAGAAAATCAATACAGACCAGCTCCATGGGTGCACTGGTGGTTATGTTAACAAGGGGCAGCCCTCTGGGGCAAGCTTTCCTCTGTAAGCTAGCGACTACAAGTCAGTATGTGTTGCTCCACATCAGCCCCATCTTAGGCCAATAGAATCTGGATCTCACCAGTCAAGTGTTCTGTCTATACCAAGGTGCCCCATGTGGTTGTGCAAGGACCTCAATACTGAGTCTCGAAAGGCAGTGGGCAGCACCAGTTGTTGTTTGTCTACTTGTCCCCTCTGTCTACTGTTTCTCTATATAACAGTTTATTGATCAGTTTCAACTTAGGACCTTCTTTGTATAACAGTGCAGTTCTCTCAAATCAGTGGCGTAATTTGGACACATCTTTTCCTGCATAGGGGCTTCTAAAAGCTGATTTGATCATAGGATCGTGAGATTGAGCCCGCTTGAATACTGTCATTGTCCAGCTGAGGCAGTGCACCAATGTCTGTGCAGAAAGTGGCAATAAGCAGCAGTGTATGCAATTCTCAGAGGTCCAAGCAATCCACCATGCAGTCCACTGCGTCCGTGGACATTGTTCCTCCCTGTCAAACTTCCGGCAGAGTGCCGAATGTCAGGTTCTGCAATCGGACCCAATCATTCTGGGGAACAGGCCTCCGGAGAGCATCAGCATCTATGTGGTTCAGACCTGCTCGGTGATAGAGAGCATAGTCATATGTAGATAATGCAGAAAGCCACCTGTGACTGGCATCCAACTTAGCTGAGGTCTGCACATAGGTCAAAGGATTATTGTCAGTTTTACTAGTATTTTAGCCCCATTACAAGTACTCATGGAATTGGTCCAATAGCCCACTTCAAAGCTAGGGAACTCTAACTTGTACAGGATAGTTCTTTTCGGATGGGGTCAGGCTTCTCTGGCAAAGGCCACTGGTCTCAGGCCATTCTCGTGCTCTTAGTACAACTTGGCCCCAACCCTTGCAAGCTAGCATCAGTGTGTGCAGGACGTAAGGTTTTCTTGGATCGGCATAGGCCAGCACTGGGCATAGGTGAGATTGATATATGATCTCATGAAAAACAGTCTCACAATCAGGGTCAGCAGGCTAAATACACTTTCGGATGAAAATACACTCTTTCAGTCTTGAGGGGCTGACTTTTAGTATTTTTGTGGGTTGGGGATACCCTTGAAGTAAGGTAAGTAAAGGCGGATCACTCTTGAATAGTCCCTGATGACGCGATAATAACCACAGAATCCCAGGAATCTTTGCAGTTCTTTTAGATTTTTGGGGCTGTGGCCAGGTGGTCAAGGCCTCAACTTTACTTGAGTGGTCTCTATTCCAAATTGGATACTATAGTAACCCCTATACTTTACTGATGTTTGAAAGAATTGACCTTATCAATGGACAGTTTAAGGGCAAAGTCCTCCAGTCGATCCAATACCTTAAATAATCTGCTCTCATGTTCCTCCAGTGAGCTGCCAAACACAATAACATCATCTGGTATACCAGGCACTCTAGTAAGTTCATGTCCCCACTGCCGCTCCATCAATCGTTGAAAAGTGGCTGGGGCACCTGAAATCCTTGAAGGCATCCTCATGAATTCATAGAAGCCAAGCGGACAGATAAAGGCTGTCTTCTCCACGGTCCTCTGGGGCCACGGGATCTGGTAGTACCCACTCACGGAGATCAGCACGAAGAACCACTTGCTCCCGTTTAGGCAGTCCAACATCTGGTCGGGCATTGTGTACTGATCGGGGATAGATCCGCGGTTTAGGTGCGATAATCCGCACATCACCTACTGTCCATTCTTTTCCTCACTACCACAATGGGGAAGCATAAAGCTGGATTCTTGTATTACCAGCCGCTAACATCTCTTGCAGATGCCGTCTCACATCATCTATATCAGCAGGTGCCAGGCGTCGAGACCTCTCACGAAATGATCTTCGTCAGACTGGCGGATAATGCGCTCAGCTCCTTTTCGCATCTCGTCCCATTCCTTTTAAAGAAAACACCTGTCCTCTGGGCAACTTCACTGATCCTCACTTTCCATTCAGCTGGCAGCGGGGGGTTGCGAAATCAAACAAGTCAGTGCGTTACTCTGTCATTCTTCCTTGAACTCTTGCTGCTGGGTAGCACTGCAAGTGTCTGCACAATGCACATTAGCCAGATGCAACCTCTATTTATACGAATATCTCTTTCAGACACATTTATGAACTTGGACCATTACCCTTCTGGCATAAGCATAGGCTCTAGCGAGGCAAAATACTGAAGCCTTGACCAGCAGTCCCTCTGGCAATTTCCATCGCCTGGTGCATCAACATTGTCATTTTATTCTTAACATCCTTCTGATAATGGACCCTCCCTGTAAGGTACACTGGGCATTTGGTGCCAGGATCAGAGACTCAGGATCCTTCTTCCATACAATTCCAACAGGTTCCTCTGGTTCTATATTTTCAGCATCTCTCTGTCCTGTAGGCCTTCTTAATTAAAGCGGAACTCTTAAAAGCTCTACTAGTCTTTGACCCTGTTTTCATAACACAAATGTGCCAGCTCTTCCAAGACATATGAGCATTTGTTCCAATCAACAAAGGGACACCATCCATACAGTCCAGTGAGGACACACACTGGGCTAGGGTCTCTACTTGTTCGGCCACTCCAGCCCGGAGAACAGGAAGACAGCAAAGTCGGTCCTGCAGAATAG
This sequence comes from Neoceratodus forsteri, assembly GCA_016271365.2. Taxonomy (NCBI): domain Eukaryota; kingdom Metazoa; phylum Chordata; order Ceratodontiformes; family Ceratodontidae; genus Neoceratodus; species Neoceratodus forsteri. Next base: position 359,026,139 of record JADMNL010000026.1, read on the forward strand.
GTAGGCCTTCTCACTTAACCCCATACATGCAGTCCTTCTAATGGTTGTAAGTGCATCTGACAAATGCTTCAGATACCAATCTTGGAACATAATTGTCACTTGGGAGCCACTGTCTAATATAGCTCTTGTAGACACTCCGTTCACCTTTCAGTGGTCTCCATGGGAGGACCCACTATTCTGGACCAGTCTGGGAGGCGGTAGTGGGGGCCTGGGCAACTGACCTTTGCCACAAAAGGACGTGAATTAGCATTTTGGTGCCCTCACTGGGATCATGTCGTGCACCTCTTAACCACTGATTTTCTCCCAAGCTCTCCTTGTAGCCTATATGCAACTTTGTCAGTGTCTTTTGGGGACTGGCATTCCCTTTTCATGTGCCCATCTTTCCCACAATTATAGCAAAACATACTCTGGAGTTTGAGCTGGCCGAGGCGCCACACTGGGAGCCAGGGCGGGGTATTACTAACTGGAAACCTTGTGCCATCTCTGTCTGCAGGCGTGATAAGCATTTGGAGACATCTCATCAGTTTCTCACTTCCATGGTCAAGGAATCGAGTTAGGACTGTTATCAGCAGGAGATACATGGGTGGTACCCCACCCCATAGCAGATGCAGTCGGATATGAGTCCCAGGGCCCGTACTTGCAGTGGCCTTCATAAAGGACTGTTTTGAATTCCGGATCTCTCTCAACAGTTAGCCCCATTGTGACATATCTTTTCCTTGTCAGAGCACTCATTGACTGCCAACCTCTGCCCCTGAACTTCACTTGATGGGTCACCCTCAGTCACTCGCAGTGCAGTAGCACGGCTATTGGTGCAGGTCCCTCCCGGGTCGTCTTTTCTCAACTCTCGAATTTCTCTCATTAACTCATCATAGGAGGTGGGGATTCCAGTCGATCTGCCAGGTGTAACTGAAGCAACAGCAGTTCTGAGAAGGGGCAGACTTAGGATCTGTCCAGCCTGGTTCGGTCCAGTTCAGTCGCTGGCAAACTACCTTTTCTGAGGCATTCTTGCAACAATTTTTCCAGCCGAGATACATACACAGACAACAACTCCCTTGGTACTGTTGTGCATCTCTTACTCTCCACCATAGGTCCTCATCAGAATCTGGGCTCCCATACACATTCTCCAAGGCCTCAAGATGAGGCCTGTGCAGTCGCTTCAGGGTTACTGGCCCGTTTAGAGCGGATGGTAGCCAGGGCAGGACCTCGAGGCTCTCACTAACCCTCTTCGCTAATCACAGCCTTCGAGCATTGCCATTCTAGCACTTGGGGGCAACATAGTCTATCCAGGTCTCCCAGTCATCCTCCCTTGGGGGTGGGAGGGTGCCAGAGAAGATCCTCAACCTTCGGTAAGAGTCGTGACTAATGGCAGGTGCAGAAATAGGAGTCTGCATTGGTTCAGACACCATACGGGCACTGGAGCAGGAGAGGGTGTTGGGGAGGAACACCCCAGGTGGCAAGAATAGTTTCTTCAAGTCCTCCACAGTTTTCCCCTCCCAGCAACCATTCAGCAATTTCTCCTCAAAAGTTTCAGATAGTGGTGGGGCTGATTCCCCGGTCTTTACTGTCCTTAGTTATCACTCTCAAGCAGTGAGGGCTCCTCTGGGAGTAATGGTCTGTGGCACTTTGGAGCTATCTATGGGATCCTTAACTCTACTAAGGGCCAGGAAAGTGTGGGTGAGCAGATTAGCATGCCGACCCACCACCACAGGGTTTTGTAAACCTTCCACCTTGGAAAGTACTCCCTGCACAGTGTCCGTATTGATACCCAGGGGATGTCCAGGATAAGCATAGCATTTTGGGGTCGATCTCCTCCCAGTACACCACTCCACCAGCCGGTGCACAGCCACTTCTGTCGGGGTACCCATTTTTTTTCTTAACAGTGGTTCGTAAATATGGCCACTAGAGGACACACAATCCCAGCGGTGAGCCTCCAAGATGTAACCCTAGATGGCGCTATCCCAGGGCTACTACCCCTGCCTGTTTGCCACTAACAGGTTGAGGGCCTGGATCAATGGTGGTGCCTCCACCCAGAGGTCAGGGTTTGCAATAGTTAAACTAACTTGGTCACAGCCCTCTGGGACACTGCAACCCCTTTCTTCCACTAGTGGCCCACACAATATATCAGAATTACCTTCACAGTATACACTTACCCCAGGTCTGGTTCCGACACTGGGACCTCCTGTGAAATGAGATACAGTGCAACAATCACAGTACAGTACTTTAACATGAACCAAATACCTCAGGCAGTATAACTTTGCTGAAACAAGCAGCTCTGATTTATTAGGGGGATATAACAAGGACAGGGGGAAATCAGGTTAATTAGCTTATCACTCTAATAATCTACCTATGGCTCGTGCACAGGCTATCCCTATCAGTTACTGTCCTGGGTACCCAAGCCCTAGTGGCTAGTCCAAACCGTGGCAGCTGGTAGGGGCCCTTTCACACAGAAAAGGAGAATTAAGCGGGTCAGCAGCACAGTAATTCCATTTGGATTTAATGTGGCAATTCAACAGAGGCGACCCGAATTAGTACTCACGACCTCCAAGAAGATATGGTCCTTCAATGTCAGTAGGGCTACTTTGATCTCAAGAGACTCTCACATTTATATGGTAAAAAAAGCACTATACCAGGCAGGCTGCATCTGTATCCCAATGTAATTACTGCACAATAACCAGGAGAACACACAGCAGATTCAGTTCCTGACAGACCGATGTAATTCAACTGAATTTGCTTGATCTTCTACAGGGTGAGCCTGGTTTCTACTCTTCAGAGATCCTTTGATTCTTTTCTGGGGCCCAGTTCAGTCTAACAAGCAGTTACACAAGTTGGGCAGGAACTCTGGGCCTTGCACACGTTTTTTGACTGAAACTGTGCACTGAAGGAGCACAGGGTTTCTTTCCCCTTCACTTTCAGATCTCAAACTGAAACTCCCAACAGACAAAAAACGGGCACTTCCTTTGAGTTCCTCCCAGTTCTTGACTGGATTGGCTGTCACTCACAATAGACTGCTGCTGTTGGTCCCAAAAGGCACGAAGTCTAAACTACATCTCCCAGAGTCACTGCCCACTACAATCCTCTTGTGGCTGGCTCAGATTATGAGTCCCAAGTTCTGATTCGTCCAAGGCATCATTTAGAGCTAGTTTACCCACACTGATTGGTCCAGTTCAGCAGTTCAAAACCAGAATGGGGAACTAGGCAGACAGTTCTGACTGCAAAGAAAGCAGGTTAGACAAACTGTAATTTTATTATTACTGTAAATGATTTCTGGCAATCAGTTACATCTTTCAGACAGGTTCCTTTGCACTCTAGTGACTGCAAAATGGGGTGAAGTTGGCGGCAGCAGGTGGTACTCAATCAAAGAAACAGATCCCCCCATACAAACTAATTATGACTGCAAGCAGACAGCTCTTAAAGAGACAGTACCAGAGGTTCTAAAACACTCACTGATAAATGGCTTAAATGCCAAACACCATTCAGGCTTGGAGCATTCAAAAAGCTCCTGGAAGTCTTTTGGGAACCCCCATTTGCAGGGGGGTTACACAAGTCTTTTGTTATGTAAAACAAATGTGGGGAAAAAAGGTTGTAAACAAATTTGCAGATATTTGCATTGTTGAATGGTGTAAACCTGCGCAGGCTGCGTGGGTATGCACCCTGGAAAAATAATCCAGTAGTGAAGCTTATGGACTTTGCCCTCCGTGATCCAGCACTAAAGCCTACGGCCTCCCCACTTTATAAGCAGACCTGAAGATATAGCCACAGTGTGGGCTACACTGCCAGAAACACAATTTACAAAGACCCCTATCTTTATGTACCTAATTAGGGCTGAACAATCGGGCATTTTGTAGGGATTAATGCAGCAACTCAGAGTGTTAATGCAACTGAGGGACATTATCCTGAGCAGGTCCATTAATCAATAGGAAATGCTGCATTGTAAGGGCATTATTTTCATTATACGTCGAATTGTGTTACAGTGTATTTAAAAAAAAAACTAACAGTTTACACATACACAAGTGAGTCACTGAGAGCTGTGTCACACATTGCTCTGCCATCAATGTGCAATACTTCAAGCAATAAGAAGCTGCACTGGCCTCATAAATATTGAAGTAGAGTACAAGTAAAGATTCGTCATAGAAACATAGAAACATAGAATTTGACGTCAGATAAGGACCGCTTGGCCCACCCAGTCTGCCCATTTCCCTACCTACTGGATAAGCTGCAGATCCTAGTTAACCAGCAGCCTACTTCTTCCTACCCCCACCCCCCAGAAGTGCCTTATGACTATCCCATGCATGCTTGAATTCCACCACTGATTTTGACTCCACAACCTCCTCCGGAAAGCCATTCCATGCATCCACAACCCTCTCTGTGAAAAAATACTTCCTTAAATTACCTCTGACCACCCCTCTATCTTCAAATTGTGCCCTCTTGTTCTTGCACACCTCTTTTTTTGAAAGATGCTACCCTCTTGAACTTTGTTGATTCCCTTGAGGTACTTGAAAGTTTCTATCATGTCCCCCCTCTCCCTCCTTTCCTCGAGGCTATACATATTAAGCTCCTTAAGTCTCTCTTCATATGTCTTCCGGTGCAGACCCTGCACCATTTTAGTTGCCCTCCTCTGGACAGCTTCCATCCTGTCTATGTCTTTCTGGAGATTGGGTCTCAGAACTGCACACAGTACTCAGATGGGGTCTCACCAGCTGTCTGTACAGAGGATAATAACTTCCTGTTTTCTACTGGTGATGCCTCTCATGCATCCCAGTATCCCCCAACCCTCCTTGCTGCCCTCTCACATTGCTTGCCCATCTTTAGGTCATCTGATATGACTACCCCAGGTCCCTTTCCAGTTTTGTTGTTGTTAGTATCTCACCCCATTGTGTACTCTTCCCTGGGTTTTGTTTCCCAGGTGCATTACCTTGCACTTCTTAGCATTGAATCTAAGCTGCCATACATTTGACCATTCCTCTAACCCCAAGTCCCTTCTCATCCTTTCCACCCACCCTGTGCATCAACTCTGTTGCAGATCTTAGTGTCATCTGCAAAGAGACATGTTTTCCTTCCAGTCCTTCTGCAATGTCCCTTATAAAGACACTGAAGAGGACCGGTCCTAATACTGAACCCTGTGGTACCCCACTAGTAACCCTCCTTTCTTCTGAGTGGACTCCATTTACTATTACTCTCTGTGTCCTATTCTCCAGCTAATTCTTTACCCAGGCTGTCATCTTGGGACCCACTCCCAGACTGGCTAACTTGTATATTAATCTTTTGTGTGGGACTGTGTCATGGATGAAAAAGATTAACATTTCTGTGGACGACAAGTAGACTGGAACCGTTATAGTTCTGTGTGTATCTATCATATAAGGCTACTGTTCCTTGAGCAGCACGGTACCATTTTCCCATAGCCAAATAGGTTTGGGAGTAACTCACTACCATACAACAGTGCAATCTTTCAATTCCAGATCTTAGCAGGAATGGGGGGCACTATGGGGAAAGTGTTGCTTTTTTGATGGTGGAGGGGGGTGTAAAGAATGAGAGAAATGGGGAGTGGGAGAAGTGGAAGGGAGAATGGGACAGGAGAGGGGATAAAGGGGACAATGGGGGCGGCAATGGAAGGGGACACAGAGGAGAGGAGGGTAAGGACAGGAGAGAAAGTAGGAAGAAGACAGGTAGATGGGAGAACAAGGGACAAGAAGCAAGTGGAAAGGGGCCAGGGAAAACTGGAAATGCGACAATGAGATGAAGACACTTAGTGTACCTCGTGGTCGATGTATTGAAGCACTGATGTGCTTTGCATTTGCTGGGCTGTGTTAAATACTATGACTTGGAGTGAAGACAATTTGTGAGGGATGGCAATCGACATTTCATATAATGGGTAACAATTTCTGTAAATGGCATATCTGGGAATTTTGCAACTGCAGTATCATAAGATACACAGCATACATTCAGTTTCTACAAATTGGGGCACACAGGTTGGGACAGACGGAGAGAGATCTAAGGTGCAAAGATCCCAGTGTTGCAGCAGAGGGAGACAAATGAGCAGAGGCAATCCCCAGTGCGTGCACCATAGTTTGAAAAAGCCTGCGCTGCCCATTGATTACTTGAGGGCCGGGATACAGGTTACAGCTGATTGGCTGCGGCAGTCTGCAATGCACGCATTCCCCATTGATGGTTCGAGGACCGGGGATATACAGATTACAATTGATGAACTGAGTGCTCCTGATTGATTATTTGGTTTCAAATGGTGACGGTCGCGGCTACTACTGATCCATAATTAAACTGAAGGTTCACAATGCATCAGCCATACTTTATAAGCTACTGGTTTGTGACACGAATAAAATAGCTCAATCCTTCAGTGCTTGTATGACAGTGACCACCATCTATATTGTACACGTGCCTTTTTTTGTTTTTTTTTTACATATCCATTTAAACCAACATGACTCCAACTGTCTAACAGCTGTATTTGCCCCTCATGTTATTTGAAAAGTTATGCAAAACCTACAATCTATACATTAAACTAGGGTCTTGGAGTTATAATCCATTCTACTGTGGACATAAAATATATAGCAATTTGGTAAATGTTTATTAAATATGCGGAGAATACAGCACAGTACAGGTCCCGACTGAAAGTATAATCTAACCGAAAGCACTTGTGATTGTTGCACCTAGTTTCCCGCTTCTGCAGACACCCTTATACCACTTTTTTCACTCTCTAAGGTTCTTACTTGGCTTCCTGTTTTGTTTCACCTCTCCTGACAGAACAATTTCCACTTTCCCCCTGTCACCTCCTCCCTTACCTCACCACCTCCTTGCTCTTATCCCACTGACCCCCCTCTTCCTGGGCCTGTCCAGGCCCTCTGGTCCCCATTCTCCCATATCTTCTTTCCCTTCATCCGCCCTCATTTTCCCCTCTTTTACCCCTTCTCTCACATTAGCCTCCCCTCCCTCTCACCTTACGACAAGGCCTCTGGCTGCCATATTTTCTTTTCCTTCTCTATCTGGACTCTGCCCTCTCATCTCCCCTACCCCTTCCTTACTCTTCCCCTCCCCCCACCTCTGATTAGCAATGTTGCTTCAAATGTACCTTATTGTTTTTTATGCTTGCTTGTAATCTTGAGTGTGTAGCACTGTTCCCACTTAGTTACCAGTTGACTTGCTGTGCTCCGATGATGCCAAGAATGTTGTCTATAACTCCCAACCTTATTGCAACCCTTTCCCTTGACGTGCAACCTTTGTAAATGAGCTGCCCCTAGTGCAAAGGTATTTGTAATCTGAGATTTAAATAAATAAATAAATAAAAACCTAGAGGTTAGGGTAATGAGCGTGGTGCATCCAGCAAACCTGGGTTTGATTCCCACAGACTCCACTTACATACTGTGGGACTCTGAGCAAGTCAGTTGCCTCCCACCCTGGGGGTCGCCCCTTAGAAGAGGCATTTGTTCCTTGTGGGTCTTACCTAATGACAATAAAAACCAGACAATAAAAAAAGTTTACTTCATTTTTCACATGGCCACTTCAGTAAATTGTAAGTGAATTGATTCACGTTTTCAGCTGATTGAAAGGGACACTGTCAGCTGTAAAAATATTTTTTTATTTTTTTATATTTTGAATCTCCATAAAGTGTGGTTCTGCAAATGAAGGTGGTGTCTTTTTTCTGTGCTTTTTTTTTTTTCTACAGGACTACTTATATTTGAGTATCAGGCAATTATTTATATTCGATGGGTCCACCTGAAAATCAGTTGCAATTGAATTGCTATTAGATATTTGTACCCAACTAATGTTTCTCCTACTGGCATGTTTCCCATCACTAAAACTCGTTTTCAAATCAGGTTTATTACACAAAGTATGACATTTGCCCACAAACTGTGAGCTTCAACATTCATTGCCATTTTTACCCCTTCCAAAAATAAGTGAACCAATACAGCTGTAAATCTGATAGCTTAGCACTCTTGTTATAGCAACCAGCACCCTGCCGGATTACTTTCCCAAACTCCATTTTCTGCCCTAACTGCAGCATTGCACTTGTCCAGTAGATGGCGATCTTGCTACACGGCCAGATCCTACAGTCAATCAAACGGGAAATGTGCAGAGACGGGAGCAAATTGTGACTGGGCCCCTTGAACTTCTCCTAAACTGCAGATTATAAAACTGAACCGCAAACTGCACTCTTCTCTCTCTCTGATCTGCACCTCATTGCAAGGTTAATACCCTAATTTTCCCTCAGCTTCCATCAGTGGTGTTTGTTTTTGTTTGTATAATGATATACTATTCCAAAATGTATTTTCATTTAAAATTGTTAAACGGGAGAGACACACTGAGGCAAGGCTTGCTTCCAGGTGTAATGGGAGGAAAGGAGGCACAGGCAATGTAAAGATCACAAGACAACAGAGTGTTATTTAGGCAATCAGAGCAGGTGCAGTAAGCATGTAGCAACTAGTTAGGTAACCAACAGCATGGTGTAATGCAACTGACGTGGATGAGCCTGCAAGAAGTCCACAATGTGTACAAGTGCCAGTTGGGGGGGTGACAGTGCTATAGGGTACAGGATCAGATGGGGGCATAGGCCTAATGGCCTAAAAGTATAGGTGGGTCATAAGCAGGAGGAGGGTCTGGAAGATGGGAAGAAAAGTTATGAGGGGTTGACGTGGAGGGGCAGGAATGTGCCTTTGCTGAAATCTAAGGGCTAGACCTTGCTAAGAGTGGGGGGAGGCATAAGAGGCATGTTAACAGGGTCCTGCATGGAGACAGCTGGTTACAGGGGCGGTAGAAGAACCACCACCAGGGGAGTCCTGGAGCAACTCCACAGGGCCATCCTATGGGACAGGTTGAGAAGGCGGGAGGGGGATAGACTCAGCAGAAAGGTTCATAGTCATCTGATCATTGGGTCAGGGCAAAGGGCCTCATCCTCAGAAGCAGCAAGACTCTGTCACTGAACAATCTGTGTGGTTGTGGGAGGCCCAGAGGCAACAGGTAAAGGAGTGCCCTTGTTCCTCACACAAGCTGCATCTGCTGGGATTAGGGTAAGAGGAAATAATGTGGCTATACCCTAGACAGCCATTATTACATTGGGCAGCATCACAAATGGAACTCAGATGAGTAGATTCACACTTGTGGCAGGTCCGGGGCTGACCAAGATAAAAGCAAATGCACTTATTGCATGCTATGTAAAAATTAATCGGGCATGTGGACAATGCCAGAGGCTGCATGATGTAGCTGAACCTTCACTAGCCATGCCCCCGGTGCACACTTGTTCGCTATCAATGATAGGGGTGGGGTGTCCAAACCTTCACAACATTTATGAAGCCAGTACAATGCATCATTAATACTGACGCACTCACTGTGAAATAAAAAAGTAATGTTTTGACTGTGGGTTTAGATACGAGTATGGCAAAAAAGAGGGATGAAACAGAAGTAGTTTTCAGCTTGTCAAACTTTAATCAAAATCTGTCCAAGACACAGTAGTGCAAAAGCTGACATCGAATGTCTCTTCTCCGGCAACGTGGATCACTGCATAGAGATCAGCCACAAGAAAACCCATAGAGTCTATCAATTATTTCTGGACGACATAAGTTATGTGCGGAGGCAGAGCAAGACTCTCTCTGTGCCGGATCTGCACTACCTTGTGCCTCAGTATGGGTTCCCCAGCCACAGAAAAGAGGTCAGACATCTTAAAAGAACTTGTAGAATCAGACCATGTCATCGAGGTAGAGGTGGGGGACACCTGAGATGTAACAGTCAGTTGCTGAAGACAGCAAGACTGCCCCAGGAGCAAGGGGTTAGAACCTGGAAGAGTGATCCCACAGGACTACACCTTGGGAGTGGGAGAAAGAAGAGACTGACTGGTCGCAGCCCCTAAAGGGCAAGAGGGAGAGACATCCATTGATCAGGGTTCGTAGGGCTCCCAGGAGATACCGTTCTGAGCCTTATGTCAGCCTTCTGCTAAAAGGGCAGTTTCAGCTGACCAAGGTTCATTGTGCCCAATTAGGGATTTTCTAGACATAGTGGGGGGTACTCTAGGGGGTGCAGCAATAGGGTACCCATGCATGAACAGGCTTCACAAAAGAAGAAACAGAGGCTGTGTAAGCCAGATCTGTAGTCTGGCCGTAGGTATGGACATAGTGAGGGACACACTAGCGGCTGCAGCAACAGGGTGCTTCTGCATGAACAGGCATCGCAAAAGCAGAAACAGAGGCTGTGTCAGTCACATCTGTAGTCTGGCTATAGGTAGCCAGGAATCGGGTCATTTTCTCATCAGTGAGCATTGAAAGTAGCAGACATTTGCCATCTTCCAGGGCAAGGCGGAGAACTTTGTCTTCCTTAGTGCCAGAAGTAGTAGGGTTTGTCACTCCTGATGTTTGTATCATTGGAGAGGTATCCATACCATCAGAGGTAGCAGAAACAGTAAATTTAGACACCTCAGATAAAATGGATGCAGGGGAGGCGGTCTGCTCCCCGGCATCCAGTGCAGACGTGCACACCACTGGATAGACAGCCGCCATCTTGACCCACAACCAGAAGAGTAGGGGAAGTTTTGTGTTGAGAAAAATTGAACAGCACTAGGGGACAATATAATTATTTAAAGAAAATGAATATTTGGGGGGGAAAACTACTCAAAATTACCTTTATGTTTATTTCAACACAGAAATCTCCTATATTTGGAGTAGTGAGACACAAATGATTGAATAAGAAGACTACGCTGTATATCTACATCATATAACCTACTTAAACGTAAACCAGATGTGAGAGAAACTATGTAACAAAGTCAATAAGCTAAGTGTCCACCTTGACCCCCTCCTCTCAACAACTGTATACTTCTCCCTAGTTTATTTCTAATGTCTTCTAGTTTGGAGATATATATATATATATATATATAGAAGAACTTCTTTCCTTACTCTTTTTAAAATGTGTTTGTAGTTTTCTCCTGATTTGGGATATGTGTGTATATATATATATATATATATTCTTAGTTTACCCACCCCAAACAGTGCTGCCACAATGAACCTATATCAGGAACTGAAAGAAGTGCTTTATTCAAATCATAACTATGCCTTACTTGTCCCATAATTATCTTAATTAATTCATACTGGGAAGTATACTGGTTTTGCAAAATCCAGTGGCATCTCGCATGCCAAATTTGGTGCTTTAGGACACCACAGATCAGTCTAAGGGTACCTACCCTATATTTCTTCCTAGGCCCCTGATAGATACCTAAAATGAGTACCTCATATGTCATATGAAAAAAAAGTAGCATCCTGTACCATATGGCCCAACATATTCCAAAAGGAAACCACGAATGGGCATTGAAAGAAAAGATGCTCCTGAGTTTCCAGGACTATGTTACACGTAGCCCGAAGGCAATACTGTTCGGCCAAGCTCTTATGCTTATGGTTGTCCCTTACCCCCAATCTATCATGGCATGCCAGTCAGGTAGTATCCCATAGAAACATAGGAAGTCTAGGGTCTAACAGTTGATGGGCGGTAACCTCAGGTTCCTGTGCTGTTCCTCCGGGAAAAGAAAAGGGTTCAATGAAGTGTTCTAAAAGATTTTGTTGGTACAACAGTGGTCTGGAAAGGGTCTGAATGTCAGTTATTGTAATTCTCCAAATCCTAATTTTTTTGAATGTGTGTCGAACAGAAGCAGGTGTAGTCATGGTCTGGAATTTAAAGGACCATTTCCCAAATCAGCATAATCTTAGCAAACCAATCACTTCCCCATACTACCCAGTTCTGTGTCTCGTTTCTGAAACCCGATACTATGTTTCCATGGCAAAAAATGGAATGAAAGAATACCAACAGGTGTACAATTCCTATACCCCCCAATGGGCTAGATCTATACAGGGTATTCCACTTGACTGGGTTCACCGACTCCCCCAAATAATTCAAAAAAATACACTATGGAGTCTGGTATCCTAGACTTCAGGAGGTGGAAAGACAGAACCCACAAATAATAAAATTGGAATAATAAACATTTTCAATAAACATGTTTAAGCTTGGAAATCTGGAGGTCCTGTCATGCCTTTATCTGAGCTTCAGATAGTGCCAATCTAGATTCCCAGCTTGCTAATTCCATATATTGCTGGCCGAATCGAAGTGCTAATATTGTAGCTTCTGGGACCATTGGTGCATGACAAATCCTATGGTGGGGGTTGTCCTTTCATCAAGGCCTGAATTTTATGAACATTTATTTTAGCACCTGTCACCTCCGAATATACCTGTAAAATGTCACATGCCCGATCCCCTTCTTGTGACATCACAAATAAACAGAGGTCATCCGCTTAGGCTATGATTTTAAGGGGAACCATCTGAGGAAGCAGAGTCATACCAACAATATGACTAGAAAGTTCAATAGGTTTTATCAAAACATCAATGTAGAAGACATACAACAGGGGGCTCAAAGGGCACCCCAGTCATACCCCCCATCTTAGTGGAATGTGATTACTCAGGATCCCATTCAAAAGTAAATGAAAATGAGCCGAATTCTACAGTGTATGCAACCATGTAATAAATTGTTGCGGGATGCCATAAAATGTAAGTAATGAGAACAAAACGTTGTGGGAGATGCGACTGAACATCTTCTCTTGATCAAGCGTGATCACATAGCCATGAATCTTCCCCAAAAGCCCCCTTGCAAAAACTTCCCGTAAACAAATTAAATTGTTCTTCAGAGTACGGCCAGAAATGGCACAATTTTGAAATGGGGAAATGACTATCTTAGCCACAGCACTGAGCCTAACGCTCAGTATCATAGACAGTAATTTTGTATCTACATTTAATAAAGATATGGGTCTCCAGTTCTTGATATCCAAGCGACACCAATTTTTTTATAATAAAATTAAAAAACCTTTCTCATACCATCAGAAATTTCCAGGTTATCATTGAATACTTCAACTAATAAAGGGATGAGTACATCTTGAAAGGTTTTGTAAAACTGGGGAGCCAACCCATCGGGACCCGGAGCAGTACTGGACTTCAATTTTTTTTATAACAGTTCGGATTTCCTCCTCTAAAATCAGACCCCTCTCATCCCAGCAGTCACCATTGGGTCAATCTCAGGAAAAGTAAGGGTAGAAAGAAAGTGATGCAAATGGGAAGTAATGGGCAGGACAGTTCTAAAAGTGGACTACAAATAATTCTGAAGTGTGTGCAAAATGTCACCAGATTCTGTATGTACCTGTCCTGAATCATCCCTGACCGCTTCCCACACTTTTCATGTCACCCGTGATTGACAATCTTTAAAGATGTCCAAAGAAGCTTTTGTTCCTTGTGTGCCTGCAGATTGTGCTTTTGTATATAAATAAAAGTGATATTTCCTTTTTAATAGCCAAAATTTGGGTTGCGTGGTCCATGTGGTTAATATTTTGACTGGTAATTAACTGATAAAGGCGCTTACAGTGTTTTAAGTACTGAAAATAAGCAGACTGTGTTTTCTGCTTTCCCAATTTTTTAAATAACTAGCAAATCATCGACTCTGTGTCTATCCACCAATCCCCTACTAAGTCATACCAGGCTACTACCGTAGCTCGGGCTAAAAGGTCATGATTTGTTTTTTGTTGTATATCAGGACAGTTAGCAGGGAAGTAGTCATATGTCAGTACCCTGCTCCTATATTATTGGACTGCAACTGACCCAATGTAGTTTCGAGACCAACATAATCCAAAGAGGCAGAAGGAACTGCAGTGGCCTTCAAAGCAGTCCAATGTTTGCTATCTATTCTACATGATAGGAAGGTCCTATAGTACGTATGACCCCCCCCCCACTGTGTATAGCCTTGAATGTGTCTCTTAAGTCTGCAGTACTTAAGAGATACTTTAATCGATTAGTATCACAGGACAGTTATGGGGTGGAGCCTGTCTTATCTTGTAATTCGAGTGGGCAATTGAAATCACCCCCCAAAACAAGCTTTCAGTGTGTACGGAGGTATGGCTGGAGTGATTGAAAGAGTTGAACCCTAGCTTGTTTTGTTTGTGGGGCATACACCACACCTATCTTCAAAACCTGTAAATGATAGGTAACATCCAGGAAAAATGCCCTCCCTGGGTCCACCTCTATAATTTTGGTAGGTTGTACCAAGCCCCGAAACAGGATACCCACCCCTGAGTATGCATCCTCCCCTAAGGACCAAATGGAGGAGCGCCAGACTCACGCCTTTCTTGCCTGATAAAAATCTGCCTCTGAGCGGAGCCTAGTGTCCCGCAAAAGACAGATATCTGCATGTGTATCTTGTAAAGTTTGGAATGTAATGCTTGTTCTTCTGAGGGTACTATCTCATCCTGTTGTACATTACCAGGTTCTTTCTTCACCATAGTATTTGCTGCATCCTCACTAGGGGTATCAGCTACATCCTCAAGAGGCAAAGTGGACTTGTCCACCTGTTCTACGCTATGTTGCAAGGATTGTGAACTGTGCTGGTGTCCTGTCTGTTTTTCTTGTGCAGTATGTACAATTGAGTCCTGATCCCAGAAGGAACCTTAATTATGTACTGCTCAGGTACATTGTAGGAACAGGTGACCATGTTCATCACATAGGTTACACTTGGGTGGATTCCTGCATTGCTTATCTGGATGATCCATTTGTAAGCAGAAATTGCACATTAGAGCCTCACATGCATTACTTAAATGTGAAAAGGACCCACATAGATGACATATTTTGGGTTTTCCCGGGCAGAAGCAAAAGCCTCTGTCTAGTCCCAAGTAGAAGCAGCTTAGAAGGTGTAATGAGCCAGTTTCAGTCATCCATCATTTTATTTTAATTTTCCAGCCCCCCCCCAAATCCACATATTTTCCCTATCAATGATAGGAGCAGTTCAATCCAGAACATCCGCATGTTGTTTAACCCAATATAAAATATCAGAGACATACACATTTTCATTTTGGAATAAAACTGTGATGAACTTTACTGCTGATCGGGTGAGTGGAATTGCCACAAATGGATCCCATAGCTGATTGTTTCAATAAGCCATACTTGGACCAAAACTTTTCAAGCTGTACTAAAGCTGACATTGAACACCGTGTCATCAGATATGTGGATCAGGGCAAAGATATCAATAGCCTGAAATTGCGTAGGTTCCTTCAACAGCCTACATGCCACATACAACCTATCTGGCAAATGTTCTAGGCCTCCTCTATATGTAATGCGAACAGCGTTTCTGCGATCCCTGGGTTTCCCCAAGTTGGCAAAAAGATCAGCCATCCGTCATCTGGGATTATACTGTGGGCGAGGTGGAAGGGGAAGATTGGGAGTACAAAGTACTTCCTGTTCAGGTGGCCCGGAGTCACTTGATTTCTCTGCTCCGGTCTGCTGTTCCACAGCATCAGCCCAAGATGGCTTAGGTATATTCTGGGCATCTCCTGTGGCCGGGTGCCATAATGTCTCATCAGGAGAAGTCATGCCATCAATTGCTTTGCCCTTATCTGGCCTAGCCTGCATCTCAACTACTTCATTGCCTGTACGTATAGGATTTTCATCTACAATAACAGTCTCAGAAATACCATTATCAAAAAAAGGCAGAGTACCTGTTGCTGAAATAAGCAGCTTGGTAGATATACCATCAATTCCTGGCCTTGTAGCTGTAGTACTAGAATCCATTCCTACAGCCTGAGGGACCATATTTGATTTACCATCTGTACGTTTCTGAGCCATACCAGCTCATAAGGACAAAGTAAGCAACATAGTTTGTGCCACAGTGGGTACATCCCCCGGGAGCCAACTTCTTCTGTCTGCTGCAAGCGTCCAGCCTGCTACTGCAAGAGCACGGTCTGGGGACCAGCCATCCCTACCAGGACCCTGTGCATAGTCCATTTTCTCCCTCTTCAGGGAGACAGCCCTCACTCGGTCAGCCTGTTGCTCCTCGCTCCGAGAGCGACCCTCCTCTGAACACAAAGTCACCAATGAAGGTTTATTAGTGCCAGGTACCTCTTGCCATAAAGTACGCAGTCTTGAAGTGGCTGCCAATCCTTGATCGGGTATACTCCTCAAGAACACCTGAGACGTCGGGCTTTTGGTTTCTTCAGTAAAGTCCATATTTTCTTCATCATCCATTAGTACTGGTATCGCATCGTCTGCAGAAGTTACCGGAATGTCCATCGACCACTGAAACTCAATATGTTCAACAGCAGGGCGCTCCTCTCCCTGAGAACCTCCTTCTACCTCGCCCAACTCCATACTGTCGGCCATCCTTCCAAGCAAAGTGACACAGTGCTCCCTTCCACAAGAGTATTGGAATTTCCCCGGTGTCCTGGCCAAATTTCCTCCATTCTCTAAAAATACTGCTAACAGGTTCAGTTAACAAACATAGAAACATAGAAGTTGACGGGTGAAGGGGACTGCTAGGTCCATCTAAGTCCATCTAGTCTGCCCATTTGATTAAGACCTATTTTGACACTGTTGTTGCCCTTTGTAGTCCGCTCCCCTGTGTCTATCCCATGCATTCTTGAATCCTCCCCCACAGTGTTAACCCCCACAATTTGTTGGGGCAGGCTGTTCCAGGCATCCACCATTCTTTCTGTGAAGAAAAACTTTCTGGCGTTGGTAGAGAACCTCCTTCCTTGCAGCCTGAGGCCATGTCCCCTGGTCCTGGAGCTCTTCTTGAAGTGAAAAAGTTCCTGTGCCTGTACCTTGTTAATGCCTTTTATGTACTTGAATGTTTCAATTATGGCCCCTCTCTCTCTTCTCTGCTACAGGGAGTACATATTCAGTTTCCTAAGTCTTTCCTCATAGAACATGTACTGCAGACCCTGAATCATTTTTGTCGCCTTTCTCTGTACTGTTTCCACCCAGTCAATGTCCTTCCTGAGGTGAGACCTCCAGAATTGGACTCCATATTCCAGGTGAGGCCTGACCAGCGATCTATACAATGGTGGTACCACCTCCCTCCTTCTTCTCATGATTCCCCTCCCAATGCAGCCCAGCATTCCGTTGGCCCTCAATGTTGCATACCGCTTACTAACTTTCAAGTTGTCTGAGATTATGATTCCCAGATCTCATTCCTGGTTTAAGGCCGCCAGTCTTTTATCTCCTAGCTAATACCCCTTTCTTGGATTTTTCTTTCCTATGTGCATGACCTTGCACCTTTTGGCATTAATTCTCAGCTGCCACACTTCAGACCATTCTTCCAGTTTCTTGAGGTCAGCTTTCATCTTGCTCACTCCTTCTGAGGTGTCTACCCTGTTACATATCTTGGTGTCATCTGCAAGCAGACTCACCTTCCCTCCCAGTCCATCAACGATGTCTGCTATAAAAACATTGAAGAGCAGAGGCCCCAGCACTGAGCTCTGGGCATCCCACTGGTCACCCTGCCTTCCATCAATTGCATTCTATTAACCTGTACCCTCAGAGTTCTACTTTGTAACCAGTTTTGCACCCATCTGAATATATCTGGACCAACCCCTGTGTGGTAAAGCTTCTTCATCAGCCTTCTGTGTGGTACCGAGTCGAAGGCCTTACTAAAGTCTAGATAGACCACCTACTGCCACCACTGTCATCCACAATTTTTGTAGCATGATCAAAAAACTCCAGCAGATTTGTCTGGCATGACCTACCTGCTGTCAAACCATGCTGTTTATGGTCTTGTTGGCCACTAGTTTCAAGGAATGCTATGATCCTATGTTTGAGTAGTGTCTCCTTTAGTTTATCTACTATAGACATGAGGCTCACCGGTCTGTAATAGCTAGCCTCTTCCCAGCTGCTTGACTTGTGAACTGGAACCACTATTCCCTTTTTCACTTCTTCAGGTACCACACTGCTCACCAAGGATTTCATGAATAGAAGTCCCAGAGGGGCTGTTAATTCTGTCCCCAGTTTCTTAAGGATTCTGGGGTGCATCTTGTCTGGTCCCATGGCTTCATTTGCTTTTTTAGTTCATTTAGCACCTCCCATACTTCAGCTTCTGTAAAGGGACTCGTGTCTACCTCTGGTCCTGGGGGGTTGTGTTTTTTCAGGGCTGAGCCATCCCCTGGATCCTTTTTGGTAAATACCGAGCAGTGCCATGGCTTGCAAGGACAGGAAATGAATCCTCAGGATCATGGGAGCAGCTGCAAGGGGGAGTGAGTTGGATGTCATTATCCATCTAGGAACAAATGACCTGGCTGAGAATGGGATCAGAGCAGTGCAACAGGAGTTTGTGGAGTTGAGGAGGGGGCCTTAGATAAGTAGCACACACGGTAGCCTTCTCAGACGTGCTACCTGTCTATGGCATGGATGAGGCTACGGTAATCCACACCATGGGATTCAATGACTAGTTGAAAAACTGGTGCAGAGCTCAGGGACTTGGCTTCACTGGGGACTGGGGCTCCACCTGGAGGGATGCAGGCCTATACAGGCGTGATGGTCTGCATCTATCCAATAGGGGAACCAGGATCCTAGGTGATAGGTTTAAATGCTTCATTGGCAAGCATTTAAACTTACCAAAGGGGGGAGGCACTGAAAAGGATAAGGGAAATCCTAGCCCCTCCAACAAAATCAGGGTAGTTAGTGAGGTAAACACCAAGCTAGAGCAGTCGATAGGGAGAAGAGCAGGGGTAAATGGAGAAAAAGACAAAGGCAGTAAGACATGAATGGGGCAAATGAAATAAAGCTATAAAAAATGGAGGGTAATGAGTACCAATGCCCGTAGTCTAGGTAAAAAGCTCCCTGAAATGGTGGCCTTGATAGAAAAGGGATGCCTGGATAGTGTGGCAGTCACAGAAACATGATACACAGAGAGCTATGACTGGGATGTCAACATACCAGGGTACACAATCTACAGGAGGGACAGGGAGGGAAGAAAAGGAGGAGGAGGAATAGCTCTCTATGTAAGGGAAGGGATCAAAGCAACAGAACTAAAGAGTAAACAGGAAGGGGAGGAGGAGGCACTGTGGGTCACCCTGGAGACTGGAAATGGCACTACACTCCGCACAGGGGTTGTATACAGACCCCATCTCAAGGGGAGGAAATGGACAAGGAAATGACAGAAGGCATCCTTGGGATAGCAGAGAAAGGGGAGATATTGTTGATGGGGGACCTGAATATACAAGATGTTAACTGGAGCACTTTTGCTACAGCCACAACCAAGAGCAAGGCCATTCTCAATGCCCTACAGGGGGCATGCCTTGGAAGCTAGTTTTGGAACCCACTCGTGAGGGAGCAATCTTAGACCAGGCACTCTTAAATGGGGATGGAGAATGGATCTCCAGTCTTGAAGTGGGTAGCTATCTGGGAACAAGTGACCACCAAACAGTGTGGTTCACAATAAACTTAGGCGCAGAGTCAAGCCATACACAAGTGAAGGTACTAGACTTCAGGAGGGCTGATTTTGTCAAAATCGGAGAGTGCCTCAGAAAAGCACTAGCAAACATGTAAGAAGGTGGGGTGGAGCAACAATGGGGAAACATCAAAACTGCCATCACAGAGGCAACAAGCCTTTGTGTGAAGCAAATAAACAAATGAAAACAAAAGAAAAAGCCACTGTTGTTCTCAAAAGAAGTGGCAGGGAAGGTGGGGGAGAAAAAGATAGTATTCAGGAAGTATAAGGAAACACAGAAAGAGCAGCACAGAGAATTGTACCAGTTAAAGCAGAAGGAAGTGGGGAAGGCAGTCAGAATAGCAAAGGCCCAAACCAAGGAAAAGACAGCCAACTTAGTTAGGAAGTGGGATAAAACCTATTATAGGTATGCTAGGGAGCAAAGAAAGACTAAGGCAGGGATACTGAGGCTGAATAAAGAGGAAGGTGGTTGGGCAAAGAGCGACAGTGAAAAAGCAGAAATACTGAACAAATACTTCTGCTCAGTATTCACAATGGAAAAGCAGGGGGAGATACCTAATCCAGTCAACAGAAGCACTCTGGATAGGGGGGGTGATATCAGTCCTTTCACAGAAGAAAGGGTTCTGAAAGAACTCTTAAAACTGAAGGTGGATAAAGCAATGAGGACTGATGGGATTCACCCCAGAATTCTAAAAGAACTAAGGGAAGAACTAGGAACGCTACTGACTACCCTTTTTAATAAATCATGGGAGGATGGTGTGGTACCTGAGGACTGGAGGAGAGCAGATGTGATTCACTTTCACAAAAATGGGAGCAAGACAGAGGCACGAAACTACAGACCTGTCAGTTTGACCTCAGTTGTAGCTAAAATGATGGAATCACTTCTGAAGGAAAGAACTGTTGAGTACCTAGAGGCCAGTGGGGCACAGGACCCAAGGCAGCATGGATTCACATTAGGAAGGTCATATCAGACAAATCTAATTGATTTCTTTGACTGAGTGA
This sequence comes from Neoceratodus forsteri, assembly GCA_016271365.2. Lineage (NCBI taxonomy): Eukaryota > Metazoa > Chordata > Ceratodontiformes > Ceratodontidae > Neoceratodus > Neoceratodus forsteri. The sequence goes on from JADMNL010000026.1 coordinate 359,046,372, forward strand.
CCAAAGTAGTAGACCAGGGAGGAGCTGTGCACATGGCCTACCTAGACTTTAGCAAGGCATGTGACACAGTCCCGCATAAAAGATTAATAAACAAATTAGCCAGCCTGGGAGTGGGTCCCAGGGTGGTAGCCTGGGTAAAATACTGGCTAGACAACAGGACACAGCGGGTAATAGTAAATGGAGTCCACAGTGAAGAAAGGGGGGTTACTAGTGGGGTACTGCAGGGTTCAGTACTGGGGCCAGTCCTTTTTAATGTCTTTATAAGTGACACTACAGAGGGACTGGAAGGGAAAGTATGTCTCTTTGCAGATGACACAAAGATCTGTGACAGGGTTGATACGCAAGGTGGGGTGGAAAGGATGAGAAGGGACTTGGCAAGGTTGGAGGAATGGTCAAATGTATGGCAACTTAGATTCAATGCAAAGAAGTGCAAAGTAATGCACCTGGGAAACAAAAACCCAGGGGAAGAGTACACAATGGGGGTGTGCGATACTGACAACAACAAAAATGGAAAGGGACCTGGGGGTAGTCATCTCAGATTACCTAAAGGTGGGCCAGCAATGTGAGAAGGCAGTAAGGAGGGCTGGGGGGATACTGGGATGCATAGGGAGAGGCATCACCAGTAGAAAACAGGAAGTTATTTGCCCTCTGTACAGACAGTTGGTAAGACCACATCTTGAGTACTGTGTACAGTTCTGGAGACCACATCTCCACAAAGACATAGACAGGGTGGAGGCTGCCCAGAGGAGTTCACCAAAATGGTGCAGGGTCTGCACCAGAAGAAATATGAAGAAAGACTAAAGAAGCTTAAGATGTATAGCCTTGAGGAAAGGAAGGAGAGGGGGGACATGACAGAAACTTTCAAATACCTCAAGGGAGTCAAAAAGTCCAAGAGGGTAGCATCTTTCAGAAAAAGAGATGTGCATGAACAAGGGGGCACAATTTGAAGATGGAGGGATGGCTCAGAGGTAATGTGCGAATACTTCTTCACAGAGAGGGTTGTAGATGCATGGAACAGCCTTCCTGAGGAGGTCATAGAGTCAAAAACAGTGGGGGAATTCAAGAATGCATGGGACAGACATAAGGCAATTCTAGTGGGGGTAGGAGAAGTAGGCTGTTGGTTCACTAGGATCTGCAGCTTATCCGTTAGATAGGGAAATGGGCAGACTAGGTGGGCCAAGCGGTCCTCATCTGCCATCAAATTCTACCTTTCTATGTTTCTATATAAGTATTTGTTCAGAATTTCGGGTTTCTCTGGATCATGTTTGGTGCACTTCCCTTCTTCAGTAGCAATCTTTACAATCCCCACTTTTGCTGTCCTACATTCCCTAATGCATCTAAAAACAAGCATTTGTCAATGCCGAATGTTTGCTTGCTGGCACTGGCATTGGTAGTGTAGGAGTTAGAGAGCTGCATGATAGGAATGGCAGTGAAGTATTAACCTAATGCCAACCCCCACCGCCACCCTGCAGAGAGTGACAGGCATTGGGGTATGCCTTTGGGTCATCAGGCTTAATGGCCATGCCATTTCACCACACCCTACTCTACAGACACCAAGAAGTGTCACGGTGTGCCTTGGGGTCTTTAGTCCTTATGCTCACCCCATTCCATCAGGAAATCCGGTGAGATGGGTGCAGTATAGGAGAATGAGGTGAACTTTGGGGCCGAAGAGTCCAAGGCACACCTCTATGCCTCTCACTGACTGCAGGGTGTGGATGGGGGTGGAATGGTAGAAGCATTACAGGTGACAATCCCAAGTCACACCCCTGATGCCTGTCAGTCTCTACAGGGTGGGGCGTTATGGTTGGAAACCCTATCGCGTCAGATGTTTGTTGGTATTTTCACTCCAGATTTTCAACATGGCTTTTTTGTGACCCCCCCACGTTATGAACAGTGGCAATATCAGTTTGTTAGCTGAAAGCTGATTTTGCAGAGCAACTACGGCATTTGGCACCACAGGTGGGAAAACACATTTTGAACAAGATGTGAAAAATGACATCAGTGCTGTTCATGGGGAGGTGTAACAAATGGCAATGTTGAAAATCTGCAGTGAAAATAGTAAAAAAACTGGAGAAGTCATGAGCGTGTGTAGAAAGTGCGCAACGCACACCCGTAATGTAATAAGTTTGGAGATTTTTTTTTTTACAGCAGATTGTCAACACAGGTATTTTGGAACCTCCACTCATGAACAGTGTCACTGTGATTTTCTTAATCTGTCCCGAACAATGATTTCCCACAGCGACCATGCATTTCTGCGCTGAAAGTGTGAAAACACATTTCTGCCACGTTGTGAAAAATGACAGCTGTACTGTTCATAAGGAAGTGTGGAAAATGCCAGTGGTGAAAATCTGGAATGAAAATACTACAAATTCATGAACTTACGAGGGTGCGTGGAAACTGCGCAATGCTCACTGGTAACACAGTCATTTTATGGACTTTTGTCACCAAATTTTCAACATAGCCATTTTAAGACCTCTGCTCATGACAAGTGTCACTGTGATTTTCTTAATCTGTCCCAAACATTGATTTTTCACACTGACTGTGCCATTGTGCGCTACATGCGTGGAAACACATTTTGGGCGAGATGTGAAAAATGACAGCTGTACTGCTCATAAGGAGATGTGGCAAAATGGCAATGTTGAAAATCTGGAGTGCAAATATTAAAAATTCGCAAACTTCAGAGCGCATGGAACTGTGTGACGACGCCATCAAACAGTCATTTTAGGAATTTTCACCAAATTTTCAACATAGTCATTTTAAGACCTCTGCTCATGAGCAGTGTCACTGTGATTTTCTTAATCTGTCCCAAACATTGATTTCACCACTGACTGCGCCATTATGCTACATGCACGAAAACACATTTTGGGTGAGATGTGAAAAATGGCAGCTGTACTGCTTATAAGGAGGAGTGGTAAAATGGCAATGTTGAAAATCTGGAGTGCAAATATTAAAAATTCGTGAACTTACAAGCATGCATAGGAACTACACAACACACGCTCATAAAACAGTCATTTTTAGAAATTTTTTCACCAAATTTGCAACATAGGCTTTTTGAGAGCCCACCTTATGAACACTTGCACTGTCATTTCATTAATCGGTCCCGAAAGGTGATTTCGTGCAGTGACCGCGAAATCACTCTTCGGGCCTGATTAATGCCGTGACAGTTCCTGAATTCATGAGGAGGGGTCCCAAAAACCTCATGTTGAAAATCTGGTGCCAAAATTAAAAAAAAATGCATGAGATATGCATCACATTTGAAAAAACCCTATTTATTCCATTATACAGCTTACTGGCATTTCCTCAGTTCGCAGTCGGCTTTGAAGAGTGCAGACGTGTTCCCTGTCCACCGAAGGTCGTTACGCTGGACTCCAAAGATAAGTATGAGGTGGGGGTGTGGGAGGCAGGGTGTGCAGATGGTGGGTGCAAGTGGGGAGGGGGGAAGGGAGACTGCCGAGGGACCATTTTGTTTACAGGTATTTTTTTTTTGGGAAGACGACTCGTGACATTTGCCATGCTGGGGTGGACTCACAGCATGGAAGCTGAAAGGCTGTTGGGGGGGCCGTGGAGTCGACGGGGGATTAGGCACCCCCATCCACCATAAGAATTTTTGCCATGCTGGGGTAGGCTCCCAGCGTGGCAGCTAGGAGGCTTTTGGGGGGGCCATGGAGCTGACAGGAGACTGGGCACCCCCGTTGGCCATGAGAATTTTTGCCACACTGGGGTGGGCTCTCAGCATGGCACCTGAAAGGCTGTTGGGGGGCGGGGAGGGAGCGCTTCAGTTATCTGATCATGATCACTGAAGCGGCTCTCTCCCTTTCAACTGTACGGCACTGCATTTTCAACTGCTGTCACAGACAACTGCAGCATTTATTGGCAAACTGTGGCTGCGCCTGCAAACACAGTGAGGGAATTGGAAGACAGGGTGCCACACCTCCAGAAACTCGGATGATGGCACTATGTTTCTTGCACATGCATGCAAGCAAACATAAAAATAGGACAAACATTTATGAAATCATTGTCTGCCAGTGAAAGTCGCCTTGATATAAAGTTGTAGGTCTAAAGGCTTACCTGTGGGTCCCTATCAGACTACATGTGAGTTTTATAATAAATAAATAATAAATCATTTAGGGGGACCCAGCATGGGTAAGGGTGCACAAGACCCTATGTCTTTTCTGGTGTATACGGGGAATGGATTCGAAGCAGACCTCTATAAACCATGGGAAGTGCAAAGACGGTTCAAATTAAACACCATCACCTAGACGTTTCATGAAAAGATTATTGGTGGGTCCCAAATCCCTGGCATTTCTATGGGACCATGGAGCAGTCTGTATGAATGTTTCAAACGTATACAGGGAAATTACATTATTTGTTATGCAATACAGTTTATAGGGAAATATACAGGACACTCAGTATACAGTCACATATAAAAGTTTACTAGGAGCCCCAACCCCATATCCTTTTATGTGCCAACACCTGCAGTCAGTCTAGCAGCTGCCTGAGGTGACATGGGCCAAGGTGGCAGGCAAGGACAGAGGATTGGAACCTGTCACAGAAAACATGCAGAATAGGATACAAAACTCTATTTTGGGCTAGCTGGCTGGCCTGTAGTCACCAGCAGTATAGGCAACAGCTGGTGCCAGCATTGGAGAATTGTGTGTGTGTAGGGGGGTTGCTACTCCAACTCTTTTATTGATTGGTTCCTTCACTTTGTGTCCTGGTGAATTTACGGTTACTGGGCTGGGCAGAGTCATGGAGCGACTCCATATATACAGCCCCCGTGGGGGGGGCACCATTCTCACCAAGGATCTGTAATAGGTGTGTATATAACCACCCCCTCACACACACACACACACACACACACACACACACTCATCACAGGAGACATGTATACCCAGAATGACCTGCACCAACTCCAGGCAGTTTCAAAAGGTGCTAAACAATAGCTGGAGGGCAGAATCGAACCATGCTACCCCCTTACATACATCACTGCAGCCTACGAGATGGCTTGGAATGTTGCCAGGCTGTTCATGCAAAACCGGGCAACAAGATAACATGTTGTGCATTTTTCCTGAAAGAAAACACTACCTAGGCAGAAAGCCTTAACAATATCTCCAGCGACTGTTTCCGTGTCCAGCCTTGTACTACTCGGGGAAGGGGGGTACTGTAACATTGCCCCTTATTTTTATTTTATTCTTTAGGTAACCAGGTATAACAACCATCAATCTGGTGTTTCACTCTGGAAGTGCAATTTGAAAGATTTTAATAAGTGAGCAGAGGCTGGCCGAGGATAAAAATGGCAATACTATCCAGACTTCTGCCTCCTTATTTAAGGGTTTTCAAGTACCAACACCCTTCCAGATAGATAGATAGATAGATAGATAGATAGATAGATAGATAGATAGATAGACAGACAGACAGACAGACAGACAGACAAAAAATTTAAAATAAAACTCAAATATATACAGCGTGTATGTGTATGTATAATTTAAAATAAAACTGTCAAACATATACAGTGTGTGTTTATATATAATAGAGAGCGGATACGTGTACCATATATAGGATATATAGTGACTCTTTAAATCTTCAGATTTTAAAATTAATGAAGTCCTAGATAGTAAGAAACCCAAAAGCAGTCCTGCCTGAAGACAAGTTTTGAAAAATATTCTGTTGCATTCAAGCGCATCCAGGGGTCTGTAGCTACAGTTTTGTTTTGCTAAGGCCAGGCGAGACTGGGGGTTCTCCAATAAAAATAAATCTCAAATTAATTATGGCCTCAAGTGAGGGGCCAGACAGCCGGGGCTGCTGCGTTGCAGTCAGAGTCTCAGCTGTAACCTACACTTCTGCTTTTCTTTTACTACTTAGCTTTAAAGTTAATGGAACTCGCATACAGCCCGAATCCATGATTTGAATAATATTAGTTTACTTTTTTATCTTGTTATGTACAGTATTCCACAGATTGACCCATTATGGACCTTTTGGTATGTATAGACCAAGTTCTTGGCAGCAACTGGCTTACGTCAGAAAATTTACTGGACGGAATTTCCACAGTTCTGTCTGATTTATTTTTAACCATCTGCCATCCATATCCAGATAGGTCTTATTAAGTTCATTTTACACTGTGTTTACCGAGAACAGCATAACTGAGATGCAACATCTTGTTTTGAGAAAGTCCTGCTTCTAATCAAAAATTTGATGGCTGGGAGAGAGGCAGTCAAGTGACTTGCTCAGGATCACACAGTGAGTGAGCACAGTGGCTCCTGGGTGGAATGTAAGCCTGTGATCTCCCGCTTCCTAGTTCTGCATACTTTAACCAAGACAAACACTTCTTTACTATACACATTATGTGACAAGTTGCTTTATTTTGCTGGGTAGCTGCAGAGTTGTTCTAAAGCTTTGAAAGTCCACCCGCCTGTAGTGTCTGCGAAGACTTGGTTACAGCGAGAATTCATTTTGATATAAACAAGGGTTTTGGCAAGGCAGTGACTTGGCAAGTGTTCCTGTACTTCTGCAGTGTTTGGTGGAAACATACAGGAAGCCTTACACCTTCTCCCTCCTCCACCCTCACTCCTGAGCTGGAAATCTGCATTCTCCTATAGTCTCCCATCCCCACAAACCAGCTACCTTCCTCCATCCACCTCTCCATCTCCTTTCCATCCCTCAGGCACCAGCTAAAACATATCCCCTCTGTTTCTTGCTCCTGCCGCCCCTCTGCCTTAACCCTTCTTCTGCAATTCTGCCCTCCCCTTACGTTTTCCTCCCCCATAACTGTCTGATGGTTTTGGCTATTAGGTATGTAGTTTGGGAGCTGTTGACTCCATGCCATTTGCCAACAATATTCTGGGAGAAATATAGGAATAATGTGAACGCTTTTATGTTGACAGTGCTGGAAGTGCCTCTTTCTACAACCGAGTTAATTCAGATTTAGTTTGGGTTTTTTTTTGGACTTATAAGCTGGAAAAAAAGGCTGGACAGAGACTGCTGGACAAGACATCAAGTTAACTCTCCAGATGGAAGGATTTGGGCAGTGATTACATATTCAGTGAAACAGGCTCCCTTACTCATTTTCTCTTGCTCTTAAAATATAATATGTGTTATTCTGGATTTCGGGAAGCAAACAGAGACCTGCAGTTGAGAAGCAGTTAGAAAAGATTGCCAAGCCGTGTGCCTGCGTATGTGTTTTGTAAGGTTTTGCGTTTGATTCAATAAAGTTTTTTGTTTGTTTGTTATTTTTTTATCAGGATAATTGTTTAGCTGTGTATATGGGGCATTCTAACACTAAGACAATGCTTTTACCGGACATTTCTAATGGCGTGGCAACTGGAAGGGGGGGCGGAGAGAGAGTGCTTCAGTTATCTGATTGTGTTCACTGAAGCAATTCTCTCCTTTTCAACTGTACTGCACTGCATTTTCAACTGCTGTCATAGACAGCTGCAGCATTCATTGGCAAACTGTGGCCACGCCTGCAAACACAGTGAGGGAACTGGAAGACAGGGTGCCACACCTTCAGAAACTCAGATGATGGCACTATGTTTCTTGCACATGCATGCAAGCAAACATAACAAAAGAATGCATTTTTCTTTTCAAAGAAAAGAGTTCAGTAAAATATCATTATTCTATATAAATAAATACCTCTCTGGTAAAGCTGATCACTCGGTTTTCAGGGGTTTTTAGTTGCCAGAGATTGAAACGGAATCTGTGGTGTAACATTACTCCAGTAGTAATATCAAGGCAAACTCCCAGAGCTGGCTTCTTGATCTGTGGGTTGTTGTTTTTTTTTGGGGGGGGGGCACCATCTTCCACTGCCTCATCCGCATGTCTTTATTAATACTAAAAAAAAAAATCAGACTCAAGCAGCACTCCTTTTTTAAATTTATGAATGTAAAAATTTAAAGTTTCATTGCCTCCGCATGTTCAATTAAGGTGTTTGTCTTGACATGGGCCGTTAGATCAAGAGTGTTGTAAGCGTGTAATTAGTGGTGTGCTAATACAAGAAAAGACTACTACATGAGTGTGGAAAGTCCCTTTAATTCCAAAACCAGACGCATTTAACTCATATGAGACAGGGCAGTGACAGAACCCAGATAGCCTCGGGGTAGTGTAAGCAATCTGTGGCCCTCTGGGGCAGTAAGGGGCATTATACTGTACAAGGGTAGGCCAACCGGGGTAGGTAGGTAGTTAGTTTTTGCTTACTGGGTAGGTGTACTATACAATAAAATGCTTATTTTTGGGTACAACCCAGGAAACTACCATCAAGTACTTGTGATGAGCAGAACAGCTACAAAAAAATTATCCATGGAGTAAAGTATGACAAAATATCATACAGTAGCTAGACACTTAAAGCAGCAGTGCAATGAAAACCTCTTTTTCCAAAAAGCTAGATTCAGTTAAAATTAAGAAACATATTAGCATACCTGTCAGATATACTTGTTTAGGCACCTCTTATGCTAAGAACATTTAGACTTTTTTATTTTTCAGTCCTAATCCTTGCCAGGCCTATAATGTTATTTCTATGCTACATGTGTCAGACATCTTTTTTTCTTGAGAAAAAAAGTAAATTAAAACTAGCATAAAATACTCAGATTTTGGTAGAATTAGACTATTGCACCACCAAATAAAACTGGAAGATGACAATAATATTTTATAGTGAAAAAGGGTACGATCAAATTGTTTGCCTAATTTTGTTGCACTGTTCCTTTACGAGAGTTTTGCAAGTGACATCCTCCTTGTTTGTAAATGAAGCTGTTCAGTCCAACAGAGAGACATACATTTAGAGCAATGGTTACACAAACAATAGGTATTTAGCCATAAAGGCAGATAAATGATCAGCGTTAGATAAGCTACAGTAATAAGTACTAGATACATCTAGCTCAGATGCATAAGGCAGGGAATCGAGTACATGAGTCTTATTGCCGATAGTGAGAAAGAGGGGAGGAGGTCATGTGAGCACCTACCTAAAATGGCCACTTAGCCTTCCAGCTCCTGGCTGGCCCAACGGAATCAACTTCCATCTAGTGATTATTCAGCCTCCTTTCGCTTAACAAGCCACAGGATGTGCAGTAGAAGGGGGATGAGCAGCAATCAATCTGCTTTTGAATTGCCATCTGCTCCACAGAAGTGGAAGAAAAGTATTTCAACCTCTCCACCAGCTGCAAAGCTTCCTGCCTCGAAGATGGTGACCTCTGAGCACAGTACCATACTGACAGCACTTAAAGCCCAAGCCGCCGTACTGGTCAAGATTGCAGTAGCAGTGGAAACAATTAGCGCCACAATACTTGAGACACAGAACAGCCTTGGTTGTCTTACAGGATGAGTCGCTCAAAGTCAACAGCAGCTGGACGCACTTACTGAAATAATAGCCGCCTATAATCAATGCCTTGCAAAAGGTCAAGCAGCGGTTCGTGTGGCTTTCATACAAGATTGAGCACCTGGAAGGTCAGAGGAGAAGGAATAACCTCCACATTTTAGGGCTCTGAGAAGGATTAGAATGAAAGGATGCTGTACAGTACCTTAGAAGGCATCTTCTGATTTAGCAAAAGCTCAATCCAGCTGAATATGATTTTGAAATTTAGAGGGCACACTGGATCAAAAGAGCATGGGGATCCACTAACACCTCTAGACCCCAACCCATTATTTTTAAACTGCCCCGATTTCTTGATAAGAAATATACTGAAGGCTGCAAGGGAGATTAATCACATTGAAGTGGCAGGACAACAGCTGTCCTTCTACACTGACTAACCATGCACAGTATTGGACAAATGGCAGGTGTATGACAAAATTAAATAAGCATTTGTCAATGCCGAACGTTCATTGTGTGCACTGGTGTCATTTTGGGGGTTATGAGCCGAGTTGGCAAATTTCAACACGCTGCTCATAATCTCATTTTTAAATATTTTTACACCACATTTTCAACATAACTGTCTTATTACGCCACCTCTTAAAGAAAGGAAGAGTACAATTTCAACTCCTGACTGAAAGGTAATTTCACACAGTGGCTGCAAAATCACCTTTCGGAACATTTTGGCCAGGATCTGAAAAATGGCAGCTGTCACATTCATGACGTGCAGTGAAGAAATGGCTATGTTGAAAATTTTGGGGTCAAAGTATTGAAAAGTACCAAAAGTACGAGCCTGAGTTTGCTAATTTAAGTGCAGGCTCATAACTTTGCAGTTTGTTAATATTGTCACACCTAATTTTCAATGTGGCATTCTAATGACCCCACCTCATGAACAGTGCCACTGTCATTTTGTTCACTCATTCCGAAAGGTGTTTTCGCAGAGCGACCGTGCCATTGTGCGCCATAGGTGTGAAAACATGTTTCAGGCAGGACATAAAAAATGACAGCTATAATGTTCATAAGGAGGTATGAAATAATGGCAATGTTGAAAATTTGGAGTGAAAATATTAACAATTTGCAAAATTAGGAGTGTGCGTAGAAACTGCGCAATGCACGCTCATAACACAGTACTTTTTTGGAGTTTTTTAACCAAATTTGCAACATGGGTTTTTTGGGACCCCACCTCATGAATAGTAGCACTGTCATTTCATTAATCTGTCCCGAAAGGTGATTCAGCACAGTGACCATGAAATCACCTTTTGGGACTGAGTAACAAAATGACAGTGACAGTGTTCAGGAGGTGGGGTCCCAAGAACCCCATGTTGAAAATTTGGGGCCAACATTCCTAAAAATGGCTGAGCTAGCAACTTAAGATGAAACTCCTCCATTGACTACCATTATCCAGCTTATCTTAAAATCTTCAGTTTGCTGGTCATTTTTGAAGAATGCAGGCGTGTCCCAGTCCACAGAAGATTGCTGCTTCTGACATCCGAGGTAAATATGGGTAAGAGGGTATGTGGGGAGGTGGGTACGCAGTGGGAGGGTCGGGTTGGGGGAGTGGGACAGAGGAGATATCAAGGGACCAGTTTCTGTATTGCAGGTTTAAAAAAAGACATCCAGGACAGTTTTCTATTTCACGGAATGAGTTTTGTTTACATTTCCGGACACTGGGAGTGGGCTCCCAAGTGTCTGGGGGATGGGGAACAGAAGGTGCGGGGAGGACAGCAACCGTGGGAGGGAAGGACTGATTTGCTGTGGAGGGGGGGCAACTCAAACTGGAGTGGAGGGAGTGGAGAGGACAGCAGCTGTGGGAATGAGCGGAAGGGATTGATTTGCTGTGAGGGGGCTCGAACAGAACGGAGGGTGGGGGGAGGACAGCAGCAGTGGGAGGGAGCGGAAGGCATTGATTTGCTGCAGGAGGGCTTGAACAGGAATGGAAGGAGTGGGGAGGACAGCAGCAGTGGGAGTGAGTGGGAGGGATTGATTTTCTGCAGTCAAACAGACAGGTTGAAAAGTAATGAAACAGCGCTACAAAGAGGGAGCTGACAAGTCAGAGAGACAGTGCATTCATGTGCCAGTTCGAGAAGGCTTGTACTCAGCAAGCTTATTCATGACAGCAACTGCCATCATCACTGTAAGCGTAACAGCACTGTGAACGCGCAACCAGGAAGCTCCTTTATTCAGATTTTGAATTTGTCGCCTTCTGCAGCTTTGCCCCTGTGGTTCACGCTGTACTGCTCTGCCGTGGTTCTGGCCCCACCGGCGCTACGTGCCGGCTCCCTACCGCCCCCACCACCACCCTTGGTCAGCTCTCAAATTTATAGGCAGCTGCAAGGTCAGGTGACACCACCAAAACCTATCAGCCTAGTTTCAGGTTTGCAGGTTATCATCTCTCACCAGTAGTGGTCACTACTACAACCTACAGCTCTGATCTAGCAATCCTCCACTTTACAAACAGGTTCCTTTACCTACTAGCAGTGCTTACCATGGTCATGCCCCTTATCTCACTGCCCCCAGCAAACTTGCCTTTAAACAACTCTGATCTTCTCATTATACTCTCGCCCTCACCCTCTCCCCCACCCCTGCCTAACCTCAAGAGCTGGCAATTCCACACAATCACCCTCTTGTGGTTCATAAGCCCCTCAGTCATTCCCCTGTCCTTCTCCATGAGCCTACCAGTCCTAAGTAACCTAGATGCTGGTATCTCTCCCCAGTCTACACACATGTCCCATTCTAGCCCCAAGCCAAGATTTGCATGGTATAATGCTACTTGATATCTCACCCTGCTGCTTCTCAAGGCTGGTGATATTGAAACTAACCCTGGCCCGTCATCCGATCTCAACCACGCAACTCTTCCAAAGGGACTTAGCCTACTCCATCTGAACATCCGCAGCCTACTGAAAAAAATACCTGAGCTGCAAGTCACCACCCAAACCCTCAAGCCAGATATCTGCATCATATCCAAGACTTGGCTCAAAACTCACCATGAGGATGCCTCAATAGCCATCCCGGGGTATACGACAATCAGGCAGGACCGCCAAGGACCTAAGAAAGGCAGCGGCATAGCCATGTATATATCAACTAGGCTTAACTACACCCCTGTCCAAATCACAAGCCTGTCTCCCCAGATTGAAACTAAGCTGATTAAACTCCTGCTGCCACACACCTCCCCGGTATACGTTGCGCTGGCATTTATTCCGCCCTGACTACTCCTGGTGATACCATCATCAATCATCTAGCCTCCCTAAAAGCTACGGCTGCCACAGGTGAACTCTATATCCTAGGCGACCTAAATCATAACTGGCTAGCACCTGCCTGCGCAAAACTACGTAGCAGTGTCAAATCCCTCAACCTCTCCCAACTAATAGAACAACCCATGCACCTAAATCCTACAACAAGCAACCACTCCCTCCTGGATTGGGCTCTCACCTCTCACACCCACACAGAATAATCAAGGCTGGCATCCTTCCTGACTCCTTGAGTGATCACCACATGGTCTACATGACTAGGAAAGTGCACAGACCTACAAACCACCTCCCTCCAAGGATAATCCTTACAAGAGCTTACAAATCCCTCTGTCTCCAATCACTCTTAAATGACCTCTCACTTGCCGACTGGTCTTTTATCAAGCTAGTGTCCTCAATCGACCACGTTTTTGATATGTTCAGAAAGCAGCTCCTTACCATATGGGATTATCACGCCCCCCCTAAGAAAGAAAAGAGTCAGGGATTACCATCTCCCCAGGGTATCTGCTGACATAATTGGTAAATGTATTGCTAGGGACCAGGCCTGGAAAAGTCATAGGTGACTAAACTCCCCTACATCTCTACAATATTACCACACCCTCCGAAATAATTGCACTAAAGCCATAAGACGGGCTAAAAACAACTATTTTCGAGACGCTCTCACCACGAATCTGAGTCATCCCTCCAAATTCTGGAAAACCGTTAAAACCCTGTTCTCTCCCCTGGCCCAGCCACCCTCCCCTACCCTAAACCTACAGAGCAACATCATATCAGCCCCCAGCGAAGTTGCATCTGCTTTCAAGTCCTTCTTCTCTACTAGTGCCAAAATTCTCCTAGATTGCCAACAGCCTCACGCAACCGCTTACAACCATCTTGATATACCCCCGCCGACCTCAATTGTGCCCTCCTTCTCCTTTTGACCGGTCTCCCCAGCAGAAGATTTTGCCGCTCTACACTCCCTTGACCCAAACAAAGGCAAGTGCCCTCAAGGTCTGGATGCCAAACTCCTCTTCCTATCAGCCCCCGCTATAGCCACCCCCCTAGCAGACCTCTTAAACCTCTCTTTCTCCATGGCAAAAATTCCAGCAGCCTGGAAGGAAGCTGTAATCATCCCACTACCAAAAGGGGGTGATCCACTGAGCCTGGCAATTACTGCCCGATCTCTCTCCTACTGGCTCTGGCCAAGCTTCAACAGCAGCTTGTACTCACCCAACTCACACAGTTCCTCGACTCCACCTCTTTCTTCACTCCATTTCAGTCGGGCTTTCGCAAAAATCACTCCACCATCACAGCATTGCTAAGGCTCACAAACGATATTTCCTCAGGTATGGACAAGGGCCTTGTCACCTCTGCTATTTTTATTGACTTGGCCAAAGCCTTTGATACTGTGTCCCACTCAAAAGTTCTCTCAAAATTGAAAGACGCAGGCCTCTCTCATCCCGCCTCTAACTGGTTCCAAGCCTATCTGTCAGGCAGGATGCAGGCTGTAAAAACTGGCCCTCACATCTTCTCCTCACTTCCTGTTAACATGGGGTTCCCCCAGGGTTCGGTCCTGGGTCCCCTACTTTTCTCCATTTTTTTAAACGACCTGCCTCAAGTCTGCTCTACCTCAGTATTACAAATGTATGCAGACAACACAGTACTGTACACCTCCGGCCCCTCTACCGGTGACACAATCGCTTCTCTTCAACAGGATTTTGATGCAGTGCAAAACTTGGCTTAGGTCCAACCAGCTTATCCTAAATGCAATGAAAACTGTCTCCATAACTTTTGGCACCAATCCTAAGCTATCCTGGCTATCAGCCCCCCCCTGTCTTCCACACCCTGGACTGATCCAAACTAGAATCCTGCACCTCCTTCAGGTACCTGGGGGTCTGGCTCGATCAACACCTTGATTTCTATGCCCCTTCGAATCACTACAGAAAAACTTCACCCTAAATTAGGCGCACATGCGGTACAAGGCACCCTTCTACCACCTCTGTCAGGAGGGCTAGTCCTCAAAATGATCCTCCCATTTTTGACTACGGTGGCGTGGTCTGGCGCCCCTCCATCTACCTTGGCCAGCCTGGACCCCTCTTTCACTCATTCTGCCCTTCGTCCTAGGACTGCCTCCTTCCACCCATCACTGCGACCTGTACAGTGCCCTCTCCTTCCCATCACTGGAGTCCCGCCGTAAACTACATTGTACAAATCTCATTTTCAAATACTGGTCAAATGCCCTCCCCCCCATCTCAGCTGTGCTCTAGCAACCCAACCATTCCCAGCTTACCCCCTCAGAGGTTCAGATTCTAAACAGCTTCAAGTCCCTTTCATGCGCACCTCAAAGGGCCAAATGGCCTTCATGTATCGACTGCCCAAACTATGGAATGAGTTACCAGCAGATATCAGACTCTCCGCCTCCCACTGGCTTCTCAAACCGCGCCTGATTACCCACTTCTCAGATGTATATAATTGCCACCCACAGATTCAGCTGTCACATATACCTTTTCAAGTATAGTGCCTATTGAACCTGCTGTCTATTCGCACCGCTGTACCGTGATTGTACTGTAGCTATTCTTGACCTATGTAACACTGATGTACTGTGTTTGCACTGTATCTATTTTTGACCTATGTAACCCCAGGTCGCATCTGGAAATGAGCACTCCCCGCTCAGAATGCTTATCTGGTAAATCTCTTACATAAATAAATAAATAAATAAATAAATAAATAAATGTAATCCCTCGCACGGCTGTTTACACATCAAAGGACCAAGCCATGCCACTACTGGTTTGGCTCTGGCCTTTGAAAACCTTGCCAACTCTACCCCAAAAACAGAAAGTGAGTCATCGACAGATTGCCTACTGATTCACCTGCCACAGACCTGCCCCTTGAACAAAGCTTTCCAGTGCACACCCCTCTCACACCCATCTATAGCAACTCTCATATCAACATGTTCGTCTTCGCTTGCACGCAGGACGAACATAACAAGGACTCAGAAATTGAGGCATTTCTCACTCCTTGATCAATTCTGCCATCTTATCAGTTAATTTCCAGGGCAAGGACAGCCTGTTTCAGACCCCCGGCAAGGTAGACAGCTTCTTCCAGATTCATTTGGGGCCCTCAGCATCTCCCACCCACTCATGATGCCAGCGTGCCCTACCGCCTGCAGCAGAAAAGTCTCCCATGGAGAAAAAGTAAATCTAAAAACTGTAAGAACTGGCCGGGGGCTTACTTTCAGTGGGTTTAAATGGGGCAGTAGGTAGCCAGGGTTGATTACCGGGGGTGTGAGACCAGCTGTACAAGACTGGACATAGTAGCAGAAATTTCTCGACCAGTTTGGGTGCTCTCAAGGTAACAGGAGCACCTGGACAGCCATTTACTGGCTCATAGGGGTTTTGACGTGCTTTGCTATGAAATGATTTACTGTTGGACACCTGCCATTACCCACATTTCACCCTCTCTGACTTAGCTGCCTGCTACCATGTACGTGTGTAACCCCTAGATGGCGCTATCCCAGGGGCTACTACCCCTGCCTGATTTGCCACTAACAGGTTGAGGGGCCTGGATCCAATGGCGGGTGCCTCCACCCAGAGGTCACGGTTTGCAATAGTTAAACTTACTTGGTCACAGCCCTCTGGGACACTGCAACCCCCCTTTCTTCCCACTAGTGGCCCACACAATATATCAGAATTACCTTCACAGTATACACTTACCCCCAGGGCTGGTTCCGGCACTGGGATCTCCTGTGAAATAAGATACAGTGCAACAATCACAGTACAATACTTTAACATAGACAAATACCTCAGGCAGTATAACTTTGCTGAAACAAGCAGCTCGGATTTATTTAGGGGGAATATAACAAGGACAGGGGGAAATCAGGTTAATTAGCTTATCACTTTACTCATCTACCTATGGCTCTGTGCACAGGCCTATCCCTACCAGTTACTGTCCCTGGGTACCCAAGCCCTAGTGGCTAGTCCAAACCGTGGCAGCTGGTAGGGCCCTTTCCACAGAGAAAAGAAAATTAGTTTAAACAGTCAGCAGTACAGTGATTCCATTTGGATTCAATGTGGCAATTCAACAGGGAGCGACCTGAATTAGTACTCACGACCTCCAAACAAGATAGGGTCCTTCAATGTCAGCAGGGCTACTCTTGAGCTCCACGAGACTCTCTCACATTTATATGGCAAACTGCAACAGGCAAAGAGTCCTTTAATGGCAGCAGGATTCACTTGAGCTAACCAAGCCTCCTCACACATTTATATGGTGAACAGTAACAGGCAAAAGTCCTTTAATGGCAGCAGGATTCACTTGAGGTACACAAGCCTCTTCACACATTTATATGGTAAAACAGAAAGTACTATACCAGGCAGGCTGCTTCTCTATCCCGATCGCAATTACTGCACAATACCCGGGAGAACACACAGCAGATTCAGTTCCTGACAGACCGAGTGCAATGCAACAATTTATCCAGTCTTCTACAGGGTGAGCCTGGTTTCTACTCTTCAGATATCCTTTGATTCTCTTCACAGGATGGATTCAGTCCTAACAAGCAGTTACACAAGCTGCAGACCGGAACTCTGGGCCTTACACGCTTTCCGACTAAAACTGCACACTGAAAAAGCACAGGGCTCCTTCCTTCTTCACTGCCAGAGCTCAACTGAAACTCCAACAGAAAAACTGGGCACTTCCTTTGAGTTCCTCCCAGTTCTTGACTGGATTGGCTATCACTACAATAGACTGCTCCTGTTGGTCCAAAAAGGCGCGAAGTCTAAACTACATCTCCCAGAGTCACTGCCCATACAATCCTCTTGTGGCTGGCTCAGATTATGAGTCCAAGTTCTGATTCGTCCAAGGCACCATTTTAGAGCTAGCTTACCCACACTGATTGGTCCAGTTCAGCAGTTCAAAACCAGAATGGGAACTAGGCAGACACAGTTCTGACTGCAAAGAAAGCAGATTAGACAAACTGTAATTTCATTAGTACTCTAAATGGTTTCTGGCAGTTACATCTTTCAGATAGGTTCCTTTGCACTCTAGTGACTGCAAAATGGAGTGAATTGGCAGCAGCTCGAGTGGTACTCAATCAAAGAAACACACAGTCCCCCATACAAACTAATTATGTCTGCAAGCAGACAGCTCTTAAAGAGACAGTACCAGAGGTTCTAACAACACTCACTAATAAATGGCTTAAACATCAAACACCATTCAGGCTTGGAGCATTCAAGCAAGCTCCTGGAAGTCTTTTGGGAACCCCCATTTGCAGGGGGGTTACACCCTTCCTGGCCTGGGAAACCTTGGCGTCCACGTGCCAAGCAAGTACCCATAGTTTCAACTGCAACCATATACATTTGCATTAGGCTGCATATGTAATCATCAGTCAATATATCATTTTACCAAGAACACATTTCTGAAACATTGCAGTCGTCACTCTTTACACAGTATTACATACACATTGTACCATAACTCAAGTTATTACCTCTTGTACATGAAACCTGAAGAGAGGGGACCTTCCCTATCAGTTACCTTGGGGCTGGATGGGGCAAGGGCACCATACTTAGAGGGCAACACAAGTAACTTGGAGTTAGCACTGATGCTCAGTTTGGGCAATGAGCTCGGGGACACATACACTCCTTTATGGACAACACTGAGAGGCAGATCCACTGGCCGGCCCAGGGAATCATAACTGAGGTGCACCACAGGCTTTACAGCTCGACCAGTCTTTCTAGGGGAACTGTTACAGTCTCTGCACTCTGAGCCTCATTTTCAGCATTGTCCTCACTTGTCAGGGAGTCTCCATGGGGTAGAGAGGCTAGAACTTGGGGCATTTCAGCTCCAGGAGTTACAGTTTCTGAGTCCACAACATTTGGCTCGCATGGAGAGCTTTGGACACTGGCAGTGGACTGTCAGGGCACTCAAAATATCTTCTTGTTCTGGTGTATCACCAGTCTGACCTAATCCATCATTTTCCTCCCTGAAAGCTCAAACAGTTCAACCATGCACAATGATTCCATTTCATCTGATCTGATGCTTTGCACTTCACTTTCTGGGAGCATTGGCTCCAGGGACGAAGCTGGGGTTTGGACAGTCCAGAAGGCCCAGCTTCATCTCCAGTATTGACTAGGGATTGCCCCAAACAATTGACTCAGTTCATAAGAAGGATAGTATTCAAAGTCACTCTCACTTTCTTCCGATATGGACTGACAGTCATGCTCAACTGGGACTTGTGGAGGGAACACTTTAACTTTGCTTCTGTAGGTGCAGACTTTCTTGATCTTTTCTTAGCAGCAGCTCTAGTCACTGGTCCAGAGGGGCATCTTCTAGGGCTCAGACTCAATTAAGATTTGTCCAATGGGCAGTAAATGATTTCTATGCATTGTTTTTACATCTTTTGAATTATTCTCAGGCCTTACTTTGTACACTGGCAGATCATCTAGTTTGCCCACTACAATGTGAGGGAGATGGTGCCATCTGTCAGCAATCTTGTGCTTGCCATGCAGTCCCAGATTTCTTAGCAATACCTGATCTCCCTCCTGGAGTTCCTGTGCTTTCACCTTTTATCATACCTTTCTTTGTTGGCCAGATTCTTTTGGCAGCCATGGTTTGAGCCAGTTGGTACACATGAGTTAGCTGGCCTTTAACTTTTGCACATACTGTAAATAGTTGTCAGCTTGAACCCCATCAGAGAGACCCCAAAACACACATCTACCGGAGTCGAGCTTCTTTCAAACATCAGTGGTGGGGGAGAACCCAGTGGCATCACTTTTGGTGCAGTTATAAGCATGTACCAGGGTGCTAATTTGTTGGCTCCATCTAGGCTTGTCCTTTAGGTGCAGGGTGCCTAGCATATCTAGCAAAGTGTGGTTGAAACGTTCAGGCTGAGGGTCCCCTTGGGGGTGGTAAGGAGTGGTTCTGGACTTTCACACTCCCCACAGAAAAAGCATCTCTTTGATCAGACGACTCTCAAAATCTCTCCCT
This sequence comes from Neoceratodus forsteri, assembly GCA_016271365.2. Taxonomy (NCBI): domain Eukaryota; kingdom Metazoa; phylum Chordata; order Ceratodontiformes; family Ceratodontidae; genus Neoceratodus; species Neoceratodus forsteri. The sequence continues at coordinate 359,065,908 of JADMNL010000026.1, forward strand.
TGATCAGAATGGATTCTTTGTGGAGCCCCATAGTGAACAAAAAAGTTTTCTACAAGTACTTTGGCCACAGTGGCTGCTTTCTGGTCTTTGGTGGGGAAAGCTTGGGCATATCTCATGAAATGGTCAGTGACCACCAGCACATTACTGATATTTCTTTGATCTGACTCCAAACTCAGAAAATCAATACAGACCAGCTCCATGGGTGCACTGGTGGTGATGTTAACAAGGGGCAGCCCTCTGGGGCAAAGCTTTCCTCTGTAATAGCGACTACAAGGATTGAATGTGTTGCTCCACATCAGCCCCCATCTTAGGCCAATAGAATCTGGATCTCACCAAGTCAAGTGTTCTGTCTATACCAAGGTGCCCCATGTGGTTGTGCAAGGACATCAGTACTGAGTCTCAAAAGGCAGTGGGCAGCACTAGTTGTTGTTGTCTACTTGTCCCTCTGTCTACTGTTTCTCTGTATAACAGTTTATTGATCAGTTTCAACTTAGGACCTTCTTTGTATAATAGTGCAGTTCTCAAATCCGTGGGCGTAATTTGGACACATCTTTTCCTGCATAGAGGGCTTCTAAAGCTGCTTTGATCATGGATCGCGATTGAGCCCGCGAATACTGTCATTGTCCAGCTGAGGCAGTGCACCAATGTCTATTGCAGAAAAGTGGCAATAAGCAGCAGGTATGCAATTCTCAGAGGGTCCCAAGCAATCCACTATGCAGTCCACTGTGATCGTGGACATTTGTTCCTCCCTGTCAAACTTCGCAGAGTGCCCAAATGTCAGGTTCTGCCAATCGGACCCAATCATTCTGGGAACAGGCCTCTGGGAGAGACATCAGCATCTATGTGGTTCAGACCTGCTCGGTATTCAGAGACATAGTCATATGTAGATAATGCAGAAAGCCACCTATGGCCAGTGGCATCCAACTTAGCTGAGGTCTGCACATAGGTCAAAGGATTATTGTCAGTTTTACTAGTATTTTAGCCTCATACAGTACTCATGGAATTGGTCAACAATAGCCCACTTCAAAGCTAGGAACTCTAACTTATGTACAGGATAGTTCTTTTTCGGATGGGGTCAGGCTTCTACTGGCAAAGGCCACTGGTCTCAGGCCATTCTCATGCTCTTGGTACAACACAGCCTCCAACCTTGCAAGCTAGCATCAGTGTGCAGGACGTAAGGTTTTCTTGGATCGGCATAGGCCAGCACTGGAGCATGGGTAAGTTGATATATGATCTCATGAAAAGCAGTCTCACAATCAGGAGTCCAGCGGGCCCCAAATACTTCACTCGGATGAAAATACACTCTTTCAGTCTTGAGGGACGCTGACTTTTGGTATTTTTGTGGGTTGGGGATACCTTGAGTAAGGTTAATAAAGGGCGGATCACTCTTGAATAGTCCTTGATGAAACGCCTAACAACTACAGAATCCCAGGAATCTTGCAGTTCTTTTAGATTTTTGGGCTGTGGCAGTGGTCAAGGCCTCAACTTTACTTGGGTCGGTCTCTATTCCCCGGTGGATACTATGCGTCCACATACTTCACCGATGTTTGAAAGAATTGACACTTATCAATGGACAGTTTAAGGCCAAAGTCCTCCAGTCGGTCCAATACCTTAAATAATCTGCTCTCATGTTCCTCCAGTGAGCTGCCAAACACAATAACATCATCTAGGTATACCAGGCACTCTAGTAAGTTCATGTCCCCACTGCACACCCATCAATCATTGAAAAGTGGCTGGGGCACCTGAAATCCCTTGAGGCATCCTCATGAATTCATAGAAGCGCGGACAGATAAAGGCTGTCTTCTCTCACGGTCCTCTGGGGCCATCGGGATCTGGTAGTACCCATCATGGAGATCCAGCACAGAGAACCACTTGCTTCCGCTTAGGCAGTCCAAAGCATCCTGAATGGGGCATTGTGTACTGATCAGGATAGTCCACGTTTAGGTGCGATAATCCACACACATCCTTACTGTTCCATTCTTTTCCTCACTACCACAATGGGGAAGCATAAGGGCTTCTGGATTCTTGTATTACACCAGCAGCTAACATCTCTTGCAGATGCTGCCTCACATCATCTATGTCAGCAGGTGCCAGGTGTTGAGACCTCTCACTGAAATGGTCTTTCGTCATGCAGTCGATATTGTGCTCAGCTCCTGCATGCATCCTACATCCCATTCCTTTAAAGAAAACACCTGGTCTCTGGGCAAGCTTCTCACTGATCCTCACTTTCCATTCAGCTGGCAGCGGGAGTCGCCGAAATCAAACAAGTCAGGCGTTACTCTTGTCATTCTTTCTTGAACTCTTGCTGCTGGGTAGCACTGCAGTGTCTGCACAATGCACATTAGCCAGGATGCAACACTCTATTTACTCGAATGTCTCTTTTCAGACACATTACGAACTTGGACCATTACCCTTCTGGCATAAGCATGGGCTCTAGCGGGCAAAATACTAGGCTTGACCAGCAGTCCTCTGGCAATTTTCCATCGCCTTGGTATCCAACATTAATATTTTATTCTTAACATCCTTTCTGATACGGACCTCTCCCTGTAAGGTACACTGGGCATTTGGCGCCAGGATCAGAGACTCAGGATCCTTCTTCCCTACAATTCCGCACCGGTTCCTCTGGTTCTATTTTTCAGTATCTCTCTGTGCCTCATAGGCCTTCTTAATTAAAGCCGGAACTCTTTAAAGCTCTACTAGTCTTTGACCCTGTTTTCATAACACAACTGTGCCAGCTTCCGAACATATGAGCATTTGTTCCAATCAACAAAGGGACACCATCATACAGTCCAGTGGGGGACACACTAAGGCTAGGGTCTCTACTTGTTCGCCACTCCAGCCACGGAGGTGGGGAAAGACAGCCAAATTCGGATATACCCGAATAGGGTAGGCCTTCTCACTTAACCCCCATACATGCAGTCCTTCTAATGGTTGTAAGGGTACGTCTGACAAATGCTTCTGATACCAATCCTGGAACATAATTGTCACTTGGGAGCCACTGTCTAATACAGTTCTTGTAGACACTCCATTCACCTTTACAGTGGTCTCCATGGAGGGACCCACTATTCTGGACCAGTCTGGAGAGGCGTAGTGGGGGCCTGGGCAACTGACCTTGCCACAAAAGGACGTGAGTTAGCATTTTTGGTGCCCTCACTGGGATCATTTCGTCACCTCTTAACCACTGATTTGTTCTCGAAGCTCTCCTTGTAGCCTATATGCAACTTTGTCAGTGTCTTTTGGGGACCGCATTCCCTTTTCCTGTGCTCATCTTTCCCACAATTATAGCAAAACATACTTTCTGGAGTTTGAGCTGGCCGAGGCGCCACACTGGGAGCCAGGGCGGGGGTATTACTAACTGGAAACCTTGGTGCCATCTCTGTCTGCGGCGTGATAAGCATTTGGAGACATCTGGTCAGTTTCTCCACTTCCATGGTCAAGGAATCGAGTTGGAGCTGTTATCAGCAGGAGATACATGGGTGGGTACCCCCACCCCCATAGCAGATGCAGTCGGATATAGGTCAGGGCCCGTACTTGCAGGCGTGGCCTTCATAAAGGACTGTTTTGAATTCTCGCTCTCTCAACAGTTCGCCCCATTGTGGCATATCTTTTCCTTGTCAGAGCACTCATTTACTGCCAACCTCTGCCCCTGAACTTCACTTGATGGGTCACCCTCAGTCACTGGTCATAGCCGCAGCTGTTGGTGCAGGTCCTCCCGAGTCGCCTTTTCTCAACTCCTCAATTTCTCTCATTAACTCATCATAGGAGGTGGGGTTCCAGTCGATTTTGCCAGGCGTAACTGAAGCAACAGCAGTTCTGAGAAGGGGCAGACTTAAGGATCCTGTCCAGCCTGGTTGGGTCCAGTTCAATCGCTGGCAAACTACCCTTTCTGAGGCATTCTTGCAACAATTTTCCAGCCGAGATACATACACAGACAACTAACCCCTTGGTACTGTTGTGCATCTTTACTCTCCACCATAGGTCTTCATCAGAATATGGGCTCCATACATTCTCCAGGGCCTCAAGATGAGCCTGTGCAGTCACTTCAGGGTTACTGACCCGTTTAGCCACGGATGGTAGCCGGGCAGGACCTCGGAGGATCTCACTAACCCTCTTTTCGCCAAGTCCTAAGCATTGCCATTCTAGCACTTGGGGGCAACATAGTCTATCCAGGTTTCCCAGTCATCCCTCCTTGGGGGTGGGAGGGTGCCGAGAGATCCTCAACCTTCGTAAGAGTCGTGACTAATGGCAGGTGCAGAAATAGGAGTCTGCATTGGTTCAGCCACCATTATGGGTACTGGAGGCGGGGAGAGGGTGTTGGGGAGGAACACCCCAGGTGTGGCAAGAATAGTTTCTTCAAGTCCTCCACAGTTTTCCCTTCCCCAGCAGCCATTTAGCAAATTTCTCCTCAAAAGTTTCAGATAGTGGTGGGGTCTCATTCCCCCTGGTCTTTACTGTCCTTAGTTATCACTCTCCTAGCAGTGAGGGCTCCTCTGGGGTAATGGTCTGTGGCACTTTGGAGCTCATCTATGGATCCTTAAACTCTACTAGGGCCAGGAAAGTGTGGGTGAGCAGATTAGCATGCCCACCCACCACCATAGGGTTTTGTAAACCTTCCACCTTGGAAAGTACTCCCTGCACAGTGTCCGTATTGATACCCAGGGGGATGTCCAGGATAAGCATAGCATTTTGGGGGTCGATCTCCTCCCCAGTACACCACTCCACCAGCCGGTGCACAGCCACTTCTGTCGGGGTACCCATTTATTTATTTTTTTTTCCTTAACAGTGGTTTGTAAATATGGCCACTAGAGGACACACAATCCCAGCGGTGAGCCTCCAAGATGTAACCCCTAGATGGCGCTATCCCAGGGGCTACTACCCCTGCCTGATTTGCCACTAACAGGTTGAGGGGCCTGGATCCAATGGCGGGTGCCTCCACCCAGAGGTCACGGTTTGCAATAGTTAAACTTACTTTGTCACAGCCCTCTGGGACACTGCAACCCCTTTTCTTCCCACTAGTGGCCCACACAATATATCAGAATTACCTTCACAGTATATACACTTACCCCAGGGCTGGTTCAGGCACTGGGACCTCCTGTAAAATAAGATACAGTGCAACAATCACAGTACAACAATCACAGTACAATACTTTAACATAGACAAATACCTCAGGCAGTATAACTTTGCTGAAACAAGCAGCTCGGTTTATTTAGGGGAATATAACAAGGACAGGGGAAATCAGGTTAATTAGCTTATCACTTTACTCATCTACTCTATGGCTCTGTGCATTAGCTATCCCTACCAGTTACTGTCCCTGGGTACCCAAGCCCTAGTCTAGTCCAAACCGTGGCAGCTGGTAGGGCCCTTTCCCACAGAGAAAAGAAAATTAGTGTAACCCCTGCAAATGGGGTTCCCAAAAGACTTCAGGAGCTTGCTTGATGCTCAAGCCTGAATGGTGTTTGGTGTTTAAGCCATTTTATCAGTAGTGTTTTAGAACCTCTGGTACTGTCTCTTTAAGAGCTGTCTGCTTGCAGACATAATTAGTTGTATGGGGGACTGTGTGTTTCTTTGATTGAGTACCACTCAAGCTGCTGCTAATTCACCCCATTTTGCAGTCACTAGAGTGCAAAGGGAACCTGTCTGAAAGATGTAACTGATTGCCAGAAATCATTTACAGTAATAATAAAATTACAGTTTGTCTAACCTGCTTTCTTTGCAGTCAGAACTGTCTGCCTAGTTCCCCATTCTGGTTTTGAACTGCTGAACTGGACCAATCAGTGTGGGGTAAACTAGCTCTAAAATGATGCCTTGGACGAATCAGAACTTGGGACTCATAATCTGAGCCAGCCACAAGAGGATTGTATGGGCAGTGACTCTGGGAGATGTTTAGACTTCAGTGCCTTTTGGACCAACAGCAGCAGTCTATTGTGAGTGACAGCCAATCCAGTCAAGAACTGGGAGGAACTCAAAGGAAGTGCCGGTTTTGTCTGTTGGGAGTTTCAGTTTGAGATCTGAAAGTGAAGGAAAGAAACCCCTGTGCTCCTTCAGTGCACAGTTTCAGTCAAAAACGTGTGCAAGGCCCGAGTTCCGCTCTACAACTTGTGTAACTGCTAGTTAGGACTGAATCACGTCCTGTGAAAAGAATCAAAGGATCTCTGACGAGTAGAAACCAGGCTCACCCTGTAGAAGACTGAAGAAATTGTTGAATTACACTCGGTCTGTCAGGAACTGAATCTGCTGTGTGTTCTCCTGGTTATTGTGCAGTAATTGCATTGGGATACAGATGCAGCCTGCCTGGTATAGTGCTTTCTTTTTTACCATATAAATGTGAGGAGTCTCTTGGAGATCAAAAGTAGCCCTGCTGACATTGAAGGACCATATCTTCTTTGGAGGTCGTGAGTACTAATGTGGGTCGCTCCTGTTGAATTGCCACATTGAAATCCAAATGGAATCACTGTACTGCTGACTGTTTAAACTATGTTTCTTTTCTCTGGGAACGGGCCCTACCAGCTGCCACGGTTTGGACTAGCCACTAGGGCTTGGGTACCCAGGGACAGTAACTGGTAGGGATAGGCTGTGCACAGAGTCATAGGTAGATGAGTAAAGTGATAAGCTAATTAACCTGATTTCCCCTGTCCTTGTTATATCCCTAAATAAATCGAGCTGTTTGTTTCAGCAAAGTTATACTGCCTGAGGTATTTGTCTATGTTAAAGTATTGTACTGTGATTGTTGCACTGTATCTTATTTTACAGGAGTCCCAGTGCCTGAACCAGCCTTGGGGTAAGTGTATACTGTGAAGGTAATTCTGATATATTGTGTGGGCCACTAGTGGGAAGAAAGGGGGTTGCAGTGTCCCAGAGGGCTGTGACCAAGTAAGTTTAACTATTGCAAACCTGACCTCTGGGTGGAGGCACCCGCCATTGATCCAGGCCCTCAACCTGTTAGTGGCAAATCCAAGCAGGGGTAGTAGCTGGTAGGGCCCTTTCCTACAGAGGGAATAATTAGTTTAAACAGTCAGCAGTACAGTGATTCCATTTGGATTCAATGTGGCAATTCAACAGGGAGCGACCCTGAATTAGTACTCCACGACCTCCAAACAAGATAGGGTCCTTCAATGTCAGCAGGGCTACTCTTGAGCTCCACGAGACTCTCACACATTTATATGGCAAACTGCAACAGGCAAAAGTCCTTTAATGGCAGCAGGATTCACTTGAGCTAACCAAGCCTCCTCACACATTTATATGGTGAACAGTAACAGGCAAAAGTCATTTAATGGCAGCAGGATTCACTTGAGGTACACAAGCCTCTTCACACATTTATATGGTAAAACAGAAAGTACTATACCAGGCAGGCTGCTTCTCTATCCCGATCGCAATTCCTGCACAGTATCCGGGAGAACACACAGCAGATTCAGTTCTGGACAGACCCAGTGCAATTCAGCAATTTCTCCAGTCTTCTACAGGGTGAGCCTGGTTTCTACTCTTCAGATATCCTTTGATTCTCTTCACAGGACGGATTCAGTCCTAACAAGCAGTTACACAAGCTGCAGACCGGAACTCTGGCCTTCACACGTTCCTGACTAAAACTGCACACTGAAAAAGCACAGGGTCCTTCCTTCTTCACTGCCAGAGCTCAACTGAAACTCAACAGACAAAACTGGGCACTTCCTTTGAGTTCCTCCCAGTTCTTGACTGGATTGGCTGTCACTCACAATAGACTGCTCCTGTTGGTCCAAAAAGGCGCCGAAGTCTAAACTACATCTCCCAGAGTCACTGCCCATACAATCCTCTTGTGGCTGGCTCAGATTATGAGTCCAAGTTCTGATTCGTCCAAGGCACCATTTTAGAGCTAGCTTACTCCACACTGATTGGTCCAGTTCAGCAGTTCAAAACCAGAATGGGGAACTAGGCAGACACAGTTCTGACTGCAAAGAAAGCAGGTTAGACAAACTGTAATTTCATTAGTACTCTAAATGGTTTCTGGCAAACAGTTACATCTTTCAGATAGGTTCCCTTTGCACTCCTAGTGACTGCAAAAATGGAGTGAATTGGCAGCAGCTCGAGTGGTACTCAATCAAAGAAACACACAGTCCCCCATACAAACTAATTATGTCTGCAAGCAGACAGCTCTTAAAGAGACAGTATCAGAGGTTCTAACAACACTCACTGATAAATGGCTTAAACGCCAAACACCATTCAGGCTTGGAGCATTCAAGCAAGCTCCTGGAAGTCTTTTGGGAACCCCCATTTGCAGGGGGGTTACATGTGGCTACTCCATACTGCTGACTTCCTCCCTCCTCCAGTGACCTCTGATTCACAACATCAGGGCTTGCACTAGATCACTGCAGGACACAGAATTGGGGTTGAGTGTTATGCTGGACTTCTTTGGCTGTTCTGCAACAGGCCTGCAGTTCCTACAATTTATCTGGGCTGTCTCTTTTTGTTATATCAGATATTTGTGTAGTTCAACCTACTTAACCACCTATTTCATGTCCCTGATCTACAGCATACAGTACATGACATTAGAGCTTCAGTTAGGGGCTTAGTTTTCATAGTTAGAATAGTCTTCCCTTGGTGCTTATAGACAATCACCTCCATCAGTTATTTTCTCTTAGTGCGAGTGCTTAGTTTCCCCATTACTGTGACCTGTGGGATGTTTGTACATTTATCTGTTAGGATGGATATACTAAGTTTTGCTACCCTATATTGACATTGTAGTGAGGTCCCACTGCGCCCCCCTCCCTTTTCCCTTTAGACCCCCAAGTAACTGACCAACTGTCCCTCCCACACACTTTCCTCCTTCCATCCCTCCTCCCCAGCTACATGCCAGTGCACTCCAGTCAATGTGCTTCGTGACATCTCGCACCATACTATTAGCTCCAACATCAATCAGCCCCCTGTACAAATCGTTCTTGGACAATTCACCACCTCCTGTATACATGTAATAAAATAAACTCCAGGTGGGCACAATTCAGGAATGACCTGTGCAGGGAGCCAATTGACATTAAAGTCTATAGTCTGGTGTGAGTTGTCATGGGAGCAGATTAACCAGAATGACTTGACGTCTGACCCTCCTCCCCTTACCTGTTTTTTTCCCGTTATTCCCCCTTTCTCTATCCATGTGTAGTGGGATGAGCTGACCATAGCTCCTGATAGTAATACTGGAACCATATTTCATTTTCTAGAGTCTACACCTATGACAGCTAAAGGAAGAGTCCTGAGAGCCAGTTGGGAAGCGTTTTGCTGGTCTTTGGCTCTCAGGATCCATGCAAGTGAAGGCTTAAAAGCTCTCTCAGTGACTTGCTAGAAGTAACAGTCAGCCTACCTCGGCTGAAAGGAATCACTCATCCTGGTCTGTTTCAGGAAGGCTATAGCTTGAGGTTCAAGGGGTGGGGAATAGCTCGTCCCACATCCCCTTCTTAAACCTCAGTGCTTCTGCTTGCTCAGCTTGGAGCGTTTCAACATCGCTTCACTCCAGGGCTGCGTGGCTGTTGGGGGTCTTTCCTCTTCTCCTCTTTGTTCCTTCTCCCCAGTGCCCCCCCACACACCCCTTTTCCTTTTCTTTCTCTGCTGTCAAGTCTCTCCCTTCCCCCTTTTTGTTCTGCCTCCCTGTTTGCACCCGTACTCTTTTCACCCTGCTCCGCTCCCCCCCCGTTCTAGCCCTACCTCTTCCCTCCTTTGTCCTTTTGTTCTCTTGTTTTCCTTTTTGGGGCTTTTTCCTTCCTCACCAACAAGCGTGTCATTTTACTCTTGCCGCATCGCCGCTTTCAAGGATGCCCTTTCCGTTCAAGACCGGGCCGTTGCTGTCAGTCAAGGTTTCCATCTGCAGGCCTCCCGATCGCCTGCTCCCCCTCTCCATCACCAAGCCGGTGCTTCGGGTGTGATGTCACCCCTCGCTACTCACTCCTTCTCAATGAACCAGGATCATCTGCACCCGAATCATCATTTTCATTGACCGAGTTGGCATCCTGGAGAAGCAATTCTCCTTTTTTCAGATGTGACCCGGGAGCTAACACTCAGTACAGCACAGTAAGCAAAGTTATGTACTACTCAGAATAACAGATACAGGACATCTCTCAAACAAGTTTGGACAGCTTGCGGCATTTACAATTCCCTTAGTTTGACACTGGAGCTGGCATAGGATACTGCTTCCTTAAGTTCCATGGGGAGTTTATGCAGCGGTAACTTTAAAGGCACTTTCTTCAATTACCATTTTTTATAAAGGGGAGAGTCTTGTAACTTGCCACAACAGTGGAGCTTTGGAGGTCTCCCTTGTACCACACCTGAAGAACTCTAAGCTGTTAGTGTCAGGAATGCTCAGAGGCTTCTGCTGGACAAGGTAAAGGACATCAAGTTAACTCTCCAGATAGAGGGATCTGGGCAGTGATTACATATTCAACGAAACAGGCTCCCTTACTCATCTTCTCTTGCTCTTAAAAAATAATATGTGTTATTCTGGATTTCGGGAAGCAAACTGAGACCTGCAGTTGAGAAGCAGTTAGAAAAGATTGCCACGCAGCGTGCCTGCCTCTGTCTTTTGTAAGGTTTTGCGTTTGATTCAAGAAAGTTTTTTTGTTTGTTTGTTAGTTTTTATCAGAATAATTGTTTAGGTGTGTATATGGGGCATTCTAACACCAAGACAGTGCTTTTTTTCCGGACATTTCTAATAGCGTGGCAACTGGAAGGGGGGCCGGGCAGAGAGTGCTTCAGTTATCTGATCGTGCTCACTGAAGCAACTCTCTCCCTTTCAACTGTACAGCACTGCATTTTCAACTGCTGTCATAGACAGCTGCAGCATTCATTGGCGAACTGTGGCCGCGCCTGCAAACACAGTGAGGGAACTGGAATAGAGGGTGCCATGCCACACCTTCCGAAACTCAGATGATGGCACTATGTTTCTTGCACATGCATGCAAGCAAACATAATGATTTGTCTCCTCTCTTTGCCCCTTCTGCTATCTTTTCCTCTGTCTGGGTTTTTGCCTTACTAATTTTTACGTTTGCTTGCGTGCATGCGCAAGAGATGTTATGGGACAACTTCGTAGAGAAGCAGCACTGTGGCTGCAGTGCCCCCACTGCATTTTGAGGCTTGGCCCCCTTTCCCCAATGCATTGGCATGCTGCTGCTGATATTAGTTCAGCCAGTGTGTCACCAAGTTGAAATGAATCCCCCGCTGCAATGAGGGAGCAATCCATCATTACAGGGCAGTGCCTTGCCTGGTGTTACATTTCAATCAACATGGCAGAGGCTCTTGCCCTCCACCTCAGTGTCCCCATAAAAACCAACTTGGGGGGACCAATCCCCCTGTCGGCATGCCCCCCCTCAACAGTTCATTTGCCAATGGGGTAGCCCAATCCCCATTGACATGATGCACCCCCCATTTCTTCTGTGCCGAGCAGATGCCCAATCCCCCTCGGCTCATGCGCTCCTCCCGCACACTGTATGGCTGACAAGTGTGCCCAATCCTCATCGGCTCCAGCCCTCCCCAACAAACACCCAGGTAGCACGCTGGGAGCTCACCCCGGTATGCTTATGCACCCCCTACAGCACACTGTATGGCTGACAGGTGTACCCAAGCCTCATCGGCTCCAGCCCTCCCCAACAAACACCCAGGTAGCACGCTGAGAGATCACCCCAGTGTGCTTATGCACTCCCCTACAGCACACTGTATGGCTGATGGAGGTGCCCAGTCCCCGTTGGCTCCAGTCCCCTCCAACACCCAGGTGGCATGCTGGGAGCCGACCCCAGCATGCCAAAAGTGCCCCGTGTCTTTCTTTTTTTAATCCTGTAAAAAAGAAAATGGTCCCTCATTGAATCCCTTGCCCCCTGCCTCAACTTGCACCCACCCTCATCGCACTCCACCTCCCCACACCCCCACACCCAATACTTACCTCCAGAGCCCAACACAATGAGTTTTGAGGGACCAGGAACACATCTGCAATCTTCAAAGCCAACCGCAAACTGAAGAAATGCCGGTAAGCTGTATAATGGCATAAATGGTGTTTTTTCAACTTATGTGGATATCTTGGCCATTTTTTTGACTTTTGGCAGCAATCATTCAACATGAGGTTCTTGGGACCCTGCCTCATGAATATGATCACTGTCATGGCGTTATTCAGTCCCTAAAGGTGACTTAGTGGTCACTGCATGGAATCACCTTTTGGAACCAGTTAACAAAATGACAGTGTCATTGTTCATGAGGTGGGCTCTCAAAAAGCACCCTCATAACTTTGCAAATTTATAATATGTTCGCTCTAGATTTTCAAAATGCCTATGTTGAAAATTTGGTGAAATAATTCCCCTAAATGACTGTGTTACAAGCATATATTGGGCAGTTCCCATGTACGCTTAGAACTTTGAGCATTTTTTATATTTTCACTACAGATTTTTTTTTTGTAATTGTTTCTCCCCCTAGCTCCCACCGGCTCGCTCTGACATCCCCTCCTATCGCACCCAAGCATCAGACCCTCTCCCATCTTGCCCCCATGACTTACCCTCCGTGGTAGGGGGCAGGAGGCAACTCAACCCACCAGCACGGATCCAGCTGTGGGAGGTGACTTCTCAGGATGGCACACGGAGGGGGGCCATCGTCATCCTGCTGCAGTGGGAACTGATTTTTTCCTTTTTCTTGTGTGGTGTGTGAGTGTGCAATGCCACAAATGACACCCAGAACGCGCTTCCACACACTGTACGTTGGGCAGCTACTCGCACTCCTCCACGTTATGGGATCTGGCTTGTTGGCCACCAGCCACCACTAGGGGTCAGGCAAGTGCTGGTCTGTGTCCCCACCCTCCCCTGGGAGAGGAGAGCTGTCCTCCAGATGCTCAATCCTCTCCCTTCCAGGCTGACCCCTGGCAACCCATTCGCACCACGAACACAGGTAGCCGGCAGGGTAGGAGGTAAGGCAGTGATGCCTCAGCCCTCCATGCCACTGGGCCAGCCTTTCACTCCAGATTTTCAAAATTGCCATCTCTTCACACCTCCCTGTGAATGGTACAGCTGTCATTCTTCACATCCTGCTCAATCTGTGTTTTTGCACATCTGGCGCAGAATGGCACGGTCGCTGTGGAAACTCAAAGTTTGGGACACATTAACAAAATCACAGTGCCACTGTTCATGATAAGAGGTCTCAAATGCTTTCAAGAGGTGCAGTCATAAAAAGGCCATGCTAAAAATTTGTACTGCAAATACCAACAAACGCCCAGGGCATTAGGGTTCCTAACCATAATGTCCCATCCTGTACAGACTGACAGGCATCAGGGGTGTGCCTTTGGATTGCCAACTGTAATGCTCATGCCATTTCACCCGTACCCCAACCCTGAAGCCAGTGACAGGCATTGAAGTGTACCTTTGGACTCTCTGACCCCAAATTTCACCCAAATCTCCTATACTGCACCCATTTCAGCGTATGCACTTATAAAATGGGGTGACTGTGAAGCCAAACACCCCAAGGCACACCTCAACACTTGTCAGTGTCTACAGGATAGGGTGAGGTGAAATGCCATGAGCATTATGGGTGATGACCCAAAGGCATACCCTAATGCCTGTCCGTCTCTACAGGGTAGAGGTGGGATTGGCATGAGTTCAGTACCTCACTGCCATTCCTATTCCACATATGTCTAACTCCTGTATGTCCAATGTTAATATCGGCAAGCATACATTCGGCATTGACAAATGCTTGTTTATGAGTGTCTTGGTATGAAATATTTTTCTGGTATGCTTCTGTGGACCAACTGTAAGTGATGTTATGCTTCCAAATGATAAATAAAAAGTTAAAATAAAATATACATACTGTTTACTGTAGTACAGTAGATTTTATCATACTAGTTTTGCTTATTTCAAGGCTGACATCTTCTGTAACTACAAGTCCCAGAATCGAATAGCTTGCAGTGCATGTTAAAGTTTATATAACCTGTGATCTTTAGTTTGATTCTCCTGCTGTTCTCCCTGTGCTAAATCCAGTCTCAGATGACTGTGTTTAGCCCCTGGAGAAAAGCAGAACTGGAATCCATCTGATCAGAGCTTATAAAAGCTGTAACATGCACCGCAGGCTACTGTATCTCCTACTACTGCAGTCCTGCTGTTATATCAGCTGCAGAGGAATCTGGGGTTTATAGATACAGAAAATGTCAGCCTAGAAGTAAGCAAAATTAGTCTGATACAATCTACTGTACTACAGTAAACAGTAAGTAAAATGAGTCTGATACACTCTACTGTACTACGGTAAATAGTAAGTACAAGCATTTGTCAATGCCGAACGTTCGCTTGCAGGTATTTGCAATGGTGTTTGGCACGTATGGTGCTTAACCCTAATGGCCTGTGTGACTGCTGGTATTTGCACAATAAATTTTCAGCATGACCTTTTTGTTACCCCCATTGTGCGCTACATAGGTGGAAACATGTTTTGGGCAGGATGTGAAAAATGACAGCTGTACCGCTCATGAGGAGGTGTGGTAAAATGGCAATGTTGAAAATCTGGAGTGGAAATATTGAAAATTCGCAAACCTACGAGCGTGCGTGGGAGCTGTGCAACGCACGCTCGTAAAACAGTCATTGTTAGGAATTTTTCCAGCAAATTCTCAACACTGGCATTTTAAAACCTCTGGTAATGAACAGTGTCACTGTGATTTTCTTACCGTGTCCCATACATTGATTTTGCACACCGACTGCGCCATTGTACATACATGGGTGGAAACACGCTTTTGGGCAGGATATGAAAAATGACAGCTGTACTCCAAGGAGGTGTGGTAAAATGGCAATGTTGAAAATGTGGAGTGAAAATATTGAAAATTCGGTAAACTTACGAGCGCAAGGAACTGCAAAACGCACGCCGTAAAACAGTTATTTTTAGGAATTTGTTCACCAAATGTTCAACATAGCCATTTTAAGATCTCTGCTCATGAACAGTGACACTGTGATTTTCTTAATGTGTCCCATGCACCGAGTTCGCACAGCGACTGTGCCATTGTGCGCTACATGGGTGGAAACACGTTTTGGGCAGGATGTGAAAAATGACAGCTGTACTGCTCATGAGGAGGTGTGGTAAAATGCCAATGTTGAAAATTTGGAGTGAAAATATTGAAAATTCGCAAACTTACGAAAGGCATGTAGGAATCATGCACCACCGTAAACAGTCATTTTTAGAATTTTTCACTCAAACTTTCAACACAGCCATTTTAAGACTCTGCTCATGATCAGTGTCACTGTGATTTTCTTAATGTGTGTCCCATACATTGAGTTCTCACACCGACTGCGCCATTGTGCGCTACATGGGTGGAAACACACTTTGGGCAGGATGTGGAAAATGACAGCTGTACTGCTCATAAGGAGGTGTGGTAAAATGGCAATGTTGAAAATCTGGAGTGCAAATATTGAAAATTTGCAAATGTCTGATGTGCGTAGGAACCTGCGAATGCACGCTTGTAAAACAGTCACTTTTAGGATGTTTGCACAGAATTTCCTCAAAATGGTGTTTGGGACCTTTTCATGAATGATTCACTGTCATGGCGTTTCAGGCCCAAGGGTGATGTCGCACAGTGACCGCGCAGTGACTGTGAAATCACCCTTCGGGCCCGAATAACTCCATGACAGTGACATCATTCATGAGAAAGGGTCTCAAGAACCCCATGTTGAAAATTTGGTGCAAAAATTCCAAAAAATGCCTGAGATATGCAATAAAGTTGAAAACCCTATCTAGCCCATTATACAGTTTACCAGCATTTCCTCAGTTCGCGGTCGGCTTTGAAGAGTGCAGACGTGTTCCCGGTCCACCAAAGATCATCGCGCCAAGCTCCGGAGGTAAGTATGGGGTAAGGGGGTGTGTGGGGAGGCTGGGTGCGCAGTGGGTGGGTGCGGGTTGTGGGAGGGGACTGGGAGACTACGGGACAGTTTTTCTTACAGGTTTAAAAACAAAGGACTACTGGAACATTTGCCATGCTGGGGTGGGCCCCAGCATGGCACAAGGATGACTGGGGCTAAGAGCCGACGGGGGATTGGGCACCCCAGTCGACAAACTACGCGGGGGGGGCCGAGGAGTTGATGGGGGATTGGGCACTCCCGTCGGCAAAAATGGGATGTTTGCCATGCTGGGGTGGGCTCCCAGCGTGGCACCAAAGCTTTGGGGGGGTGTGTGACGTGGGTGGGCGGTGTGACGTGCTCTGTATGACAGCTGTGGTTTTCTTTGAAGCAAAGACCGCCGCTGTCATACACAGCTCCCGCACCCATTGGTGCAGAACCGCCACACCTGCTCAACCGAGCAGCAGATTGAAAGGGAGAGGCACACCTCCAAAGTGTGCTACTCTCCCAAAACGTTCCGTGCGCATGCGCGCAAGCAAACGTAAAAATTAGTCTGATACAATCTACTGTACTACAGTAAACAGTAAGTAAAATGAGTCTGATACACTCTACTGTACTACGGTAAATAGTAAGTACTAGCATTTGTCAATGCCGAACGTTCGCTTGCAGGTATTTGCAGTGGTGTTTGGCACGTATGGTGCTTTACCCTAATGGCCTGTGCGATTGCTGGTATTTGCACAAAACATTTTCAGCACAACCTTTTTGTTACCCCCATTGTGCGCTACATAGGTGGAAATACGTTTTGGGCAGGATGGGAAAAATGACAGTTGTACTGCTCATGAGGAGGTGTAGTAAAATGGCAATGTTGAAAATCTGGAGTGGAAATATTGAAAATTCGCAAACCTACGAGAGTGCGTGGGAGCTGTGCAACGCACGCTTGTAAAACAGTCATTGTTAGGAATTTTTCCAGCAAATTCTCAACACTGGCATTTTAAAACCTCTGGTAATGAACAGTGTCACTGTGATTTTCTTACTGTGTCCCATACGTTGATTTTGCACACCGACTGCGCCATTGTGCACTTCATGGGCGGAAACATGTTTTGGGCAGGATGTGAAAAATGACAGCCGTACTTCTCATAAGGAGGTGTGGTAAAATGGCAATGTTGAAAATGTGGAGTGAAAATATTGATAATTCGCAAACTTACGGCGTCGCGTAAAGACTGCGCCTTTCGTCAAAACAGTCATTTTAGAATTTTTCACCAAATTTTCAACACAGCCATTTTAAGACCTCTGCTCATGATCAGTGTCACTGTGATTTTCTTAATGTGTGTCCCATACATTGAGTTCGCACACCGACTGCGCCATTGTGCACTACATGGGCAGAAACACATTTTGGGCAGGATGTGGAAAATGACAGCTGTACTGCTCATAAGGAGGTGTGGTAAAATGGCAATGCTGAAAATCTGGAGTGTAAATATTGAAAATTCGCAAATGTACGAGTGTGCGTAGGAACTGCGCAATGCTCGCTTGTAAAACAGTCACTTTTAGGAATGTTTGCACCAAATTTCTAAAATGGAGTTTTTGGGACCCCTTCTCATGAATGATGTCACTGTCATGGCGTTATTCAGGCCCAAAGGGTGATTTCGCACAGTGACTGCGCAGTGACTGCGAAATCACCCTTCAGGTCTGAATAACGCCATGACAGTGACATCATTCATGAGAAAGGGTCTCAAGAACCCCATGTTGAAAATTTGGTGCAAAAATTCCAAAAAATGCCTGAGATATGCAATAAAGTTGAAAACCCCCATCTAGCCCATTATACAGCTTACCGGCATTTCCTCAGTTCGCGGTCGGCTTTGAAGAGTGCAGACGTGTTCCCGGTCCACTGAAGATCATCGCGCCAAGCTCCGGAGGTAATTATGGGGTAAGGGGTGTGTGGGAGGCTGGGTGCACAGTGGAGTGCGGGTTGTGGGAGGGGACTGGGAGACTACGTGGGACAGTTTTTCTTTACAGGTTTAAAAAAACAAACAAAAGGACTACGTGGGGCGTTTGCCACGCTGGGGTGGGCTCCCAGCGTGGCACAAGGATGACTGGGGCAGAGTGGTCGACGGGGATTGGGCACCTCGCTGGCAAACAGCACCAGACGCTGCCACACTGGGGTGGGCTCCAGCGTGGCAGAAGATGGCTGAGGGCCGAGGAGCCGACGGGGATTGGGCACCCCCATCGGCAAAAACAGGATGTTTGCCACGCTGGGGTGGGCTCCCAGCATGGCACCAAAGCTTTGGGGGGGCCGCATGACGTGCTCTGTATGACAGCGGTGGTTTTCTTTGAAGCGAAGACCACCACTGTCATACACAGCTCCCGCACCCATTGGTGCAGAACCGCCACGCCTGCTCAACTGAGCAGCAGATTGAAAGGGAGAGGCACACCTCCAAAGTGTGCTACTCTCCCAAAACGTTCCTTGCGCATGCGTGCAAGCAAACGTAAAAATGAGTCTGATACAATCTACTGTACTACGGTAAACAGTAAGCAAAATGAGTCTGATACAATCTACTATACTACGGTAAACAGTAAGTAAAACGAGTCTGATGCAAACTACTATTCTTTATAAAATGAGCATAGCAAATAAAGCATCTTGATTGGCTAGAAAAGCAGTGCCATAGATGTACTACACATGGGGGAAAAGTACAGGCAAAGAAATCAATGCCCCTAAATGGAATGTTTAGAGCTAAGCAAGGAACGTTCATTTTTTAAAAGCTGCCATTGTTTTAGCAGCATAGCAGATCACCGAAGCTTTAGAGCCACTTGCTCTTCATTTTTCTTAGTAGAAAAAAATATGGACTGTAGCAAAACTTGCAAGTAATAAAAGAACGGGGATGCTTCAATCAGTGCCTCCCACACCACACCGGCTATCTTTCACGAATACTCCCACCCACACAGAGCAGACCACAGCCCTAGCTCCGTACAGGCTAGGAGCTTCAAGTGCCCACAGAAACAGTCACCGGACCGGGATTCAAACAGTAGGGCACGGCACCAGTCGTATTTCCCCCTGCTCAGCAGCCCTCAGATTTAGTTTCCCAGTTTGAGCTCATTCCTATTAGAAAAAAAAAAAATAATAATACAACCAGAGAAAAAAAAAGCTGTAATGAGTACACAAGAACACTGGGGTAGTGCGACAAAATTAAACCAATAGTACCACTCACAACTACATAATGATGTCACTTTTAAATAGGAGGAAGGACTATTTTATCATATATTAGCAATTAAATCATCTTTTTATCTACATATAAAACATACTTTTTTGTCTAAACTTTTATAAGACAAAAAAGGTGCCCATATTATACGTGCAATAAGACACTCCAGGGTGTGTGTTGAACAGATATTATCACACTTCCAGGGGCTGAGGATACTCAGCTGGTGGCCTCGTGCCTTACTATGCCATTGAGTGTGTGGTAATATTTGTTCAACACACACCTTGTCATGCCTTATTGCTTACATGGTAGTAAGCAGAATGAGTCTGATACAATCTACTATACTACGATAAACAGTAAGTAAAATGAGTCTGATACAATCTACTATACTGGTGTAACCCCCCTACAAATGGGTGTTCCTAAAAAGCCTCCTAGGAGCTTGCTTAAGTGTTTCCTTTGCCTGCTGGTGTTCAGCGTTTAAGCCGTTATAATTGCACTGTGAGTGCTGGTAGAACCTCCACTTGCTGTCTCTTTAAGAGCTGTCTGCTTGCAGACATAATTAATGCTTTTCCAGGGGTGCCGGTGTTTCCCTGCCCGAATTCCACCTGAACTGCAGGGTAATTGCTTTATTTTGCAGTCACTGAAAGCGCAAAGGTAGCCCCTCAGAGAGATGTATCTGTTTCCCAGTAAACATTTAAGGCATTAGTAATATTGTAGTTTGTGTAACCTGCTTTTGTTACAGCTGGGACTCTGTGTGCGTGGCCCCTCCATTTTGCACCTAAACTGCTGTGTGCTGGGCCAATGGAGTAAGGGGAGCTATAAAATGGAGACTGTTTGGACCAACCAGAATTCAGACTCTTCTGGGAGCTGGCTTACAATGGGAATGTATAGCTAGTAATTCTGGGAAGTGAAGTTTTGGACCCTGGTGCCTTTTTTGCACCAACTGAGAGAGCTTTGGAGTGATTGACAGCTGAGTCCACCCACTGGACCGGGTGGCGCCCGTAGAGAAGGCTCTGCCCTGCAACTGAGAGATAAGATCAGTTGTGACCGTGAAAAGAGAAGGAGCTCTGTGCTTCTGCGCTGTATAGTTTCGTGCGGGAAGCACGTGATAGGCCTGAAGTCGGTCTGTTGCCGTTGCAAATCGGACAGAATCAGAGGTAACTGAAAGGAAGGAAGGCTGAAAAGTAGAAACAAGGCTCACCCTGGAGAAAACTGGAGAAACTGCTGAATCGCGCTTGGTTTGTCAGGAACTGAAGCTGCGGGTGTGAACTCCCATGTATTTGTAGTAAGTGCGATCGGGACCTAGGAGCAGCTGCCTGGTATAGTAATTTCCTTTACATATAAATGTATTGAATGCTTGTGAAGAATAGCTATTCCAGTTCTCTTATCACCGTGCAGTGTAAGCTGAAAGCTGAACTGAATGTAATCGGACTAAATCTGTCTGCTAGTCGAGCAGTTGGGCCTGGCCAGTAGGATCTAATCTCCCTGCCTTGTTTGTCTGGTGATCCAGAATAGCTATCTGCAGGAGATTCTCAGTGTGGGGTAGTGTGAGAACAAATCAGGGCATCCCCTGCAACCTGTTAACAATCACCAGTGTTTCATCTGATTTGCTTTATTTCATTTCCTCAAGGACTGAGCCATCCGGCTCTGGATTACAATTGGGTGTTGTGCATATCTTTTTTCCTACAGGGCCCTATTCATCTGCACCTGCAGGCCAACCCCGGGCAATGCACCTGGCTAGCCCCCTTCAACCTGGGTACCCAGAGTGTGACTTTTAAGACCCTGTATGAGTGCACAGTACTGTGATTTAATTCTGCCAATCAGCTTGATCTCCCCCTTCCAGTGTTCCACTCCCCTTAAATAAAACAGATTCAATGTTAATGACTTTAAACTGTCTGAAGTGTCAGTACCTATATAGCAGGTATTTCATGGGTTTGTGTATGTTGATCAACCTTATTTTATAGGGGGTCCTCCGAGACGAACTTCAGAATTGATCTCAAGGGTAAGTGGTACCTTATTATCAGGGCCGCTGGTGGTCTGCGGCTGAATTTTTTGATTTCTGTGGCAGAGCTCCTTGACTTCTGCGACAGCATTTTCTGATTTCTGTGGCATGATTTATTCATTTCTCTGGCAGAATGCAGTCCTCTCATTGGCTAAATATAATGTGATGTCATCGATGATATCATATGCTGAGCATAGAGGAGGGGCTTCAGTATAAACGAGGTGGGAAAGAAAGCCTGACACTATGGAAAAACAGTATATTTATATGAAAATTCACCAAAAACAATGAGTTCTGCGGCACTATATATATTCTGTGGCATGATGCAAATTCTGCGGCAAATTCTGCAACCGCAGAACCACAGAATTCCAGGGGCCTTGCTTATGATTGAACAATGTGTACATGTGGGGTATTGGTACTGTAATTCCTGTTGTATTGTATGGATCCTTAGGGGGATTAGAAGGGGGTCTCAGTTTCCCAAAGGGCTGTGACCAAACTCAACCAACCATTACATACCCTGACCTCTGGGTGGAGGCACCCGCCATAGAACCTAGGCCCCTCAACCTGTTGGTAGTCCAGCAGGCAGAGGTAGTAGCCCTTGGGATAGCGCCACCTGGGGGTTACATCTTGGAGGCACCGCTGGGATTAGCGTCCTCTAGTGGCCATGCAAAGGAATTACCCCAATATGTCTAATTGAAAAGAAAAAATGGAGGGGAGTACTACACCCAAGTTAAAACTAGACCCCCTTAAGTTGATGGTGCACAAGTTGATGGGGTGGTGCGAAGCTGAGGAAATGGACTCCCAAAAGGCTGTTCCATTGCTGGATGTCCCTTTGGGGATTACAAATGCTGACATTGTATCCACTGTAGAACGTGTTAAGTGTACGGGCAAAGTTGAGGTAAAGGGGCGATTTGCTGACTTATTCGAAAAAGCACTGCAAGTGCTACTTTCATGCAGTACCCTGATAGACCCTGAAAAGGTGCCCCCTGTGATTTTGCCTTAAGGTGCCCAAAAGGGTTATTCATGTACGTAGTGGTCTGGCCACCCCGGGTGGGGCCCCTAGTACCAATAGTTTAAAAGAAAAACTGCTTAAACTATTAGCTTCAGAATGGAGAACTGTTCAGGAACTCGTAAAGGTGTTAGATCTCTCAGGTGACCACACGGCCCGCATTCCCCAGGTACATCTCCTGGGTTCCCCAAGAGCTCTATACTAGCCACACCCCGTATGGTAATTCCCCCCATTCAACTGGATTCCTATCAGAGGTTGAGGCTTTTCTCCGGTACTGTCCCAGTGCCTTCGGGGGAAGATGATTTGGAGACCTGGATGGACTATGCTATCCCTTTAGTACAGGAATGGCAGTGTTCCAAGGGGGAAAAGAGGAAGCGCTTGATGGAAAGCTTGAGAGGCCCTGCCCTGGAAGCCATTCGATTTCTATGGGCTACTGGTCCGGAGGCCACTGCTGCAGAATATCTTTCCACCTTAGAGGGAGTATTTGGCAGCCCAGAAACCAGTGATGACCTATTATGGAAATTCAAGTTAGCTAAACAATGGAGAAATGAGAAATTTTTTCTGCTTTTGTCACCAGGATAGAATGGGCTTTGCAGAAGGCCCACCGAAAAGGGGGAGTGCCTGCCACAGACTTAAACCAGATCAGATTAGACCACATATTGAAGTCAGCAAGATTTTTGAGCGTAATACTATTGAAGCTCAAGTTGCAAGACAGAAGGGCCAGCACTCCAGAGTATTGCCATTTGATGAGAGAGATCCGTGAAATTGAAACTGATGAAGAGGACTGGGAACCCTATGCGGGGGCTGTGAACCCTTGTCAGACCCCTGAAAAGAGTGAGCCAGATGAGACACAACAGCTGAGAGGTTTGATTAAGGAACTGACTGAGACTTACAGGGAACCAGATCTGTATCAGGCTCCCCCCAGCCTAAAAGTGGAGTGGGAGTGCATGTCATTTCCCCTGAGACCCAGATTGAGGGTAACCTGAGAAGAGAAATAAGGGACTTAAGAGAGATGGTGGGGGAGCTGCAAAGGACTGCATTCACCCCCAATAGAAGTGGAGATCCAGAAGCCCAACGGTATAAGCCCCCAGCTCAAGAAGAACATCGCAGGGCCCCAGAGATGCCCCAACCGATAAGAGATCCCCCTCCCTCCAAGGACACCAGAGAAATTAGGTTCTGCTACCATTGTGGCGAGGATAGACATTTTCAGTCTGCTTATTGCCTGCCAGAGAACTTGAGAAAAGTTACCAACAGGTTAGTGGCCTGGCATCGCAAAACTTATGTCCGGTCACCAGGAGGAGCCACCCGGAAAAATGTTGCCACCAGGGCCAATGCCCGATCGACATCTCAATCAATGCCAACCGAATGGTCCGAAGTGGTGGGTCCCTCCATGGAGACTACTGTGAAAGTGAATGGAGTACTCACAAGAGCTGTGTTAGACAGTGGCTCCCAAGTGAGAATTATGTTCTAGGACTGGTATCAGAAGCATTTGTCCAACGTACCCCTGCAACCCTTGGAAGCACTACATGTTTGGGGTTTGAGTGGAAAGGCCTACCCATACTCTGGCTATATCAGAATTTGGTTGTCCTTTCCCACCTCTGTGGCTGGAGTGGCGGAGCAAGTGGAGACCTTGGCCTTACTGTGTCCCCCTACCAGACTATATGATGGGGTTCTGTTAATGATTGGAACTAATGCACATATGTTTGGATGGCTGGCACAGTTGTGTTATGAAAAATAGGTGTCCCGAACTGGTAGAGCCCTAAGAATTCCGGCCTTGATCAAGAAGGCCTATGAGGCACAGAGAGATGCTGAAAAAGTGGACCCTGAGGAACCGGTTGGGGTTGTCTGGAAAAAGGATCCTGAGTCTCTGATTTTGGCACCAAATGCCCAATCATACCTCTCAACTGTCTCTGATTTTACCTCAAAATTTTCCTCTGTTCCTCGTAAAATTTGTGTTTTTGTGACAGACCAGTGGGGATTAAAAGCACAAAATGATGTCAGATATTAAAGTTACAGACTTGTTCTTCTTCAGAAAAAACATCTTAACATAAATCCTTTCATTCTATCAGCTTTCTGAGTGAATAGTACCAATTTTTAAGATGTGTCCCTCATTTTGGGTCTTTGTCCCTGATTTTTTTAAGCCTTGTCCCTGATTCATGAGGCAAGAGGTTGAGAGGTATGTGCCCAATGTATCCTACAAGGAGAGGTTCATATAAAAAAGAATGTCAAGAATAAAATATTAATGCTGGATGCACCAGGAGATGGAAAAATTGCCCGAGGGGCTGCTGGCGAAGCCAAGTATTCTGCCTGCTAGAGCTCATGCTTTTGCCAGAAGAGTAATGGTTCAAGTTCATAATGTGTCTGACAGGGAGATTCAAGTAAACAGAGGTTGCACTCTGGCTAATGTGCATTGTGCGTATACTGCCGTGCTACCCAGTAACAAGAGTTGAGGGAAAAAGCGATAGAGTAACGCCTGACTTGTTTGATTTCGGTGACTCCCCGTTGCCAGCTGAATGGAAAGTGACAGTCCGTGAGAAGCTTGCCCAGAGGGACCAGGTGTTTTCTTTGAAGGAGTGGGAAGTAGGCTGCATACAGGGGGCTGAGCACCATATCCGGCTGCATGATGATAGGCCATTCCGTGAGAGGTCTCGACACCTGGCACCTGCTGACATAGGCAATGTGAGATGACATTTGCAAGAGATGCTAGTTGCTAGTGTAATGCAAGAATCCAGAAGCCCCTATGCTTCCTACATTGTGGTAGTGAGGAAAAAAAATGGGACAGTAAGGATGTTTGTAAATTATTGCACCTTGAACCGGCGGACTATCCCTGATCAGTATACAATGCCCCGCATCCAGGATGCTTTAGACTGCCTGAATGGTAGCCAGTGGTTCTCCATGCTGGATCTCTGCAGTGGGTACTACCAGATCCCAATGGCCCTGGAAGACCGTGAGAAGACAGCCTTTATCTGCCCACTTGGTTTCTATGAGTTCATGAGGATGCCTCAAGGGATTTCAGGTGTCCCAGCCACCTTTCAATGGCTGATGGAGCGTGCAGTGGGGGACGTGAACTTATTAGAGTGCCAGATATACCTAGATGATGTTATTGTGTTTGGCAGCTCACTGGAGGAACAAGAGAGCTGATTAGTCAACATGTTGGACCGACTGGAAGACTTTGGCCTGAAGTTGTCCATCGATAAATGTCAATTCTTCCAAACATCTGTTAAGTATGTGGAACACATAATTTCCACCAAAGGGATAGAAACAGACCAGAGTAAAGTTGAGGCTGCCCAGCCCCATAATCTAAAAGAACTGCAAAGATTCCTGGGTTTTTGTGGCTACTATCAGCGTTTCATCAAGGACTATTCAAGGGTGATCCGCCCTTTACTCAATCTCACTCAAGGGTACCCTCCAACTCACAAAAAAATACAAAAAGTCAACTTCCCCTGAGACTGAGAGAGAGAGAGAGAGAGTGTATTTCCACCCAAATGAAGTATTTGTGGCCCACTGGACACCTGATTGTGAGACTGCTTTTCAAGAGATCATATATCAACTTACCCACACTCCTGTATTGGCCTATGCAGATCCAACAAAACCTTATGTCCTGCACACTGATGCTAGCTTGCAAGGGTTGGGGGCTGTGTTGTACTAGGAACATGAGAATGGTCTGAGACCCATGGCTTTTGCCAGCAGAAGCCTGACCCATTCCGAAAAGAACTATCCAGTACACAAGTTAGAATTCCTAGCCCTGAAGTGGCCATTGTGGACCAATTCCATGAATATTTGTATGGGGCTAAGATACCGGTAAAAACTGACAACAATCCCTTGACTTATGCTCAAACTTCAGCTAAGCTGGATGCCACTGGCCACAGGTGGCTCTCTGCATTATCTACATATAACTATGCTGTCGAATACAGAGCAGGCCTGAACCACATAGATGCTGATGCTCTCTCCCAGAGGCCTGCTCCTCGAAATGACTGGGTCACACTGTCAGAACCTGATATTCAAACACTCTGCCAGAAGTTTGACTGAGAGGAGCCAGCGGTCCCAGACCTAGTGAACTGTTTGGTGGATTTTTAGGGGCCCTCTGAGAATAGCATACCTGCTGCTTATTGCCAATTCTCTGCCTTAGACATTGGTGCTTTGCCTCAATTCGACAATGACAGTATTATGCGGGCTCAATCCCGAGATCCCATGATCAAATCAGCTTTAGAAGCCCTCCACACATGGAAAGATGTGTCCAAATTACCGTCCACTGACTTGAGAAATGCACTGTTATACAAGGAAGGTCCTAAGTTGAAACTGATCAATAGACTGTTATATAGAAAAATAGTAGACAGAGGGGGACAAATAGACAAGCAACAGCTAGTTTTGCCCACCGCCTTTCGAGACTTGGTGCTGAGATCCCTACTTAACCACATGGGGAACCTTGGCATAGACAGAACACGTGACTTGGTAAGATCCAGATTTTACTGGCCTAAAATGGGGGCTGATGTCGAACAACACATTAGAACTTGTAGTCGCTGCTTACAGAGGAAAGCTTTGCCACAGAGGGCTGCCCCTCTTGTTAACATCACCACCAGCGCCCCCATGGAACTGGTCTGTATTGACTTTCTGAGTTTGGAGCCAGATCAAAGAAATATTAGAAATGTGCTGGTGGTCACTGACCATTTCACCAGATATGCCCAAGCTTTTCCCACCAGGGACCAGAAGGCCTCAACTGTGGCTAAAGTGCTTATAGAAAACTTCTTTGTTCACTATGGGATGACACAAAGAATCCATTCTGATCAAGGGAGGGACTTTGAGAGTCATGATCAAAGAGATGCTTTCTCTGAGGGGAGTGAGAAAGTCCAGAACCACCCCTTACCACCTCTAGGGGGACCCACAGCCTGAACGTTTCAACCACACTTTGCTAGATATGCTAGGCACCTTCCACCCAAAGGACAAGCCTAGATGGAGCCAACAAATTAGCACCCTGGTACATGCCTACGACTGCACCAAAAGTGATGCCACTCGGTTCTCCCCCTATCGCCTGATGTTTGGAAGAGAAGCCCGACTACCAGAAGATGTTTGTTTTGGAGTTTCTCCTGATGGGGTTCGAGCTGATGATTATTTACAGTATGTGCAAAAGTTAAAGGCCCAATTGAATCATGCGTATCAATTGGCTCAAACCATGGCTGCCAAAAGAAATCTGGCCAACAAGGAAAGGTATGACAAAAAAGTGAAAGCACTGGAACTCCAGGAGGAGGACTGTATGTTGCTACAAAATCTGGGACTGCATGGCAAACATAAAATTACTGATAGGTGGCACCATCTCCCCCACATCATGGTGGGCAAACTAGATGATCTGCCTGTATACAAAGTGAGACCTGAAAATAATTCAAAAGAGATGGAAACCATACATACAAACCATTTACTGCCCATTGGCCAAATCTTGATTGAGGCTGAGCCTCCAGAAAATGCTCCCTCTGGACCAGTGACTAGATCTGCTACAAAGCGAAAACAAAGAAAGTCTGCTCCTATCAAAGTTGAGTTACAGTGTTCCCCACCAATAACCCCAGTTTAACGGGACTATCAGTCCATGTCAGAAGAGAGTGAGTGCGGTCTTGAATACTACCCTTCTTACAAACTGAGTCAATTGTTTCAGGGCAATCCCCTAGTAAATGCTGGAGATGAAGCTGGGCCTTTTGGACTGTCTAAGACCCCAGGCTTTGTCCCTGGAGCCACTACTCCCGGAAAGTGAAGTGCCCAGTATTGAGTCGGATGACCTAGAATCACTGTGCATGGTGGAATTGTATGAGCTGGCCCGAAGAGGGAACTGTTGAACTGGAACAGACTGGTGATATACCAGAACAAGAAGAGTATTTTGAGTGTCCGGATGACTCACTGGCAGTGTCACAAAACTCTCTCTGTGAACTAAGTGTTGTGGACTTTGAGATTGCCACTCCTGGAGCTGAAAGTGCCCCAACTTCTAGCCCCTCTACCCCACTGGAAGTTCCCCTAACGATGCAGACACTGTTGAAGGTGGGGATCAAAACACAGAGACTATCATGGTTCCCCCCTAGAAGGGCTGGTCGAGCTGTGAGGCCTGTTGTACGTTTAGGCTACGAGTCCCTTGGCAGACCCGTGGACCTGCCTCTTAACGTGGTCCATAAGGGAGTGTATGTGACCCGAGCTCATTGCCCAAACTAAGCCTGGGAGATAATTCCAGCTTACTTGTATTGCCCTCTGAGCCTGGTGCCCCTGCCCCATCCAGCCCCAAGGTAGCTGATAGGGAAGGGCCCCCTCTTTTCCAGTTTCATGTGCAGGAAGGGTGACCTGATGCTGAAGTGTTATTGTATATGCAATGTGGTAACCTCTAGTAAGCTGTGAAATACAGAATAAATGCACATGACCAAGGGTTAATATGTGATGTGATTTAAAGGATGCAAATCTAACTGTTGGTGATGTACACATATTTAGTGATCACTTTAAAATGTATAAGGGTATCTACTTGATGATGCGGATGCCAAGTTCATTTCAGGCCAGGAAGGGTGTAACCTCCCTATAAATAGGGGTTCTTAAAAAGCCTCCTAGGAGCTTGCTTAAGTGTTTCCCTTGCCTGCAGGCATTCAGCGTTTAAGCCATTATAAAGGCACTGTGAGTGCTAGTAGAACCTCCATTGACTGTCTCTTTAAGAGCTGTCTGCTTGCAGACATAATTGATGCTTTTCCAGGGGTGCTGGTGTTTCCCTGCTCAAATCCCGCCTGAACTGCAGGGTGATCGCTTCATTTTGCGGTCGCTGAAAGCGCAAAGGTAGCCCCTCTGAGAGACATATCTGTTTCCCTGTAAACATTTAAGGCATTAGTAATATTGTAGTTTGTCTAACCTGCTTTTGTTACTTACAGCTGGGACTCTGTGTGTGCTGCCCCTCCATTTTGGACCTAAACTGCTGTGTGCTGGGCCAATGGAGTAAGGGAAGCTATAAAATGGAGACTGTTTGGACCAACCAGAATTCAGACTCTTCTGGGAGCTGGCTTACAATGGGAATGAATAGCTAATAATTCTGGGAAGTGAAGTTTTGGACCCTGGCACCTTTTTGCACCAACTGAGAGAGCTTTGGAGTGATTGACAGCTGAGTCCACCAACTGGACCAGGTGGCGCCCATAGAGAAGGCTCTGCCCTGTGACTGGGAGATCAGATCAGCTGTGACCGTGAAAAGAGAAGGAGCTCTGTGCTTCTGCGCTGTATAGTTTTGCGCTGGAAGCACGTGATAGGTCTGAAGTTGGTCTGTTGCCGTTGCAAGCTCGAATCGGACTGAATCCAAAGGTGACTGAAAGGAAGGAAGGCTGAAAAGTAGAAACCAGGCTCACCCTGTAGAAGACTGGAAAAACTGCTGAATGGTGCTCGGTCTGTCAGGAACTGAATCTGCGGTGTGAACTCCCGTGTATTTGTAGTAAGTACGATCAGGACCTAGGAGCAGCTGCCTGGTATAGTAATTTCCTTTACATATAAATGTGTTGAATGCTTGTGAAGAATAGTTATTCCAGTTCTGTCGTCACCGTGCAGTGTAAGCTGAAAGCTGAACTGAATGTAATTGGACTAAATCTGTCTGCTAGTCCAGCAGTTGGGCCTGGCCAGTAGGATCTAATCTCCCCACCTTGTTTGTCTGGTGATCCAGAACAGCCATCTGCATCAGGTTCTCTGTTTGGGGTAATGTGAGTACAAATCAGGGCATCCCCTGTGATCTGTTAACAATCACCAGTGTTTCATCTGATTTGCTTTATTTCATTTCCTCAAGGACTAAGCCATCTGGCTCCCGGATTACAATTGGGAGTTGTGAATATCTTTTCTCCTACAGGGCCCTATTCATCTGCACCTGCCGGCCAACCCCGGGCAATGGACCTGGCTAGCCCCCTTCAACCTGGGTACCCAGAGTGTGACTTTTAAGACCCTGTATGAGTGCACAGTACTGTGATTTAATTCTGCCAATCAGCTTGATCTCCCCCTTCCAGTGTTCCACTCCCCTTAAATAAACCACATTTGATATTAATGACTTTAAACTGTCTGAAGTGTCAGTACCTATATAGCAGGCATTGCATGGGTTTGTATATGTTGATCAACCTTATTTTACAGGAGGTCCTCCGAGACGAACTTCAGAATCGATCTTGAGGGTAAGTGGTGCCTTATGATTGAACCATGTGTACATGTGGGGTATTGGTACTGTAATTCCTGTTGTATTGTGTCGATCCTTAGAGGGATTAGAAGGGGGTCTCAGTGTCCCAGAGGGCTGTTACCAAACTTGACCAGCCATTACAAACCCTGACCTCTGGGTGGAGGCACCCGCCATAGAACCTAGGCCCCTCAATCAGTCGGTAGTCCAGCAGGCAGAGGTAGTAGCACTTGGGATAGCGCCACCTGGGGGTTACACTAGGGTAACCAGTAATCAAAATGAGTCTGATACAATCTACTATACTATGGTAAACCGTAAGCAAAATGAGTCTGATACTATCTACTATACTACGGTAAAAAGTAAGTAAAATGAGTCTGATACAATCTACTCTTCTATGGTAAACAGTAAGTAAAATGAGTCTGATAAAATCTACTCTTCTATGGTAAACAGTAAGTAAAATGAGTCTGATACAATCTACTATACTACGGTAAAGAGTAAGCAAAATGAGTCTGATACAATCTACTATACTACGGCAAAAAGTAAGTAAAATGAGTCTGCTACAATCTACTATTCTACGGTAAACAGTAAGCAAAATGAGTCTGATACGATCCACTATACTATGGTAACTAGAAAGCAAAACGAGTCTGATACAATCTACTGTACTATAGTAGTCTCTTGTGGCCCTTATGGCCCTCCCTCTTCCCTACTTATTTACTGATATTTCCCTATTTCTATATACCACACACGTTTTAAGCCCCTTCCTACCATTTTTCACTCCTGACTTCCAACACTATAATGCTGTCAGTCTGTTCCAGGTGTCTACTATGCTTTCAGTGAAGTAGTAATTCCTCACATCCATCTTACCCCCACCATAAGCTTCATCACATGCCCCATGGTCCTTTTTCCTATTTGAAGGAGCCCCCAGCACCCTGTTCATCCTTGTAAGGTACTTGTGGGTCTCCATCATGTCCCCTCTCTTTCAGGGTTTATATGTTGAGATCCCAGTCTCCTCACAGGGCTTTTGCCACAGCCCATGTACAATTTTAGTTGCCCTTTATACTGCCTCCACCCTATAGCCTTTCTAAGGTGCAGCCTCCAAACCTGGACACAGTACTCTAAGTTGGATCTCACTAATAAGGGATTACTTGCAACACCACCACCTCCCTCCTCCTGCTGAAGATACCCCTCACTATGCAGCCCCAGCATCCTTCTAGCCCTACCCACTGCTTTATCACACAACCCAGCAACTTTAAAGAGACTCACCAAGGTAAGGTAAGTGAGTCGGCCCCTGCACCATATCCATCGGTGCCTTGCTGCCAGAGGACCCCAAGGAAGTTAATATGTCCCCAGATTTTTAAACTGTTAAAAAGTTCTGTCCCTTGTAAAAATATACAAACCAGGTCCCAAGGACTTCCCAGTTGCTTGCTGCCACCCCAGTTCCACTCCCAGTGAGAGCACGGGGCACTCTTCTTTATCTGTAATGGGCAGCAGCTTTTCTATTGATTTTAAATGATCTAGTGGCCACCTGGCAATGAAACATGGGCATCAGTCAAATAACAAGGCCTTTGTTAGTTGAACGGTGCCCACATTTTATTGCCAGGTAGCCACAATATTGTTTAAAATCAATAGAAACACTGACGCACACTCCATATAATGGAGTGTGCCCCCACGCCCTTACTGGCATCTCGTCATCCTGCTAGTGAGCATGTGGGCGGAGCTGGTGCAGCAGAAAAAAAAACAGGAAGTCCTCGGGACCCGGTTTGTATATTTTTATGAGGGACAGAACTTTATAACGGCTAATAAATTTAGGGACATATTAACTTCCTTGGGGTCTTCTGGTAGTAAGGCACCAATGGGTATGGTGCAGGGCAGTACCTTGGTGAGTCTCTTTAAGATCATAATAACTCTAAGGTCCCCCCCTGCTTAGTGATCATCAGTACCACCCCAATCCTATGAAGCAGCTCCTGGTTTCCTATGCCCTAGGTGCACAATTCTGCACTTTGTCATTGAACCCCAACTGCCCCAATCTTGACCACTTTTCGAGTTTCTCCAAGAGGCATGTGCATGCTCTCTCTGCTCCCTTCTTAGTGCCCACCCTACAAATTTTGGTATTGTCTGCAAAAAGGCATTCCCTTCTTTGCCAGTTTTTCTGCAATGTCACTTATGAAGACAATGAAAAGGATCTATGCCAGTACTGCGCTGAACTACTCACTGTCCCATCACTGTAATGAGTGCCATTAACCATCACCCTCTGACACCTTAACCCCCAGCCCCAGCTACTACTCTGTTTTCCAACCTGCATCTCAGGTCGCCCCCCCCCCTTCTGTTCAGCTACCACAACACCATCACTCTGGCATCTGCCAGGACTTGCTCCACCACAGAATGAATCCAATATGTGGAGCAGCTGCCTAAGTAGTCAGGATACATTTGCATGTTCTTCCATCCCCTAGGACATAAAGCAGCAAGGGTGCACAAACACGTGCACAGACATGTGTGGCACAGCACCAGTCAATGTCTTCCCACCCATGGGCTGCTCCCACCTGCACTGCCACTTGTGGTCACTCAGTTGGCAGCACTACAGGTGAGCTGGCTGTCCTCATTCCCCAGAAGAGAGCCTCTTGTATAACAGTTGATTGTCCTCCTCTCCCCAGACAGCCCCTGACACGAGCTCATTCCTGAACTAAGGTCACCTCCGTCACAGGTCATAGTGCTACTGTTAAGCTGAAGGGCACACATGTTAACCAGTTTCTAATTAATTTCACTACTTTGGATCCCTCCTAGGCTGATCAATTTCTTTAGCCTCGCCCCCACAAAAAATAGTCAACCACCCTCCTTTCTGCTAGATTATCCTTCCAGGCCCCAGATTATCCTCCATGAAGCAGGACAACCCTTCTAGCCCCAGCCTTTCACATAATGAGCACTGGAGCTAGAGCACTGCACAGGCTCTGGGCCAGCCGCCTACCCAGCCAGCCACCCTCCCTACATCTGGACCAGCCTCCAACTACATTCTATACAACCTCCATGTAGCTGGAGCATCACTCCAAACCTCCACTCTAACAGACCACATATCTGAAGCTGTCCCTCAAAGCCCCTGGACCAGCAGTCCCCCACCCAACCACTCAACCTACAGCTAGATCCACCAGAAGCCCCATACCAGCCTCACCATCCAACCACCCACCCTGCAGTTGGACCTCACTTCCAACCTTGAATTAGCCCCACCACCACTACTACCAGCCACCCTCCCTGCTGCTGGCTCACTCTTTCAAGCCCTGGAGTAGCCTCCCCAACAGACAATCCTCCCTGCAGTTGGACCCCTGTGTTCATTCCCACTCATAGACCAGCCCCCCCTGCAGGTTGAGTAACCTGCCCATAGTTGGACACCCTTTTCAAAAGCTGAACATACCCTTCCATCCAGAGCAGAACCTCTCTACACCTAGACTCCCTGATCACCCTTCCTCAACCATGGACCCCATACTTCTCAATGTAGTATTAAAAAAATATATGTGACACTAACATGTTGCATTTGCAGTGTCAGTGGCTCAGCAGGTAGCACACTTGCCTCAGAGGCTGGGAGATCAGAAGGCAGTGGGTTCTATTCCCATACCAGGCACTTGGGTTAATATCTCAGTACTGACGCTGTAGTGCAGCATGAGGGGGATGGCGGCACTCCTAAGGCACTGTCTTTCATATGAGACGTTAAACCGAGATCCCATCTGCCTCTTCTGGTGGATGTTAAAAATCCCATGGCACGTCTCAAAAAAAAAAAAGAAGCAGGGGGATTTTCTCCAGTGCCCTGGCCAAATTTCCCCCCAATTCACTAAAAATACCACCAACAGCTTAATCTGGTTTAAGGTCAGTTGGCTTTCATCTGTATCCCCCTCCCCCCGGGTCGTGCCTGAAAATAGGCAAGAATCTGTCTAGTGCACTTAGTCGGTCAACAAAAACAAAACAAAATAAACATAAAATATAAATTAATGCAGTCTTCAGCAAAAGAAAAAAATACACTGATCCCCAGATTACAAAATGGATTAACACATGCAACTGTTAAATACAAATATTAAATGCAAAAAAAAAAACCAGTTCCCCCACAAACACATTTAAATATCTGCAGTAAATAATTCTTCCTTTATCTGCAGGGAACTCCAGATTTTCTCAAATTAAAAAAAAGTCGTAATCTTTTCTTTCTAAATATAGTTAAATAGGTTACTCAATGGATACACACAGAAAATGTATTCTAAATTTGCTCAGTTATACAATCTTCCTGCTGTTCATTCTCCTGCCCCCACCCCCACTACTTTAAAGTATCTAAATCAGCAAAAATTCCACAAATAACAAGTAATCTAGAGGCACAGTGCATCCTAAACACTTTAAGTGGGGGGTGGGTTGATTGGAAATAAAATGTGTATTCAAAGTTTAGCCACGAGTTCAGAGAAGAGAAAATGTTTTCAAGACAAAACATTGATAGTGAAACCTGCACTGCATTTCATTAAGAAAAAAAAAACACCCGAGTGATAATTCCCTTACTGTATTTATCATTTCAGGGAGTTAAAAAGATGTACTTTTTAAACATAAGCTCTTACCTTAACATGTAAATCTTAACTGTAGGAAACCCTGGTTGCTCAAAAATGGAGACCACAGAGTGCTCATGCAGTTTCATCAGGCTGGACACAGACAGGAAGTGAACTGATAAATGTAGGTCTCTGACTGAATAGACTTATTGGAAATGTAGTTTAGAATAGACTTTTAAAGGGACATTGCCAACTTTTTTTGCATCATATTATTTCAAGGTAAAAACCCACATTTTATGATTGCTTACCTTCTCTTAAATTCATTAGTATTGCTGTTTGTTTTATCTGTCTTCTTGCTTAGTAGAACTGAAATGCATGGTAATGTTCCCAGCCTTGATTGACTCATTTAAATCCTAAAAACTACTCAGCTGACTGTAATCTTCATTTATGATTCAGTTGTATTAAAAAAAATGTACTTTTAAGAGCATTGCAGATCTATTTCTAATCTTCATTTAGCATTAACTTACTTTTGAACAACTAGTCTGCTGAAATACTTCTTAGAATTTAGAATTCTTAGCAAATGTATTTTTGAATGATGATTAAAGATTATTAAACATGACTAAAATTAGTCTTTGAAGGCAAATTAATGAATGCTTTAATACTAAATTTAGTATTTGACTTCAGTGAGGGTTCCCAAGTACAGCCCTTTGGGCCTGCACCTCCCATAACCACTCACATCTTGAACACCCCTGCCCAGATTACCACCCAGCTGGACAACCATATCAACATCCCAATAGACCTCTCCCAAGCTGTGTACCTTGCCTGCAGCTAGTCCACCCTACCAGCCCCAAACTAGCCTCTCCCCATCAACTATCACCTTCCCTGTAGCTGGCTGCTCCAGGCCAACCTTCCTACCCTCAGACAAGATCCCCCCGCAGATGGAACCCCCCAGACCTGCCTCCTTACCTCCGTAGACCACCTTCCCTGCAGCTGGACCAAGCTCCCAGCCTCACCAAACAAAGCACCCTCCTTAGAGCTGGACCAGCACCCCCTAGACAACAACTCTTTCTGCAGCTGGACCCATCCAGACTACCTATCTTGCCCAGACACCAGTTGCCCGTCCAGCCACTGACCGCTCTCCTTGCACACAGAAAACCCTGCCCTGCTAGGTAACCTTTTATCATCCCAACACTTACTAGTCTGACATGCTGCATCCCACACACAACAACCCAACAGCCCCAGCAGCCCAACACACAGTGGCCTGACCCAGGACAATGCCTGACACACTGTCAGGCCAGAGGAGGTTGGGATGCTGTGTGGCTGTTGGGTGGATTTCCACAAACACATGAAGCACCCGATCCCAATCTACACCACCCATCCCAGGACCTGAGCCACTACTGAACAGCACAGATGATATGAAAACACCCACCCCCTATGTGGTGCACCCTCTGAGAACACATAACCTGATCACAGACCCCCGATATGGATGACTGTCTCACCATCCGTGGGATACGGATGAAACAAATAGCTGTGCATGCCCCAGTGTGTTGACCAGCTATCCCAGGCAGCATGGTGGACTGTCTGTGCATCCCTGCATGCATGATTATGTCAGCTGACAGCCAGCCAGCTGGGCATGCATTAAGGAATTGGAGTACCATGCCTGTTGGTCGGTGCATGCATGACACTGCCAGCACACAGCAGAGTGGCACAGCAAGAGCATGGATAGCTGCACCAGGAAATGGTCCACAGCAACACCACATGTCGATGCCAGGACACAGAGCAGCATGCCATCGCACCAACCATGCAATTTGTGCATGTGGCCGTGTCATGCTAGCCCACTATGGGCTTGCAGTAACCACACAGAAAAAGTCTGGAGGTGTTTGGGGGAGGCCTGTTCCACAGGAGCCCATTGTGGCATGAAAGCTGCCAGGTGTGTTGTGGGGGGTTCCACAAGGGCCCGTTGCGGGAATGCTATTACCACACAGTTGGACAGCTGGAAGGATTGGGGGGCACTCACATAGCTTCAGGCCTGTGCAACGTGTGACACACATGAACAGCTGAAAGTATTTTGGGAGGACTCACGCAGAGTCAGGCCTATGCAACATGCGACACACAGTGCAGACGTGGAGTGTGCAGTGGACTGCTTGGCGAGACCCAGCAGTGTTGTGATGAGACATCGCCACCAGGTTGGGGTGCATGTGAAATGTGGAGGTGAAACTTTATTCAATACTAGGGGCCACAGTGGCAAACTGGTGGCTGTGCAAGAAGTGTACTGTGAGTATACAACTGCCGGGTGCCATGTCACCATGGAAACCCTACAGAGTGTTGTGTGCCATGCCACAGAGGAACTTCAGCACTTGCTCTTGTCCTTGGATGCCAGTACCATCCTTATCCACTTCTCATAGCTCTTCTTGGGTAGTGTCCATGGCAGTCCACAACAAATGCTTTCCCTGGTGACATAGATCCATTGCTGTTCCCTGTGGAGCTCTACTAGCATTGTCATGACCCCTACATGCACCTTCCTGAGAAGGGCATGGAGATGGCAGTGCCAGGTCTCAACATTGCTTTGGGTCCACAGTATACCTCACTCATTGAGATCCGCAACCAACCACAGTTGAGGTGGGAACATAGGGTTGTATCTTTTGGGCACCTTGGCCACCTGACTGTACAGCTATATGCTGCCCAGCACATGTGTCTGCTCAAAACAGTAGAGGAGTGTGGTGGCATTGGGTGGAATGGTTGGCTTCAGGAGACTGAATGCTGCTGGAATGTCCTGTGCCAGGAGATGGGCAAAAGCCACGAGTTCATGGATCTTCAGGCTGAAGTCTGGGTCACTTCCGTGTTGTGGTGCAAGGCCAAAGCTCTGGACCTTCCACCACACAATCTGCCCAAAGTGGAAGAGGCAACCCTTGTTTATGGCTTGTGGAAATTCCATCTTACAGGCACTGATTGCAGCCTGCTCAAAGTCAATGATGATCGTAGGTGGTTTGAGGGTGCAGGACTGTATACTGGCATATGCATTCAGCTCCTGGAACAAGGTGCAGTAACATTACTAGCTCTTTGTCATCATCAGTGTATACACCAATGACATGATGAGGTTATTAGGGCCCATCCCCATGGGTTAATGGATGGTGTACAATGAGTGAACAGGTATGACACAGTCTTGAATGTACCATCCATCACCCAGAAGGGTGCCTGAGCCAGGTCACTGATGTCGTCCTTTGTGGCGAGTAGAAGGACCTGGTGGGTGGTGCTGCCGGTGATCCTGATGTACCATGGCCATCCAGTCACCGTCTGTAGCTACTTGGGGATAGTGAGGTCAGCTAGTGTCACTGGTTCTGGTGAGAGGTCCTTGCGGCAGCTCCTGTTCACAATCTGCAGCATGGCCCTCTCACTTGGCAACTGTTTCCACAGCTCAGTGGTCATCACAGTTGCCTCACTCTGCAGTAGCTATGCAGGGCTAGCCATGGTGCTGTGTGCCTTCTACTTGATACCAGCCAATACCTGTGCTGGTAGAGCTTCTGTCACCTCCAGAGCATGATTGTGCTCATTCTTTTTCTTTAGGTGGTGCTGGCCATCCTGGAGCAGTGTGATGGCCTAGCCAAGGCAGGACTTGGGGTTATGGTGCTGGCAGTACCACTACACTGTCTCAGGCAGGCCCGGTGGTGCTGAGGGTAGAGACACTGGATGCCACACCTTGTGCCACGCCAGTGACCCTGGTTCAGGATTGAGCCCAGGCTGTCAGGGGTCAGCAGAGGAGGACTGGGATCAAACATCCATAGACTGCTCTTCCAGTCCTGGGGTTGGCTGTGGAATGCCCAGGGGCACTACTAGTGTCGGTGACACCAGATGGGGAGCACAGCAGATGTCAGCACATTGTGCCTGGACATCAGTGCATGTCCGTGCTACTGGGGCCAATCAAAAGAAAATGGCTGGGCACGACCTTGCAGCTTGATGGCTGTGCTCTGAGCCACCTGGAGGACTTTGGTGGAGTCCTGTTGAGGAAGGTCTGGGGCTGTCCTGGCTGTTAGAGACAGAGGGGGAGCATTCCAGCAGGATGGAATGATAGCCATTCCTGATCCTCCTGGGTGCAGTTTGAGCTACCCAGCTCTCCAGGTGGGTGGAGCTGGTGGCTGGAGTGTGCCGCAGCAGGTGAAAAATATGATATGATAAAACAAACTGTACACTCTCTCATTGCATGTCCATTCATGGACCAGGATGTAGCCATTCACATTCAGCTTGGACTTTCCCTTCCTGGATGGTACCACCTCACTGATTGTCCCTGTTGTTGGGGCTACAGTTGAGCACCCTGGCCTCTCCATGGCTTCCACGCTGTCCTCCATTGTGCCAGAGGACTGTGCTACACTGTCTGGCTTTGGTTCCAGCTGAGGCATGTGGGTGTGATTGAACTTCGTTTGCACATCACACTCCATGGGCCACACCTGTGGCAGCTGCTACTTGTCTGTGGGTGGTTTGTACCAGTACTGTAGTGCCACTGTCTGCTCACAGTCCCAGTGCTTCATGACTGTGCTGTGCACCATGGTCACATTCAAGTTCTGTGTCCACAGTGTCCTGGGCCCCCACCAGCTACTGTGCTGCAGCGTGGCTATGCTCCATGGTACACTTCCCTGCTGTCCAGCATGCAGGGATGCAGGGGTCCCTGTGTGTTGTGCACTCTACCTACAGGTCAGTGTCCACCTACCTAAGCTGGCCTTTGCACCCCCCAGCATTGGCATCCTGGCATCTGTAGTTCCCTTGCATGCCGTCATGAGTGCACATCCATCCACTGCCCCCATGCATCACTTTCCGATGCCTGTCTGTTCTCCATGTTCTCTTCAGCTGTAGTTCCCTGACCTGTGACTTCTCCGGTAAATGACCTATTGTAGCCCTCACTGTGCTCTTTCCTATGGGGCTTGCATTTTCTGTCCTAGTGTCTGTTTGTTTGTCAGAGTTCCAGTTCACCTGCTTTGTTTACTAACCACTCTCCCTGCATCTGAAATGGGCCCTGCCCAGCCAACCACTCTCCCTGCTCCCTGCAGTTGAACCACCCTTTCAGCTCCTGGAGAAACCTTCCCCAAGACAGCACTGTCCATGGACCATTCCACAATTACAAGGAGGGAGGAAGAGGCCCCCAGCTGAGTAGGAAGCAACTGCTGGTGTGGGACTTAATTAGGTGGATAGACTTACGAGCAGGGTGGGGTAAAGGAGAGAGAGGTGAAATACCTGAGAGGGACTTTGGCTTGGAGGGATGAGAGCAGATATAGTGGATCATTAGGCATCAGAACATGAGAAGGAGCTAGATGTCATTGTCCACCTGGGGACAAATGACCTAGCAAGGGACGGGGCAGGGGTAGTGCAGGGAAATGTCAGGGATGGGAAGGGTCCTCAAGCATGCATGGTGGCTTTTGCCAAAAGGTTACCTATATACATCTGGGGAGAAAACAGTACTCTCTACACCAGCTTTCAGCAGTTGGTCAAAGGTATGGTGCGGGGTGGGTCTTAGTACTAGGGGTGGGCTACTTCAATGTCTTCATAAGTATAACTGCAGAAGAACTGAGTGGGAAGGTATGTCTTTTTGTAGATGCCACCAAAACCTGTTATAGGGTAGACACTCAGGAGGGTAGGGAGAAAGGGTTCACCCATGCTGGTGTGACAGCCATGTTGCTGATGCCGATTACAGCACAGGCCACATTACTACACCAGGCATAATGTATCCCGGGAGTTACACCACCAAAGCACCCTCCTGGGAAACAGTCTCCATTGGGCCCCTTCCCATAATTATCCCACAGGTCCAGGTTCTTAATTTACCTGTTCTCCAGTCCTACTCCATCCTACAATCACCCTGCAGGTATACAGTAGATTGTTACTATCCCTGATGTCCAGTGGTTCCCATTTATTTATTTATTCATTCATTCATTCATTCATTCATTTGTTTACCGAGTAGATGCACTGGTCTGAGAACTATTTTCAGGCATGACTTGGGCCATTGAGGATGGCACAGGAATACAAGAAAGTACAAAGGAGACTGGGACAAGACATACAATAGACAGTAATTAAAATATACAGGATATTTATGAGGATATATATATATATATATATATACATATATATATATATATATATATATATATATATATATCTGCAGCACAATGGATAAATAACATTTATGACAATAGCAGGTACACTAGTAACCAAGTTGTAATACAAATTAGGCGTGATCTGAGATGAGTCTAAAGGAAAACGTGCATCATGGCAGTGTAGGTATGGACCAGGAAGGCAAAGGAGGGAAGGGAAGTAGAGGCTGATAATAAGTTGGGAGGGCAGGAGCAAGGAGTGGAGGACAGAGGGTGAGATCCAAGGAGAGAGTGGAAGAGTCCTGGAGAGTCAGTGGTTCTAAGTGGAGTGGGCAGGTTGTTCCAAAGGAAAGGGGCTGCAGATGAGAATGCATGTTTACCCATACAGGTGGAGACTAGGGGGCACTCTAGCATGGGGCCAGCAGTGAGGCAGAGCTCTA
The DNA here is from genome assembly GCA_016271365.2 of Neoceratodus forsteri. NCBI lineage: Eukaryota > Metazoa > Chordata > Ceratodontiformes > Ceratodontidae > Neoceratodus > Neoceratodus forsteri. The sequence goes on from JADMNL010000026.1 coordinate 359,107,069, forward strand.
GAACAAACACTTTTGGCCAAAGGAGGTGGGATTGTGGAGAGGTAGCTCGGTTTTGGATGGCCTTATTGACTGTGCTGGCCAGGAGATAGGTCCGTTGGGCTGATGGGGGAAGCCAGCCCAGGGCCTGATATAGTGAGCAGTGGTGTGTTGAGTGAAAGTCCTTGCCCTCTGTATACCCAAAGTCCCCACCATGACCCAGTTAGTTCTTACAGCAAATACTACCCCCCGGTCCCCAGGCTTACTATATATTTGACACCCTTCCACATTTGGCACAGACCATCCTCTCAGCTCCTTGATCGGGCACAGAATGGATGACAGTTCACAATCATGTGCTAACTGTACACAGCTGTTTATACAGTAGGCACATGAGCGCAAAACTGGAGTTCTGTCCTCAGTTGGTCACAGATGTTAGCAGAGTATCTCTGCCAATTGCCACTGTGGGGAGAGTGTGTAAACATATGGTGGGGGCCATGAATGGTAGGAGCGGTGGGACTGGGTGGGCAGGTAGGTATTGGCAGTTTCCGATGTACGGAATGGACAGCTGCACCACTTAACACCGGGTGAAGTGTGATATTACTGATGGTGGGAGCTCAAAGGGGCAGGGGTAGGAGGCAGAGGTGATAATACCTGGTTTAGGGAGGCAACATCTTTTATAGCCATTCACCAACTGGTCAGAGACTCACTAACTATGCTATTCAAGATATCATTTGTGATCCTACCCTGTTTTTGGGGTGCAAAGTGTTGTTTGAGAGTCACTTACCCATTTAGCGATCATAAATGCTCTTTGAATGTTCTGATCTATGTGAACAATAACAGTCCATTACCAGTAAGATAAAGACAGGTGAACAAATAAAAATATGGAATGGAGAGCTGTTCTCCATGAGGTTGATAATGTAATTTATCTTAACAATGCATTAGAGTACAGAGTATGATGAGATTAATACTGGTACCACTGTGCTACCACATGAGTCTAGGGTTGCTGTGAGAGGTACCAAATACTGAAATGTCAAAATAACGCAGTACCATTGTGCTACCAGTATACCAGTATTTGTGGGAGCCGACAAAAATCTAAAAATTTTGTGATACCATTGTATTACCAGTGTATGTGTGAGAGATAGAGAAAATGGTAAAAATGCCATAGGGATACCATTCTGCCAGTGCACTACCAATGCACAGAGGAAAATCTATATATCACCTACTACTGTGATACCAGAGTACCACTGGGTAGTACCACTGTAGATTTTTCAGCTGACCACAGTATTGCCATTGCTATACCACTGTAATGCCACTGTGACAAATTCAGTATGGTAACCAGATTGCTGAGACAATGCAGTGCTAAAGAAGTATGATAAAAATTATAAAGTGTTGCCAGTACTACTGCAGTGTGCAGGAAAAATTAGTGAAGGAAATACAGTGCTAAAGAAGTGTGCATGAAAATCTAATAATTATTTGCAGTGTTCTTACAGTCTGCATAAAAAAAATAAGAAAAATTGAGCAGTGGTACAATAGTGTAGCAGAAAGTCAATGCAGTGTATTAACAGTGCACTGATGAAAAGCAGTGCTTTGTCACTCTGGACTGAAATAACACTGAAATGGGACTCAGGATGGAAGTGTGCACTCCACTTCCCTCTGGATCTGTTCCCTGGCCACAGAGGATGCCACAGTGTCTCAGTCTGTCCCCGGCATATTAAGGTCACCCATGTTCACCACCATACCCGTTCCACGGTCACAGTGCCCCTTGATGTTCTCAACTAGTTTGACCTCCAGGGCCTCTTCCATCATTTGTGGGGGGGGGGTCTGTACACCACCCCTATTTTCAGTCTTTTACCTCCCTCATTTTTAGGGTTACCCAGATCTCCTCCACCCCTCCTACAGCCTCCTCCACTCCACTAACCGCTATGTCATTTTTGACTATCAGTGCTACTCCCCTTCCTCGTCCCTCTCCTCTGTCCTTCCAGAATATTTTGTAGCCCACCAAATTTAGGTCCCAATCACTTTTCTGAGTGGCCCATGTCTCAATAATTGCTGCCACATCCACTGATCCCTCAACCAGCATCACCTGGAGTGTGGGCATTTTGTTGCACATGCTCCTAGCATTGATCAGGGCCATCCTCCACCCCGACCCCTCTCCCTTCTCCAGTCATCTCTGCCCTGAGCAGTCCCTGCATGCCCTTTCTTGCACAGCTCTGGATGGATTTAGATTGCAGTTACCTGCCTTCTTTTCATGCCCTGGACCTGGACCCTCGAGCAGCCTTCCTGGAGCCACTCTTTTACTTAACCCCCCTTTACAAGATTAAACTCCACCTCTCAACTATGAATCCAGAAAGTTTTAGTTCCAAGATCTCCCTCCCCTCCAAGTTGAGGTATAGCCTATCCTTGGCATATAACCCCTTGTTCTCCCATATATCCCCAGTCCCTCACCAGCCCATACCTTTCTGCCCTGCGCCAGTCCCTGAGCCACTGGTTCACACCTCTAAGTTTATGTTTGGTCTCCCCGGACACCCTAGGTACTGGCAGAACCTCAAAGAAGGAGACTGCACTTCCTATAGAGTGGTAAACCCTGGCCAGTTCCCGGAATCTCGCCTGGATTTCTAGTTCACTGTTTTCCTCTAAGTCAGTTGTTCCCACATGTTTTAGGAAGTCTGGGGATTCCCCGCATTCCAATGCTAATCGAGTATAGCTGGAATTTGGCCTTGTGTACGGATAGGCCTGGGATACATTTAGCCTTGACTGGGCTGCTTTTTCCCCCTCCCTTGCCCCCTCCCACTGGATGCCCCAGGTCATGGAGTCACCCAGTAGGATCACCTTCACCCCACTTTACTGGCCCATTTGATTCCGTCCAGGCTCTTTCTTCTGTCATCAACCCCCAGCTTACTTCTCTTGCCCCCCTCAGCCTGGGGATCACAAGCCTGTGGTTGCCCTACCACGCTCATTCTTCTACCTGTAGCTCCCAGCTTACTCCTCACCCCCAACCTCTTGGGTGGCACAGAATACCCCTCCCAGATCTCCCCGGACTCTCTTTCTGAGCTGGTATCCTCAGATCCCCCACCCAGGATCCCTTCTACTGCTTCCCTCCTTGCCTTCCTTCCCCCATGTTCTGCATCCTTCACCCCATCTGCTGTGTTTCTCCCTACCCCCCATCTTTCCCCCTCCTCTCCACCTCATCTGATTTCTCCCACCCCGAAGCTGGCCTATCTAGAGTACTCCTTAGTCCTCCCTCCTCCACCCTGGGTTCACTCTGCACTCCCCATCCTCCTCACCTCCCTCCCACCTAGGCTATGTCTCTTCCCCCCTCCCCTTCTGTGGATCTGGCTCTGTCTCTCCTGTCCCATCCCCCCCCAGCTTACTGACCAAACCCTATCTGTCTGCCCGCTCCCCTCCTCCCAGCAGCCTCTCCACCTCATCTCCTGTATATAGCAGGGTGAATCAATTAGTAAGTGTGATGCTTGCCCCCGACTTGCTCTCTTCTGTCCCCCTCTTACTGGTCAGCCACCTCCCTATGAAGTGATTTCTGCACATTGCTTGTTTGGTGTCCCACCCCTCCTGAGTAACCATGTGATCCTTGTCAACCTGTTCCCTGGGTTATGCCATATTGGCCTCATCTACTCTCATGAGGTCCTTTCCACACCTTTCCTCCCCACCCCTCCCACCTTCCAGCTGCCTTCTGATCCCCTCTACTTCCTCCCTAAGACCTGCCAACTGAACACACACTGGGCTCCCTCTGAACCGCCATGCCCAATTTAATATTACTGCCGCCCAGCACCCTGTACACCCAATCACTCTACCGAAGGTGCCCGCTTTGGCTACCCTCAAGTCTACCCTCATTTTAGATGAGCGATGCAGCCCTCTAACAGAAATAATTCAGCCAGTGTTACACTAAAACCCAAGCAGTTTGCCCCTTCCAATTACAGCAATTTTCCCTCCTCTTTCTTGACAGTAGTCAGTTTTCAAACCCTAGCAGTAGGCAGTTCACAAGCAAAATTAGCCCACCACAACACTAGCCAGCTCAGAGGCCCTAGCAGTAATCAAGGCACACACAGTTTGCCTACTCCCACAGGTGTAGTTGGCATACAGTCATTTATACAGTCTGATTCATTATGCCCCTTCCTGGTAGTAGTCAAATGTTGCCCAAGCAGCACAGTGGACAGGACCCTTTTCTACCAATCAATAACAATCCTGCTTCCCAGTGTTCCAGTTCACCCAATCTAGACTTGTCCTCCTCCAAGACTCTGCCCTCACTGACCATTTAATAGAAGTTGGGGCCATGGTGGGTGGTGTGGAACAAAGAACAGCTCTCCCCCTCTGATTGCAACTGTACTATTTGCCTTTTATGGCCCAGTCACACAGTCAAAGGTTCATGCCCTATTTGCTGATTGGCCACCTGAGTCGCCAGCTTGCAAAGTTGCAGCAGATGTGGCCCCGGTATGCATGGCCTGTCCCCCGCCAACAAGAGCTTCCTTGTCGATCACTGATGTGATCCCATCCTCCCCCACCACCGATGCAGCCCCAGAATGCCTGCCTCGACCCCTTCCAGCGACAAGCCCAGGTCCAGAAAGAACAGCTCTCCTCCCCTGATTGCAACTGGGCTAATCGTTGTTATAGATATTAAAAAAGGATGGGTCCCAGGACCGACCCCTGGGGCACACCACTTCCACCCTGGAATGCACCCCATTTGCCTTACCATCACCCTCTGGTTTCAGTCTTTCAACCAGTTCTCCACCCACCTTGTTATTTTCTGTCCCACCTCTAAGCCTTCCAGCTCATTTACCAGCCTTCTATGTGGCAAAGCGTCAAAGGCCTTGCTGAAATCTGGGTAGGCCACATCCTCCCCCATCCTCCTTCCTTGTTACCCAGTCAAAAAACTCAGTAAAGTTTAGTTTATCGGGCACAACCTCTCTCCCATAAAACCAAACTGCCTTGGGTCCTGGAGGCAGTATAGCACATTGGGTAAAGGCTCTGAGCTACAGATCTGGAGACCTGGGTTTGAATCCAAAGTGCAAACTGGGTGATTCTGAGCAAGTTACTTAACTTCCTTGTGCTCCAGGTTGCATCTGGAAACAAGCTTCAGCTTAGTGTGCTACTCCTGGTTAAACAGTGTTCCCTTCCCCCACTTCCCCTGTAGACCATTGACAACCAGGTGCTTCACTATTCTTTCCTTCTGCAGTATTTCCATTACTTTTCTCACTGTTGTGGTCAGGCTGACCAGTATGTAGTTCCTGCATCCTCCCTGTTACCATTTTTGTATAGTGGGACAACATCAGCCCTCCTTCAGTCCCTGGGCATGTCAGCAGTTTACAAAGACAGAGTGAACAGGGTAGTCGGAGGCCCTACTAACACCTCCCTTAGCTCCCTCAGTGTCCAGGGGTGCATCTGTCTGGCCCATAGCTTTATTACTGCCAGTTCCATGAGGATCCTTTCTTTTGCAAAGGGACCTGTGTCCTTTTCTGTGATCTCTCCATCCTTATTACTTAATGCTGGCCCATTTCCTGCCCACTCCTTTGTAAAAACCGAACTGAAGTATTGTTCAGTATTTCTGCTTTTTGGCGGTCATCTTTTACCTTCCCTCCATCCACCCTTTTCAGACACTCAGTATCTCCCCTTGCCTTCCTTTTCTCCCTGATGTACCTGCATGTAAAAGGTTTTGTCCCTCCTTACCACAATACTCACTGGCTTGTGTCAAGGGTCCCACACAATTGTGGGTCTGGTGCGAATGTGCACTTTGCATGTGGAGACATTTTGGTTTGCCTGCTGTGTGCTGTAGTGTAGTGGATTATGATGACTGGTTTTGCTTGATTCTGTACTGACCGCTTAATTTGCAGCAGATCCTGGAGTCCTTTGCGGTGGGAGATTGTCCTTCAGTGCATGTTAAGAGTTTATATAGGCTCTCATCTTTTGTTTACTGGCCCCACTGTACTCCCTGGGCTAAGTTCTGTCACAGACTGACTTATCCCCTGGAGAAAAGCAGAAGTGAAAAACATCTGATCAGAGATTGTGGAAGCTCAAATGTGCACTGAAGGCTATTGGAACTTCTATTGCCTGTTGCTCTGGTGCCAGCTGCAGGGAGTTCTGGGACTGGTTGTGGCTGCGGATATCTGCCTAGAGACAGTCACAGTTGGCCTGCTGCGGTGTGCTATACTGCAATGGAGTGGTCATTGGAAATTCCAAATTGCTTGGGGGAAATTGAGAGGAAGGATTAGGAAGTACTTCTTCACTGAGAAGGTGGTGGACAACTGGAATGGGCTGCTGAGGGAAATGGTGAGAGGGTTCACGAGGGCATGGGATAAGTACAGAGGGAAACTGGCACGGGGGGATGACTACAGAAAAGGCCTAGTGGATATCTAGGCAAACTGGGCAGACTAGATGGGCTTCCAGTACCTTTCTGCCATCACATACCTATGTTCCTACGTATTCTATAGCCAATTGGGAAAAGGGAGGGGGGATCCACTACACCACCAGGGAAGCATTCATTGTGCCTTGAATATCTCTCCCTTGGTGTCTTTATCCTGCCCTGTGTTGGTTGATGTGTGGAGCAACATGATCTCCTACCCCCAAAAAAGATTAGTTCTAGGGGCACGGGGCAAGGAGTCTTCCTCCCTCCCCCAACCATGACATCCCCCGAGTGACCGAGTCCATTCTAAAAGCCAGGTTGATGGTGTGGTACAGGTCTGGTATCCCTCCCCCCAACCTACTCTTTTTATTGTAACCTCTGCAGAGCCTTCCCTACTGACCTAGCTGATCAGTATTTTTATTTTTCATACCGATCCATTTTCCATTTTATATCTACAGGTCGGGCAGGACATTGACCAGGAGTAGGAGGACACTGACCATATGTATCAGATAAGTATTGTTTTTTGTTTACCCTACATTGTTTGTCATATAATAGTTCATAATGAGCTGCAGATCCTTTGTGAACCCATTACTGTTCTTGTTTTACAGGTACGAATGGCTGCTGTGGGAGACACTGGGTTGGAGCTGTACCTTGTGCTTTAGAAAGGAGGCTATGGGCTGGGGGTATGGGTTGGGCATTAAGGTTGGGAACTCCAGGGAACACCAGACAACCAGTTTGCCAAGACTTGTGAGGTTTAAACCCTGTTTTTCATTTTCTTGCTTTGTGCGCTTTGCATTCTAATGCCTGCATTAATGTAGTGTTTTGTTTGCAACAAGTACTGTCTCATATATGTATGCTACGTGTAATAGATAACCCACTGTAGGTGTGCGGTCACACTCTGATATATACTGCATTGGTGTGCGTTCTTATGAGGCCGCAGGACAGGTGCATCAACCACCAAGCCATGCGGTATTATTGCGCGACCGCACACCCCACAGTGGGTTATCTGTCTTATAAAATGGCAAAATTGTTTTGGAGGGGAGTAAAAGTGCAGGTGTGTGGTCGTACTCTGATATAAGCACACACACCTAATGATGTTTGTCCAATGCGATTGATAATCCCATTATAGATGTAATACACACACACACACTTCACTCAGAACAGCCCTTTGATACCGAAAATCATTTTCCTCACCATGCATGTGCTCCCAATCTGAAGAGGCTTTCTTCTCCTTTTGAAGATAAACCTGGAAATACTGGTGAGGCCCTGCATGTCAGGGAGGCTTCCATACCATTTTCTGTAGACCAGAACCATCCATTTTTCACAAATCCATTTTCTGCAAACCAGAACCATTGGTGGTCATTCCTTTAACTAAATGTCCACACCCTTCCTTGTGATTTTGAGTCAAACATGGGGTAACAGACTTTAGTACCTCCTATAGACATAGCCCCCAAGATCTCCATCTTCTTTGGAATTCACAGATGACTTTCTCACTCAGGAACCCTTAAGCAAAGCTTCCTCTGCTGAGGTTGTAGAAACTTGCAGATGAATACTTGTGTTTTTGTTGAATTTTTTGTGACGCCATCTTTAATGCAGCCTAATGCACTGAAACAGAACTGCAGCACTGCTGACAGAAGTGCTGCTAAAATCATACTGCACACTGAAGTGCACTACAGGTGCTGATGCAGTGCTAAGTAACATAATTCGCACACACTGAAAAAGCAGTACAACACTGCTTAAGGTAGTGCTGCTGACAGAACACTGCTTCAGGCAGTGTTGATGACAAAACACTGCTACTTGCAGTACTTTTACAGTGAGATTGCAGTGCTAATTAACATAACTTGCACACACTGAATAAGCAGTGCAAAACTGCTTAAGGCAGTGTTGCTGACATGTAAAATGAGTCTGATACAATCTGCTACGGTAAACAGTAAGTAAAATAAGTCTGATACTTTTTATCGTAGAATAGTAGATTGTAAGCAAAACAAAATGTTTTTGCACACAAAATGCACATTGGGAGAATCCCCACACTTAGTTGTAGGGCCCTGTGTACTGACTGTTCCCTGTTAAATTCTCTGGGAGACAGGAGTCTGTCATCTTTTCTGTTCTGCTTCAGGATCCCTCTCTACTTTTTCCTTCTAGACCTCCAGAAACTGATCCTGGCAATTGACCTGAACTGTAATTTAATCCTAAAGCTCTACCACCACTCTGTGCCCTGCAGGTACACCCTGGCTCAGTTATGCAGCGGTCTGATCCCAGCCTAAAGGTACACCCCAACTCAGCCATCCAGAGGTCTGGTCCCAGCCTGCAGGTACACCCCGGCTCAGTCATCCAGAGGTCTGGTCTCAGCCTGCAGGCTAGACATCAGGCATGTGCTCTATCCATATGCTCTGGACTCTCTTATCTGAACTCTTTCTTTCAGACTGAATGGACATTTCCGGGTTTCTCCTTATGGGCACTCAGCTCTGCCTCAGTTTCTTGTATTTTGAGCCCTTCCAGCTTCCATCACAGGGATACAGCTAATAGCTAAGCGAGGCAGTATAGCACAGTGGTTTAAGGCTGTGAGCTGCAAATCTGGAGACCCGGGTTTGAATCCCACAACCCCCAGTTGCATACTGTGTGACCCTAAGCAAGTCACTTAACTTCCCTGTGCTCCCAGGTTGCACCTGTAAACAAGCTTTCAGCTTAGTGTGTCTCACCTTGTTAAACAATTAAAAAAAATGTAAAAAAAAAAAAAAAAAAAAGCTTTACTGTATGTATTCTGGAAACATTTCAGTATACCTCCCCCAATTGGTTCAGGGGTTACAGTATCATTAAAAACACCATTAATGAAAAAAATATGATTGATTATTAGTATACAGTTACTGCCACTACACATGTATTAGGTGTGTCTGAAACAGCAGCCTGTGTTAGAGTGACTGAGAAATAGCACTGATATACAGATACAGTTCTCTACTGTTTGCTTTGACATGAATGGGATAAATAAATAAGGTTTGTTAGGATGGCCTACAGTGTTTCGGTAATACCCAAGGAGTGCCCGCTCCAGTTATATGATGATTAATTACATAGTATTACCTATGACAAGCTCATGGGACAGTATATTCTAGTTATGAAGTCTGATGTCATATTTGTAAACTAGAAATTGCTTGTAGCATTCACAGAATTCACTTTGCAGCTTACCTGATACATGTTGACTGCCTCTTGCAGGGGTAGAAAGCTGTGTCCAATGTGTTTAACAGATACCATACAGACGAGACAGATAGGAACCCCATCCTCCTGGCAGAATAATTTCAATTTCTCTTCATGCTCTACGCACTTGTCTGATATCTGTACACAGTAAAGTTTCTGTTCTAGGTGGAATTTTTCCTCTTTTTCACCCTGGTGTGATCTTTGAACTTTTTCCACCATGTTAGCTAACAGTCTGTTAGTAGCATACTTCCTAGACGGGAACTCCTTTCTGCACTCAGGACAGCAGGGAGTTTTCTCATTGTCCCAAACTTGGTCGATACAGGACCTACACAAGTTATGTCCACACTTCAACATTACCGGCTCTTTAAACAGATCCAGACAAATGGGACACATTAAATCCTCAACCAGATCTACAGTCTGTTTACTGGTTGCCATCCTGACAGCAGTCTTTCTCTTTTCACTTTCCTTTATGTGGAACAGAGCTCCAGTTACAGCCAGTCACTTCCTCTTAACCCTTTGTGTGCTTGTGCAGATACACCAACATAGTGCAGAGTTACTTAAAGTAGCAGTATATGTTACTGGGGAAAAACATCATCATGTGTTTTCAAGTAATGATGTATTTCCAGCAAAAATGTCAATATATTATTTTTTCTTTCATTTGTATTTCACTCCTGAACTGAGATATGTAGTTTTAAAGTTTTTGAAAGTCCCTGCTCTTCAACTGCGCCCACTATAAATAAATATACATCTTGCTGTGGTTCAGTGCTGTTTGCTATCAGAAATATGTGCTAGCCCCCTCCTGGTACAGTCACAGTATCAATCCAATCTGTTACACTAATGTATTTCTGACAATTTACCATCAGCATATTTTTTAACTTTTCTAAGATGTTTTTAAAGCAGTTTTCTTTACCAGCTTTGTCAATAATAACTCATGTCTTGAAAGATGTCTGCCACTCGAGATGTTTAAAAATCTCTTCCATTGAGGTTACCTGAGAAACATACATAATCAATTCATACTGAGGATCTATTAGTATGGTGCTACCACAAGTTTCTAATGGTACGCAGCACAGCGCCACGTCAAGGCATTTCATTTAATATTAGTGGGTATGGCACAGCAGTGGTGACTTTTAAGCACTTCAAACTCCTGTATCTTTGTTCAGGAATGAAAGAAAATTAAAGGAAAAATGGAGTTAGTGATGATTTTGCGAGAAAAACATTATTGCTGAAAAGACTAGCTGATGACTAACAAATACTGCTGCTTTAATATTGAATGTACAACAATTCTGCTGCAATAATGTCCCCCGTGGGACCCTCTCAGTGGCAGATCCATTATGTTACAGTGGACAGGTGTGTGTGTGTGTGTGTGTGCATGCTGGGGGTGCATATTTGTATGCAATGTTTAAAATCCTTTATATTGTCTGCTATTATTGTGTTCAGTACATGTTTGACAGAAAATACAACTGTAATCTATAGTTTAGAGTATAAATGTTTCTACAAGCTATAAATAAGACTCATGCAACAAAGTGAAATACAGCAGCAGCAAGCACGTATGTTACAATGGGAGGTGCAGTTGCAATCTTTGCCACCCCCTGGATTCGCCGCAGGAACCACTGGCATAATAGGTGTTGTACCTACAGGAGACTTTTGTGGTGTGCAAATCTCTAAACAAATACATAATCATACTGAGAAATTCCCGACTAAGAGATGTACTAATCATCGCTGAGGTACGTGTCAGTTTACTAATCATTACTGATTTACAGTACATGTCAGTTACATCCTCCCCATTGATTGACAAAAGATTCCTGATTTTGGGTCCCTTTCAGACCTTGTCATTTGCATATATTTGCATATACAGTGGCACCAGCCAGGATGTAATGCAGTACCTTGCAGTATTACTGCAAAACTCTGCAGTATGCTGCAAGGAACAGTATATTTACATGGAAAGTAAGCCCTTTTGTCATGCAGTATTTTGTGACATGTCATTTACTGCAAGTTACTGTGTTGCATCCTGACTGGCACTGCAGTATTTTCATACATTGGGATATTTGGCACAGTAATTAAGGTTGAGTAGGCTGCTTAATAACCCAGAGTTTGCAATTTAATAGCATCGCCCACGTTCAACGGATTTGCAAAACATTTTGCATGTGCAGTCTGGGGGGGAGAGGAGGGGGGAAAGGTCACAGGATTTGCTGAGTTTCCTTCTATTTGGATGTATGGATGCCAAGATTTCTATAATATGCTTTTATGAAAAGCAAGGCTTTTTGCTGTTTTTTGTCATCACCTAGTGCACAGATGGTTTAGATGTTTGGCCAGAGATTTTCAGGATAGAAAGGCTGGCTCCAGAATAATGCCTTCCATTGGTTTGGTGCAAAACAATATGAATCTGTTCCCAGTTTATAAGGACTTGAAATTTTGGTGCTCAGGAACTGCTAAAACTGTGGGGAGCATCGCCTTCCCACCCCAGGAGAGGAGAGCAGTCCTACAGATGCTCGATCCTGCTCCTCCCTGGCTGACCCCCCATGACCCGACTATGCTCCAGAACTCAGGTCACCAGTGTGGCGTACAGCAGCTCAACCCTCAGTGCCACCTAACCGCAAGGTACTTAAAAGAAGATGCATCTTCAGTAATTGCACCATCAAGGGTGTGAAATAAGGGTAGAGGGGTGAGTCTGGACAGCCTCTGGCAGGTGACAAAAGTCATGGAATAATAAACATAATTATCACAATAATGCAATTAAGGGTACAAGTGGTATGGGAAAGCTGGAACAATGCCAGACAGTAGCTAGTTACCTCCATCCAGACTGCTTAGGTGTGAGAGCCATCAATGTCAGGTCAGATAATAGCACCAGAAGTAAAATATAAACCAGACAGGACTGACTGATTTAGGTACAGTTTAGCCTATGGGGTGTAGGGATAGCTGCTCAGAGCCAGAGAGTTGGAGCAAGGGGGATCAACAGCACAGGAAGGAGGGGACAGAAGGGAGAGGGGGTCACGAACAATTGTAAGAGGAGGTGGTAAAGTCACAAAGAAGGGATTTAAGGGCGGAGAAGTACGAGACTGAACATAGAGATCGGGTAGAGAAGACCAGAGCTCAGGAAAACTAAACAAGAAGGCAGCCTGGCCCATGGATGTTTTCCTGGAGGGAGGCGAGGAAAGGAAGCAGTGTTCTGGAGGGGGTAGAAAAAAGAGAAAGACAGGCAGAAAGGCAGGAAGAGAACACCAAACCAGAATTTGGAAGTGAAGATGGCACTGTGTGCGATGTGCACGGCATCAGTGGAAGGGAGAGAGAGAGGGGGGAATAGAGAGGCCTGTGGTGTGTATCAGAGAGACAGTCCAAGGCAAAATGGCAGAAAGTGTGAATAGGGGTCCAGTCAGGGCAGGGTGGACTTGGAAGAAGTGCTATAGACAATGTCAGTGTCACTGAAGATAGGGAGGATCATTTTCATGAGTAGCTCCCTGCAGGCAGGGATAGGAATACTGGCTTTGTTTCTGTATAGTGCACACCCAGTTTGGGGTGACGCTTGGCAGGAAAAGGGAATCCAGGAGATTATGGTTGTGCCCAGCAAACGTAGATACATAGAGACACAGACACTGCTGGCAGGTAAGGGCCTATGGCCCATCCAGTCTGCCCATTTGTGCTTGTAAGTTTCCTTTATGTTTTCTAGAAGTCTGTTGCACCTTACCCCTGACCTCCAGAATTCCCTTATGTCTATACCATGCATCCTTAAATACTATGATTGTTTCAGCCCCCATCACTTCCTCTGGCAGGGTGTTCTACTTGTCCACTACCCTTTCTGTGAAGAAATTCTTCCTCACATTTCCTCTAAATCACCTTCCCTCCAACTTCATCCCATGCCCTCTAGTCCTGGAACATCTATAAATGTCTCATGCATAGGTGAAATTCAAACCCATGGCCCTTAATGCATGCTGTATCTCCATTATCCTGTGCACCACCACAGCAGTCATTCACTATAAAATGGCTGTTCCTCTCTATTTGTTCCCTTAAGGGCCACCTGTTGAGAAGTAATAACTATTAACCCCATAGGGTCTAATCTATTCACATACTTCCCAGAGAATTAATAATGCCCTATGTCACCTAGTGGAGGAGGAGGAGTGCATTACACATGGTATACCTAGGACATTTCATGAGCTGCTTTAAATATGAATTTAAATCTGTCTGGATTGCACACCTGGCTTTACTTCACTAAACCAATCATTGCTACATAGCAAAGACAACCGCACTGCCCATATATGTCAGTATGTGATCACACACAGATATATTCTTTCCAACAAACTGCCTTAATGCACCGGTTAGGGTTCAGGTTAATGCCACGAAAGTAGGGAAATGTGGTAGGGTCTTTCTTGGGGTTGTCAACCCTAATGCATGCCCCTTACTCCAGCCTGTGACCTACTGTCTGAATACCAGGGGACAGCTCCAAGCCAGTGCATCATAGTAATACACTCTTCAATGACAGAGCGGTATTTCTTGTCACATGATGCCAACACAATCTGCTGTAGCTGTAGCTTTCTTTCCCATGGAGAAAAGAGATCATGTCTGACCTTCTTTGCTCAGAGGAGGGGGACGGACGTTAGGGTTGACAACCGCAGAAAAGATCCACAACTGATTTGTCATTACTCCAGAGACCTAAATCACTATTTTTTTCTTTTTGCTGCTTTTCGGAGTTGGGTGGAGAGTTAGGTTTGGAAATCCTAACACCACATTTCACCTATATTGTGGTGTTAACTTGAATCCTAACTGGTACATTAACATGTTTTTTTTTGTGAATAATTTCCTTTCTTTTTGAGACAGTGGGAAGACATTTTCCACCTATGGACGTGCAACAACAGATATCAAGAATTCATGGGCTGTCTGGTGGACTGCTGAAGTACAGGTCACTCTGGATCCAGTGCTTCCATGTGGCCACAGACACAGGGCAAAGAGCCCATCTCTCAGCTGAAGCACAGGGGTCCTATGTGACCCAAATTACTGTTTTACGAGAGTGCATTGCATAGTTCCTACCCACGCTCGTACGTTCACGAATTTTCAATATTTGCACTCCATTGACTTCAAAATACCTAAAAAGCACATACAAGCAAGCAACATTCGGCATTGACAAATGCTTGCTAAAAATGGTTTGATGGAGGAAAATGTGTTACCTTGTGGTGTGAACAGGTGTGTGATTCTTATTCCATTACCATGCCATGTTGGGAGCTTTGGTCCGCCAGTCTCAGCAGAAAGTTCCTGCTGAGCAATCCCATAGTGCAGCTGCAGTGAGGCTGTAGATTGTTGATATACAACAGAGCGGCTAGCGGCGGGATATACAGTGCTCATGGAGGTTGACAGATGAACTGTCTGCAGCAGTTACCAGGATTTGCTGCATTTTAACCAGATACAATCAGCCTGTGTGCTGAATCCTCATTTAATACTTAATTAGTGCTAGTGCTTCCCCACATAGTGCCCTTCCAGCTGATTATAGCACGACTGTGGTATTTCATAATGAGTGACCGTTCTGCAAGCTGGACAGAGGATGCCACTAAACTCCTAATTGAATACTGGTCCCAGGAGTGGGCTCAGGAGGAGTTGGCCAGCTATCGCAGAAACAGCAAGATTTATCAAAAAATCACAGACTTCCTATTAGAGAATGGCATAGAAAGGTCTGAAAAGCAACGCAGAGAAAAGTTAAAGCAGCTAAAAGTGAAATATCACAAAGTTAAAGACAACAACAGGTGATCTGGTGGCAAGAGGATCACCTGCCTCTTCTTTGATGAACTGGACAGAATTCTTTGTACTCAGCCAACCTCAAACCCTGCATTTGTCCTTGAGGGAGCGTCTGTTGAGCCACCATGTCCACCTGTTGAAGAAGAGTACCCAGATCCAGAACCCATGCAGTCAGGTATGTGCAATATGATGCCACACATGTATCCCATTATTCATGGTCACTGTAGTCACTCCACCCACAGATACACACCCTACAGTCACAGAAGTGTGAGTGTAATGAATTGTCACTGTGGTGGAATCCGCAGACATGATTTTATGCATTGCTTTGTCTGTACAAACTCTTCTCCATTTGTACACATGCTGCCTTTGATGACATAACAGAGTTGTGTTGTCGCTGTGGCTGGTGACGGTGGGGGGGAGTGCACAGAAAGCATCTCCACATCGAACTGCATTGCTCGGCACTTATCATACAGCTGTCATCAGGCATATTTTCATTGAAATGAATTTACATTACAAAATGTGATTTGTTATGTAGACCATGAGGGTTGCCAGGACTCGTCAGTGGAAGAGTCTTCTGCTTCCATCCATGACCCATATGATGATACCCTAGATGTGTTAGTAGAAGAACATGGATGCAGCCATGCATCACCACCATCAGCTGTCTTGTCTGGGAAGAGAACCTGCAGCAGTGAGCCTCTTTTCTATCTATGAAAGAAAAAGAGACTGACAAAAATGCATGAGATAGTCGAGTCAGTGTTTGAACCAACACATAAAATGAAGATTGAGCAGCACAATTAGTTGCTGCAACAAGAGAAAGAAAGGGCTAGAGAAGATAGAGAGATGGAGGAAAGGCTAAGAATGCGGGAGATGGAACATACTGCATCATTGTTCCATAGCATTATGGCAATGTTTGCACCTCTGATTGCACAGCGACCCATGCAGATGCAAGTTATAGCTGCCACGGTCCATGCCAATGCCATGCAATCACCGTCCCCTTTCACTGTAATGACCTCGGGAAATACTTCTGCTGGCCATCCTTTTAACACTAGAGGGGTACTGTATCAGCAACCGAATGTTATGCAGGACAGTCAACCTGTCAACAGTAATATGACTCCCGCACGTGAAAATGTTGGTTATATGGGCTGGACTGTTTCCCAACATACTGCTGCTGCTGAATGTAGACCAAACAGTGGTCATGTGCAGTCATACAGTGAGCAACTGAGTTCTGATGATTTCACATGGACAAGTCTGTGACATCTCAACTGTTATGTTGCATAAAACATCAAACAAAGACCATGTGTGCAACTGATGAGCAGAACCTTGTTGTGTTTCACATGTTTCATGTGTGCTCCTCATTGTCACACATGTTGTTATATTTGCGTTTGTTTGCTGTTTCACGGACCCAACAGTGTTTTTCCTTGCCCCTCACCAGGTTCACCTGGCTGTGTTCATCAATATATGTTGCAGCACCACTTGTTATTTGCCATGTGGCACTGTTTGTTGTGGCCAAGAAACACACGTTTCACTTGTGAAAATGAAATGCTTCGATATTTGTTTGTGGTGCTGTTGTCCAAGGCACAGTTTCACATGATCAGTTATAGGAGAGCATGATTTAATAAACAGTTTACAAACAGAAAACATGTAACAAACTTTAATGCTGTCACATAACATCAGAAACTGCTATTCATTGTTACAAATCAATTTAATAATATGAAAAGGGTCACTTTTGTTGAGATAATGAAATGCTGCTTGCAGTACCAGAGAATATGTATATAGTTCAACTGCTGCTCCATTGACTGGTATAGCAACATGTAGGTTTGCACCATGCATTGTAAGCAAAGTTTATGTCATTCATGAATTATAGATTGTAAACAACTGGTACTATCAGAACTACAAAACTATCTCCGGTACTGCTGTTTCTTTGTATTGTTACCGCCATGTTTTTATATTGAACGGTACATATTTTTAAAGACCATCTTAAGTGTCACTCGTGAATTAAATATACACAGTTCATAACAGGTTTTTTAAAGTCTGCTACTTGAAGAAATACAACTTTGCATTGAAGTACAGTTGTTCCCTTTCATGGGACAGCAACATTTGTTATAGAACAGTAATAATGTTTGCAAATAAAAGTAAATATTTTTTTAAGAAACAAACTGCTTCGTACTTTCTACTATATATATCATATCTGCATTATGAGCACACATTACCAGTATTGGTTGTGTGACACAGTATCAGCAGGGTTAGTATCGGTGCACTGCACTTATTACCTTACTGCATTTACTGGAGACCGACTAATATGACATTATCCACCAGAGCAATATGTTACTGCACATGTGGCATTGCAACAAAATAAGCACACAGGGCATCACCGATCAAAAATGCCTGTCTTGTTTGTGATGCAGCTGTTGCATCATACGCCCGCCGATGTTCAATGTCAGGTTGAGAAACACCACCACCATCTGTATCAGTCAACCACCCAGAGTCGAACAACCCCCCCTTACTCTCACATATATTGTGCAGCATGCAGCATGCAGCAATAATGTATGGAAAGTTCTCCAGGCTGAACTCGCTTTCTTTTAGCAGACAATGCCATCTGCCTTTGAATCTCCCAAAGGTGTATTCAACTACCATACATGTCTTACTCAGCCTGTAATTAAAGTTCCTCTTATCGGGGTCTGTATAATCAGCATATGGCTTCATAAGCCATGGTAGGAGGGGATATGCAGGATCGCCCAGAATCAAAGCAGGCACCATCACACCATTTATTTCCCAATCACTGTTTGGTAAAAGATCTCCACACTGCCCTCTACAATACAGGTCACTGTTTTTAACTACTCTGGCATCATGAACTTTACCAGGCCAACCAACATTTATGTCAATGAATCCGTTACGGTAATCAACAACCACCTATATCACTATGGAATAGTAGCATTTCCGGTTGTAGTATTCGGTTGCATTACCCGGTGGGCATAAAATGGGAAAATGAGTGCCATCAACAGCACCGACGCATTGGGGAAACTCCCATTCTTTATCAAAACCTGCCATTATTTCATCAAGGTTTTGAATGACAATCACTTTGGGTAGGAGGACTTGCACACTGGCATGACACACTGCATCTATGATCTCACCCACGGTGGAGCATCCGACCCCGAACAGATGTCCGAGTGTACGGTAGTCAACATGTGTTGCTAGATGTCATAGGGTGATCCCAACATGCTTACTGACTGACATTGCTTGCCGAAATCTTGTATTGCTATGTGCAATGTAAGGTGAGAGCTCATCACATAGCAATGTGAATGTCCCTTCACTGAGACGGAAGTTAGATATCCACTGCTCATCATCCCAGTGGGTCAACCCAACATCATTCCACCAAGATGAGGAACGATCCACACACCATACCCGCCTATGTAGGGAATTAGAGACATACCCAGCAGTCAGAATACTCTGCATTACAGCTAGAGATTTGATAATGTGCTGCCATCTCATTCTGCAACGTGCTGTGCTAAGCAATGATCTGTCTCATCTCAGAAGTTCTCCTCTCGAGAGCAAGTGCTGGCAGAGTCTGATGAGCTGCCAGCAAGCATAAAATCAGACCTATATATGTCCCCACTGCAGAACTCCATGTCTAAACAACTGATCACCAAGACGATACTTGATGTGGATCATGTGACAGGGTCAACTGCTTGCTGGGACAGGCTGTAACAATTTAACATTCAGCAGTTTTTGGCCATTTACAATGCTGTAGCACAAATTAGCACACACTACTGATGCACTAATGAGCAAACACACACTGCAGTTAAAACACTTCCTGAATGGCAATTCACGTCATTTGTTTACAATATTGCCAAGATGTAGGCTGGGAGTAACACAGATGCATCCTGGGTTGAATGCCACAACATAACCGTGCTACAATAGTGGAGGATTACTGGGTATGAAAACGTTACTCGCTGCTGATGCAGATGGGAGTTAACCGTGTTACAATCAAGTTCAAACTCGGTGAAAAATAATGTGGACAGACTGCTGCGGTGAGTTTGAAAATGTTTTTAAAACATTTTTTAAAACGGTGCAAATCTTCAGCTCTAATGTGTACAGGGCCTTAGTGGAGTTCTCTCTGAAACTCCACCTACTCAGTCAAGATTGACAGTTACCTCACTATAAAACTAGCAACCATTTGGGGTGCTGGGCTCAAAGGACAGGGACTGCAGCAGGTTGCTAAGGTAAGCCTCTCATATTAAGGTAGCAGCTTTATTGTATAACACAGTTTCTGGAGACACAGTAACATTTCATAAGGTTCCTGCAAACTAAAGTAGTTTCAAAGGCTTTGTTGAAAAAGGTCTTAAAATTACCTATCTCAGAAGAGGGGAAATGTTGAAGATTTATATTCAAATTATTTATTTTAAGGTCTTTCTTCACCCTGCATGCAAGGTCTGTGAACAAACATGCATGTAAGGTACAAGAGAAGCCCTTATGTGGCTCTAAATTCTGCTTCAAAACACATTTGGGGACTGAGCAAAGTTGCAAGGAAAACAGTTGCAGTATAAGCGGGTAGGCCACTACTGAAACTGGAGTGCTCAGTGGTCCTTACTTAAAAGTAAAAATTCCTCCACCTTAAGAACAACAAATATATCTTTTATCTGTGGAGCTGCCCACTTCACAAGCCAGCAGCAATCTGACAGTAAAATAACTTTTCTTTTCCCTACTACACAATTTAAGGTAGCTCTTTTTCTACTAAGCAAACAATACTAATTTTCTCAAAGGGAAGCAGGGTAGCCACTGGGCAAGAATATTTTAAACAGTTTTCTGAGCTGGTCAGCTCGCTCTGTGTCACCCGTTTCCCTTAGCTTTAATACAGGTGCGAAAATTTAAACCCAAAGTGCTTTACATGAAAACTGCTGCTTTTAATTTTACACAAGGGCACGACAGGGATTTATTAAGAAGAACTACCCCTTTTTATCATATCCTTAATCATAAGGGACACTAAACATTGCAAAAGGGAAGTTTTTGCAGACACAGAATAAAATTACAAAACGGCAGTGCATACCTCTCAACTGTCATGGATTTTCTGTGATGTGCCAGATTTGGGAGCTCCCAAACTCCCTGTACCACTAACATGTATTGGGCTGGGATTTCAAGGAAAGATGCTGTCTTCCATGCTAAGCACAGCGTGTCGGCATCTTTCCTTTGTCTCAGCTTTGAATTTCATGTCACTGGCACACTGTAGCATAAGCATCTCATCCTCCTCAGTGAGTCACCCTGCCACAGCCAATCATCCACTGAGAATCGTTCAGAGACTCCCCTCCCCTGAACTACAATGTCATCATCCCTACACTGTGCAGTTCAAAGGGTAAGGCAAGGCTACTGTAAATATGATGCCATGCTGGTCCCAGCGCAGCCCTCACACAGGTCTATTTTTGCCCCATATAACATGGGGCACACTTCACGGAGTAGAGTCGAGTCGAGTGGAGAAACAAGACTGCAAGAGGAGTGACCCGGTCACCCTGTCCACATCGCTGCCACAAGATTCTAGCCACTGCCCACTGCTGGAGCCTGCCCTGGACCGGGGGACAGATTCGAAATTGAAAGGGGATTCATTCAGGAGCTAGAGAGCCGCCAGCACATCGGATAGTGGAAACAAGTAAAAAAGCTGTGTGGCACTGAGCTGACATTGTTGGGTGGTGTGGCGAGTGGCATAGCTCCACAAAACAAACTACTGCTGTGCTGACTAGTGCTGCCTGGCCCATCTGACTGTCCTCCCTCCCAGCTCCTCTTGTCCACCCAACTCCCAGTTTGATACTGCCGGGCTAGTAGCCAGGGGAACTGACGGACGACCGCCTAATCCATCCATTGCTCTATCTTGCAGTTCACAGTCCTGCTCCCACCACCGCTGGTCCTTCTGGCTTGGTTGCTGTATGCCCTGATCTCTGAAGTCAACCAGAAGAAGAGACAAGAAGACAGGCAGAAGAGAGAAGGGGAACAATCGGTGGTACCGCTTACTTGAGCCCGACTGCAACTGAGGACAGGTAAGTCAGTGATTTTTGTTAAAAATTGTAGCCATGCTTTACTGCTTCCTTTGAATCTCCTGGGAAAACAAAATGAAAAAATGAAAGGGACAGGAGGTTATAAGCACTGCAAATTGCACCAAGTCAGATCACACAAGACTGATACAAGGAGTACTGTATGGGTCTGAGATTCAAATTGTGTGTCTCAAGGCTCTGTCTGGCTTAAAGGTTAACCACAAGTCTAAATAACAACCAAGGCACAAATGTTTATAGTAACAGTTATATTTTAGCCTGTTGAATTAAATTGTGTGTTTTCCCAAATAAAACTGTGTGTTCCTAAACTTTTTTCTTTGGGTCTGAGCACTGTAAAAGCACATGAGAGATGGTAGCCATTCTAAAATATGGCTGTCTTGGTTTGAAATGTAACACAATCTCATGGCACTGTAGCCTTGAAATTCTCTGCCCTCGGCTATGAGAAATGAATATAATGTAAGAGCAGAGAGGCATACGTTCCTATTCCCTTTCCAGTCAGTTGTGCTTCCTGTGCATTTCATTATTGTGGTATAGGACCTGTTCAAGCCCTGGTGCACGCTGTGTAGATACTCCTGTAATGGCTGGCCTGGCACAGTTAATATGGTTATGCATGATAACTTAATGTCATTGATTCATTAGGAATGTATTTTGTGCTGCAGCTGCTGTGTCAGTGACAGAGTTGTGTGGTGTGGATGGTAACTGATGTGAGCTGGGGGAGTCGCTATTGCTGGTGTCAGTTGCGGAGGGATCACGGCGGTGTGTATGTTGTTAACTGTAGTACATCTGAGCTTTATAAATCCATGTAATAATCACTCGGGTACTATACTCGAACTGTATACCCCCATGTGCTGTGAGAAATGGTGCCCGTCTTAGCAGTTGCTGGTGTGGAGAGGGGTTGGGGGATGTTTTCGGTTTTTGGATTATTGCTCAGCAGAAGCTGTGGTAGGGCACTGAAAATGTTTGCTGTACCACAGTTGTATGGTTTGTACCTTAGGCTAGAGCCTCCACCATGGTTCAAATACAAAAAACTGCTAGCTGATAGAAAATGTAAAGAAATATCTATGCAATACCTTTTTTAAATGCAGTATTTTGGTGTTACATGGTTTTGGCTAGCCTGACTATTTGTTCAGGTGGGACAGTATTGGGAAGAAAGGATGGCTTGTCCACCTCCTTTTTTATGTTGATTGCACACATGTGCAAGAAACATATTGCGGCAGCTTCTCCAGAAGCAGGTTGTGGAGGCACGCACTGTTGTGGCCAACGCCCCACGGCCTTAAAGGCATGGCTCGCTTCCCCAATGCCGTGGCATGCTGCTGCTGACCCTAGGTCAGCCAGCATGCCACCAACTTGTAAAATTTTAGCCGCTGCAATCAGGTGCTGCCTTGTCATTGCAGCATCAGCCATTCGCTGCAATGAGGGAGCGACTCGTCATTGCAGGGCGGAACCTTGAAACACTGATATTGTTTGTGAACAAAGTGGTGGCTTGCCGCTGCATTTGTGAACAATATAACCCCCCACTAAAGGTGCCCAATCCCCTTCGACATGTGCCCCACTGTTTTATTTGCAGGGGCCCCAAGGTTTATGTTGCCAAGAGGGGAGCCACCCCGTCAGCATTATGTAACCCCCACTTTTTGTTGTCGGCCAATGGGGTACCTAATCCCAATCGGCAGTGTCGCCCCCTTTGTTGTGTGTTGACAGGGGTACACCTCATCAGCCACCGCTGCCCACCCCGCAAAGACACCATTGGCATGCTGGGATCCCACCCTAGTGTGCCACATGCCCCTGTAAAATCAAAAATGGTCCCGCAATGTCTTTTTTATTTTTAACCTGTAAAAAAGGAAACGGTCCCTCAGCGGTCTCCCTGCCCCCTCCCACAACCCACACACACCCACTGCACACCCTGCCTTCCCACACCCCCTCACCCCATACTTACTTCCACCTCCTTATGAACAGTATAGCTGTCATTTTTCACATCCTAGCCAAAATGTGTTTCCGCGCTTCCAGCGAGGAATACCACAGTCACTGTCTGAAATCAGTGTTAGGGACAGATTAGGATCGAGCGACTGGGGGGAAGGGAGTGACTGAGCTCAACTGAGTTCTGTCGGGACTGCTGTGGCTTTCTTTGTGTGCAGGAAAAGGTGACAATGCAGGCAGGAGCCCAGTACAAAAGGGCAGCCTGTAGTGCTCGGGAGACACAGAACGAGCAAGTTAGGGAGGGGGAGTAAGTGAGCTCAACTGAGCTGTTCTGGCACTGCTGTAGATTTCTGTGTGGGCAGAAAAAGGTGGCAATGCAGGCAGGAGCCCACTACAAAAGGACAGCCTGCAGCGCCGGCAGAAACGGAACGAGCACATGAGAGAGGGAGAGTGAGCGAGCTCAACGGAGCTGTTTCAGGACTGCTGCAGATGTCTTTGTGAGCAGAAAAAGCTGCCAATGCAGGCAGGAACCCAGTACAAAGGGCAGCCTGCAGCAGCAGGAGACACAGAATGAGCAAGTGAGGGAGGGGGAGTGAGTGAGCTCAACGGAGCTCTGTTGGGACTGCTACAGATTTCTTTGTGGTCTGAAAAGGGCAGAAATGCAGGCAGGAGCCCAGTACAAAAGGAGAGCCTGCAGTGCCAGCAGAAACAGAATGAGTGAGTGAGACAGGGGGAGTGAGTGAGGCCAACAGAGCTCTGTTGGGACTGCTGCAGATTTCTTTGTGGGCAGAAAAAAATGCCAACAGAGGCAGAAGCCCAGTACAGCCCAGGGCAGCCTGCAGCACCAGGAGAAACAGAATGAACAAGTGAGACAGGGAGAGTGAGCAACCTCAACGGAGCTCTGTCAGGACAACTGCAGATTTCTTTGTGGGCAGGAAAAGGTGCCGATGCAGGCACGAACCCAGTACATAAAGGGCAGCCTGCAGTGCTGGGAGAAACAGAATGAGCATGTGAGGGGGGGAGTGAGCGAGCTCAATGGAGGTCTGTTGTGACTGCTGCAGATTTCTTTGTGGGCAGGAAAAGGCTGCAACACAGGCAGAAGCCCAGTACAAAAGGCTATCTTGCAGCCCTGGCAGAAATGGAATGAGCGAGTGAGAGAGGGGGAGTGAGTGAGCTCAACGGAGCTGTGTCGGGACTGCTGCACGTGTCTTTGTGGGCAGACAAAACCGGCAATGCAGGCAGGAGCCCAGTACAAAAGGGCAGCCTGCAGCACCAGGAGAAATAGAATGAGCGAGTGAGACAGGCGGAGTGAGCGACCTCAACAGATCTCTGTCGAGACAGCTGTGGATTTCTTTGTGGGCAGAAAAAGATGCCAATGCAGGCAGAAGCCCAGTACAAAAGGGCAGCCTGCAGTGCCTAGAGAAACACAATGAGCGAGTCTAAGAGGGGGAGTGAGCAAGCTCAATGGAGCTCTATCATGACTGCTGTGGATTTCTTAGTGGGCAGAAAAAGGTGGCAATGCAGGCAGGAGCCCAGTATAAAAAGCCAGCCTGCAGTGCTGGCAGAAACGGAACGAGCGAGTGAGAGAGGGGGAGTAGGCGAGCTCAACGGAGGTGTATCGTGACTGCTGTGGATTTCTTTGTGGGCAGAAAAAGGTGGCAATGCATGCAGAAGCCCAGTACAAAAGGGCAGCCTGCAGCAGTGGGAGACACAGAATAAGCGAGTGAGGGAGGGGGAGTGAGTGAGCTCAATGGAACTCTGTTGGGACTGCTGCGTATTTCTTTGTGGGTAGAAAAAGGCAGCAATGCATGCAGGGGCCCAGTACAAAAGGGCAGTCTACAGTGGCGGGAGAAACAGAACGAACTAGTGAGAGAGGGGGAGTGAGTGAGTGAGTGAGCGAGCTCAATGGAGCTCTTTCGTGACTGCTACAGATTTCTTTGTGGGTAGAAAAGACAGCAACGCAGGCAGGAGCCCAGTACAAAAGGAGAGCCTGCAGTGCCGGCAGAAATAGAATGAGTGAGTGAGACAGGGGGAGTGAGTGAGTGAGGCCAATGGAGCTCTATCGGGACTGCTGCAGATTTCTTTGTGGACAGAAAAAAATGCCAACAGAGGCAGAAGCCCAGTACAAAAGAGCAGCCTGCAGCACCAAGAAAAACAGAATGAAGAAGTGATACACGGGGAGTGAGCGACCTCAACGGAGCTCTGTCAGGACCACTGCAGATTTCTTTGTGGGCAGGAAAAGGTGCCAATGCAGGCAGGAGCCCAGTACAAAAGGGCAGCCTGCAGCATTGGGAGAAACAGAATGAGCACAAGAGGGGGGGAGTGAGCGAGCTCAATGGAGGTCTATTGTGACTGCTGCAGATTTCTTTGTGGGCAGAAAAAGGTGGCAAGGCAGGCAGGAGCACAGTACAAAAGGTTATCCTGTAGCCCCGGTAGAAATGGAATGAGTGGGTGAGAGAGAAGAAGTGAGCAAGCTCAACAGACCTCTATCATGACTGCTGCAGATAGCTTTGTGGGCAGAAAAAGACGGCAATGCAGGAAGGAGCCCAGTACAAAAAGCCAGCCTGCAGTGCCAGCAGAAACAGAATGAGTGAGAGAGGGGGAGTGAGCTAGCTCAATGGACCTGTGTCAGGACTGCTGCAGATTTCTGTCTGGACAGAAAAAGCCAGGAGCACAGTACAAAAGGGCAGCCTGCAGTGCCAGCAGAAACAGAATGAGCGAGTGAGACAGGGGGAGTGACCCACCTCAACAGAGTTCTGTCAGGACAGCTGCAGATTTCTTTGCGGGCAGAAAAATGTGCCAGCACAGGCCGGAGCCCAGTACAAAAGAGCAGCCTGCAGCACCAGGAAAAACAGAATGAGCGAGTGACGCAAGGGCAGTGAGAGAGCTCAATGAACCAACGCAATCAACATTCGCCATTGACAAATGCTTGTTTTCTGTTGATGTTGATACTAATTTAATAATTATATCATGTACTTCAATAGACTGTTTCATGATGTCCTCAAATACTGAATAAGTGGTGGTTTTTCATTCTATAGAGGTGTATTTATATATTACAGTAAGTCAATAAAATATTAACACACATTTAGGATTTGCTTTATTTTAATTAAGGACACACAGACACACATTTTCATTTTCTCTTTAATTTGAAACACAAACCACATGCCAAGCATACACACAATACTTTTACTGCAGTAAAATCAGTTTTATTTATTTAACATGAAAACGTCACAGTGCACGACTCCGCGTGCTGTGAAAAATCAGGCGTACCACATTTTTGCCATTTGTCACACATTTTGTAGCCCTCTGTCACACATTGGCAAGTTGGGGGGTTGAGAAGTATGTGGCAGTGCCGTAGAGCCCTCGTGCATATTTGTGCAGGGATACTAGTATTACTGCTGGCTAGCATTACAGCTTTTGTTTAGTTTAACTAATACTGGCAGAAACATTATGAGCTGGGCAGCCAGCTATTATAGGCAGGTTTGGCAGCATGCAGCAAGCATCCTACTGATAGGAAACAATGTTGGAGGGACAGAAAGAAAAACAGAAAATAAGAAGAGGGGTGTAAGTGGCCATCCTACAGAACAGGATAGAAAAGGATAGTAGTGAAGACGCTGTTACAACAGACTTTCAGATGAGAAGAAAAGAAAAGAAATTAGGTGACAGCCCCTCTCAAACATTCCTCCCATTCTTGGGGGCAGCTGCCTAACTTAGTATCGTCAGCAAACTTTGCCAACAATATCCTCTCAGAGCAACCCATAGAGGTGACAGATATTGCACAAACATGGACCCAGCATCAAACCTCGAGGCATCCCTCTGTAACTGGTATCCAGTCCGATTGTACCCCTCATAAAATAACTTGTTCTTTACTGGATAACATAGACAGAACAAAATACAGCATCCACAGTGAAGACTTCATACAAAAATGGATGGGACGTTTCTCTTACCATTTATTATAAAAACGTCAGATGCAACAGAACATCCCCAACCAACATGTGCAGATCAAATGAGGTGACCAGAATTATGTCACAGCTATGCAGCAAACTGACATTTCACCTGGGCACTCCCAGACTTCCTCAGAGTTACCCCCTTACAATAGTAGTGCCCTTTATATATCAAAATGCATGACTCTACCCACCAGTCAATGCTATTATATGATCATGCAGACAAGGCTTGAACTGAATCCTTCGTATGTGACAACCACTATTTATCTAATGGAACCACATGCAAGCTGCCAAAGCATGCAAACAACAGTGCGCAACAATCCTTGTTATAAGACTTGTAAAAGTTTTTTATTTTAACTGAAGGCACCAACAAGATTCATGCCAAAAACATGGATGGCAGTAGAGCAGCAAGAATGAAAGGCCGAATTTTAAAACTATTAGTAAAGAGACTTGCTGCTAGAAGAATAGTAGTTTGCTATTACCCATCCAATATTTTTGCAAAAACAAATGTAACGAAGTCCTCCAGAGATAATATAAGTGTGCCAAGCACTCAACTACATATTTTTATGAATATGGTGCTAATATTTAAAGGCAGAGTCACTAAGAACTCAGAAAACATAATTTTTCCAATTCACATGCAGAGATACTGTACGAGCCTGGCACATGTTTTAAATGTTCAAAGGGACTATTAAAAACAGACATCCATGGATAAAAAAAAACAGCATATACAGTAATATGTAAACTAATAAGCACCACTTGCTATATTATGCCATAGGAAGCCTAGCAAGCATTTAACAAAGAGCGCAGACTTGCATAAACAGGGATATAAAGACTAAACAAGATCTAATTAGGAATAAATAATCCAGCAATCCCAAAAAAATTTACAACAAGGCTGACAGATCTATACTGTCATTCAAACTCAATCCCATCTGTGCACTCAATTCAATACCAATAACTCTCCCTGCGCCCATCAGTTTCCCAAATCTCAACCCCTGGGACCAAGCATCACTTGTTCAATGTCAGTGAAAGTCATGCTATGTTCAATATTGGGAACATTCTTTACATGTTTAACTATAGCATAACTTTCATCCCCATGCTGTAGGGCCCTTACATGTTCACCCATGCATAGTTTAAACTGAGGCACAGTGGGTCCAACGTAATAAATTGCTTCAAGTGAATCCTTACTCCAGTAACAGGGTGGGCAAATCCTTAGTCTGTCTAATGTAGTTACATTGCGTACATCTCCCACACTTATAGGTACCAATGTTGGGGGGGGTGGTAACCAACTGCTCCTCTTTGGTTCTAGGGCAGGAAGTAAACTGGAGACCACATTGTCTCATATAGTCTGTGGTCTGCCAAACACAATTTTAGGTCTGTTACTGTCCAGTTCCCTCAACTTAGGCTCAGGATGTAGAATGTGCCAGTTCTGATTGAAAATTACTTGCAGCAAGAGGTGACCGGGGATGGTTTTAGCAGGCAATTAAGTATGAAGAGCAAAGGGGTGAGTCTATTGGTTGAGGGAAACTGATTCCAGAAGGAGAGGCGGTGACAGGAGAAACCATCCTTATATATCTTAAGATCCAAATATGTGATCTCCTAAACTCAGATGGTATACTTAGAACACAAGAAACAGTTACTTGTACTTTCTATCTAGCGTTGCTATATTTCCCAACTCCTGTATTGTACCTTTCAAACAATATGAAGTCTTGCTATATTATGACATATGCAGTATAACCCCAGGTTAGAACTGCTCAGGAGGTGAAAGAGTTAACTTTCCATGCAGGGCATGGAATCTTGAGCGAGAGCTCGGTTGAACACTCTGTCTGTTGTAGCTCAAACTTAAACTGTCAGATTCTTTACTCCGCCTCACTGAACAGTTGCTCCGGAGATTCCTCCTGCTGCTCGGTTCGTTTGTCGGTTTTAAAGTGTAATTCTCGGTTTATTTTACCAAAATTTAACCGCAATCGTCGGTTCAAGCTCTGTCTGTGGTATTGTAAGTAATAGATAGTTTTTTTTTTTTTTTCTTCTATGTAGAACTTGTAAACATCTTTTCGGTTCGGTTTGAACTGATCAGATTGGGTTTAAAATTACTTTCTAGTCCTTTAGAGTGCAGTTCCCGGTTCTTATCGGTTCTAAAAAAAACGGATTTTATTACGTTTTTTTCCACGACCCGTGACACGGTTGGGAACCGATAAGAGAGTCTTGCTTGGCGGATTGCCATTAGCGGGCAAGTTTGGTTAGGCTGGCACTATGTCTGAGAAACCCAAAAGAAAAACCGGACCCACTGGGTTTCAGCACTGTGGCCTCTGTGGGAAGCCTTTGCAAGGCTGACCCACACACCATTATGTATATTGTCTGGGGTTTGACCACCTCAATGCAGACTGCCAGATTTGTAAGAATTTCCCTGCTGCCACCGTGGAAAAGAAGTTGGTAGGTTCAGGGAAAGGGAGACCAAAAAGTCTGCTGACCCAGATGGCCAGCCCGGTTCAGTTCCAACCGAACCTGAGGGAGTGCCCTCTGACCAGGGTGATACTTCCTCGGGCAAACGAAGAGCCAGCTCTGAGGAGCCGGTTCCAACTAAAAGGACTAGAAAGTCAGCTAGTTCTAGGGACATGGATATGTTGTTCATCCACACTCATTGGCAGGTATCCTTGCCGCTTTAAATCTTGCCGGAAGGTCTTCAAGCTTGCTCCTCCCACCCACCCGGGTGGTATAACTCTCGGCTCCGCCCCATGGCGTAGATCTTCCTTACGCTTGGAAGCTCAGGTTCCCTCCTTAGCAGCTCGCGTTTGAGACTGGTTCCTATTTCTCCGTTTGCGGATTAAAAAATAAAATTTTGCAAAAGACTTCAGTCTTCTATCCCTCGCTGACCGATGGACCATCGACTCCCAGTTCGGAGATGCCCATGCGGGCAGAAGATGTCTCGGACGGATCCACACTCCACGTGTGTCTACTGCTTAGGCCTTGAGCACGACCCGCAGGCTTGCGACCTGTGCTCATCCTTCTCGGCCTACGTCCTCGAAGACCGTGCTGCCCGATTACATCTGGGCCGTCCCGAGAAGCGTTTCCCTCCGGTGAAGTCCAAGGAGGCCCGGTTGGCGGTGTCCACGGTGGCGGGCTCGGCGATCAGCTCGAGCGGATGGTCGCCCTCGAAGAGGAGGCGGCGCGGGCCGTATCTTCCTCGGCCGCGGCATTTATCCCGCTCTCTCTGGGCTCTTCTTACACGGCTTCTTTTAAGGAGCTTTGTCTGTCCCTCTCCACTAAAGGAGAAGGGCCTACGTTTGCGGGACCTTATTCTCGGTCCAAAAAGAGGGACAAGGGTAAGTCCCTCCGTCGACGCTCTTGGGAGCGGGAAAGGTCCCTCTCCCCGGGCCGTCGACCGTCGGCTTCGGTCGACCGCTCGGCTTCGGCCACTGGCCTCACGGTGTCCCCGTCAGGTCAGTTGACCGAGACTCCCACCGATGAAGTCGAGATTTTTCTCGACCCGTTGGACGGGCTGTCGCCTTTAGCAGCCGAGATTCCCTCTCCCAGTTCCCCGGGAGGAGTTGAGATCCGTGGGCTCGCCTGTGCCTCCGGTTCCGGAGCCCTCGGATGCACCATCGAGCCGAAGGAGTGCGGTTCGGCCGACACCTCCGCACCGACCTCGGAAATTCGGGACTCTCGGTCTCGGTCTCGGACCTCTTAGCGGTCCAGCCGATCCCACCGTCATAGGCGGTCGGTCTCGGCACGCGGTAAGCGGCGTCGCCGCTCGTCCTCGTCCTCCTCCTCGGATGAGGAAGCTTCGGCGTAAGTGCGTCGTGCGAGAGCCTTATGTTACTAACAACTCCTCCTGGCGGGAATAAGCCGACCCGTCGCCTTCCCGGCCATTAAGTAACTGTCACGGATCGGCCGACACAACCCCTCGACTTATCGAGGCCTATACAGGCGGTTGTTGGCCAAAACCAGCTGCTCCACCGATTCGGTGGAACCTCCGCCTCCACAGCCACCAATTGGGGCTCCGACCAAGGATTCTCGGTCGGCTAAGGGTCTACCCCATCGGCTGTCAGTTACCCTCACTCCCGATCCGACCTCGGCAGGTGAAGGGTGGCTCAGGCCAGAGGCAGCTCTTCGAGGACTCTTCCGAGTCCGAAGATGATTCCTCCTTTTTCTCCAAGCGACTGGACTTGGAGTCTTCAGGAGGTCAGTCAATGGACGATAGCCCGTCGTCCTTCCTAGGACTACTTCGGCTCATCTCGGAGTCCACCGGGATGGAGCTCGAACCCGTTTCCAAACGGGCCAGGTATCCCCTCACGGAGATTCTGGACCGAGGGGATTCTCCGACGGAGGCCTTTCCGGTGGCCGAGGCCATAGTGGGTCCGGCACTGGAGCTTTGGCAGCGCCTGCTTCCTGCCCTGCGCCTCGGCCAGGATGGCCAGGAAGTATCACGGTCCCTACTGGTTCCTTGTCGGTTTGGAACACCCCTCTGCTGAGGGGTTGGTTACCGACAGCGTTTTCGTAGCGCCCGTAGCGCGCAGAGGGATGTGGACAAACCTCCTGACAAGAGTCAAGAATTGGACTATGTGGGCGAAAAGTCACGCTCGTCCTCTCTCGGCCTTCAGTCAGGCCAGTTCGGCCGTCCTCATGGCACATTTCTCTCATGCCCTGTTGGGCTCCTGGATGAGGTCATCCCTCATCTTCCCGCCGATCTGCAGACTACGGTTAAGCAGGTGCGGGACCAGGGCAGACAGTGGCCAAACAGCAGCTCAGACTGCTTTGGATGTAGGGGACTCATGTGCCAGATCGGTGGCGACCGCAGTGGCTATCGTCGCGGGCTTGGCTGAGGATATCCACCTTTACTCCGGATACCCAGCACAAGTTGGCGGATGTCCCTTTTGGGGACTG
The DNA here is from genome assembly GCA_016271365.2 of Neoceratodus forsteri. Lineage (NCBI taxonomy): Eukaryota > Metazoa > Chordata > Ceratodontiformes > Ceratodontidae > Neoceratodus > Neoceratodus forsteri. Next base: position 359,139,078 of record JADMNL010000026.1, read on the forward strand.
ACCTCTTGACCCTGGGGTGGAAGGTCACCTGCAGAGGATCGAGAAGTCCAATGCTACCTTGGACTCGGTCTCTTCCGCTCAGAAGGACAAAGGCGCAAACCACAGCCTAAGCCCTTTCGTCCTTCTGTGCCCCGGCCCGACCCAGCAACGTCAGGGCCAGCAGGCTCGACTGGCATCCCAAACCCAAGCCGCGGCTTCCTCTAACAGGAGGCAGGGAGGAAAGGCCCAGGAGGTCCCTCGGCGGTCCCTCCTCCAAGCCTGCCCAGTGGCGGGCTGGGGGTGTCGCCCCATTCCCGTCACCTTATCCCTGGGTCCCCCGTGAGAGGCGGCTCCAGCACTTCCGTTCCGCCTGGTCCGCTGTTTCCACGGACAGGTGGGTCTTGAGAGGTGGTGGAAGAGGCCTGCCTCTGGAATTCGAGCAGGCACCACCCTTCAGGCCGTCGCCCTCGGAGGCCGGGATCCCAGCCTCACTGGCTGGCTCGTCGAGGCCGACATCGCTCTCCTCCTCCAGAAGGAGGTGATAAGAAGGTGGTGGACCTCCTTCAGACCCAGGGTTTGTGTCCAGGTACTTCCTGGTTCCGAAGCGGACGAGGGCTGGCGCCCCATTCTCGACCTACGACCTAAACAAGTTCCTAAGGTCTCGAACCTTCAGGATGGTCACTCTGGCTCAGATTATACCATCCTTGGAGCGTGGCGTGTGGTTCTGCTCTCTGGACTTGCAGGGCCAGCGTTTTCACGTCCCTATCCGTCCGTCTCACCAGAGATTCCTTCGCTTCGGCGGAAGGATCCCTCTTGAGTTCCAAGCCATGCCCTTCGGCTTGTCTCCAGCTCCCAGGGTCTTCACCAAATGCATGGCAGTGGTGACAGCATTCCCTTGCGGCCCGAGGGGTCCGGGTGTACCCTTACCTGGATGACTGGCTGATAGCAGCTCCCTCCAGGAAGGAGGCAGAGTGGTCCAGAAATCTGGCCCTCCAGGTCTGCTCTCAACTGGGCCTCCTTATCAACGAGGCCAAGTCGGAACTCGAGCGAAGCAGGTGATTCTATTCATCGGCGCAGCTCGACTCTCTTGAGCCAGCGCGGCTCCAGCCGGACAGGGCGAGGTTCTTTCCTCCTTTGCCCGATCATTTCTGGTTGGGCAATTGCGCCCTGCCGGGACTTCCTCGCCTCCTGGGTCTCATGGCGGCCTGCACCAGCGTGGTCCGTTGGGCCCGCTGGAACATCGTCCCTTCAGTGGGGACTGGCCAGCCAGTGGTCTGCGCTGCGATCCTTTGGACCAGCTTGTCGGTGACACAGGGGATGTGGGCGCTCTCCAGTGGTGGACCGTTCCAGATCATTTGCAGGAGGGCATCCTGTTCGTCCGCCCGAGCCGGCGGTCTCTCTGTCGACCGATGCCTCTCTGATGGGTTGGGGTGCCCATCTGGGGAACACGGGCTCATGGCCTCTGGTCCCCGCGGAGTCCGATGCCACATCAACCTGCTGGAGCTCCGGCGGTCCGCCTAGCTCTCACCGCCTTTGCTCCGTTCCTCCGGGGTCAAGTGGTCTGAGTCAGGCGGACAATACCACGACCATGTACTATCTAAACCGCCAGGGCGGGGCCGCTCCATGCTTCTATGCAAGGAAGCTCTCCGCATTTGGTCACTCGTACGCAGCCTGGGCGGATCTCCTAGCCATTCCGTGGCAGGGCCTCCAACACCCTGGCCGATGCCCTGAGCGGATAGGGGCTGCATCCCACAGTGGTCTCTCCTGCGGAGGTAGTACAGCATCTGTTCTCCCACTGGGGCACACCTCAGGTGGACCTGTTTGCCTCCAGGGAGGCCGCGAAGCTGAGCCTGTTCCATGCCCGCCCCCCTCAGCAGGGCTCGCTGCAGGGGGATGCCTTCTCGAGGCAGTGGACCCCGGGCCTCTTCTCGCCTTTCCCCATTTCCTTGATCCACAAGGTGCTTCTCAAAGGCGAGGAGGGACAAGGCGCAGGTGATTCTGATAGCCCCAGACTGGCCTCGCCAGTTCTGGTACCAGATCTCCTCAGTCTCAGCTCCAGGACTCGCGGCAGCTTCCAGCTCGCCCGGACCTGCTCTCAGTCAATCAGGGAAGGTGTTCCATCCGGACCTTCAATCCCTGCACCTGACGGCCTGGTTCCTGGCGGCTAGAGTTCCAGGCCTTGGGTCTTTCCGACGAGGTCCTCAATGTAGTTGAGGCGTCCCGTAAGGATCGACCAGAAAATGCTATGCCTTCAAATGGAAAGGTTTTCCATTTGGTGTCAAGAGCAAGGGCTTGGACCCTTCCTCCTGTTCCTTGGCAAGCATCTTGGACTATTTATGGTCCCTTTCTAGTCAAGGGCTTAGGTCGGCGACCCTAAGGGTGCACCTGGCAGCCATCTCTGCTTACAGGCGCGGGCCGGGAAGCAGTCGATGGCGCAGAGAGGAAGTGGTCTGGCGCTTTTCAAAGGCCTTGATCACATTTCCCTCCAGTCACGGAACCCCCACCTCCGTGGGATCTACTGCTGGTACTGGCAAAGCTCATGGGCAAGCCATTCGAACCTATGCACAGGTGTGCTCTCTCTCACCTGTCGTGGAAGACCGCCTTCTTGGTGGCTATCACGTCAGCCAGAAGGATGGGAGAGCTCCAGGCGCTTTCCATCGAGTCTCCTTACCTGGTCTTCCACAGGGACAAGGTTGTCCTGCGCCCCCACCCGAAATTCCTTCCGAAGGTGGTGTGGAGTTTCACCTTAACCAGGTGTTGACTCTGCGGTGTTCTACCCCAATCACACCTCGGAGGCGAATATAGGCTCCATACTCTGGACCCTAGAAGGCGCTCGCTTATTATAAGGAGCGCCGGCTGAAATTGGGAGAGTTCGCCAGCTGTTTGTCACCACGCTTGAAGCCGCATCTGGCAGACCTGCAGCCAAGCGGACGATAAGCAGGTGGGTAACCTCCTGCATAGACCTCTGCTATAAGTTGGCGGGCATGGAGCCTCCCAGAGGATAAGAGCTCATTCTACCCGCCATACTGCTGCAACGGTGGCTGCTTCCAGAGGCGTCCCTATCCAGGAAATCTGCAGGGCTGCTACCTGGAAGTCAGCAAACACCTTCATTACCCATTACCACATCGACCTTGAGTCACGCCGGGATGCTGGTTTGGGGCCTCGGTTCTCAGTCTCTCTTTCCCAAGTAAGTATTGGGGTGTGCGTCTTGCCTCCTCCTCCCGGAGAACTGCTAGGAGTCTGCCAATGAGTGTGGATGAACAACATATCCATGTCCCTAGAAATACAGGTTACTCACCTGTAACAGGAGTTCTAGGAATGGTATATGTTGTTCATCCACCGACCACCGACCTCCCGGCTGACGCCTGAGAGCTGTGCAGGCCAGATCTGGCGTCATGGGCGGAGCCGAGTTATACCACCGGGTGGGTGGGAGGAGCAAGCTGAAGACCTTCCGGCAAGATTTAAAGCGGCAAGGATACCTGCCAATGAGTGTGGATGAACAACATATACCATTCCTAGAACTCCTGTTACAGGTGAGTAACCTGTATTTTGGGGCCAAAAGTTCTTTCTCCAACCACTGAGGAAATAGCCAAAGCTATTCAAATTGTCCAGTCTCTTTCCCCAGTTCCATCCGAACCGACACCATTAGGGAAGCGCTCGGTTCGGACAGTTCCCCCAGTTCAAGATTATGATTTTGAGGATTTTTAGGAACCAGAAGAAGGGGAGGAGGGGTATGAGGAGAGTGAGTGTGATTTTGAAAGTCTGGATGTGCCCATTGAACCGGACATCTCTCCAGACAGACCCTCAGGAGTGTCCCCTCCCAGGCTATCTGAGTCCCCTTCTCATTTTTTGTTTTACAAGAAAGTTGCTGAGACTTTGCAACTCCCTGTTGAGGAAGCTGTTGATGATCAAGAAGAGCCTGATTTTGTGGAAATGATGGATATTCCAGAGTCTAGGAGACTGTCTAACCCTTCAACAAATCTTTTAGGAAACAGACAGTAAAAATTCTAAAAACTCCTCATTCTATCCTCCCCTGTGGATAAAAGGATGGACAAGAGGTATGCCTTATCAGGCTCTGATATGGAGTTCCTCTCCCAGCAGTGCAGCCATGTGGGGGTAGTGCAGGCTGCAGCCTATGACAAGGCTAATATTCCTCTAGCCTCTCACCCTCCTGAAAAGGATTCCAGGAGAATGGATGCCATGGCAAAGAAACAGTACATGGCAGCATCTTTGGGACTCAGACAGGCAAATTATATGGCTTATGCAGCTAGGTACCAGAAATCCAAGTGGGATACTGTCCTGGCCCTAGCAAAACAGGCCCCTGACCAGCTTGCCAGGGAGCTGGAGCAGGTGGCTGCGGATGGTATTGAGGCATCCAAGGTGCAATTTCATGCTGCAGTAGACTCTAATGATGTTTCATCAAGAGTCATGGCTACATCTGTGTCTCTTCGCAGAATGGCCTGGCTCAGATGTACTGCCCTGTCACAGGATACTCAGTCTAAGGCTATGGATTTTCCTGTTGTGGGCAATTCTCTGTTTGGGGAGCAGACAGAGAATTACATGAAGAAAATGGATGAGTATAGAACCACCTATAGGAGTGCACAGGCCAAAGAAAGGCAAGTCATTCCTCAAAGGCAGCATGTCAGGGGCAGGGGCAGGCCTTTTCATAGGCCTTTTTACCAAGCCCAGGCCTCCTCTTCTGCTTATGCCCAGAGGGGGTTCTTTAGAGGACGGGGCAGAAGGGGTTCTAGTAAGCCTGCTTCTACCCCTCAACCCAAAGCCTCTGCAAAACAGACTCCCTGATGGGGTGGCCAGGGCTGATTCTCCACTACCGGTAGGGGGCAGGCTGGCTTACTTTGTCCAGGACTGGAAGTCTTTAACATCAGACAAGTGGGTCCTGGAAGTAGTAAGCCAGGGACTGGTTCTCATCTTCAAAAAATTTCCAAAGATGAGAGCCAGGTCTTTTCCACCTGCAAACCCATCAGAGGCACTTGCCCTGGAAGCAGAAGTTTCTTCCCTCCTGGCTCTCAGAGCCGTGGAAAGGGTTCCACCCATACACCAGGGCAAAGGGTTGTACTCCAGGTACTTCCTTACCCCAAAAAAGACAGGAGAATGGCAGCCCATCCTGGATCTCAGGTATCTAAACAAGCACCTTTTAAAACCAAAGTTCAAAATGGTGACCCTGGGGATTATTTTACCCTCTCTAAGGCCAGGGGACTGGCTAGCCTCCCTGGACCTCAAGGATGCCTACTTCCATGTTCTCATCAGAAGCTCCCATCGAAAGTACCTCAGATTCGAACTGCCCTCAGGCCATTACCAGTTCAGAGCAATGCCCTTCAGCCTCACCTCGGCCCCGAGGGTGTTCACAAAATGCCTGGCAGTAGCAGTTGCTCATTTAAGAAGGCAAAAGATTGCCATCTTTCCATATCTGGACGACTGGCTCATTGTAGGCCAGTCTCCAGAACAGGTCAAACTACACTTACAAGTAACCCAGCAACTGCTTACATCTCTAGGTTTCCTTCTCAATCTTCCAAAGTCAGTTCTGGAGCCTGTCCGGCTTCTCACCTTCATAGGCGCAGGACCGAACACAAAGAAGCCAGAGCCTTCCTTCCTCTGGAAAGAGCAAGGACCCTGGTGTCTCTGGCCTCTTCTTTCACCCTGCAGGTCTCTCGACCAGCAAGGCATTTTCTACAGCTCCTGGGGCACATGGCTGCTTCTACAGCAGTAGTGCAGGGAGCGAGATTTCAGATGAGGGACATACAGTTCCATTTGAGAGCCTTTTGGTCTCAAAGCACAGATCCTCTAACCAAATTGATTCCAATGACTCGAACCCTGATCCAGGCCCTTCAGTGGTGGCAGGATCAGAACAATCTGAGAGAGGGGGGTTCCCTTCACTCCCCAGTCTCATTCCTTGACTCTTACTACAGATGCATCCCTCTTGGGGTGGGGAGCTCACATGGGTGACCTTTCCACCCAGGGGCTGTGGTCCCCTCAGGAATCTCTGCTCCACATCAATTTGCTGGAACTCAGAGCAGTTTTTCTAGCACTCCAGGTTTTTTCCACATCTGTTCAGAACAAGGTTTTCAGGTCAGAACAGACAATACCGCTACAATGTGGTACATCAACAAGGAAGGGGGCACTCGGTCTATTGCCTTGTGCACCAAAGCAATGAAGATGTGGTCTCTGGCTTATTCTCTGAACGCCTCCCTTACGGCAGTTCACCTCTCAGGCAAGGACAATGTCCTAGCGGATGCTTTCAGCAGGATTTCCCAGGGCCATCACGAATGGGCACTGGACCCCCTAGTACTAGAGGTAGTATTTGCCAGTTGGGGCACCCCGGAAATAGATCTCTTTGCAGCCCCAGACAATTACCAACTTCCCCTTTTTTGCTGCAGGCCCCCAGTGTTGGGCTCAGTCCCTCTGGATGCCTTCCTCCTCAGTTGGGAAGGGAAGTTTCTCTATGCTTTTCCCCCTTTCCCCCTTCTTTTCAAAGTGTTAGTCAAAATCAGATCTCAATCCTGCAAGATGATCCTGATTGCTCCAGATTGGGCCAGGCAGCCCTGGTACCCACTCCTCATGTCCTTAGCAGTCCACCTTCCCCTGTGTCTTCCCAGGAATCACAACCTGTTAACCTGTGCCCAGGGGAGAGTTTGGTGTCCGAACCTCAAATCTCTCAATCTCAAGGCATGGCTCTTGAAGAGTTAGAGTTTGCTGACCTACACCTTTCCTAAGGTGTATTGGATATATTGAAGGCCTCTAGAAAGCCTTCCACCAGGGCTACCTTTAATTCAAAATGGAAGAGATTTTCCATATGGTGTGCTGGTAAACATATTTCCCCAGAATCTGCTGGCCTGCCCCCGATCCTGGATTATTTGTTGCATTTGAATTCCTTGGGGCTGAGACCAGCTACCCTAAAAGTGCACCTGGCAGCTGTGTCTGACTTCTTATCAGCAGGTAAGCCATCTTGTTTTTCAGCTCACCCTGTCTTCTCCAAGTTTTTTAAAGGGTTGCTTCACTCCAATTCCCCATTCAGTGACCCTGCCCCTGCTTGGGATCTTAATATTTGCATCGCTCAGCTTATGCAACCCCCTTTTGAGCCATTGTCTTCAGCAGAGCTTAAGTACTTGACTTGGAAAACTGTGTTTCTGGTAGCCATCACCTCTGCCAGGCACATAAGTGAGCTACAAGCATTGTCAGTGGAGCCTGATTTTATCTCCTTTCATAAAGATAAGGTGGTCCTCAGGACTAACAGGAAGTTTTTGCCTAAGGTGGTTTCAGACTTTCATCTTAATCATCCATGTCTCTTCCTGTGTACTTCACTGACCATTCCTCCTCTGGTGAGAGGAGATTGCACAGTTTAGATGTCAAAAGAGCCCTTAGTTACTATATAGAACGTACCAAGGGTCATAGGTTTGAATCCCTCCAATTGTTCCTCACTTATGGTAAGGTTGGTAAACGGAAACCTGCCACTAAAAGATCCATTGCCAGGTGGATTGTCTCTTGTATCCAATTCTGCTATGAAAAACTGGGTAAGATGCCTCCCTCAGGCCTGAAGGCTCACTCTACTAGAGGTCCAGCTGCGTCTCTGGCTGCTGCCAGGGACATCCCTATCCTAGAGATATGTCAAGCAGCTACCTGGAAAACAGTTCACACTTTTACTAAGCATTACTCCCTGGACATCCAGTCTAGGAGTGATGCTCGATTTGGCACAGCTGTGCTTCAGAGCCTATTTCCCAAGTAGGTTCTGTCCCTCCTCCATGGAGGTACTGCTGTGTAGTCTGCATATGTCATAATATAGCAAGACTTCATGTTGTTTGAAGAAAAAATTGCTCACCTTAGTAATGTTGTTTCTTCTAATGGAGTCTTGCTATATATGACCTCCCAACCTGCTCCTCTCAGAACCTCTATTTTTTGGGATGTGGGTGGGCAGTGCAATGTTGGCACTTCATTGATGCCCACTTTATTTTCACCCTTCTAGGGTGCTTAGGTGTTGTTAATTTTCTTTCTTGAATCCCTGACTTGAGTCTTTGTTTTGGGATCAAGAATAAAATGTGTTTTGTAGTTAGTAGCCAGTGGCTAGTGTAGGTTCTGACTTCCACACAGAACCTTAGTGAGTTTTGCTCGAAGATCTGACAGTTTAAGTTTGAGCTACAACAGACAGAGTGGTCAACCGAGCTTGCACTCAAGATTCCATGCCCTGCATGGAAAGTTAACTCTTTCACCTCCGGAGCAGTTCTAACCTGGGGTTATACCACATATGTCATAATATAGCAAGACTCCATTAGAAGAAACAACATTGCTAAGGTGAGTAATTTTTTCTTCCAAACTATCAATACATCATCAATAACATGGCACCACAAATCCAGACATGAAAAGAGAGTGTTTATGGTAATGTCATACAGTACCTTGGACTCCCACTTGCCCACAAACAGAGTAGCAGAGCTGGGGGCCATAGTGGCCCCCATTGCTGTTCCCCTAACTTGTCTGTAGTATGTGTTTTGAAGAATAACCATAGTTTTGTCTAGAACCAATTTGACTCATTCCAATAAGTATCAAATGGGTAGCTTGACACAAGAATATTCATCTCTTTGGTCCCAAAACATACGTTAGCACCTTCAACCCATCATCATGGGGTATAACAGTGTAGAGAGCAGGACTTGGGAATAATTGTAAATAATCAGTTTTCATCTGCTGACCAATACAAAAAAGTTGCTCTAGTTGCAAACAGAATTTTAAATCGTGTGAAAAGATCATTCACTAATAAAAACGAATAAATAATCCTACCATTATTCAGACCATATATATGTCCCCATTTGGACACATGTTCCCTTTTTGGAGCCCATATTTGAGGCATGAAGTAGAGTTACTTGAAAAAGTCCAAAGGAGAACTATTAAGACTATACCAAGACTCAAAAAGTTACCGTACAAGGACAGGCTCATAGAAACAGGCCTGGTTACTCTAGAAGAAAGACGCAAAAGGGGTGATTTGTTACAATTATACAAATGATTATAACACCCATAGTTAAAACAATCTTGTGGCTTTTAATATAAAGGCAGGCCAAAAAATCTGCATAGTCATAACCAACAATTAAAGGTTCCAAAGGTTAACACAAGAAAAAGAGACAATTTCTTCACAGTCAGATCAGTGAAGGAATGGAACAAATTGCCACAACATGTTATAGATGCCACATCATTCGAATCATTCAAAGTCAGACTTGACTTATTTTGGGGTTGGACTACAAAACTAGGTAATTAAATATACCCATGATGCCGTGGGAGACATTCACGATGGGTATAAGCCTCCTTACATCTAAAAAACAAAACCCACAGTAAACCAATTTGGCCAATTCCAATAAGAACCAAGTGAGTAGAGTGACACAAGAATTTTATCACTTTGGTCCAAAAAAATGCTTAAGCACCTCTAACTCATCATGGGGTATAGAAACATAGAAACACGGAAAGTGATGGCAGATCAGGAGCACTAGGCCCATCCAGTCTGCTCATTTTTCCTGCCTACTGTAAAAGCCACAGACCCTACTTGATCTCCAGCTTCATCTCCTCATTCCTATTGCTAGGGTTCCCTTATGCCTGCCCCATTCATGTTTGAATTCCCCCACTGTGTTCACCCTCACCACCTCCACTGGGAGTCTATGCCATGCATCCACAACACTTTCTGTGAAGAAATATTTCCTCAACCACCCTTAGGTCTACCCCTTCCAATCTCATGTCATGCCCCCTCATTCCTAGACATCTCCCTTTCTGAAAAATGCTACCCTCTAGTACCCTATTTTTGCCTTTTAGATATTTGTAGGTTTCTGTCATATCTCCCCTATCTCTCCTCTCCTCTCCTCCAGGGCATACATATTGAGGTCTCCCAGTCTCTCCTCATATAAAAACAATGTAAAGAGACTCCACATCTGGGGGGGGGCAAAACACCCAGCTGGTCTCATGTTCAGGTTCTCTACAATGTTAATTATGTCTGTGGAATCTTGGACATATGAGTGTAAGCCCTTAACAAAAGATTGTAACTGAATATCCAAAAAGTTAGATATTGGCTCTGTTACCTATCCCTTCCCAGAAACGGTGGGCGCTCTGGATTCTTATGTAATTTAGGGGAGAATGTAGATAGTTGGACAAATAGGGTTTGAAACAGACAATGTCCCAAAGGTCTCATCGGATAAGTACCCCCAAATAAATACATCACTCAGTTGTTCATCAATGTGGACTTTAAATACTGAGGTTAGATTACCCCATAATCTCTCATAAAACCTAAAATCAGATAGCTGGCACTCAATTTCAGTGACATAAAAGTCATGTTCATAACAATGACCACACCACCTTTATCAGCTGGCTTAATTGTAATGTCACTGTAGCCTGCTTGGTCATTTAAAGCCTCCTATTCCAGCATGGAAAAATTAGAATGGATATGTGGTGAAGGGGTATGTCTAAGGACCTCCAAATTGTACTCACATTTCTTAACAAACATGAAACAGTAGCATTACAGACTGGACAATAAGAGGACTTTTGGTGAAGACACCCTGCATGTCTGTGCTGTCCGGTGTACATCATCCCTAGTCTCCTGTTCTGTTTCATTGCTGAAAAATATGCATTTAAAGATTAAAATCATTGCAAATCCATGCAAATCTACCACTACAGAGAAATAATGTCAACCATTGGAGCAAAGGGCAAACCTTTACTAAGAACACTTTCCTCTACTGATGTTAATCCAGGGTCAGAAATGTTAGCCACAGGGGTCAAGTCCATTGGAAGTGGGGCGGGACATCAACTGTTTCAAAAATTCCCTCTCCATTTTCTCCTGCAATGCCAAGCCCCACCCCTTCCTGATTGTTGGTAAGACTACTGAAGGTGCATCCTGCGATCACTCCACCTGAATGATTGTAGTGAACACTGACATTGTAACTCCTCCTTCTATAAAAAAATGGTTCAGAGCCTTCAGTATCAGGGGGTCCAGTAATATAATCTAAAACTGTCTTATTAGCAGTTGAAGGGTTACTCTGGGTATTCTTTAATATAGGCTTTGGCAAAGTTAGCTGACCCACATTTTGTTAAATTTTTTCCCTTTTCACGCCAACCCAATACTTAGTTCTTTTTATAGTTATTTTCATCCCTGATGAATTTCTTTTGTTTGGCCTTTTTCAGCTGAGCAGCATACTGGTCCGCTTTTCATTTAGCATTTTGTTGTACTTAGCAAACTCCTCAGGTACAACTTTTTGTTTAATTAATGCCTCTGTCCCAGCTATATTATGGGAAACCTGTCTCCTAACTGAGCAGGCCCTGTTTAAAATTGATTGGCTGAACGTTAGGGCTGCATCCTCCATCAGATTATACTATTGAGTTGCACCTGGAAACGAGCTTGGCTCAGTGGCCCAGATATTCAAAAGGGTTGCGCCATGCACAACAGGGTTGCGCATGTGCAAGTCCAAAACTGTGCCATTTCACGATATTCAGAAGGAGGCAGTTGCGCCCCCGAAAACATGCTGAGCAACAGCGCAATGAAATGAAGGCATGTCGCCAACTGAAGGGGTGGATCCATGCGCCAAGACCGCAATCACGATATTCAAAGACTTGCGCCAATGTGCAATAGCGGCACAGCGGAAACTGTACTAAGCGGGAAATGAGCCAAAATAAAAGGCTCAAGGAAAGCGGCGCAAGAACGCTACCAGGCTGCCAAGTGGGGGAGAGAGACAGACAGAGACAGACAGACAGACAGAAAAGGGCAGGCAAGGAAAGTGTGTCCCAGAGTTTGTAGAGGCCAGCGGGGGGTGCCCGGTGCAGTGGAAGTAGCAGTGAGGACAGCGGGGGTAACACAGCAACAGCAGCCAGGGGGGATCAGAAGCCAGGGAGATGGACAGTGCCAGCTTCCACATGGAAGCCATAATGAGGGGAATGAGAATGCATGCTGCAGGGGGACGTGGCCGTGGAAGGGCCCGTCGGCAGTATGCCCCCAACAGGCGGTACCGTGCCTGCATCAGCTTTGAGCTGTACACAGATGTAGAGATCATGGGCCGGTACCGCCTGAACAGGGCAATACTGAGACGGCTCTGTGAGCTGTGCAGTGATGTGATGCAGGCACCCTCATGACGGAGTCACGCTCTGTCGGTGGAGACCAAGGTGACAGCCTGCATGTGACTGCTCACCATGGGCACCTTCCAGAAGCCAACAGGGGACACCACAGGCATCACACAGTCGGCCACGTCATGCATCCTCACCCAATTCCTCAGCGCACTACTGCCACATGCTGCGGAGTACATCCATTTCCCCAGCACCACGGCAGAGCGTACAGCAAACATGCAGGAGTTCCACAGGGTAGCACGTATGCCTGGCATGCTAGGGGCCATAGACTGCACCCATGTGGCCATCCGCACACCACCTGGCCCCGATGGCCACGCATATCGGAACAGAAAGGGATTCTCCAGTGTCAACTGCCAGGTGGTGTGTGATGCCTCTGGGTGCATAATCAATGTCTGTGCCACACACCCTGGTGGAGCACATGATGCCTTCATATGGTATCAGTCTGCACTATGCCATCGATTCGAGAGTAGGGACATCCCCACGGGACATCTAGTGGGTGAGTACACATGTATGGAATGAAAACTCTGGGCAAGGGTGGGAATGGCACAGGTGCCATGGTAGTGGCACACAGGGAGATGGCCAATGTGGACCTGAACATGACACTGCTCTCCACTATCTCCACACAGGTGACTGCGGATACCCACTCCATCCCTGGCTGCTCACACCGTACCGGCCCACGACCCCAGTGCAGCTATGCTATAATGAGGCACATGCCGCAACACGTAACATCATAGAGTGGGTGTTTGGGATGCTCAAGGCATGCTTCCGATGCCTAGACACCTCCAGCGGTGCCCTACAGTACAGCCCCCAAAAGGCCTGTGGGATATTCCTGGCCTGTTGCATCCTGCACAACATGGCCAAAGACCATGGGATAGCTGTACAGGTCGAACAGGGGGACAGCGATGGGGACGCCAGTGGCGCCGGTGATGATGGTGATGAGCAGCCCCCCCTAGGACGGAGGGACCCCCAACTGATCCGGCAGGCCCAGCTGCACCGGGACACCATCACAGAGGAGCACTACGCACAACACAGGTAAGTCAAGGGGACATGTGCAACCAACACTGTGCATCATGAAACCACAGGCACACAGGGAACACACCAGGGTGCATGACGGTCAGGGGAATGGAAGGTCCAGGCATACCAACACACCATCAGGAGGGTGAGCACTCATATGGATGCAACGCACCAGGCTAGAGCGTACATGGGCAGATGCACAGCACTGCAGAACTGACATTGCTAACACACAGCACCACCGACCACCCCACCACCTGTACTTGTCCAAATGCGTGTGTCAGATGCAGGACACCCTTGCACCTTGGTGTACAGTGCAATGCAGGCATCATCACACGCACCACCTGTGGACAGCAGTTGGGAGGTGTGCAGGTGGTCCGATGTCGCTCGGCGTGGTGAGCAGAGCACCCAGCGGTGCACTGCCCACCATGACACATTACACATGGCAGCACCAGACAGGGCCGCGCACTGGGAGACAGCTCAGTCATGTAGCACTGTCCCACGGCCATCACGGATGCATGGGCGGCCCCGCCGTGACCCAACAGCACACGCAGGCTGAGCAGGGGCCACATGGGGTGGCACTGTTGCACCACCAGGGGTCCCACTGTGCGAACGCAACCTTTCCCACACAGGGGTCTGCAGCACACCGAACAAACCTGCACCAGGGGTGCTCGGGATGCCCACAGCAGAACCCGGCGTCGACAGGCCTGGTGTCGCACAACACCGGGAACAGGGAGTGGAGAGTGCACTGTGTGGGGTGTGTGGTACAGGGGCACCTGACTGTGTGCCCAATGCGTCCATGACAGAGACCACTGCCTGGGTCAGCCTGTCAATGGCGGCGGTAACATCCGTCCGCATACGGATCAGCTCGGCTCGGTCCAGAGCACACTCCCTGCTGTGCCGCTCCATGGACACAGACAGTGCCTCCACGGACCTTGCAACCCGCCCCTGCAGCTGTACTGATTCCTGCAGCAGGCGGGTGTGTGCATCCAATGGGTACTGTGCCCCAATGGCATCCTGACCCCCAGGGTGTGGACGGTCCTGATGCACATCACCCCTAGAGGGTGGACGCTGTTCGCCAGGACCAGGAATGGTTGGATCAAAGGGCGGTGGACATGTGCCACTGCTTGACACTGTACCCCCAGACCTGGTGTGTGACTGCTGCTGCTGCCCCTCCAACCGCTGTGCCCCCAGGTCCACCTGTTCCACCGCCGTGCTGGCAACAGTGACAGACACCTGCACAGCCACTGGTGCTGCCCCACCGGTGCTGACAGGCACAGCCTGGGACTGTGCCAGCATGCTGGTACACATGTTTGAACCAGAAAGGCCCAGGGGCATGTGCTGGCCTGCCGTGTGTCCGTCATGGGACACACACCTATCACTGCCCATTGCAGGCCTTCTATCATCAATGGTGCAGGTACGTGCTACTGCCATGGTCACAGCATGCTGGCATGCTTGCATGCCAGACTGCTGAGACACAGGCTGTGCACCCCCCGCACCCATATCACTGACACCAGAATTGTTGGCCCACTGTGCATGCTGCTGCAGTGCCTGCTGGCTGGTGGTGGAGGTGGATGGTCCCTCCTCCATGTCCAGCAGGTCAGCATCACTGTCTGGACCCACCACCACCATCTCCTGAAGACGAACAGGATCTGTAACAGAAAGAGAGTACATGTGAGTGCATGTGAACAACCGCCACCCCCCCAAACTCCACCACCATGTCATACCGTGCAGTGATGGGCTTCCACCTGTCTGGAATCCTCCGCCTGGTATGCCCGCAATGGCGCTCGGCTGCATAGCTGCGACCAGTGTCTCCTCCTGTGGGGTCAGCTGCAACACCACTGGTGGGCCCCCACCAGTGCCAGCACATGCCGCCCTGAAGGCTGCCACCTTCTCCTTCAACCTCCTGTGGTCAGTCCCCATCTTTTTCTTGCATTCCTGCACGGAGTGCTGGTGGCTTCCGTGCAAGTTAACGGCCCGAGCTACCCCCTCCGTCCAATCAGTATTGGCTCATCATCCAGGTAGGCCTGGAAGAGGGCCTCCGTCTCTGCCGCTGTGAAGTTGGGCCTCCTCCTACGCCCACCGTCCTCACCCTCACCTTGGCTATGCTCGGTCATGGTGATCTGTATGGGTGGAAGTGGACACCTGTCACTGTGCAGTCTACAGCATTTCCCCATGAGCATTGTCCTGAACATCACACAGCATGCAACTCACCTCTCACCTGCAGTAACCGAATCTGGCCAGCACAGCCCAATGTCGCATTTATAAGCGCAACACATGCAAATTAGGGTGGAGCAACTTTAATGACATGCAAATCACGCCCTGCGCGCCATGAATGGCTGATCAGATGATTTGCATGTATTAGCTGATCTGTCGAATCACGCTGTGCTACTGGATAAGTCGGCTGAGCCAATGGCGCAGATCTGTGCCTGTGTGGTACACTGCATTGCGCATGCCCAGATAGCTTACGCATGCGTCTGTCGCGCTGCTGACATGCTGAGCATGATCAGAAATTCAGGCCATGGCCACCATTGTGCCAGTGGCGCTACAGCACTGGCCACTATATGGCGCTTTGGCACTACTGCGCAATAGTCCACTGTGGCACTGGTACGCAGCTGGTCGGTCACGCAGGATACCTATACGTCAGATGGTGCTGTGCGTAGCCTTGCGTCATTGCTCATGACCTTGTGTATGCCCTTGGCCCCCTACCGCTGTTTGCCTGCCATGTGTACGTCCCTATTGCGCTGTCTGGTGACAGCACTATGTGAAGTGATGGCGCTGTTCGAACAGCGCGATTGGAGCCTGTGGTGGTCTATTGCGCAACATCTCCACGTGGGGTTACGATGCAGCAGGGTGCCATATTGCCTGCTGTAAACTGGCTAACATGGCTAGGAGGAGGGCTGTAAGTTGGAGCCCACTGGAGGTGGCCAACCTGGTGGCCCTAGTAGAGCCCCACTATGAGGCACTCTATGGTGAGGCCCCCCTCACCATAGCAAGAATGGAGGTGTGGCAGCAAGTGGCCACTGAGCTGGTGGGGGTCACTGGATGGTGCCGGTCTGCTGAGCAGTGCCGGCACCGGTACAGTGACCTCCGCCGGAGGGAGCCAGACATGTTGGCAAGGCTGCGGGCATGTGCCAGGCGGGGCATGGTGCCTAGGCCAGGTGAGTGTACCATCTATGCACCTGTATTCTCTGTAGGGGTGTGTGTGTGCTTTGGTGGCTGTGCATAGGTGACGGCTCGGACACGGTTGGCTGTGTCAGTGTGTGCAGCTGTGCGATGGATGGGTATGGCTGTGTGGGCAGGCACTCTCACTGGGGCAGGGGGCACTCTGCTTTTGAGTCACACTGATGTTTGTCTCAACATGTCTCCCACAGGCCGGGATGTGAGGATGCAGGGGGCCGGGTTGAGGAGGGCCATGCCAGGGCCCCGGTGGCAGTGGGAGTCACACCCCGGCTACAGCAGCAGCAGCCACAGCAACAGCAGCAGCAGCAGCAACAGCAGCAGACACAGCTGCTTCAGCAATGTGAGTATCATGACTTCATGGATGCTATTGCATGCTGTGGGGGGGGGGACCAGTAGCCCTGCACAATACAACCATGCAGGACAGGGGAGGTCATAATTCCACTATACAAGACACTAGTGAGGCCCCACCTGGAGTACAGTGTACATTTCTGGAGACCATACCTACGTAGGGATGTAGGGTGGGCAGGGAAGGTTCAGAGGAGGGCAACAAAGATGGTGCATGGCTTGCATCACGGGTCCTATGATGACAGGTTGAAGGAACTGAACATATACTCCTGGAGAGGGGGGAGAGAGGGGATATGATAGAGACATACAGGTATCTTACAGGGAGGATCAGGGTGCAGGACACACTATTTTGAAGTGAAAAAGATGTTCCAGGACTAGAGGGCATGGGATGAAGTTGGAGGGAGGATGATTCAGAGGACACATGGAAAAGGATTTTTTCACAGAGCGGGTGGTGGACAAGTGGAACACCCTGCCAGAGGAAGTGGTGGGGGCTGAAACAATCACGGGATTTCAGAATGCACGGGACAGACATAAAGGAATTCTGGAGGTCAGGGGTAAGGGCAACAGACTTCTGGAAACAAAATGAACTTACAAGCTCAAATAGACAGACTGGGTTGGCCATAGGCCCTTATTTGACGACACTGTCTATGTATCTATGTATGTATGCACGACACAGGTGACATGCATCACTGTCCAGTATCACAGCACGTCTGTGTATGCGTCACTGGTGGTCCAGGCATGCACTGGGCACATAGCTGTGTAACTGGCATCACACCACGTTGCCATGTCACTGGACAGCCTTGTTTGTGCTGTGATGGACATGGGCAGTGTGTGTGTGCAGTGGTGCACATAGCTGGTGCCGCCTGTTTGTGATGACCATGTGCATGTTCACTGTGGGTGGGTGCAGGCCATCACAGGTGTGGGACATTGGGCTATATGGCTTGCAGGTTGGGTGGTGTTCAGGGTTGTGGTCAGTCACAGCCATTGACTGTGTTCCCATTTTCCTAGGCCTCGAGGTTCTCAGGAGGATTGCTTGTGATGTTCGGGGCCTCACCCAACTGGGGATGGAGAACCAGGCGATCCTGCAATCCATCCAGCGCCATGGACTTCGGCGGAGGCGGCACAGGACGGTGCGCCACCAGGGGGAGGACCAGCAGCCGGCTGGGCCATAGCTCATATTACCCTTCCCACTCTCCCATCCTACCACCCTGCCTTCCTCTCCAAGTTTTTCATCCCTCCTTGAACACCTACCTTGTCCCCCCCCGTAAATAGTTTCTCTTGTTTTGGTTATTTACTATATTTAAATATACATTTCTATTTTGATATGAATACTGTGTTGGTCTCTGATTTGCAGCTGGCTATGGGTGCTCATTTGCAGGGGTGTACATGCCATCTGGGGTGGTATGGTCCTGGATGTATATGTGTGTGTGTGTGTGTGTGTGTGTGTGTGTGTGCGTGTGTGTGCATGGGGAGGTATCTCCAGCATGGCAGTGACTTTCTGTTGGTCTTGCCGTCTGCTGCCACCCACTGCTGGGTGCACAGAGTGTGTCTGGCTTGTAGGCTTCTGTGCTGCACGGGGTTGACGTGTGCTGGGGGGATGCATGGTTTCCTGCAGTGCCAGTCACTGCACATAGGTGGTGTCTTGGGGTCACAGTGCAGGGTGTGCTGTGCGTACGGGGGGCTGATGTGCACTGTGGTTGTCAACCCCCTGTGTGTGGCACTCTCAGCCTGCCAGTGGTTGTGCTGGGGTGTCATGGCTCTGCTATGCTTTGTTGGCTTGTCCCCATGGGCCAGTAGATCATCCGTCCCACCCCCAGTGATGCTGTGCTTGGGGTGTGCAGGTGTGGTGTGGGTTCTGCAGTGTGTTCCTGTGCCCATGTGTGGCATGGCTGGCGGTGGGCCCCAGCCTGCCTCCCTGGATGTGCAGTTCCATTGCTCTGGGGGGGCTCTGCTTGCGCTATGGCACCTCTGGAATGCTCAGCTGGGCTGCCCTGGTTGTGCCATAGCGCAACATTTCGGCTCAGCTTCTCCTTCCTGGTTGCGCTATGGTGCAGTATGTGTGATATTCAGACATTGGTTGCTTGCGCAATTTGTTCTGCTCCATGTTTGAATATTGCACCTGTTGCGCATTTGCGCAACTGGTTTGTGCTTGCTCCTGCTGTTGCGCTCATTTTGAGCGCAGTTTGAATATCTGGGCCAGTGTGCCTTTCCCAGTTATCAACTTTTAAATAAATAAATAAATACTATAATCAAATGAATTCAGCATCTTCAGTACCATATGATAGCTTTTTTTCAAATTCTTAATCCCCCACGGCACATGTTTTACTTCTAAATAAGCCTCTAAATTTACTCTGTGCCAATACATTCTTCTACCTTTAAGAAGATGTTTTTCCAGGCATTTAAAGATTAATTTTGCCTGTTGTTTCATGGGAACTTCCCCAGAGTTTTCAAAAGATGCCAAAATGGGGTTAGTGTTACCTTATTTATCAAAAATTATCTCTGCAAAGCTGCTTGCCATGGTGCCAGCACTGAGACTCTTCCCACTGTTCTCGCTGGCCATCACAATTCCACTGACCCCAAAACAAAGAAACCAGGAGGGAAAAGCAAAAATCGGTAAAACAACTACAGGTGTGTGTTTCACCAAGCACATTGGTAGGGAAATGCATACTTAAGGGGAAACAGTGGGGTTACACCGAATTCCATCATTCAGTTCATGAGGAATACTTTTTATACTCAAACAAGGGAAACCTGTGCTGCCAGTAAAGAATACACAAAATACTCTCAAAACAGGAATGGCAAGCAGCAGCAGAAGGCTGCAGTGCTAATAGACTATTTATGTTGAAACAGAAACAGCAAAATACAGTACCCACAGCAAAGACTCTACACAAAAATGGATGAAACATTTATCTGACAGTTTATTATAAAAAGACAGGCGCAACAGAACATCCCCATTTAATTATTATTATAAAAGACAGGTGCAACATAGCATCCCAATTTAATTATTATAATAAAAAAGACAGGTGCAACATAGCATCCCCATTTAATTATTATAATGAAAAAGACAAGTGCAACAGAACATCCCCATTTAATTATTACTTTTTCAGTAACCAGTCGAGAAGCTAGTACTCGACCCTCTGCCTAGGGCACCCCCCCCCGCACTTATCATTGTCATTGTTTTTATTTACTCTGCTGTTTACCTCCTAATTACTTCCTACATGTTCCATTTTATTGTATTGCAATGTGCCAACCTGTTCTAGAGCTAGCCTTGAAATGCCTGTTATTCCCTATGTGTTTTTTCGATTCCTCAACTGTTCATGTACAAATTTTTACCTGTAACTGTCCCGGTCGTACCTGAAAATAGGCACTTGGCTGTCTAGTGTACTTACCCGGTTAACAAAAGCAAATAAATAAATAAATAAATTATTATAAAAGACAGGTGCAACATAGCATCCTCATTTAATTATTATTATAAAAAAGACAGGTGCACCTGAACATTCTATTGGACACCAAGACTATGCCCAAACAGCTAATTTATTATTTTATCCCAAGTTTCATAAACTACTTATTAAACCATCATGTGGGACTGAATCAAAAGCCTTACTATAGTCTAGAAATATTACATTGACTGGTTTTGCTTCCTCCAAGACCTTAGTGACACCCCCAAAGAATGTTATCAAATTTGTCTGACATAATCTTCATTTGGTAAATCTGTGTTGTATAATATCACTTGAGGCTACAAATCTCTGTAGTTCCTCCTTCATAATTCTTCAAGCACTTTCCCCAGTGCTGATGTAAGACTAACTAGGGTCTATGATTTTTACAATGTGTTTTATCCCCTTTTTGTAAATCAGGATGACTGTGGCTCTCCTCCAACTCTCTACTATTTGTCCTCTGTCCAGGGAAGCTTGAAAAATCCTAGTTCTGGGTCCTGCCAGTTTTTCAGCTGACTCCTCAATAACTCTTGGGTGTATTTTATGGGGGCCAGATAATTTATTTGGATCAAGTTTTGTCAGCTGAGTCCAAATATTATTTTCATCAATTTTAATTCTAGAAGCATTCCCCAGCTGCTGCCCCTCCATGCTCCTTATAACGTTTTCGTTAAATACACTACCGAAGTAACTATTTAACATTTCCACCACTTGTCTTTCATCTACAATCAGTTTCCCTCTAGCAACACCCAAGGGTCCCATTGGGTACTTCCACCTGTATTATAATTAACATGATTATAGAAGGCTTTATAGTTATCTTTAACTTTTGTGGTCAATCTGAGTTCTCGCTTCCTCTTTTCCCTACTAATTATTGTTTTACTTTCCCTTGCACACACAGCATGTATGCTTCCCAAGTTTTTTAGTATTACTGTACATTTCCTTGCCCTCTAATAGGACAGAACCACTCCTGTCCCTTCCCATCCCCCTATCCTTTCTGTATGTTTTATACATGGGAATTACTGGCTCCCAGTCATGGTTTTGGGTGACCTAAGTTTCTGTGATGGCCACCCTGTTCACTTCTCCCTCAGCCAACAATGACTGCCGTTCTGAAATTTGTTTCCCTAGACTTCTGGTATTAAGTGACACCACCCTTCATTGAAGCTCTGGACCCCCATACTCCTGACGTGCCCCCTTTCCACACCCTTTTTTGCCTTGATCCCTCCTTTCTTCTTCCCCCACCACACCTATCATAACCCTCCCCTCCTCCTACTGTCCAGGTGACTAAGGGTGCTGTGCAACCTGTGGCTCCCCCATCAGTTTAAATTTAGATTTTTATTTATTTATTTTATTTAGTTTTTGTTGACTGGCTAAATGCACTAGACAATTTCTGCCTATTTCCAGGCACAACCTGGAGTGGGGGGATACAGATGGATACCAACTGACCTTGAACCAGATTAAGCTGTTGGTATTTTTAGTGAATGTGGAGAAATTTGGCCAGGGCACTGAGGGAAAAGACCCTACTGGACTGTAGGAGGCCTCCCCTGGCTGTGAGCATGGCCAGTCCTGGAAGGACTTTGGAGAGAATGGACGTCTCTGAGGTAGGGGAGTAGGCCCCTTCCCTACCTGTGTTGCACCTGAGGCTCACAATTTAATTGAAACTCTGCTGGATAATATAGAAGATGTTGGAGAAATCGCTGAAATATTTGTATCAATGGAAGATTTAAGCCATCAACAGGAGTACAAAGAGGATTTAATATCAGATGTGGAACTATCACAAGACAAAACAGAGAGTATCATGCTTTTGCAACTATCAGAAGAAAAAGCCAGGCACCAAAAGGAACAAGTGCGACTTAGCGCTAAACTCGCATTGCTTCAAAGGAAACCAGATGTCAAAAAAGCCGCACCAGCCTCTCAACCAGCGGCATGACGCACCATAAGCATCAACGTCCCAGGCAGGGCCAGACGAGTCACCTAAAGTACTTACTACAGCAATTTCTAATGCAGAGCAAGAGCAATCTATTGCAATGGCTGGCAGTAAAAGCGTGACTAATAGCACATGCCCAGAGCCGGTAAATCTGACAGACACAATACTAGCAACGGTAAAGATGTTGATAATATTATTGTTTCAAAACATCAATGCTAAAAAACTTTGAGGGGCCCACTTACGCTTCATCATTGGGAAACCAGACAGAGAATCTGTCTAAAATCTCAGGGTTTGTTTTTAGACAGCAGCCTACGATATCTAAGACTACCTTAATGCTTCATACCTATGGGGAAATTGTATGTCAGGACAAATCTGAGCATGAGGAAGGTGTCACATCTTTTTTATTTACTTAAAAGGGGACTAACAATAAAACTGGACCCAGAGAGGACATAAAAGAGAAACAAAATGTTCTTACATTGGCTAAACGTCATTTACAAGTTGGAGATCCCTTCTCTGGTATTCTTAGTAAGGAACCAAATGCTCTGGATATCCTGCCCAAAAGCATCTCAACTTCGGCAGCAATTAAGGAAGCATTTTCCCTAAATGATAAACCTGTGTCTCCTTGTGACTCTTGGTCACCTGAAAAAGCATTATGCAAGGCTGGGAGGAAACAAACACCTAGCGGGACATGTCTCCATGATCCAGAGTGGGATCCCAAACTTAACTTTTCATCACAGAATCCTGAATGTCATCCAAATATACCCCCCAAAGATTAACTTTACAACCAAAGCCATGCATTCTAGAAATGAAGGAAACAAGACCTAAACAAGGTGTTTCAAGTAAAAATGAGATGGTGCCTATAGGGTGTGGGGGGAACCTGCTCCCATGGACAGAGGGAGTCAGTCTAACATAGCAGAGGAGCCTGACGGCACGGCACTCCCATGAATGACAAGGATCCCCAGCAGGACCAAGCTCAATCTCAGAAGCCCTTACTTTCCAAACTATTTTCAAAAAAAAAAAAAGCATCCTCAGAGGAACACCATGCAAATCCATTACGAAGGGATAGTATGTGGGGAAATGTTTATTAAAAGACTCTCTCCATTTTACTCCACATGAAGTTTTTGCATTTATTAATATCTCTGGAGAAGACAACTATGACATGAGCTTTTGCACAGCATATGCCCTTGAACTCTTTTGGGAGAGGTACAACCAGGTTACGTTCTCTCCCACATGGACCCCCTTTTCATTATTCCTTCAACCAAACCTTTGGTAAAGTATGTCACTGTTATGTTTCGTAATGAGGGGGTCCATGTGGAGGACATCACCTACTGGCTGGCACAGAGGTGTGATATCCTCAGTGATCCTGAGGCCATTTTGGACACTGAACTATTTTGAACAGGAGGATGGAAATATAAAGTGAAGCTTTGGAATACAGACGCAGGCATAAATAATACCCTGAACTCCTTCATGTTAGGAAGGGACCGATGAGTGTGTTTTTATGCAGGCCAGCCTAGGGCCTGGTACAAGTGTGGTACTAAGACACACTTGTACAGTTCATGTGACAAGCCCTGTTGTGAAAACTGATCACATCTCAATGCAGTGCGCCTCTCACATGAAATGTGATCTGTGTGAAGGGTTTGGGCATGTGTTTTTGGAATGTCCCTGGGCAGCTAGAAATAATACATCTTGCAGGAGTCCAGAACTGCTTATTCAACATGCACAAGATTCTGTCTTGCAGCAAGAAGTACCACCCACATCTCTCCCCCCAACAATTGTAAAACCAAGGGACCCCTCAGAGGTAGCGGTAGTGGAGATACAGGACCACCTTCCCTTGAACATGAGCATCCTCATGGCCCCACTCATATGGCAGGGATATTAATCCCAGTGTGCTATACTGACCATGATCACACAGTTTCAAAGTCTGACCTACCCTCTGCCACTCCCCCTCTTCCTAGAAGAAGGTCTTCTAGGAACATTAAGCCAACATCCCTTCCATCTGCTGTCAAAACTGAAACTTCCAACTCTTATGCAGCTTTGGCCCCTGAATGGGGAGATTCAGAAATGGAACTAGCAGATTCAGATTCTTAATCCCACAGGATGTATCAAGGCACTCCAAACCAAGATCCTGTAGGATATAGAGGAAAAAAAAGAAAAGGAAAAAGTAGTTTAGACTCTCCCTCGACCTACAGTCCCTTTTAGGGTTGGAACTTTAAACGTTCACAGTATATTGGATACTGTGAAATGCCAGGTGGTTTTTGGCTACATTAATGAAGCACATTTAGATGTTTGCTTTATCCAAGAGACATGGATGATTTCTGACACTCAAGCCAGATTCTTTAAGGGGGGAATGGACATGGGGACCTTCCTACTGGTCATTTGGACAAGATTGTGCTGATGGGGTGGGTATATTATTTAACTGTTATACATTTACACTTATTAAATTAGTAGAGCTTATGCCAGGCAGGGTTTTAATATTAGATGGGAAGTGGTGAAATATGGACTGTAGGTTGATAAATATTTATGGTCCACAATCTAAGGCAGACAGGGTTGCCTTATTGAATACAGTAAGACCTTACCTGGTTATTATGTACCACATTTTTTTGGTGGGGATTTTAACTGTGATTTGAAGATTAAAAGGCTTAACATGGATCCCAGTAAAAAAAAATATATTGTGATTCCAATGCCCTGGTTAAAGTGATTAGCTCAGCAGACTTATTAAATTGCAACACTTTCCACACAACAGGCCCAAAGTTCACCTATAGACGAGGTAAATATACTACAACCATTAATCACATGTTTATCTCTAAAACCTTGCTGAAACTATCATTCCAAACCACTACTGTAGAATTTTCTGACCATATGGTATTGAAAATTCAATTTAGTGATGCCCCAGTTTCATCTCCAAAAACTGACAGATGTAAATGAAATTCATCAGTATTATCAGATTCCCAAGTTCAGATACGAATATTAGAATTAATCACAGCTAGGAACTCTGTAAGATTTCTTTATACAGATTTAGGTGAATGGCGGAAGGACACTAAGGCAGACATTGGTTGTTGAATGTTCTCAGCCTAATGTCCTTACCTGCTCCCATTATTTCATGCGAGGATGGCTACTACTATATGTAAGTTGTTTTGTTTTTTCTCCTGACCATTCCTGCGTGGACATCCATTGTTTGCATTATATGCTGCATTGTACTGCATCATTTGTACTTCATCACTGTCCTGTTTTGTCAACTGTGTATTGTATCCTCTTGCATTGTGCTTGAAAATAGGCAGGATTTTTGCCTAATGTACCTACCCAATCAACAAAAGCTAAATATATAAATAAATCCTGGTTGCAGAAATATGGGAAAAAGAAAGAAAATTATAAATTTCTAAAATATTTATGCCTTCAAAATCAACTTCAAAAAGTAGTTTCCTGGTCTAACACCACAACATATGATTATTCTGAACAGATTAAGGTAGTAAAAGAGAATATGATTAGATTTTAATATGACAGAACCAGTACAATGCAAGTAATATTTCAGATGGGGACTCAGAAAACATCAGTTGGCAACCCTTCTAAAGCATGTAAATCCATGAAAGATGACAGAAATGGAAGGTTTAATTGATTTTGAAGGAAATCATACTTGCTCAATTAAAGGAATTCATAAAGTTATTAAACATTTTATTACAGTCCATGGCCTCAAGGCACCCCGAAAGTGCTATAAATGCATATTTGCAAACTTTAAATATTCCACGGTTTCTGGAAGAAGCAGTTGGAATGCAGGAACTGATACAAATGATAGAGGTAGAATCTGTAATAAAATCCTTAAAACCAGGGAAATCTCCTAGTATGGAAGGGTTTCCCATAAAATTTTACAAAATGTTTATACAACAACTTTCATTCTATTTAGAAAAGGTGTTCACATATTTTTTTTTTATCCAATAACATGCATTCTTCATTTTTAGAAGGTTTACTCAGTTTTTTATTTAAGTCAGGCGACAGAACCCTGCTTCGAAACTGGAGGCTAATTATGATGTTAAATACAGATTATAAGACACTGGCACATATCTTGCATAATAGATTAAAAAGCTATGCCAGCTTGGTTATTTCACCCCAGCAATATTGTGGGCTCCCTTCCAGAAACATTCAACATGCTCTTATGGTACTGACAGACATAATAGATCATCTTTCCCTTTCTGGTTCTTTTGGGAGCATTATCTATCAACCAAGAAAAGGCATTTGGTCGATATATCACCCATTTCTATTTTCCACATTACAATTTTATAGGATCCCCAGAAAATGATTCAATATCTTAAATTATTTTACACCGCTACAGTAGTATATCCTGTTATAAGATAACAAATAGTGGCTGGTTTCCAGACAAGGGTTGGAGTGAGGCAGGGATGCCTACTCAGCCCCCCTTCTCTATGCATTTTCCCATGGCCCCTACTCAGGAAACTGTCAAATTACCCTAGCTGGACAGGCATTACTGGTACAGGTATAAGGGAGAGTCTACAGTTACAAGCCTATGCAGATGATATTTGTCTCTTGTTTTCAGATCACACACAATTACCCATTTTTATACAGGAAATGACAGAATATTATTTTCTTTCCAATTCTAAAATAAGTGAAACAAAATGTAAAGGACTTTTTATGGGATCCGGGTACCCTGAACCATTACAAATTGAAGGTATCACTATTTCATTAGAACCCCTTAAAATACTTGCCATCACTTTTGGGCCCCAGAATAATGCTAAACTTAACTGGGAACAGTGTTTAACCAAAGTAAAGGTAAAGATAAATAGATGGAAACATTGGTTGATGTCGAAAACCAAAAGAATACAGGTTATAAAGCAATTTATCATACCTAGTTTGTTATATGTGACCATTATTTACCCCTTACCAGTAGAGTTCGAAACTAAAATTTATAGTTGTTTTTTTTCAGATGTTGTGGGGAAATAGGTTGACAATATCAAAGGGAGGTCTTGGAATGATAGATCCTGGCATCTTTACTCACACTTTATTCATATCACAGACTGCAAAATGTGGGTTGTGTACTTTTGACTCGCTTCATAAGAAATGGACTTGTTTGAATTTGGCAATATATTTTCAGGCTTGGAACATAGCCACTCCAAAAGTGACTAAACATCTCCACATACCTGACTATTTCAAATGCACAGCTTTTAAACTATATAAATGGGGGATAACAAAGCAGTAAATCTTATCCAGCTCTGGGCAGTGACTATATCAGATAGTAATGGCAAAAACCCTTCCTGAAGAACCCAGTTTTAAGAACTGCCCCCCACCCGGCAAAATTTAATTTGTTCTTGTACAACTTACCAACCAAAGAGTTCCTTCTCACATGTGGGAACACATCTGGTTGTCTTCATATGGTAGGATGAATATAAGAGGTAATGCTAAACATAAAATAAGAGAGGAAAGAAATTGCCCCTACCTTGAATGCATAAATCTAGAGGAAACAATGGAACATTATTTATTTACATGCTCATCTGTAAAACCTTTATGGATCTTTTTAGCAAACAAATGGAACATGGTGTAGCTGAAACACTTAACTTATGAAACCTTGATACTAGGTCAATACTTTCAGGCCAGGTTACCATGATACAATAATGATTTTCCTAGGTTGTACACAATTTTTCTTAAGGCAGGCATGATGCCAATGGGTTCTACATCAATAAAATGCCTTTTGAAATGACGAGTATTTTGGTTCAGTAAGCCATGCTTAGGGTCTACCTTAAATATATTGATATTCATTCATCCCACAAGGTATTTAAATGGTGGATAGGTGTTACTTTTTTTTTTTATAAACTTCAAATAATCTGATAGTACTTTATAAAGATATATTATCTGATAAGATAAAATATGATTTTGTGGGTCAAACTAGTATGGATATTTGCACAAATGAAGAGCTATTATTTAGTAAGTCCTATACTGTCATTAAGATCGATTTTTGTTTTCTGTTATAATATTAATTTAATTGCTCTACCAAATGATATATATATAGGGATTGTGGGGGGAAGGGGAAAGGGGTCTGTGAGAAGGTACTAAGGTTTAAGGTATATGTATGTATTTCTTAATAATGGGGTTTGGGTACCTCATTATGAATAGTAGCTCAAATTCGGTAAAAGATGGACTTTTTAAGTTATTTTGAATCTTGTATGTCTTTAATACATATTTGATTTTTTTTTTAGTTTGGTTTATTTTTTCTGTTATGCAAAATAATTATGTGATTTAACACTGATTTATGATTTGTTTTTGATGTTCTACTAATAAAAAATTCCCCTACTGAAACAGTATGGGGAACTGTTGGCCATGTATTCCAGGATGGCCAGTGCTGAGGAGACCTCAGAGGAGGTGGACGGTTGGCCATGTATTCCAGGATGGCCAGTGCTGAGGAGACCTCAGAGGAGGTGGACGGTTGGCCATGTATTCCAGGATGGCCAGTGCTGAGGAGACCTCAGAGGAGGTGGACGGTTGGCCATGTATTCCAGGGTGGCCAGTGCTGAGGAGACCTCAGAGGAGGTGGACGGTTGGCCATGTATTCCAGGATGGCCAGTGCTGAGGAGACCTCAGAGGAGGTGGACGGTTGGCCATGTATTCCAGGATGGCCAGTGCTAAGGAGACCTCAGAGGAGGTGGACGTGGAGAGTGCAGGGGAGCAGGCCTCCTTCCCGGGCACTGATACTCAAGAGGCCGTTGATGCAGCATTAGCTGTGGCTGAACCTTTGGAGGATAAGGCCAGCCCTGAGAAGGCTGAGAAAGTGAATGTAGGTGCTTCATCTGTATTATGTACTGCACTGTCTAAGTTTAGTGACACCACTCCAAGTAGTCACAAAGAATGTCTTTTTTCACTTCTGAGAAAATTACAAACTTTGGATTGTGCTTTAGATTCCCTCACAGAGCCTGAGATACCTGTCAAAACTGCAAGCGTTACTGTCATTCCCCCGGTGAGTCAGCAGAATGCTGACATGGACTTTGGCTCTGGAGGCAGTTCTCATAGCAGTGCTTCTGTTTCATTGACAGCTGTTTTTCACTCAGCAGAGGAGCAGACCGGCAGTTCTGACAGGGTCTCCCCCAACCATGTGTGAAACACCTGCTGTGACTGATGGGAATGTTTTGAAAAAAAGATTGGGGTCTGGGCACAGTCCCAGGCCTGCAGCTCTAAACTCCAAGGATAGTTCTGAAAATCTTGAGCCACAGCAGGAAGTGGTTTCTCCTTTTCTTCTGAGCAATCATCTGCAGGGTGGAGCAATCCATCAGTCTGTCTAACAAATCCTGGGACAATAAGAAACCTGATGGTGATGAGCTGACCCCAAGGAATACTGAAATCAGAGGGCCAAACTTGGCTCCTGTTCAGACACTTGAAGATGCTGGCTGGGAGAGGAATGAAAATGGTCATTGGACATCAGATATTCAAGAACCTTCATATATTCAGATGCTGAACAATGTTTCTACTTCTGTGGCCACTGCCTCTTCTTCTGCTAAGAGCTCCAACAGAGCTCTTTACCCCCCCCAAAAAAATCTGGGTAATTAGTGAGGTAAACACCAAGATAGAGCAGTCAATAGGGAGAAGGGCAGGGATAAATGGAGAAAAAGACAAAGGCAGTAAACACAGGGATGGGGCAAAAAGAATAAAGCCATAAATAAATGGAGGGTAATGAGTGCCAATGTCATTAGTCTAGATAAAAAGCTCCCTGAAATGGTGGCCTTGATGGAAGAGGGATACCTGGATATTGTGGCAGTCACAGAAACACGGTACACAGAGAACCATGACTGTGATGTCAACATACCAGGGTACACAATCTACAGGAGGGACAGGGACAGAAGAAGAGGAGGAAGAGGAGGAGGAGGAGTAGCTCTCTATGTAAGGGAAGGGATCAAAGCAACAGAACTAAAGGGTAAACAGGGAGGAGGGGAGGCACTGTGCATCACCCTGTATAACAAGGGATAAAGAAGTTTGTCCCTATATTTCAGCCCAACCTCATTTGGTCTAAAATATCATGTGTCTATGTAACAAATGTTGGCCTATATAATTGGATCATATAAAGCTTGTGAAGCCACAAGACAAACTAAGCCACAAGTTGCAATATTAAAGTGCCTTTTGACATTTGTGCTGACCATGTAAGTAATAGCAAACATTTGGCTTACGTAACTGCAAGCAGAAACACAGGATAGTGTCCAAATTACCCTTTTAACTAGTCTGTAGTGTTTATCCTTATCAGGACAGGCCAAAATGCTTGTATGCACATTCCTAAGTCCAAACCTATTTCTTCCTCCTGGACTTTGGTAACTGGTAGTAACAGCTGTTGCTAGCCATATATAATAATAGAATGCACACTATCTATACTTGTGTTAACCAAGGATGAGCTCATACATATACCAAAGGAGTATTGCCTTGTAGGTTGATGTTTGTGTTTGTTTTGGACCAATCATAAAAAATACATAGGAAATGATGATGCTGTCTTCCACTATATAAGCAAGCCAGCACACACTGTTATTTTGAAGAATGTACCACTTGTAATCTCTTGCTGTGATTATTGTTATAATCATTAAATTCTTCCACCATCAGCCTCATCTCCGTTCATCTCCTTTCTAAGTATCTGGAATTGATAATTTACTAACTGTAATTTTTTCACAATGCTATACCCTGGAGACTGGAAATGGCTCCACAATCTGCACAGAGGTTGTATACAGACCCCCATCTCAGGGGGAGGAAATGGACAAGGAAATGATAGAAGGCATCCTTGGGATGGCAGAGAAAGGGGAGATATTGCTGATGGGGGACCTGAATATGCCAGATGTTGACTGGAGCACCTTTGCTGCAGCCACATCCAAGACAAAGCCATTCTTGATGCCCTACAGAGGCATGTCTCAGACAGCTAGTTTTGGAACCCACTCTGGAGAGAGCAATCTTAGACCTGGTACTCTCAAAAGAGGACGGAGAAAGGATCTCTGATCTTGAAGTGGGTAGCCATCTGGGAACAAGCAACCACCAAACAGTGTGGTTCATGATAGACATAGCTGTAGAGTCAAGCCACACAAAAGTGAAGGTACTGGACTTCAGGAGGGCTGATTTTGTCAAAATGGGAGAGTGCCTCAGAAAAGCACTAGCAAACAGGCAAGAAGGTGGAATGGAGCAACAATGGGAAACATCAAAACCACCATCACAGAGGCAACAAGCCTTTGTATGAAGCAAATAAACAAATCAAAATGAAAGAAAAAACACTATGGTTCTCTAAAGAGTGGCGGGGAAGGAAAGGGAGAAAAGATAACATTCAGGAAGTATAAGGAAACACAGGAGGAGCAGGACAGAGAACTGTACCAGTTAAAGCAGAAGGAAGAGGGTAAGGCAGTCAGAATAGCAAAAGCCCAAACCAAGGAAAAGATAGCCAACTCAGTTAAGAAGGGGGATAAAACCTTTTATAGGTACATTAGGGAGCAAAGAAAGACTAAGGCAGGGATACTGAGGCTGAACAAAGAGGAAGGTGGCTGGGTAGAGAGTGACAGTGAAAAATCAGGGATACTGAATGAATACTTCTGCTCAGTATTCACAATGGAAAAGCAGGCAGACATACCTAATCTGGTCAATAGAAGCACTCTGGATAGGGGGTTGATAGTAGTTCTTTCACAGAAGAAAGGATTCTGAAAGAACTCTTAAAACGGAAGGCGGATAAAGCAATGGAGCCTAATGAGATTCACATCAGAATTCTAAAAGAACTAAGGGAAGAACTAGTAACACCACTGACTACCCTTTTTAATAAATTATGGGAGGATGGTGTAGTACCTGAAGACAGGAGGAGTAGGGTGGATGTGATTCCCTTCACAAAAGTGGGAGCAAGACAGAGGCAGGAAAGTACAGACCTGTCAATTTGACCACAGTGGTAGGGAAAATGATGGAATCACTTCTGAAGGAAAGGATTGTTGAGTACCTAGAGGCCAGTGGGACACAGGACCCAAGGTAGCATGGATGCACAGTGGGAAGGCTATGTCAGACAAATCTAATTGATTTCTTTTACTTGGTGACCAAAGCTGTAGATCAGGGAGGAGCTGTGGACATGGCCTACGTAGACTTTAGCAAGACATTTGACACAGTCCTGCACAAAAGATTAATAAACAAATTAGCCAGCCTGGGAGTGGGTCCCAGGGTGGTAGCCTGGGTAAAACACTGGTTGGACAACAGGTCACAGCGGGTAATAGTAAATGGAGTCCATAGTGAAGAAAAGGAGGGTTACTAGTGGGGTACCGCTGGGTTCAGTACTGGGGCCTGTCCTTTTTAATGTCTTTATAAGTGACATTGCAGAGGGACTGGAAGGGAAAGTATATCTCTTTGCAGATGAAACAAAGATCTGCAACAGGGTTGATACACAAGGTGGGGTGGAAAGGATGAAAAGGGACTTGATAAGGTTGGAGGAATGTTCAAATATATGACAGCTTAGATTCAATGCAAATAAGTGCAAAGTAATGCACCTGGGAAACACAAATCCAAGGGAAGAGTACACAATGGGGGGTGAGATACTGACAACAACAAAAATGGAAAGGGACCTGGGGGTAGTCATATCAGATGACCTAAAGGTGGGCCAGCGATGTGAGAAGGCAGTAAGGAAGGCTGGGGGGGGGATACTGGGATACATAGGGAGAGGCATTACCAGTAGAAAACAAGAAGTTGTTGGCCCTCTGTAAGACCACATCTGGGGTACAGTGTGCAGTTCTGGAGACACCATCTCCACAAAGACATAGACAGGGTGGAGGCTGTCCAGAGGAGGGCAACCAAAATGATGCAGGGTCTGCATCAGAAGACATATGAAGAAAGACTAAAGGAACTAAAGATGTATAGCCTCGAGGAAAGGGGGGGGGACAAGATAGAAACTTTCAAATACCTCAAGGGAATCAACAAAGTCCAAGAGGGTAGCATCTTTCAGAAAAAAAGATGTGCAAAAACAAGGGGAAACAATTTAAAGATAGAGGGGGGACAGATCAGAGGTAATGTGAGGAAGTATTCCTTAACAGAAAAGGTTGTGGATACATGGAACAGCCTTCTTGAGGAGGACGTAGAGTCAAAAACAGTGGGGGAATTCAAGAGTGCATGGGACAGACATAAGGCAATTCTAGTGGGGGGGGTAGGAGGAAGTAGGCTGTTGGTTAACTAGGATCTGCAGCTTATCCATTAGGTAGGGAAATGGGCAGACTAGGTGGGCCAAGCGGTCCTTATCTGCCGTCAAATTCTATTTTCTATGTTACACCGCGGGGTAACTGCATTATTAGTGACTCTGAACCTTTGTCTAATAATGTTGTAGTTAATAATGATGTTGTTAATAGGGAGGAAGCTGGTATTATTGCTGATGAAACAGTAAGACTTAGGTCCTTCTCCAGATATGGTGCAAAAATATAGAGGAAGAAAGGGTACCTGATGATGTTTTTAAACTATTTGACCTCTTTCAAAATAAGGGAGAGCCGGCTCCTCACTAAAATGCCATTCGCCTGTTATACAAACGTGGTATGGTGGACCCCCCCCAAATTGTATCTTTATTGCAAAAACATTGTTGAAAAATCCCTAAAGTTTTTCTCCTCTGAGATATTTGCATTGATAGGTTTAGGGCATGGGAACTTTGACATTTACTTCAAGAATGTTCCAAGTTTACAGATTTGGGGGCCAATATAACACCTTAAAAAAATACTCCCTTATGGGTCCCTTTTCATGCAATTCCATTAGCAAAGCCTGCGGTTAAGAATTTCACCATAATGTTCAAAAATGAAGGGGTTAAAACTGTAGATATTCTTTTGGCTCAGGCAACATTGTGAAATACTGGGTAAACCCACTCCTACTTTAAACACCGAACAAATCTGGGATGGGGATGAGGATGGGAAGTCCATGTAAAGTTGTTTACTACAAATACAGGCCCAGTACATCTCCCCAGCACATTCTATTTGGGAAAGGATAGAGGCTCGGTCTTCTAAACAGGCCGGCCCAGATCATGCTTCAAGTGTGGATCACGGACGCATTTAACTTTAGCTTGTGGCACTATTAATTGCAGTCACTGATTAGAATTTGGCCACTCCACAGGGAAATGTTTAAATTTATTTGAATGTAATCTGTGTCAGCGCACACAGCATGCATATGGTCGTTGCCCTTGGGCCTTGCACAACTGAGATGACTGACCTTCTCATTTAGGCATAATAAATATGGTCCAGCAGCAACAAGCTAAAAGGGTGACAGAACAAAGTTTGAGGGCTGGGATGGACACTTTGAGGCATGAACCTGCTGTAGAACCACAGGGATCTAATGTTATTGCAGAACAAACGCCACTTCCTGAGGATACTCCTAAAACAGGGAATCAAGTTGTTCAAAGACCCCTTGCTCCCCACCACCACCTGTAGTAGACGGGGTCAGACCAGATGTAGAATTGCCACTCCCCACCTCCTCCCGTGGGTGCACCTTTTAAAACAGTGACACAGAAAAAATGTTCTAGACTCTGGAAGATAGTCTCAGAGGACAATGGTACGGATACTTCCTCAGTGCTCTCCAATATGGATACTGATGATGGAGGGGGAAGCAGACTCAATTGCTAAGTGAACAAGGCAAAGACAGAAAAAGATTCCCTAAAACAGTTCTTATGTAGGTCCCCCAGCCTAATTTTTGCCCATGGACTCTCTAACTCTCACTACCATTAATGTTAATAGCATTAAAGGAGATAAGAAATTGGCGGAAGCAATGTTAACCTTACAACAGCCAGTGACATCATATGTTTAATGGACACCAGACTAAAAACGCACAAAGAGCTACAATGGGCCTCTCAGACCAGGCCCTTGGGACCATCATTTTGGACCACTAGAGTTGACACATGTGATGGAGTAGGTATTTTGTTTTCTAATCCTAAACTACAAGTGACTAGGTTAGTAGAGATACATCCAGGGAGGGCTTTGTTGCTAGATATCTCATATTATACTGATAGACTGCAATTAATTACTACATATGCACCACAGACAAAAGCTCTAAGAGCCTCATTATTAAGAGATATACAACCTTACTTGCATACTTCTCAGTTGGTATTTTGAGCGGGTGATTTTAATTGTAATTTACACCAGTCAGACAGGGGTCTTCAAACTTCTAAACTGTTCAGTGACATTGTTGCATTGCAGTAAATTCTAACAAATCTGCCCTTAAGGACACATACCGCTGTTTGCATCCTTCAGGTGATTTTACCTATTTTAGGGGTACCCTTGAAACTAGGATAGATTTCATTTTCTTTCTAAAATAATGCATGTACTACACATTAGAGCAATTGTATATGAATTTTCAGACCATGTTGCAATAAGAGCACAGATATCATGGCATGACATTCCTTGTTGCAAAGAAAATAAGCGGAGGTTAAATGAGGGCTTTCTAGCAAACCCCAAGATACAGAAAATGTGGCAACAAAACTGGTCCTCTAGACTGTCAGTCATAGAGTGTTATGAGGATATTGTGGAATGGTGGGAGGACACCAAATCTGTCTGGAGGGACATGTTTCAGAAAAAAAACACATTATGACACCAAGGCTTATTTTCAATATTTACACCTATGGCATCAGTTATGTTTGGTATCCCTAGCTGAAAGTTCAACCAGTGATTATAGTAACCAAATATTTGTTCTTAGGAAACAGATGGTGGAGCTTCAGTACAAGAGAGCACAGTCCTTAGGACAAGAAACACGTTTTGGGAGACAACAGACTAAAGGGAAGATAGGCGCTTATCAGGACTGTAAATCTAGAATAGTCTCAAATAATCTCAGAGCTGATCTCACCTGCAGGAGATGAGGTCTCCTTGCCATAAGGTGTATTAAAAACTGTTGAAGGGCAAGCTAAAAAACTGTTTGGGGAACACCCGGTCTGCAAAAATGCTGCAAACACCCTAAATGATTTACAACTTCCACAAGTTGCACAGGCTGACATCTCAGGATTAACACAGGCAATTTCTGAGACAGAAATTCTCCATGTGATTGACACTTTAAAATCTGGCTCAGTCCCTGCTCTAATGGCCTTGGTGCAGGTTTATACAAACAATTTAAGGAGACATTGGCACCAGCCTTAAATCTTGTTTAATTACATGTTAAACCACTCTAAATTCTCCCCGCCATGCAGGAAGCTGTCCTAGTCTTAATTCATAAGAAAGGGTTCACCTCTGATATTAATAACTGGACACCACTCAGTGTTTTAAATGCAGATTTGAAAATCTTGGCTAAAATTTTATTGACTAGGCTTGTAAAGGTGTCCACCTATTTAATTAGTCCTGCCCAAACTTGTGCAGTGCCTGAGAGACTGCAATACGATAACCTCATTTTGCTGAGAGAAATATTTTTCAGGGAACACTAAATGTTGGGTAGTGCAGAGTGATCAAGAGAAGGCTTTTGATAGGCTGTCTCATGAGTTTTTATTCATTGTCCTAGAGGCCTTTTGGATTCCAGATGCATTTGTGACTTGGATTAAATTATTTAATAACAAGCATTTGTCAATGCCAAATTTTTGCTTGCTGATTATTAGCATTGGACGTGCAGGAGTTAGACAGATGCAGAATAGGAATGGCAGTGAAGTATTGAACTTCACACTAACCACACCTCCACCCTGCAGAGACGGACAGGCATTGGGGTGCGGCTGTGGGGTGTTGCCCATAATGCTCACGGCATTTCACCTCACCCTATCCTGTAGACATTGACAAGTGTTGAGGTGTGCCTTGGGGTGTTCAGCTTCACAGTCACCCAATTTCATAAGGACATACACTGAAATGGGTGCAGTATAGGAGAATGGGGTGAAGTCTGGGGCTGAAGAGTGCAAGGCACACCTCTATGCCTGTCACTGGCTTCAGAGTGGGGGTGGGATGGCATGAGCATTATAGCCGGTGATCCAAAGTTACACCTCTGATGCCTGTCAGTCTATACAGGGTGTGACATTATATTTAGAAACACTAACGCCCCAGGCGTGTTTTGATTTTGGTATTTGCACTACAAATTTTCAACATGGCCTTTTTGTGACCCCCCACCTCATGAAAGCATTTGGGACCTCTTTTCATGAACAGTGGCAGTGAGATTCTGTTAATGTGTCCCAAACTTCGAGTTCCCACAACGATCGTGCCATTCTGTGCCAGATGTGTGAAAACACAGATCAGGTAGGATGTGAAGAATAACAGCTGTACCATCCATAGGGAGGTGTGAAGAGATAGCAATGTTGAAAATCTGTAGTGAAAATATTAAAAATGCTCGACGGTCCGAGCATACGTGGAAACTGCGCAACACATACTTGTACCACAGTCATTTAGTGGAATTATTTCACCAAATTTTCAACATAGGCATTTTGTGACCTCTGCTCATGAACACTGTCACTATGATTTTCCTAATCTGTTCGAAACATTAATATCCCACAGCAACTGTGCCATTGTGCACCAGATGTGCAATTGCATCTTTTGGGCAGGATATGAAAAATGACAGCTGTACTGTTCATAAGGAGGTGTGGCAAAATGCTACTGATGAAAATTTGGAGTGAAAATATTACAAATCTGCGCACTTCCGAGCATACGTGGAAACTGCGCAGCACATGCTTGTAACACAGTCATTTTATGGACTTTCATCACCAAATTTTCAACATGGGCATTTTAGGACCTCTGCTCATGAACAGTGTCACAGTGATTTTCTTAATGTGTCCCAAACACTGATTTCCCACAGTAACCGCGCTATTCTGCGCTGGAAGTGCAAAAACACATTTTGATCAGGATATGAAAAATGACAGCTGTACAGGTCATAAGGAGGTGAGGAAAAATGTCAATGTTGAAAATCTGGAGTGAAAATATTACAGATTCATGAAGGTACAAGCATGCATTGAAACTGCACAACGCACGCTCGTAAAACAGTCATTGTTTGGATTTTTCCACCAAATTTGCAATATAGCATTTTGAGAGCCCACCTCATGAACACTGGCACTGTTGTTTCATTACTCAGTCCCAAAAGGTGATTCCGTGCAGTGACCGCAAAATCACCTTTCGGGACTAAATAACACCATGACAGCAGCTGAATTCATGAGGAGGGGTCCCAATAACCCCATGTTGAAAATTTGGTGCCAGAATTCCCCAAAAATGCCTGAGATATGCACCAATGTTGAAAAAACCCTATGCTATTATACAACTTACTAGCATTTCTTCAGTTTGCAGTCGGCTTTGAAGAGTGCAGACATATTCCCAGTCCACTGAAGATCGTTGCACTGGGCTCGGAGATAAGTATGGGGCGGTGTGTGGAAAGCAGGGTACACAGAGGGTGGAGTGCGGGTTGGGGGAGGGCCACCAAACTCAACAAGGGACCGTTTTCTGTTTACAAGTAAAAAAAAAACATTGAGGGACTTTTTTTTTTACAGGGACATTTGGCACACTGGGGTGGGCCTCCAGCATGCTACCTGAGTGTTTTTTGGGGGGGCTTTAGCCGACAGGGGATTGGGCACCCCCATTGGCACACAACAAATTGGGGAGGACATTATGCCGACGGGGAGTGGGCTCCCCCATCGGCAAATAGAACTGGGAAGGGGGTGCTGAAGCCAATGGGAATTGGGAACTCTGTCAGCAAAGAAAGACTGTTGGGGGGCACTTGATGCCAAGGGGGATTGGGCACCCCCTAAGCACACAACAAATGGGCGAGGGGTTACAGTATGGCAATGGGGGTGGGCTCCCCTTCAGCAAATGAACTGGGTGGGGACAGCAAGGTACCACCCTGCAATAACAGGTTGCTCCCTCATTGCAACTCATTTCAAGGTAGTGGCATGCTGGCTGAACTAGTGTCAGCAGCAGTGTGCCACTGCATTGGGGAAAGTGGGACAAGCCTCAAAAGGCACTGGGACCATTGGCCTCCACAGTGCCGCACCACCAAAACCCCACTTCTCTTCTAAGCTGTGATGAAATGTTTCTTGAGCGTGCGTGCAAGCAAACATAAAAATGTGTTTTTGATACCAAATACCTTCTTCACAGAGAGGGTGGTGGACACTTGGAATGCGCTGCCATAAAAGGTCATCTTATTGAAGACAGTGGGCAGCTTTAAGAGAGGCTGGGAAAGGCATAGGGGGAAGGTAAGGATCATAGGTAGACAGGATGGGAGGAGTGGGGAGGGAAGGGATATTAGCTCAAGCTGTAGACCCTGCAATATGATCAGACTTGATAGACTAAATGGCCTTCTTCTGCTGGCTTCTTTGTATGTTCATATATATGTATGTTCATATGTAATGCAAATGGGTGGTTAGGAAATGAATAATGGTCCACAGAGGGTGCGACAAGGCTGCCGCTTAGTTCCCTATTATATGGTTTCAGTATAGATGTATTTATTAGGATGATTATACAGGGTCAAGGGTTGTGGGGATAAGTGTCAATTTTAACACCCCACCAGTGAAAGTGCTAGCCTATGCGGATGATGTGGTACTCACCCTGGGCATTAATACTAATGAAAGTGCCCCTTTGGATGTTTTACAAACCTACTCATTATTGTCAGGTTCCAAAATCAATATTGAGAAGAGTAAAGGGGTTCCGCTTGGTATTACCCCCACCCCTGACTCTGGGAATATTGGGGTATTCAAATATCACATGACCCCTTCAAAAGTCTAGGTGTTATTTTTGCTCCCCCTAACTCTCCAAGTTTAAACTGGGAATCAGGACTCACTCGCGTTGATAGATTAGTGTCTGGTTGGCATAATAATGTTATTGGGGGAAAAAAGCAGGCATGGTTAATCAAAATATTATTAATTCCTATATTTTTATATTTGAGCTATATTTCTCCACCCCCTCAGTGCGTCATAACCCGTTTATGTAATATATTCTTCCAAGCATTCTGGGGTTCACGTATGAATCCAATCAAAAGAGTGCACACTTAACAAGACCATCCAGGATGGTGGAGTAGGAATGGCTAACCCTTTAGCGTTCTTCTTTAGTTTATTTTTGCATTATAACCTGGGGCATGCATTGAGACCTGGTGCCCGATTCCAGAAGGGGATATGTCAGCATAAGGCGAGATACGCTAAACCCCATAGCGTATCCCGCTACTTACGCCAGGCGATACACCAGCTGCTATTACAAGAGGCGAGATGTGCCATGGCAGCTGCGGGCTACTGACAATCATGGGTTGTGTCACCACCTCCAGCCCTGATACCTGGTGCAACTGTGGTTTACGACAGCAACATAGCCCAATTCAAGGAGGGCAGCTGTCGTAACCCACAGTTGCAATTCCAAGACACGCAGTGGCATACCAGAATTGTAACAGCTCAGAGCTGTCCTAAGTGGCATCCGATGGCTGGCACCATTGAATGCTGCCACACAGCAATGTGGCAACAGCACCAGGATGACTCCCAAACCCCCTCACACACCCCCCCAAAACCCTGATTATCCCGAAGCCCCATGGGTCTGTTTTAGGTGCACCCCTGGACACCTGCACCATGTGGTCTACCTCCCTATGTCCCCCGGTGTCTGTCAAGGTGGTCCAGGGGTGGGGGGGCTTCAGGGAGGCTGCCTGTTACCTGCCATGAGTTGTGACATGCAGTGGCGTTACGCCATGCATGGACTACCGCCACACACATAGCGTATCTCTCCTGTCGCAAGTGCCAGGACCCTGCAGCTTCTGGAATGTGGCGTTGTGTCCCTGGTGTAGGGGTGACTGGCATAACTCCCAGCTGCATGCAAGTTATGCCAGTCATCTTAGAATCAGCCCCCTGGTGTCAAGGTATGGAAGCCATGGTTCGGTTCTTGGCTCTCCCCTAGTATTATCCTATGGGAGCAAAACAAACCACGATTGTTAGGGAAAATGGCTGAGCTTCCATCCTATGGGATGGACTGCTTAAAGTTTGCTCTGAAATGGGGTTTGAATCCTCACAACTTACTTACCCTTGACAGGAAAGCCATATATAAAACCAGTCTGTTAGCTGAAAGGGAACCCCAGTAGAATTTCCTTTGTGTCTTGATTCCCAGCAGGCACAAGTGTTGAAATACCTCTCTAAGCCAAGGATTCCAGTACATGTTTGGGACAGTCTATGACTTGGGAATTATGTCAGGCTCAGTG
The DNA here is from genome assembly GCA_016271365.2 of Neoceratodus forsteri. Lineage (NCBI taxonomy): Eukaryota > Metazoa > Chordata > Ceratodontiformes > Ceratodontidae > Neoceratodus > Neoceratodus forsteri. Next base: position 359,180,097 of record JADMNL010000026.1, read on the forward strand.
TGCAGTGGAATAATAAATATAAGCAGTTATCTTCTAGGTACTGCCCCTGAGAGACATGCTCTCAGCTATTGGAATCACAGCAACACCTTTTTTTAGACTGTGCACATACTCAAGAATTGTGGTCTTTGTTAGCACAAGAATGGGAAGAACCCCCTCTTTTTACAGTTAACACATTCTGAAATTATTTATGGAACCAATGTACAACTTCTAGGAAAATACCCTACAGATACAATTTATGTCATCCTTGCCATAATTAGGTATTATATCTGGTAGGCCCGTTGTGTTTGGATTTTACAGCAAAAATGGATTTTACAAGTAGAAATCTTGGCAAACATTAAGAAAACACTACAACTACTTGCTAAGCGGGATACAAAGAGCTCCCCAATGTCAAAAGTAACACATTTATGGATTAATTGTGCATGTTGGTGTCATTAAGCAATTAAGTAATGAAGTGTTTTAATGGGTTTGTTTATAATTCTTTATCGTTTGATGCTACTGTTTTATATATGATATTTGTATATATAAGTGAAATGTGTGTAATGAAGTCCAATTTCAACGTTGATTTCAATGGCAAATGGCCAAAATTTTTGCGCCAGCCCCCCTCCGACCTTAACTATATAGACCATCTCCACGCCCCTCGAGGCACCGCCCCCCCCTTACTCTTGCACCATTGGGTATCTGTTTGGTCCTCCTCCCTACTCATTCTTAGCAGCCACCTCCCACTCTTAACCCCTGATCTCACTGTGTTACTGAGCTGCCTGGCCTTTCACTGGCTGTGTCTCCATTTCCCACTGCTCCACTTACTGCTCTTCCACCCCCATGTCCAAGCACTGCCTGCCTGCCTTTGTGCCCTCTCTCCACCTTCCACCAGATCCTATCTTAACATGTGTTCCCACCACTCTATACCCCCCATTCCTTTTCGCCTTGCCTGTCTTCTTCCCCTACGCCACTCCCTTCCCCTAGAGCCTGCTTTCCCTCCCTCCCCCACAGCTTCCAAATTGAAACATCTTTTCGCCACCTAGGCACGCTGCATATTGGGCATTGTCCCTGCTCAGGGCCCACCCTACTGCCAAGGAACTGTCCTACACTCATGCTGGACCATGTCAACCCCCCCCAGGTCCCCCCTGTTTACGCTAACCCACACCCTCCATCAACAATGCTCGGTAATCTCCCAAACTGGTAGCAGACGAAAGCACTCCCTTAGAGAAATACGCCTTAGCTCCTTCAGGCTAGTACTCCTCCTCCTCCTATCGTCAGGCAACGTGCACTCAAACCCTGGTCCAATCTGCACTAAAGCCCCAAACCTGTGCAAGCCATCGGGTGCCCTCTCAATCATGTCAATCAACATCTGCAGCCTCCTTCCTAAAATTGATGCCCAGTAGGCCTTTACCAGCCAACACTGCCCAGACATCCTGGCAGTTGTCGAAACCTGGCTCACGCCATCAGTCCCCAACCAGGCAGTCAGCCTTCCTGGCTACAATGTCTTTAGGCTAGATCGGCTCTCTAAAAGAGGCAGTGGCTGCACTCTATACCTAAAAGACTCCATCCAGGGACACCACATCAATACCTCTCTCCAGCTGACAACTGCTCAGATACTTCCCGATAGAATCCTCCTCAGATCCCGAAGCAAAACACCCACAGTTGCTACTATCTACATCCCTCTGAAGGAGCAGGGAACTTGTCTAACTGCTGTACTGGAGTTTGTAAAGTCACTACCACCGGATACAGAATCCATCCTGTTAGGTGACTTCAACATCAACTGGCCCGGAGCAGAAGCAGAAGCAGATGCACATAGGGACTCCATCGCAGCAGTGAACTTCACCCAAATGGTAGACTCACCAACCAGAAAAAACTACAGGACTGGTGCCAGCACCCTCTTGGACTGGATCCTTGCCAGTTACCCCTCATGGATCTCAAACACTGCTGTCCTTCCTGACTCTCTTAGTGACCACTCCCCTGTTAGCTGCACTTGGTCAAATAAATTCATTAAACCTCCCCCAAAAATTATCACCAGCAGGGTCCTACACCATGGTCACCTACCACGCCTCAAATCCCACCTTCTCCATCAAGACTGGTCACCAATTTTCAATGCAACTAATGTAAATACTGCCTTGAACCACTTCATAAATATCTTCACTGAGGCCTGTGACACTTATGCGCTGTAAAAAAATGCAAAGTAAAATCACTCTGTAACCCATGGCTCATAGGAGACCTCCTTAAGATGCTAAAAACAAGGAACCACCTCTGGGGGCTGGCCAGAATTTCTGAAAGGCAAGACAATATCCAAAACTACAAATGTGCATGTAATGACTGCACCAAATCCATATGGTAAATGAAGTCAGCTTACTATAAGCATGCACTCATGAACACCTGGGGCAACGGTAGTGATTTCTGGAAAAACATAAAAGAAATCACTGGGAATCCATCCAAAACTCGCCCATCAGTACTCAACATCAACAGAACTACAACACTCGACCCAGAAATCATTGCTGATACCTTTAACACAGCCTTTAACGACCTCAACTCTGTCCTACTGCTGGATTACTTCAAAGATGATGATGCACTAATGTCCTCAACAAACACTACCCCTACTAGCCAACCCTGCTTCTACTTCAAAGTAGTCAAGGCTCATCAGGTACACAAATATGTCACCAAAGCCATTGGTAAATCCAGATTTAGCAATGACTCCCTCGATTCAAACTCCTGTCCCTCACACTAGAAGAGGTGCTTGGACCACTGACCAGAATCTTCAACCTCCCTCTCAGCCTTGGCCAGTTCCTGGACAGGTGGAAATCTGCCATGGTCACCCCTATCCACAAAGGTGGTGACAAAACTGCCCACGAAAATTTCAGACCAATCTCCTTACTACCCCTCCTCTCCAAGGCACTAGAACGCAGCATCTCAGACCAGCTCACTGATTACCTGGATACGCACAACATCCTGTGCAAACAACACAGGTTCAGAAATGGTCACAGCACCTCCACAGCTCTACTCGAATTCACTGGTGCAATCCATAACTACTAGACTCTGGTCAACTAATAAGCTTGATTTTCATCGACTTAACAAAAGCCTTCAACACCATCAATCATCGCCTCCTGCTAATCCAGCTTCAAAATGCTGGGCTCTCTCCAGACTCCATTGGTTGGTTTAAGAGCTACCTTGAAGATCATATACAATGAGTAAGAATTGCTGAAATGCTGTCTGACCCAAGACCAGTCCGCTCGGGAGCCCCCAGGGCTCCATCCTGGGACCCCTCCTTTTCAGCCTGTTCCTAAACTCATTACTGGATTGCTGCCCTGAACAAATAATAATCTACGCAGATGATGCTGTAATCTTTGCCTCACACCATGACCCAAAACAATTACAAAATAAACTGCAACAGGCTTTCTCCTCCATTGAATCCTGGTTCCTAAGTTATAAACTGCTCCTCGATCAGGAAAAAAAACAAGTCTATGGTTTTCAGCAGCCCCAAAACAAAAATAAGCAATACCACCTCCCCACTGAAACCAAGCAAGGAATCACCCTAGAACAAACGCAATCTTTCAAGTACCTTGGCATCACCCTTGACCCCCACCTCTCCTATGCTGTCCATATCAACAAAGTTGCAAAATCTGCCAATACCCGGTTAGGCGTACTGTTCCGGCACAGGAAACACCTAACCCCTGAAGCACTATCAGTTGCCATCCAAAGCCCCATCATAAGCATTATCGACTACGGACTTAGCATATATGGCTCTACCACTGCCACCACTCTCAAATGTATTGTGACCTCCCTAAATAAAGCCTGTCGACTCATCACTGGATCCCATCGCCACACCCACACATGTGACCTTTACTCCCAAACTGGGTCGCTACAACTTGACAGTGGCATAAAATACCAAACCTGCATCACAGCCAAGAAAATTACAATGGGGCTTGCACCACCTGGAGTCTGTGCCCTCCTTACGCCTAGACACAGCAATGTCATTACAAGGAGGTCAAAACCTCACTCCCTGCAAATCCCCTGATGTCACACAATCCAAGGACAAAGATCATTCACCTATAGGGCAACTAGCTGGCTCAACGCCCTTGGCAGTGATAGCCACTGCTCCCACACTCGGTCTATTCAAGTCCAAGCTGTGCCTCTCACTGCTTGCCTCCAGCTCCTGAGACTGCTCAGCCTAGTAGTACCCCCATTCCTACTGCCCATGCCCCGTACATAGAACTTAAAACAATCGCTGCCCCTCCCTAGCACCTCCACCTGTCTATTTCACGACAAGACCCCCAGGCTGCACTGCTACTCACCCTCATTCACTTCCCATTCATTCACCTTCGCCCCCACCTCTCATACTCCCCCTCACTCCCAGCACCTCCTTCCTCCTTTGACCTCCGACCCAGCTCACACTTCTCTCTCTTATTCACCCCTCCCCCATTCCCCAGTCTCTCCTCTGGCACTAGTCCCAGCTATACTCTGTCTTGTTAGTCAAATGCATTTGTATGTAACTGAAAAGAAGTCTACTGTACACTCTGACATGGAACCTTTGTAAAAGAGCCTCTGCTCAAAGGTATTGCTGTAATCTTTGATTGAAATAAAATAAATAAATAAAACATTTTCTTAATAAAAAATTCCCTTATTGGGCTGTAGGGAGCGTCTGCTACCTTTGCTGCCACCCAAGATGGCGGACACCGGAGAAAACGGAGAGGTGGAAGCCATGGAGGTGGAAGAGATCTTGAAATTGTGGATTGTATAGAGAATACAGAAAATAAGGCACTCCCAGCGACACTGGATCCTAAATTAAGAAATTTACTGGACGACAGAGGTGGACCTGCACTCCCAGAGGATTCAAAATCAGACAAGTCAGAGCAGGACACACAAACGGCCATTGACAAAGAAGACACAGAGTTTATTTCAGAGGAACATGCACAACTGAACAAGTTGCTTGAATCGGAAGAAAGAACATTTCTGTTTATAAAAATGTCACTAACAAAGAAATGAAGGCAGCTTCTCACTGACAGCGAACAGCCAGTTGTCAAAACGCACAGCTGAGGCGTGACGTCATGTCACCAAACAGAACGTTGACTAACAAGGCCAAAAACCTGACAGGACAACGCACGCCTGACAAACAACCACAACACTGCACTCAATCTTCCGAGTCAAAAGCTCTACAAGGAACTGGGTGGGAGAAGAATACTAAAATGGGGCAATGGCAGGTCCGGGGAGTCACCTATCAAAATACCAAATGAATCAGACTTTGTACAGCACTTCCCTAATCTTATATGATCAGCTAGTACACAAGACAACGTCTTAGAAATACCTCTGGATTTAGAACCTACACAAACTCCGAGACTGAATTTACCCAGCATTTCTAAACAAGGAGTAAGTTTAGCTACACCTGTAACTGTTGCAAATTCTATACCAGAAAATACCTCCACCCCAGGACCAGAAGGTCCCCGACAGCTATATGCCTCTCTCTTTACACTTCCAATACTCCCAGCAAAAAGGCATAACACTGTATGGTTATCTTACTTGGGAGGAATACAAGATCCACCGGACCGAGTGTTTGTGGCAAAAACCCTACTAAAAGATTCAATGCAAGTCTTCTCACGTGAAATATACACCCTTATACACGTTTCTGGAGAAACTGTATTTGATGTGAACTTCAAGACCTCACAAGGCCGGAACTGTTTTTGGACTAAGTATCAGAAATGAAATGAAGCTGCATTTTGGACCCCCTTCTTGGCAATACCCTTGACCAAACCAGCATACAAAATGACAACTGTGTTATTTCATAGTGAAGGTGTGAGCAGGAATGATTTACTCTACTGGCTGAAACAATGCTGTGTGGTCTTAGGGGATCCTGAGGACATTCTAGACACTGAACATTTATGGACTGGGGGGTGGAATATTAAAGTGCTGATTCGTTCTACTGGAGCTGGAGTAATTCACCTTTCCAACTCCTTTTTTCTGGGCAGAAATGGAGGTGTGTTTTACCCAGGCCAACCTAAAGCTTACTACAGATGTGGGGAAGCAACACACCTCAGTAGCACATGCGATAAGCTGAAGTGCAATATGTGTGTTGAAATGGGGCATGTTGGGGGGAACTGAATGAATACAAATGCAACTTATGTGAAGAGGCAGGGCACACTTTTCAGAACTGTCCTTGGGCCTCCCATAACCAGGCTGACCATAATGATGGAGCAGAGCAGCAACAATTGATTTTGCAAGCTCAAAAAAATAGGACCCCTTTAGACCCAGGTCCATGAACTCAAACTCCACTCCAGGAGATAGGCCAGACATGCTCTACCACTTTAGAGAAAACTGGTCCCCCACAGTGAGAATCTGAAACTGTAGGGCCCACCCAGAACCTTCAAAGGTCAGTGGACACCCCTCCACAGAAGTATCAACCAGAGAAATAGCCCCCCTATGTAGATCCAGTTCAAATTTCAGATATGCCCACTCCTAAAATGCCATTATCCTCTGGAAGCCAGAAGATGACACTGAGCTTTGTGAAACAAAACTCTCCACCATTAAAAGGAAAAAAGAAAGATTGCAACCTTGCTATACATCAAATAGATTTGAAATACTGCAATCTCCATGATGGGGAATCAGATACTTCTTCTGTACCCTCCTCCTATCCGGTGGCCACAACTGATACAGAGGTACAAGTGGGAAAAACGGTTCCCCAGAAACAAAAAGCAAAACACAAAACTTAGCAGAAAGAGCAAGGGAAGAAAAGGAAATAAACAGAAATAATGCACGTGGTGATAACTATTGGATGCTGGTTTCTTTTCCTTTTAGGGCGTATGCTGAAAATCTATGTATTTATACAGTGAATGTTACTAGCATTCACAGAAATGGCGAAACACACAGTATTTTTTTATTAAAAACTCATCAGCAGGGATGATTCTCCTACAAGACACTAGACTTCATACCCTGCATAGTGTTCCAGCAAGCACAGAGGAATGTTATTCAGGCCCATCCTTCTGGTCAGTTGGCCAGGACACTTGTTCATGGGTGGTTATTTTATTTCAAATACCAGAAATAAAATTACTGAAATTGTACGATGTAGTCCCAGGCCGAGTACTAATACTAGATGTACTGTTGCAATTACAGTTTTTTGTAGGATTATTAATTTATATGCACCTCAAACAAAGGCCACCCGTATTGAGGTTTTACATTCTATTCAACCCTTCCTCCACACATCCAGAAACATCATTTTTGGGGGAGATTTCAATTGTGGTTTAAACTTTTCAGACCGAAGTCTCTCAGTGAAAAAACAAAAGATTTACTGTGATAAAAATGCTTTGAATCAGATAATTATTACAGCACAGTTGCAGGATGCTCACTTTACAATCACTAAGCAACACACCTCAACCTTCCAAAAAAACAACTTTAGCCACCAGAATAGATTATATCTTTACTGCACAGTCTATTCCATTAAAACAGGCTAAAGGAATTCCAGACGAATTTTCAGACAATAATATACCCTCAGTATGTATTGGAAAGGAATCAGTATCCGCTAAAGGCCCAGGCCTGTGGAAATTTAACATCTCCCTTCTCACAACCCCATATTTCTTAACGGAATTGAAGCAACTTCTTGTGCCAAGGAAATCAGTGTTAGTTTTGTTTGATAATCCCGGTGACTGGTGAGAAGAGACAAAAAGAGAACTACATAATTAAAAAAAAGAACATAAGTAAAATTACTAGAACCTAGGTGGAACAGTAATTTAAGAAAATGTTGGTACAGTCAGAGGGTCATTCCAATTTGGAATGAGCTACCAGTTACAGTGGTGAGAAGCCCAAGTATGGACGCTTTTACATCTAATTTGGATGTTTATTATAAAGAAATAATTACAGTACTAAATTTTAAAAGTACCCAAATTGGCAAGCAATGTGGACATTTAGTATGTTGCTTGAAATTTTCTATGATTCTATGAAACATAAAGTTGTACTTCATATCTCTCATATCTCCAAAAACGACACCAACTACAAAATTTGCTTTCTATTTCATATGACACAGGTCAAACCCTCCAACAACAAATCAGTTTATTGAAAAAAGAAATGATGGCCTTTCATAAACAGAAAGTACAACAGCTCCAACATCAACAATAGTATATGCCTCAAACCAGCTCCACTCATGCTTCGCTCTACCTCTCTCCCTCTTCTCATTATCCCCAAAATACGTCTTGCTGTATCTAGATGCTCCTTTTCATATGATGCTGTAGCTGACTGGAACTCCCTCCCTCCATTCTCTCCTGCTCCTCCCTCTCACAATTTCAGTCCCATCTGTCTGCCTTTCTGTCCTCTACTACCTGCTCCTGCTTTGGCTAAAGGGTGCCTACTCTTGCACCTAGCATGATAAGAAACTAATGCTTGTGGGATTCTCTGGTCCCAGCCACTTCCATGTATATTACTAGTATGTTTACTATGAATGTCTGTACTATAACTGCTCTGTATATAGCCCATAGGGTGCTCAACTTCATGTATAGCTTGTCAAATCTGTTGTCAATTGATTGTGTACTTATAACATTTTTATTGACATGTACTCTGCCTAAAGACATCCCTGTAATATGAGAAATGTATTCTTATACCTTTGTGGTTGACTCTTAACCCCGGGTCGACCCTGAAAAAGGGACTGTAAGTGTCTCAGTGGACTTACCCTGTTACCAAAACTGAAATAAATAAATAAATATGGTACAAAGGGTAAAGCAGATTATATCTGCCCGATTGAGGCCAATCTACACCGGGCAGGAAGAAAAGAGATTTTAAGTTTGATGGACGATCAGGGGAATATATTAATAGTAAAAGATGACATTTTACACCAATTCTGTCTTTGGTCCTCTGACAACAGATACTCCCCAGTTTTCTGAATATTTGGCACAAATACATGTACCTGAAATGCCTAACCAGATAATAAATTAAATTTGTCAGCCTATTTCACCACTAGAAATTTCAGACAGCATTTCTACTCTAAAAAATAATACATCTCCAGGGCCAGATGGTCTACCGGGTGAACTATATAAATCCATTAGCATAGATCTGAATAATAAATTAGCATTGGTATTTAATTCTAGCTTACAAAAAGACAACGTACCTCTATATATCAATATGGGTACTCTAATTTTTATACACAAAAAAGGAGATAAAATTACATAATTGGAGGATCATAAGTATGTTATATACTGATTTTAAAATACTAACAAAAATTATAACAAAATGTTTGACTATTGCACCCGTTGTAATTTCAGAAGCACAATCGTGCTCTACTCCAAATAGAAAGATCTCGGATCATGCTAAGAGAATTATTTGAAGCTAGACAGAGAAATAATTTATCAGGATATATTGTTTCTCTCAACCAAAGAAAGGCCTTTGATTCCATCAATCACGACTTGCTTTGGGAAGTCCTTCAACACTACCATGTTCCAAATATTTTAATTAAATGGATTCAGACATTGTATAATACAGCAACCCGGAGACCAGTAATAAATGAGTGGAGGGGCCCCTTGTTCCCTCTCAAGACAGGACTGAGGCAAGACTGTCCCCTCAGTCCACTACTATATGTATGGTTTATTGACCCCCTACTGCATATTATAAATACAATACACAATACCTGACACCTAGAAACAATAGATACTAGGACCTTTCATGCAACTATAGCATATGCAGATGATATGTGCATTTTAGCAGCTGACAAACAATCTGTGGCATGTGCTCTTCAAAAATGTACTGAATTTGGTTCCCCTTCTGGAGCATCTTTAAATTTAGACAAATGTAGAAGGTATTAGTTAGATAAGAACACTACCTCTCCAATAAATTAAATTGAACATATTAAAATATAAACATACTCTATAAACATTTTAGGAATTCAGTTTGGAACATTGGATATGGATGTAGTTAACTGGGAAGGAAAACTTGTTTTAGGAAAACAGAAAGTCCTTAACTGGAATAAATAGAAATTAGGAAAGAAAAAAAGAGTTTATTTGATAAAAACTTATCTTATACTGATTTTTTTATATCTTTGTTATATTTTTCCGGTCCCCAAAAAATTAGAAACATCTACACTAAGTCTATTTTTCCAAGCATTTTGGGGAAGCTGTCTTAAGCTAATAAAACAAAATATTACATATTTACCTATACCAGAAGGAGGATTATGTACGGTTAACCCCATCCTATTTTACAACAGTATATTTTTCTCAGCAAATCTTAAACATATACTGATACGGAGACAGTCGGGATGGGAAGTATGGCCATACAATTGTTGCATAATGTGGTTCAGACAATGGGAAACAGCATCTATAAAAACTTTGTGGAACACAATACTCGTACCTACGTATATAAAAGACACTTTTCTTAGATTGAAGCAACGGAAGATTACCTGTCAGATGATTTTAGCCATGCCCCATAGGAAACTATAATTATCTGCTTTTAAGTATCTGTAAGCCAGCTACAGCATTCAAAAAATGTCCATTGATCTTTTTGCTGACCTTAAAGAAGCTTCTTAATAATGATAAAATTCCTTCACATATGTGGGATTTTCACTGGCTTTCATGCCATGAATGAATAAATGTTAAAGCAAATCATGAACATAAACAGCTACAAGACAGGTCACGAATATGGCCTTAGTGTATCCAGCAAATAGAAATCATAGACCATTTGTTTTTTCAGTGCTCATTTATTAAAGGCTTCTGTATCCAATTAGCATTAACATGACAAGAACCATTATTTAAAATTATTTCATATAATAATATTATATATGGCCATTTTTCACAGCAGTGTTGGAAATGGAACCAACATACTCTTGGATTAATTGTTACAGTAAATAAATGGCACATATGAATGGCAAAATGTTTGTTTACATTCCAACAAAAAGACTGTGCCTACCTTGAAATAACTGGGAAAATTATGAATGATTTAAAACTTATACTATGCTGATTGTGCCACAAAGACCAGACATGTACTTTTGGAAAGCTGAAAATCTTTAGTCTGGATTACTGACTCAGATTTTGCAGTAACATGACATATCTTTGTTTTGAGTTAAATGAAGATATTATAATTATTATTTGTATGTAGACTTGTGTATTTCAATAACATTTCCCCTAATCTTTTCGAGAAGTGCCATGGTATCTTTAACATCCACCTGAACTACCACCAGAACAGGCAGATGGGACTTTGGTTCAGTGACTCATCCGAAAGACGGCACCTCAGGAGTGCAGCACCCGCTCATGCTGCACTACAGTGTCAGTATTGGGATATTAACCCAAGTGTCCGGTGTGGGGATAGAACCCACAGCCTTCTGATCTCCCAGCCTCAGAGGCAAGTGTGCTACCTGCTGAGCCACTGTCACTGCTTTTAATTATGAAGTCCTCCAGCTTTCCTTTCGGGACCCTTGTGTCTTTCCTACTTAGGTGTAACATCTCTGGTGCATACAGTTCCTTGCTATGCCGTGTCCCTTCCCAACCAAAAACTCACCTGTATGCTTCCACCTCACATCACCATCTAAGCCATTTGTTACATGCTGCAAGCCCTACCTTCCTTGCCATACTAGCCCTCAGGACCAGAAGCACCTCTGAGAATGCTATTGAATTCCCTTCACCCTGCAGATTCTCCCCACCTCATTGAACCTCTTTCACACTACCAGGCTTCCCATCCTGCAAGGCCATTCATACCCAGGTGTACTGTAATGTGAGGTTTCTCTCCTCCTTGTTCCATGCAGTGTGTTACTAGAAGTCCCACCCTCCCTGCTGTCATCTCTGGCATGCATTCTGCCCTCTTACGGTTTGGTACAAATTGCACTTGCATCTGATGTAAGCACATATGACTACAAATGGCATAATTTTGTCAAAAATGCAATTTATGAAGCCAGTAGCGCAGTCAGCTTACACATGCTAGCAGATGCAGACACATGGGGATCACACAGTTGCATCTGCTGCCAGACTATAAGCCCCTCCCCATTGTTGGGCTTGCATGGGTTGGGTGTGGACCATCGGTTGTCCCACTGTGTCTGTTTTATACCTCTGGTCCCCTGCACTGTAAATTAGGACTGCGGGGCTTCCTTCAGGAGCCCCAGCTGGGATTCTGGCCAGGACTCCCTCCCTGCCCTCTGAGGCTGCTGCTGCCAAATCCTCCTGTCCCATGGCCCCTTTGGGAAAGTAGGCCTAAGACACTCCATGTGTTTGAAGCTCCAGGTGCTGAGAGATATATTCTGCCCTGTCTGGATTTAGCTGAGACTGGACTGGGACATAAATAATAATTGCTGTGCATGCAGAAGTGGCACATGTGTAGCCGAGGCTTTAAAGGATCTGCAGCTCCCTTAAACAGCCTGGCTGAGTGGTCATAAGTTAAAAGCATGTCCTGGTTCCAGGGCAGGCAGGAGAGCTGGGATTTAACTATTGAGCACCTCAAGGCACGATGTTAGCAGTTTTCTAGTTCCCAAATTGGCCATGGGACCAAGAACTGTGTGACTGAGGTATGCATGTGCACCCATTTAAAGGCACAGGATCATCACCTTTTGTTTTGGGAGCCCCTGACACCCAAATGGGGCTACCACAGACAAATTAATAGTTTCCATGGCTGTGAAAGCATCACTGTTACAACAGTACAACAACAGTACAACACACTAGCCTGCCAGGTACCCTGCACCGACAACATAAAGGCCTGAGGGCAAAAGACAATGAAAGGCCTGAGGGGTGAAGATGACGAAAGGCTCAAAGGGTAAAGACAATGAAAGGCCTGTCATTGGCAAATGGTCCAGCACCTGCTGCACATCCCCTGCAAGTTGAAGTGTAGTATTGAAAGAATGTCAGCTGTGACAGGAACAGTACTGCTAATGTTTGTCCCTCCTCAACACCCACTGAATCCTGCAGAAACTGCTAGTACTTCTGGGCTGCGGCCCTGAGGAGCTCCTTTCAAGAAAGCAGTTAGTTAGTTAGCTATATATTCAGAGGGGGTGAAGTCCTGGGCAGGACCTTGTTAAGCCACAGAAAAAGCCCAGGCTGAAGTTTGAAAGCCTTACTTGTGTTACTCTGTGTGAATTCCTTTTGGGGCCCCAGTTGCAACATTTTCCAATTCAAGTTATGACTGTGTTCCCTACATCCCCAACTTGTAACAACCATGCATCATCTAGTACATACTGCAATGGACATTCACTTTTCTCACAGCTGTGGGGGGGGGGTCTGGGTGCACCTAGTGGGGAGGCACAGGGAATGTGGGGGACACCTGCTGACAAACTGTTTGATGTAATATTTTTGCATACCCATTGCCCCTCCCCTTTAATAAATCTGAGGTTATTTCATGTTATAAGTATTACTCATGGTTATTGCTAGTTGTGTATTACTATTGTGTGGGGGAAAAGTTAACAGTGAGTGTGGGAGGGAAAACAATATTTGTTCCTGAGCAGAGGTTAGGGTCACATGGTAGCCTGTGACATGGGTATCGGAGATTGGGCACCTACAATAATGGCGACCCAATCCCCGGAGCATGTCATCGGGGCTAGGGTAGAACAGGGTGGATGGGGGGGTTGGCGAATATAGCGATTGGATGTCACTATATGTACATACTTGGGGGGGAGCGAGCATGCACAGTGAGGGGTGGGAGGGATTGTGAGTGGTGGTGTCATAGTGGGTCACTGAGCTGACCCCATGTCGTAGTGGGTGGGTGGGTTGGCAGTGTTGGCGGACAGGGTACTAGGCTCAGGTCTGGGCGTTGATGCATTTTTGTTGTGCCTGGCCCTCAACTTTCTTTTTTTAAATGTTTTTCATCCCCCCAACATGCACCCCCCTGGAGTTGAGAATCCTTAAGTAGGGGGGCAAGGTGGGCCAAGCCCCCTGAAGGGGGGTATGGGAGGCAGAGCCCCATGCCTAAAACATTATGATTGTAAATCCCCGGCACCGTTTTGATGTGTGCCGGGGTGTCAGAGTGCTGAAATAAATTTTTGGCACTTTGACTTTGCGATAACAGTGATCACCTTTAGGCTGTCACCATTATCACATAGAACCAAGTCACATTCAGTAGCCTTTATAGACCACTGCCCCAAGTGCAGGCATCACAACTGGTTCTGGTATTCTATTTGTATACTGCACCCAGAACAACCCAGACCAACCAGAATGTAGGTCAGTGTGTGAGGGGGTGCTGGGTAGGCACATCAGAGAAAAGTACAGTTACATAAGAACTCACTGTAACAGTAGATCTTCAAGAACAGCTCTTGCAGCAGGTTACACCATAAGGACTGAAGCCGGCAGGCAGCAAGATCCCACAGAAAACTTCTAGCTAGCTGTACAAAGCGGAAGACCACCTGCAACGTCGGCCCCGCCCCTGACATCAGATACTTCATAAAAGGGATGGTCCCTCAGCATACCTCAGTTCTCTCGCCGGAGACTCCAAGCGCAAAGATGTGATTCAGAAGGGGAGACCGAGGATCCACTTTCAGAGGAAGACTAATAATTCTGATGCATACAAGATGCTATGAAGTAGAACCAAACCTCCTGAGGGGAAGGTGGGAGGGAAACTACCTGCTGCAACAGCTGTTCTTGAAGATCTACTGTTACGGTAAGTTCTTACATAACTGCAACACAAGCAGCTCACCTGAGGAGCTGAAGAAGCCGAATTTCCAGCCTGATAACTTTCGAGGCAGCCCCCCCCAAGCATGGGAGTAGGCAGGCATACTCCAAGCACTCCATGGTGTGCTATTTTATTTTGGGGGGGTAGCAAATAGGCTCTGAACTGCTTCCTTTTTCCATGAAGCCTAACAAAGACAATGCTGAACCTTTCTGTGATTTCATTCATAGGAGTCTACACTAGAAGGACTGGTCACTAAGACTGTCTTTGTATACCAAGGACAATACAACTTTACAGACTGTGGGCTGGTATGTGGGTGTCTTAGGGAGCAATACATGGCATTTGTATTTACCCATGCTTGGCGACAACCATTGTCATGAGATACATAAGTTGTATTTATTGTGCCAAATGTGGCAACAAACACAGTCCTGGTGTACGTTTGTATATTGTTTGGCTACACCCTGGGGTGGGGTAGCTCACCCTAACAATGGGGAGGGGGTAGCAATGAGTCCACTTGGTGTGCAGATGTGAACTCCCTGACTACACCCCTGCCCCCAAGCTCACTGTCGACCGCGGCAGGCACTCTGGACAAACAAGCAACACAAGCAGCTTACCTGAGGAGCTGAATAAGCTGAATTTCCAGCCTGATAACTTTCGAGGTAAAGAGAGCCTCTTCTCTTCGTCTGGACACCTGTAGTGGGGCACTACCTGATGAACGCTTATATTTTATGAACTTTGTTCCCTGTTCACCGCTGGGTGGGCTTGTTATTTGCTTCTCTTTGTGCTACTAATGCTGAAGTGTAAAGCTAGGGATTCACTGGGTGCCCTAGAGTTGCCTTGCTGATTATACCTTAAAGCCAGATATACTAAGCAGCTAATATAGAGCAGACTTGTTTAATATTGTGGTATTAGACCTAATTGTACTTGTAACTGAACGTATTAAGATAGTTGGGTCCTAGTGTGACCTCATTTTGGAATAGCCCTGTTTGCTTAGAGTGGAGCCCCTTTGTGTAAGTCACAACATTTTCTCCCACTGCATAGTAATGAGAGGCTTTGTTTTCTCTACTACATAGGCAGCCCCCCCCAAGCTCACCTATCTCCCCACTTTCCCATTTGCAGGTTATACCTGCTGGCCACTAGAGGGACCTATGCTCCCTCACTACTTCCTACTCCTACCTGTACAGTACTACTTCCCTTGGATCTTGCTCACCACAATGTATTGGCCCTGCCTCACGCTCTGCCTGTACCTATCCCCACTAGCAGTGCACTTGCCCACTTACCCATCTGCTAGTCCACACTGTGCCCTGGCACCCCTCCCTCCCCCTTGCTCCTGAACCTGCTCTCTTGCCCCTTGGGACCTCTGTGTGTCTCGGTCCTCCCTGCCCTCCCCTTAGCTTCCTCCTTGCCTCAGTCACATCTGGGTGTCTTCTTATTCTTGCCTTCCCTTCCTGTACCACCCTGCCCACCCCCTGCTCCCTTAGCCTCCCCTCCCCCCCATGTCAATCATAGGAAAACCTCTCACCATCTCCCAGTCAGGGTGTTAGTCATGCTACTACTCCTGTCAGGGAACATTCATCCAAACCCTGGCCCGGTTCCCAGGAGCTCCCCGACTAGCACCACAGGCCTATGCATGGTCTCCATGAATATCTGTAGCCTCCTAAAAAAGTTTGACTCACTACAATGCCTGGTCACATCAATTAACCCTGATGTCATCGCTCTGGTTGAGACTTGGCTGTCGAAATCCTCCCCTGACTCCCTAGTCTCCCTTCCTGGTTTCACCCTCTTCCGGTCCGACCGTGTTGGGAGACGGGGCGGTGGCTGCGCTATTTATGTCAAGGAATCTCTCCCCGTACTAGCCCTGCCTGCTCCCATCCTTGACTCCAGGGCCCAGGCGCTTTACGCTGAAACTAACCCCTGACCCTTTAAAGGGACCCCTTTATCTGACTACTGCATACGTGCCCCCCAGGGACCAAACACAGGCCATTGCCTCTCTTACAGAATACCTTTCCTCACTACCTCCTTCCGCTGGTCAAATTCTGGTGGGTGACTTAAATGTCAACTGGCTCAGCCCCTCCTCCTCTACCCGTGACTCCTTTTCTGCAATAGACCTAATGCAACTAGTTACCCACCCTACCAGGACTAACCTCAAGAGAGGCTCCAGTACCCTGCTTGATGTGGTACTCACCAACCGCCCTAATCGGATCCCCAATGTACAAGTCCTCCCAGACTCTCTCAGTGATCACTCCCCCATTCTATTCCACTGGTCATCCTCAGTCCCCAAACCCATAGCACAGTCCACATGCCGGCGGCGTATAATACCTGGTGGACTGATAAAACTTAAGGAACTTCTGTCCCTAATTGACTGGTCTTCTATACAGGCAACTCCTGACATTGACACAGCTCTCTCCTTCTTTACCCGAACTTTTAATAATGCCTGTGATATCTTTGCCCCAATGTCGACCCGCCGTTCTAAAAGGCAGAATGCCCCCTGGGTAACCCCAGCTTTGATCCACCAACTCAAACATAGGGACGACCTATGGCACCGTGCCATTGAGACTGGCCAGCCCAGTGACAGGCAGTTATATGTTGCCGCCTGAAACAAGTGCACTCGGGCCATCAGAAAGGCTAAGTCTGAGCACTATCGGTCCTCATTCACTGCCTCATGGGGGAACCCCAGAACGTTCTGGGATAAAATTAAACAGTTAAATGGGAATGCACACTCCCACCCACCCAGATCAACATTAATGGTGTGATCTCCTCAGATCCAGCCCTCTTAGCCAACCACCTCAACACCTCATTCACTGACCTTAGCTCTATCCTGCCTACAAATTTTTTTGACCCTCCTCCCCCAGCGCCTACCGTAAATCTTTCTCGCCCTTATTTTCTCCTCCGCCGTGTTTCTGCCCAAGAACTTAGGCCGCACCTTATCACTGCCCTCAAGAGTAATAGTACGGGCAGTGACACCCTGGATCCGTGTATCCTACGGCTGGTCTTAGACACAGTCCTTACCCCGATCACGTGCCTCATCAACCACTCTCTTTGCCTGGGGAAGGTTCCAACTGCCTGGAAAGTCACCACTGTCACCCCTATCTTTAAAGGTGGTGATAGGACTGTGGCTGGAAACTATAGGCCAATCTCCATTCTCTCTCCTCTCTCCAAGGCCTTGGAAAAAGTGATGGCCTCTCAAATCTCTGACTACATCTCCACCTACTATATCCTATGTCCTGAGCAGCATGGCTTCCGAGCGGGCCACAGTACCAACACAGCCCTCCTAGAGTTCTCCAACTTTCTCCACTCCTCCTTAGACACTGGTTCCCTGGCTGGTGCGGTCTTCATTGACCTCTCTAAAGCTTTCGACACTGTCTCCCACCCCCTCCTTCTTGATGCCCTTAGTCTCGCTAGTTTTGCTGCTGGGCCTATCTCCTGGTGCACCAGTTATCTGTCTGACCGCTCACAGCGTGTAAAAATGAATGGGACCTACTCAGACATCTGTCCCATCTTTTCTGGGGTTCCCCAGGGCTCCATTCTGGGCCCCTTACTATTCTCCCTTTACCTTAACACCCTTCCACGCTCTTGCTCGGGGAACATTCTATTGTTCGCTGATGATGCAGTTATCTTTGCCTCAAGTTGTAACCCTATTGCCCTCCAGGACTCGCTGCAGAAGTCCTTCGCCAAAGCCGAGGGCTGGTTCAAGGAACACAGATTGGTGATAAATCTTAAAAAAACAAAAACCATGTTCTTCACTCATCCTCAAAACAAGTCCTGCAACTTCAAACTCCTCATTCACTCTGGGTCCTCTTTCCCACTCGAACAAGTTTGCTCCTATAAATACCTAGGGATCCATTTTGACCCTTCCCTCTCCTTCCATGGACACATCGCTGCCCTAGCCACTGCCACTAATATCCGATTGGGCATCTTACATCGGTATAAATACTGCCTCCCCCCGGAGGCTCTTCAACTCGCAGTCACCTCCTCTATCCTGTCCCTAGTGGACTATGGACTGCCGGTGTATGGTGCTGCTGATCAGACTGCACTCCATAAAATTTGCACTACTCTGCATAAGGCCTGCAGGTTAATTACTGGGACACCTAGGCTAACACACACCTGTCTGCTGTACGCTAAAGTGCTGGTACTTGATCTTGACGAGCACCTCAAATATCTGACCTGTACCCTTACAAAAAAAAGACCCTCCTTGGGCTATCCCCGCCAGGATTGACCACCACCATCCACCACTCTGTCCCACTAGTTCATACTTGGACCTCTGGGAAAACCTCTCTTGTTATCCCTAGAGCTAGGACCTCTCATGGCCAAAGAGCCTTCAGCTTTAGGGCCCCCTCCTGGTTCAACACACTGTCCCCCTCCATCTCCGAAGCTCCAACTACATCGTGCTTCAAAACTTCCTTACAGAACCACCTTGTTAACACCTGAAGCTGTAATTGCCACTAGTCAAAGCCGACTCAATACTTATGACAAAGCTTACTACTAAGCTGCTAAGGACAACATAACTCTGGTATTGTTTGCATCAATCCTACCTGTACCAGCTTGCTTGTATCTATGTCTTAAGTTACTGTTATACTGTGTTGTACTGTTATACTGTGTATTTTCGTTTGTCTTACTGTGACAAGGTATCTTTGTAAATGAGCCTATGGCTCAAAGTTTTTCCAAACTGCTGTCTAAATAAATAAATAAATAAATAAATGAATGAATGAATGAATGAATAAATAAAACTGTACTATCTTACTTTGAGATACAGCTCTTGCAGCAGGTTACACCATAAGGACTGATTCCCAAGCAGTAAGGGTGTTATGGTAACCTAAATGGGAGGAGGACAGGAGAGACTGAGGTGGAAAGGAACCTCTCAGAACAAATGTCCCTGAAGGACTGCCAGGCCAAAGCCCGCTCTATGCCTGGAGACGATGTCCAAACTGTAGTATCTAACAAAAGTGTGTACTGAAGTCCAAGTAGCGGCCATACAGATGGCGGATGTCGCTGCATTTTTCAAGGCAGCGAAGGAGGTAGCCATTCCCCTTGTAGAATGGCCCTTTACCAGTCCCTGCAAGGGTTTGTTGCATTTCTGGTAACAGAAAACAATGCAGTTAACAAGCCACTTGGAGAGAGTTTGTTTTTCGATACGGGTGCACCCATAATCCTTTGAGTGAAGGATAAGAACAGTTGGTCAGATTGTCTGTGTGAACGAGTTCTGGCTAAGTAAAACCTCAAAATTCTAAGCACATCTAGAGTGTGCAAGAGGGCTTCCTCTCTATTCGTATAGTTGGGGAAGTACACCGGAAGGTCAATGTCCTGGTTTAAGGTTAGGGCTGAAAGAACATAGAAACATACACTACCGGTCAAAAGTTTTAGAACACCCCCATTTTTCCAGTTTTTATTGAAATTTACGCAGGTTAATGTCTCAATGTACTCTGAAATGAAAGCATAGAACAAATAAACAATTGGAGATAAAAAAGAAATCATACAATCATTTTGTTTAACAAAATTTAATCTAAATTTTTGACTCATCAAAGTAGCCACCTTTTGTAGATATACTGTAACCGCTGAACACGCTCGTGGCATTCTTCCTACAATGGACATCAAATATTGTTCGGAAAGTTCTTCCCAACACTGTTGCAGAAGTTCCCACAAATGTGTTGCACTTGTAGGTTGCTTTGCTTTCACCCTTCTGTCCAGTTCATCCCAAACCAGCTCAATGGGGTTTAAGTCTGAGACTGTGCTGGCCATTCCATGATTTGAAGCCTACCGCCTTGATCTTTTCCTCAAAGGTAGTTCTGACATAGCCTGGAGGTATGTTTTGGGTCATTATCTTGCTGTAGGATGAACCCCTGACCAACTAGGCGTAGACCAGAGGGTATTGCATGGCGCTGCAAAATGCTGTGGTAGCCCTTTTGGTTCAGGGTGCCAGTCACTCTGTGCTGTTGTCCTGTGAGCTGCCTATCACGCAAGCTGTTGACTCTCAGAAACTTGTCTTCTGATTCTGTTGTGGCTTTGGGTCTGCCAGACCTCTTTCTGTCAGAGTTTCCTCCAGTTTCCAAGTGCCTTTTGATGGTGTAGGAAACTGTACTCACTGACACCTTGGCTTTCTTTGCAATTTCTCTACAGCAGTTTTTGCTAACCTAAACTTTTTTTTTAACCTCTAGCAGTTTACCGCTTACCTTTGTATCTTTTCAGGTTATTCACTGGACTTGAATTGCTTAAATTTCATAAAAACTGGAAAAATGGGGGTGTTCTAAAACTTTTGACCGGTAGTGTAGAAACATAGAATTTGATGGCAGATAAGGACGGCTTGGCCCACCCAGTCTGCCCATTTCCCTACCTAATGGATAAGCTGCAGATCCTAGTTAACCAGTAGCCTACTTCTTCCTACCCCAACCCCCTAGAATTGCCTTATGACTGTCCCATGCATGCTTGAATTCCACCACTGTTTTTGACTCCACAACCTCCTCTGGAAGGCCATTCCATGCATCCACAACCTCTCTGTGAAAAAATACTTCCTTAAATTACCTCTGAGCCACCCCCATCTTCAAATTGTGCCCCTCGTTCTTGCACACATCTTTTTTGAAAGATGCTACCCTTGGACTTTGTTGATTCCCTTGAGGTACTTGAAAGTTTCTATAATGTCCCCTCTCCCTCCTTTCCTCGAGGCTATACATTTAAGCTCCTTAAGTCTCTCTTCATATGTCTCCGGTGCAGACCCTGCACCATTTTAGTTGCCCTCCTCTGGACAGCTTCCATCCTGTCTATGTCCTTCTGGAGATTGGGTCTCCAGAACTGCACACAGTACTTCAGATGGGGTCTCACCAACTGTCTGTACAGAGGGATAATAACTTCCTGTTTTCTACTGGTGATGCCTCTCCCTATGCATCCCAGTATCCCCAGCCCTCCTTGCTGCCCTCTCACATTGCTTGCCCACCTTTAGGTCATCTGATATGACTACCCCCAGGTCCCTTTCCATTTTTTTTGTTGTTAGTATCTCACCCCCCATTGTGTACTCTTCCTCTGGGTTTTTGTTTCCCAGGTGCATTACCTTGCACTTCTTAGCATTGAATCTAAGCTGCCATACATTTGACCATTCCTCTAACCTTGCCAAGTCCCTTCTCATCCTTTCCACCCTCTCAGCATCAACTCTGTTGCAGATGTTTGTGTCATCTGCAAAGAGACATACTTTTCTTCCAGTCCTCTGAAATGTCGCTTATAAAGACATTGAAGAGGACCAGTCCTAATACTGAACCCTGCAGTACCCCACTAGTAACCCCTTTCTTCAGAGTGGACTCCATTTCTATTACTCTCTGTGTCCTATTCTCCAGCCAATTTTTACCCAGGCTGTCATCTTGGGACCCACTCCCAGGTTGGCTAACTTCGTATGTTAATCTTTTGTGTGGGACTGTGTCAAATGCCTTGCTAAAGTCTAGGTAGGCCATGTCCACAGCCCCTCCCTGATCTACTACTTTGGTCACCCAGTCAAAGAAATCTATCAGATTTGTCTGGCATGACCTTCCCACTGTGAATCCATGCTGCCTTGGATCCTGTGCCCCTCTGGCCTCTAGATACTAGACCATTCTTTCCTTCAGAAGTGATTCCATCATTTTCCCTACCACTGAGGTTAAACTAGCAGGTCTGTAGTTTCCTGCTTCTGCCTTGCTCCCACTTTTGTGAAGGGGAATCACATCTGCCCTCCTCCAGTCCTCGCGTACCACCCCATCCTCCCATGATTTGTTAAAGAGGGTAGTCAGTGGTGTCACTAGTTCTACCCTTAGTTCTTTTAGAATTCTGGGATGAATCCCATCAGGCCCCATTGCTTTGTCCACCTTCAGTTTTAAGAGTTCTTTCAGAACCATTTCTTATGTAAATGGGCTGGTATCAACTTCTGTATCCAGAGTGTTTCTACTGTTTGTTTTAGGTACCTCCCCCTCTTCCTTTGTAAATAGTGAGCAAAATATTTGTTTAGTATCTCTGCCTTTTCACAGTCACCTCTGCCTACCCTCCTCCCTTTATTAAGCCTCACTTACCCTCCCTTGGTCTTCCTTTGCTCCTGATGTACCTATAAAGGTTTTATCCCCCTTCTTAACTGAGTTGGCTATCTTTTCCTTGGTTTGGGCCTTTGCTGTTCTGACTGCCTTCCCAGCTTCCTTTTGCTTTAACTGATACAGTTCTCTGTCCTGCTTCTTCAGCGATTCCTTGTACTTCCTGAATGCTTTCTTTTTCTCTTGAACCTTCACTGCCACTTCCTTTGAAAACCATTGTGGTTTCTTACATCGTTTCATTTTGTTTATTTGCTTCACACAAAGGCTTGTTACCTCTGTGATGGCAGTTTTTATTATTCCCCATTGTTCTTCCACCCCTCCTTCCTGCCCATTTGCTAGTGCATTCCTTAGGCATTCACCCATTTTGGCAAAGTCAGCCCTCCTAAAGTCCAGTACTTTTGCCTTTGTATGGCTTGACTCTATTGCTGTGTTTATTGTGAACCATACTGTTCGATGGTCGCTAGTTCCCAGATGGCTACCCACTTCTACATCTGTGATCCTCTCTTCATCTCCATTTGAAGAACCAGGTCTAAGATTGCTCCCTGTCGAGTGGGCTCCAATACTAGTTGTCTAAGGCATGCCCCCTTTAGGGCATCTAGAATAACCCCACTCTTCGAAGTGGCTGCTGCAACTGCACTCCAGTTAACATCTGGCATATTCAGATCACCCATCAGCAATATCTCCCCTTTTTCTACCATTCTTAGTATACTTTCTATCATTTCCTTGTCCATTTCCTCCCCCTGAGAAGGGGGTCTGTATACAACCCCTGTGCGGATTGTGGTGCCATTGCCGGTCTCCAAATTTACCCACAGTGCTTCTTCTCCTCCCTGTTTTCCCTTTTGTTCTGTTGCTTTGATTCCTTCCCTTATGTAAAGAGCTACTCCTCCTCCTCCTCTTTTACCCTCTCTGTCCCTCCTGTAGATAGTGTATCCTGGTGTTTTTATGTCCTAGTCATGGTTTTGTGTGCACCATGTTTCTGTGACTGCCACGATATCCAGATGTTCCTCCTCCATCAAGGCCACTAATTCAGGAAGCTTGTTACTCAGACTATGGACATTGGTACTCATTGCTCTCCATTTTTGATGGCTTTACCTTTTTGCAGCATCCCCACTGACCTTTCTACCTCGGTCTTTTCTCATTTAATACCCTGTTTTGTAGGGAGAGGCTGGGATTTTCCTGCTGCTTATCAGTGCCTCTCCCTTGACTAGTTTAAAAGCTTGCAAATGAAGCATTTAAACTGATTGCTCATAAGACTTGTTCCCTTCCTGGACAGATGCAGAGCATCCTGCCAGTATAGGCTGGTGTCCCTCCAGGTGGAACCCCAGTCTCCAATGAAGCCAAACCCCTGTGCTCCACACCATTTTTTCAACCATTCATTAAACTGCATGGTGCAAAGTACCCTCGCCTCATTCATGCCATTGACAGGCAGCACCTCAGAGAAGGATACTCTGTGTGCTACTTGTTTTAGGCCCCTCCCCAATTCTACAAAGTCCTTCTGCACTGCTTTAATCTCATGATGAGCCAAGTCATTTGTCCCTAGGTGGACAATGACGTCAAGCTCAGACTCCCGTGCAGCTGTTCTCGTGATCCTAAGGATGCGCTTCCTGTCCCTCCAAGCCATGGCACCAGGCAGGCACCTTACTTCAGTTTTCCCTGCTCCTCCCAGTTCTATCCCCCTAATAATTGAGTCCCCCACCAGGAGCTGCTTCCTTTCCTTGTGGTGTCCTCTGCCTTCTTCCTGTGGGCCTCCCTTGTGACAGTTGTCCTCACCCTCCTTAGTCTCCTCTACGGTTGCATCCATAGGGGGAGCTATGCTCCCCCAGAATGGTGTATGGATTGTGGAGTGGAACAACTGACTGGGTGTGCCTCTGTTCCACCATCCTCACCCTCCATGAGCCCACCTTGGGAAGGAACTTAGGACTGGTCCTTAAGGACACCATGTCCTTATGGAAAATCAAGTAAGTCTCTTTACACATGATTGCCTGAAGTTCAGAGATTCTCCTTGCTGAAGTAACAGCAACTGAAAATAACGCCTTCCAGGAGAGAAAGCGAAACTCACAATCTGCAGCTGGTGCAAAAGGAGGCAGCGTAAGCTGCTTTAAAATTAAAAGAAGGTCCCAAGGAGGAATTAGATCCTTAATCAGGGGTCTGAGATGCAAGACACCATGCAGAAATGCACATGAAGCCTTTAATTGAGCTAGTGAATGCTGACCAACCGGTGTGTGGTATGCCGAAATGGGACAGAGGTGTACCCTCAAAGAAGAATATGCTAATCCTGACTGGGAAAGAGATAAGGGGTAGTCTAAAATAGACTTCTCAGGACATTGAAGAGGATCAAAGTCTCAGGCCTGAGCCCACAGACAATATCTCCGCCATTTCAGAGCATACGTGGCATGAGTCGAAGGTTTCCTGGCTCCCACCAGGATATCAGCAACCCCTTGTGAGACCCAATACCTAAGAATGGCTACGTCTTTAGGTGCCAGTCATTCAGATTCAGGGATTTGGGGTTCGGATGGACTAGGGAGCTGGCCTCCTGGGATTGCAAATGAGAGCTGACCGGTAAGGGTAAGGAAGGCTCCTGAGCCAGATAGTGAAGCAGCGGAAACCGGATCTGTCTGGGCCAAAAAGGGTGCTACCAAGATCATTGATGCCAATTCTGATCAGAGCTCGAGAAGAACCCTCTGGATCAAAGGGGAGGGTGGGAAAACATAGTGGAACCTGCCCATCCAAGAGAGGACAAAGTGTCTCACCAGAAAACACCAGGCCCTGGATCTAGTGAGCAGAATCTGGCAGTTTTGCATTGTATAGGAACACGAATAAGTCGATATCTGGTGTCCCCTATTGTAGGAACAGGTCCTCAGCGATCTCTTGTAGCAATTTCCATTCATGAGCTCTGGCCTTCAATCAGCTCAGGAGGTCTGCGACAGTGTTTTCCACACTGGGAATGTGCACTGCAGTAATCGTGGTGCCGTGCTTTAGTACCCATTCCCACACCCACTTTGCCTCTCTGCAAAGGGGGTAGGAGTGAGTGCCTCCTTGTTTGTTGATGTAATACATCACCGAGGTGTTGTCCATTTGGACCAACACAT
This sequence comes from Neoceratodus forsteri, assembly GCA_016271365.2. Taxonomy (NCBI): domain Eukaryota; kingdom Metazoa; phylum Chordata; order Ceratodontiformes; family Ceratodontidae; genus Neoceratodus; species Neoceratodus forsteri. The sequence continues at coordinate 359,205,754 of JADMNL010000026.1, forward strand.
GACCCAGTGGACTCTCTAACTGTTAGGTTTGTAAGGCGTACAGGAGTGCCCTCATCTCCAGGACATTGATATGAAGATGAGCCTCCAGGGGCAACCAGGTTCCCTGGGTCCTGGCGTCTCTCAGATGAGCTCCCCAGCCAGACCCTGAAACATTAGTGGTAAGGGTCAGAGATGGGACTGGCACCACAAAAGGGACTACCACGGAAAGATGTTCCAGGACCAGCCACTATTGCAAGTCTTGAATGACCGGCTGTGTGAGTCTGATCGACTGGTCTAGCTGCCTCTAGTCCCATTGGGTTCTCAGCATCCACTGAGTAACTATCATGTGGAGGCAAGTATGGGGAACCGTGGTGAGGGCAGCTGCGGTATGTCCAAGCAGGCAAAGTATGGTCCTAGCGGAGACCAAATGTTGTGCCACGATAGTCCTTATCAGTGACCTGATGCGTTCTGCCCTGTCCCCGGGAGGGAAGGCTCTTCCTTGACAGGTATCCAGAACAACGCCAATGAATTATAGTATCTGTAAGGTAATGAGAAATGACTTCTCTTGATTGATGGAGATCCCTAGAGACTGAAATAGGGAGCAGGTGTCATGAATGGTCTTCTCCAGTGCTTCTGGGGAGGAGGCAGTCAGGAACCAGTCTTCCAAAGGGGGAAGACATAATGGCCTTGTCTTCTGAGGGCTACTGCTACAACTGCCATGCACTCGATGCGTGATGCTGAGGACAAGCTGAATGGGAGTGCTTGGAACTGGCAATGGTGTCCCAGAAACTCAAAGTGCAGGAATGTTCTGTGCAACTGGGTGAAGGGAAGTTGAAGATATGCATCCTGCATGTCAAGGGATGCTAGCCGTGCACCTTACTTGAGCATGGGCATAAGACCGGAAGGGTAACCAAGCAAAAGTGCTTGTACATCACAAAGATGTTTAGGTCGCTGAGGTCTAGGATTGGGTTTAAGTCCCCAGTTTTCTTTGGAACAGGAAGAAGTGGGAATAATATCCTCTTTCTGTCTGGATCCTGGGTATGACCTCAATGGCATTCTTGGAGAGGAGTGCTGAGATCTCCTGCCAGATGAGCAGGGCATGCTGTCTCGAGTAACAGGAATGCAGAGGAGGTCTTGACAGTGGGTGGTCGAGGAACTCTATAGATTGTCCTTGACTGATAAGCTGAAGAACCCACCAGTTGGAGGTGATCCTTTGCCACCCTATCTGGTGGTAAGTGAGTCGATCCCCACTCCTTTCTTCCCTTTGATCCAGAGGTGAGGGAGGGGTGAGGGCTGGGAAGGAGTCATGCTGTGGCAGTACTTGCTCTGGGAGGTTGGGTAGGTTTGGTGTGTCTCTGACCCTGACCTCCAGAGAATCTCTGCTAGTTTTCACGGCCAAAGTTACCCCTGTGATCCTGTTGGCCTGATGGAGGTTGTTGCTTGCTCTGTCGGCCATGAAAATGGTTCTGTGGTCTGCAAAAGGAAACAGGCCTTGACTTATACATGGCCTGAACCATTCTGACTGCCTTCCCAGCATCTTGGAGTCTGGTGAAAACCCTCTCAGAGTCTTCACCAAATAACACTGAACCATTGTAGGGGATGTCCAGGATCCCTTTCTGGGCATCTGGAGTAACTCTAGAGACCCTCAACCAGGAGTATCTCCAGAGGCAAACGCCTGTTGAGGCACCTCTTGCTGCTGAGTCTGCCAAATCGTAAGTGGCTCGGAGGACTTGGATCCCAACGTCCGAGCCTGTACGAAGGAGGTTAAGTAGCTCCTCCTCCTTCTTCTTGCCATTAGGAAAGTATTTTAATAGGTCTTGCCCCTGGTCCATAGTGCATTTTGGAATTGCACCATGTGCGTTAAGTAGTTGAGGGACCTAAGAGAGCACATTGAGGCTGCGTACATGTGGCAGCCCAGAGAATCCAATTGTTTGGATTCCTGTGAGTGGTCATGCAAGGCTGTAATGACGACCAAGTCTGCCACAGGTTGCTGAGCTAAATAAGGAGCATCCAGCGGGGCCCTGTAAAGTCTGTTGGCCTTCTTGGGGACCACTGGGGTGGCATGTGGGCACTTCCATGCATCCTTGGTAGCATCCAGAAAAGTATCCACCAGGAGTGGAACCACCATAGGCTTAGGGTCTTTCTGCCTCAGATAACGTGCCAGGTTTTGCCATTCAGGGTCTAAATCCTCTGTCTCCCAACCCATGTTCTCCTGAATGTGCCTCATAATGCCAGAGAATGATGGGTCAGCAGGTGGTGATCTAGGAAGGTTGTGGGGATCTGGGTGTGGGGTACCCAAAGGGGAGGGAGATCATGAGGTACCCGAGGTATCAGGATGTGAGTCATCGCCAGATGAAGAGTGGGGCCTTCGATGGGGTCACTTCCATCCATGTTCGCTAGGGGACCCTGATGGAGTCCTGGAGCATGGAAGTCTCTTGGCCTTTGATGTTCTGTCCCTGGACCTACCCCTGGGTGGTAGTGTAGGGTCTTTAGGCTAAGGTGTTACTGCTCTTGGAGGTGCCACAGGGGTTGGGGTCCCTCCAGGAGGTTTGGTGGGTACCACATCTCTTTTAACGGTGTCCAACCAAAAAGTAAAGAGATCCTTAACCTCCTGTAAATTAAGGCCGGACGAAGGGCCTGGCATTGGTGCTTGCCCATCATTAGGGGCAGGCGCCGGCAGTTGAGGAGTCATTGGGTCCGGCATCGGGTCTGTTGGTAGACCGACATTGGGCAGGCTGACGATTCTATGTCTCCTGATGTCTGGTCATCGGTGGCATGAGATCCGATGTCCTCTATCAACGTCCCCCAGTGACCAGTGTCTGGTGGCAGAGGCGGGGGTGGTGTCTAGCTCTTGGGACGTTTAGCAGACTATAGATCTGGTGTCCGCTTAGCCTCCAATGTCTGCTTAAGGGACATGAGCTCCAAAGTTTTTCTCAGTTGGACGTCCAAGCTCTTCGATGTTTGGGAGACCGACTGTTCGGTGTCCTGGCATCAGTCCTTGATGTCGGTGCAAGGCCTAGTCACCGACTTGCGATGCTATTGGTGGTCAGAAGCCTCCGACCTGGCAGTCGACCCTGAGGGATGGCTGTCCTTAGACTTGGTTCTCAGCAGTTGCAGAAAGACTGAACTGAAGCCCCCTGAAGTCTTAATGGGGGGGCTGAGACCTAGCCCGGGATGGAGATCAGTCTGACCAGGTGGAGCTGGAGCTGGAGCTGGCCCAGGAGTCTGAGGGCTGACTGAGGGATCTATCCCTATCCTTGTCTGGGTGCTTATCCTTGTGCTTCCCCAATGCTTGATCTCTTCCCTCTCCTGCAGACCCCCGGCAGCCCAGGCTTGCTTCCAAAGCTGGGTTGCTGGTGTGACGCGAGGTATGGCATCCAGTACCTCAACCCTCAGCACCACTGGGCTGGTGCTGCAACCACCTCAAATTAAGTTCAGCTTTTCTGATTAGGTGGGTATTGATTAGGATCCTGGTGCTCAAAAACTGAGCCAGGAGTTCATGCGGAGGGTCTCTGCACCTAACATTTTTGTATTGGGCCTCCAGGGTAGCTAACTACTTTTCAAGAGAGGCTGGTTCTGCCTCCCTGCATCTCCAAGCTGAAGTGAAGGCATTTATCTGGCCCTGAATAGTAACTTTAAATGCCTCCCACAATGTAGAGTTAGAGACTTCTTCATTGTCACTGTGGTGTCAGTATTCCTCAGTCTAGCATCCCAGCCTTTCTTGGAACTTGGTGTCCTCTATCAGCAGGGCATCCAGTCACCAGGAGGAGGACCTAGGCTGGTCTGAGCCCCACCTAATTCCCAATTCCAGTGGGGCATGGTCGGATATTATTATTGGGTGAGTCTGGGCTTTAGCGATATCTTCATATAAGAAGCTGGACAGCAGCCACAGATCTATCCTACTGGAGGATCCATGTGTAGCAGAAAAATACATGTAATCCAGCATGCCTGGGTTCTTGGTATACCAGGCATCCAGCAATGTGTGTTCAGTCATTAGTCTGTGGGCTGCCTTGGATGCCTGCCAGTGTGGTTCAGTGCTCCCATAGCTTCTGTCTGTTTTGGAGAATAGGGTGAGATTAAAATCTCCTCCCATCAACACAGAGGCCTTTTTAGTATTAAACTCAGTGAGTACTTGGTTCAAACCATGAAAAAACTGTGGGCAGTCCCGGTTTGGGGCATACAGATTCAAGAGTATAACAGGTCCTTCAAGGGTCTCCATCTCAGCTACGATCCAACTGCCCTCTTTGTCCTTATTTATATGGGCCATTTTCCATCCCAGGTCCTTGTGGAACAGGATAGAGACCCCCCTTTTGTGGGAGGGGTCATCACTATGAATCTCTTCACCCACCCATCCTTGCCAGAGTTTCTTGGCCTCACCTGTGAAGAGCTTAGTTTCCTGCAGGAAGATTATCTGGGGGCTCAGCTTCTTCAGATGTAACTATACTGTCTTCCTCTTGACTGGAGAGTTGAGCCCCCTTACATTTCAGGTTACCAGTTCAGTCTCCATCGGGAGGGTGAATGGTCATGACCTGGTTGAATTGTGGGTGTGTTTTCCAACCTGGGACAATGCAACTGAGTAGACCTTCCTGTTTTTCCATTCCTTCCCCCCACCCTCACTATTTTACCGCCCTTCAACAAAGGAACTAGATTGCCTAACTCAGTTGCAAAAACATATACACATACACATTGAAACACAGAACTGCAAAACCAACAAGATTTATTAACTGTGGGTCACCTAGATGGAAAGACACCCCCCCCCACACTCCAACCCTTCCCTCCATCGATACCCTCTAACTTGACCAGCTTCCACCTTGGACATTGGCTGACCTACGGCCCAGCTATCAGCAGGAGTCACTGGGGGAACACCACTTGGGTGGGCTAATGAAACCGGTGTCATATGACAGTCCTCTCTTCGTAGCCCACACACTGTCATGCCTCAAGACATTCTGCAGATCTTGACTTGTGAGCTCCTTATGTTTCATTAGATGCAGCTCTCTAATTCTGTGACCTTGCCCGTGGACAGTGTTATCTCCCTAGTGGCCTGCCCATCAGTAACCTGCACCAGTTTTAGGGCTTCAGTGCATGGGGTCCCTTGTTGCAACTGTGCTCCTTGCGGGCAGATGTCTGCCCTTTCCAGGTCTGGGCACCTACATTTCGGGGATTTATTTCCCCTCCCCTTATGCAGAGGTAAGTATTTACCTGCCTCACCCCTCCCCGGAGAACCCTGGAGGGGAGGCATCTATAAGTCACAGTGCATAAGTCAGTTGGGGTAACTGTGATTTTATGCCTCTAGCAAACGATTGTTCTCACCCCTGCTATTTTATTCTAAGGTGTCCCATCTCCTCTGCTGCACTCCTAGTCCAGCCGCACAGAGCAATGACGTAGCTAGTCCTGTGCATTTTTTTTTTTAAATTTAACATCTTTGTTGATTTTGTAATACAATACGTCGGTGAACAAGCTATACAAAATGCAGTAGAAAGCCCTTCCAATACAAACAGCGGATAGCAAATAGACTATATAGAGGAGAAAGTACACAGAAGTGACAGGATAAACAAAAACACCTCCCTCCCACTGGCTCCCTCCCACCCCTCCCACCCCTGGAGTGTGCTATAAAATGTTACACAGAGTTTATATGTATAGCTAAGAACTGAATATGTTATATTGACTCTGGGGAGTCTATCAATGAATCATTATCAATGCAGGTATAAGGCATACAGTTTACCCCATTTTTTTATCAAACATGATAGATTATTATGAGAGCCAGCAATCAGACGTTCGGTCCTGAAGTAGGCTGAAAGGTCATTCAGCCATTCAGAATAGGTTATAGTTAGTTGATCCAGCCAGTGTTTAAGCACTAGCTTCTTGACTACAGCACCATTGAGATTAATGCTATGTGATATTTACGCTCTTTGACTCGGATATTAGAGTAGATTCCTAGAATACAAATCTCCACAGTAAAGAAATCCTCAAGGCCAAGTAAGGGATCTAAGTCTGATTGGATTGTACACCATAGAGGAGGTAGTCCTGTGCATGAGGGGGCCCTGGCTGGAGATCGGGGCATGTAGAGCTCATGCAACCAAGTCTTCCACCCTCCCACTCAGGGAGCAACAGTAGAGCCACTGGGGTTGGGATCTAACAATGCACTCCTGTAAGACAACACTACAAACTTTTTAACTGTAACTTAAGAAAAAAAAAATTAACGATCCAGCTTCAAGCAATAACACCCTTTATAAGGAGCAGCCGCATGGTGGGAGGCCACAGAAGGCACGGAACAACTGCCGGGAGGGGTGGTTATCCAATACTGTGGAGGAACTCTTTAAGCAGTCAGCCCACCCTCCCCAACAGGATGTATCATTAACTAAAAAAGTCCAGACATGGAGGGTGACAGTAAATGCCTGCTGCCCCAGAAGTGGAAGGAAAAAAAGTTTAGATCAAACTTGATTACCATCTGCCCTCCTGGTAAATAGCTGGTAGAGGGAGTGGAAAGACCCCCCATTGGGAGATCTGCTGCTGCTTGGGCTCCGGCTGGCACCAGGCCCTGTGGCACCTCTTCTTCTACTGATTCAGCCCAGGAACTGACCACCTCTGATGGGAGTACTACTGGAATGCTGGGGATCAATCTGGCTGACAGTGGTGGACGTTGCAGCAGGCCCTCCTCCTGTAGGTTCAGCAATACGTCAAATAGATTTCTGCCTTGGGGGGAAGTCAGAAGAGGCCTCTGAGTCCTAGTTTTTGCTGTGGCTCATGGAATGGAGCCATGGAGTCTTGTCCACATGTGCTCCCTCCTCAGATGACTTCCTTCTGTTGCACCTTTTACTTTCCTGTGACACCGTCTTTGCCTCCTCAACAATTGTTTGGTGTCTCCGGGCCATCTTCAGTGGCTGGGCCACCTTCTGGAACCACAGCTCAGCTGGGGAACACTCCATGGGTGAGGGCCTGGCACGGGGATGTGATGGTCTGCTTGCTACTGCAAACTTGCCCCAATTCAGCTTGGGGGCATAAGATGCCTCCCGGGTCTCAAAGAATTTAGGGGCACTATTTACCATGACTCTCAGGGTGGCTGGGTACTGGAGGGAGTATTACAGGCCGATGTCTGTGCTGGCCTTCCTGGCCACCATGAAGGCCCTCCTTCTAGCGGACACTTCTTCAGAATAGTCTGTGAAGATCTGGATCTTTTGCCCCATTGTAGGTCCTTTATTTGCCTTGCTGTGAAAATGATGGCCTCATGACCCCAGCACCTCAGGACGTGGGCTAAGATGGAGTGAGGCCCCCTGGGGCTGGTCTGGGTGCTGGCAAGTGATGTACCCAATTAATCTCAAGGGCCTCCCCTCTCTGTCAGCCCCAGTCCTCGCAGCCTTCCAGGGACACTACAAATCATTTGTTGTTCCAGCTATTGCAGATCTCTAGGTCCTTCACCCTATTCCACAGGAGCTGAATCATTCTCTTCTGCTCTCTCAGACAGGAGTCGGTGTGATGATGGGCATCCTTAGCTTTGGCCATCCTGTGTTCTGTGACATTTGCTCTATTAGAAAGTTCAGTGATGTCTGCTGGATTCCATTGTGCTGCTAGTTCCAAGTTGTCTATTTGTGAATAATCTCCATAAACATGCCCCTTATTTCCCATAGGCTATAATGGTGGTGAAGCATGCAGCTCCTGCAGGGACTGAGTGGTGAGGAAGGCCCCTGACTTGTGGCAGATGCAGAAAATGCAAGAACTCTTGATTACCAGCAGATAGAGCCTTAGAAAACTCAGCAATCTACTGTTAATTATTTTGTGGTGAAATATATTGTCAAAAGTTCTTGTTTTGCTGCAGAATTTGCTGATAGCTGGCTGGGTAACTTATAGAGTTTAGGTAGCTAGTCCTTTAAGCAACCATTCTTCTCAGCTGCTAGCCACGCCCCTGGGTTTTACCAGCTTCTGAAGTTCAGGGAAGATAGTTCAGACTTTCACCATGCCCTTAGCTATCAGTCATACCAACTTCTTAAATTCAGGATAGATAGATAGCCCAGATGTTATCCCTCTCCTTAGCTATGGGTCATGCTAACTTCTGAAGTGCAGGGAAGATTATCCAGACTTTATCCTTTCCTTCAACTATGGGTCATACCAAATTCTGAAGTTCAGGGTAGACAGTCCAGACTTTATCTCTGTCCTTAACTAACGGTCATACCAACTTCTCAAATTCAGGATAGGTAGATAGCCCAGACGTTATCCCTCTCCTTAGCTATGGGTCATGCTAACTTCTGAAGTTCAGGGGAGATTATCCAGACTTTATCCTTTCCTTCAACTATGGGTCATGCCAACTTCTGAAGTTCAGGGTAGACAGTTCAGACTTTATCTCTGTCCTTAGCTATGGGTCATACCAACTTCTGAATTCAGGGGAGATAGCCTAGACTTTATTCTTCCCTTCAGCTATGGGTCTTACCAACTTCTGAATTTCAGAGGAGATAGACCAGACTTTATATCAGTTGTCCAAACTATGAAAACTGAACTGCTTTTTAGTCTTAGTACAGAAATCTCCCTCTCTCTCTCTCTCTCTCTCTGGATCATGCCCCTTATTAAACCAAGCAGCCATTCCCAGAAATCTGTTAAAAAAGTGTGTGTGTGTGTGTGTGTGTGTGTGTGTGTGTGTGTGTGGTGGGGGTGATTCTGTATATCACATACCAATCACAATATTTATTGTGGCACTTGTTTATTCTACAGCCCCCATTCCTAGCCATACCATTTTTCATTACAAGGGATATTTACTGAAAATGAAAACAGCATCTTTTCCCCTTACAGTCACTTGCAACACATCTGCAGCTTATAGAAACATAGAAACATAGAATTTGACAGCAGATAAGGACCGCTTGGCCCACCTAGTCTGCCCATTTTCCTACCTATCAGATAAGCTGCAGATCCTAATTAACCAACAGCTTACTTCCTCCTAACCCCCACTAGGACTGCCTTATGTCTGTCCCATGCATTCTTGAATTCCCCTACTGTTCTTGACTCCACGACCTCCTCAGGGAGGCTGTTCCTTGTATCCACAACCCTCTCTGTGAAAAAATACTTCCTCACATTACCTCTGAGCTGTCCCCCCTCTATCTTCAAATTGTGCCCCCTTGTTCTTGCACATCTCTTTTTCTGATTGATGCCACCCTCTTGGACTTTGTTGATTCACTTGAGATACTTGAAAGTTTCTATCATGTCCCCTCTCCCCCCTTTCCTCAAGGGTATACATATTAAGCTCCTTTAGTCTTTCTTCATATGTCTTCTGGTGCAGACCCTGTACCATTTTGGTTGCCCTCCTCTGGACAGCCTCCACTCTGTCTATGTCTTTGTGGAGATGGGGTCTCCAGAATGCACACAGTACTCCAGATGGGGTCTCACCAACTGTCTGTACAGAGGGATAACAACTTCCTGTTTTCTACTGTTGATGCCTCTCCCTATGCATCCCAGTATCCCCCAGCCTTCCTTACTGCCTTCTCACATTGCTTGCCCACCTTTAGGTCATCTGATATAATTTCCCCCAGGTCCCTTTCCATTTTTACTGTTGTCAGTATCTCACCCCCCATTGTGTACTCTTGTCCTGGGTTTTTATTTCCCAGGTGCATTACCTTGCACTTCTTTGCATTGAATCTGAGCTGCCATACATTTGGCCATTCCTCCAACCTTGCCAAGTCCCTTCTCATCCTTTCCACTCCATCTGGTGTATCAACCCTGTTGCAGATGTTTGTGTCATCTACAAAGAGACATACTTTTTCCTCCAGTTCCTCTGCAATGTCATTTATAAAGACATTAAAAAGGACCGGTCCCAGTACTGAACCCTGTGGTACCCTGCTAGTAACCCTCCTTTCTTCACTATGGACTCCATTTACTACTACCCTTTGCGTCCTGTTGTCTAGCCAATTTTTTATCCAGGCTACCACCTTGGGACCCACTCCAAGGCTGGCTAACTTGTGTATTAATCTTTTGTGTGGGACTGTATCAAATGCCTTGCTAAAATCTAAGTAAGCCATGTCCACAGCCCCTCCCTGGTCTACTACTTTGGTCAGCCAGTCAAACAAATCTATTAGATTTGTCTGACACGACCTTCCCATCGTGAATCCATGCTGCCTTGGATCCTGTGCCCCACTGGCCTCTAGGCACTCAACAATTATTTCCTTCAGAAGTGATTCCATCATTTTACCTACCACTGAGGCAAACTAACTGGTCTGTAGTTTCCTGCCTCTGTCCTGCTCCCACTTTTATGAAGAGGAATCACATCCACCCTCCTCCAGTCCTCAGGTACCACCCCATCCTCCCATGATTTGTTAAAGAGAGAAGCCATGTGTCATTAGTTCTACCCTTAGTTCTTTTAGAATTCTTGGGTGAATCCTATCAGGCCCCATTGCTTTGTCCACCTTCAATTTTTTAGTTCTTTCAAACCCTTTCTTTTGTAAATGGACTGGTATCGACCCCATCTTCAGAGTGTTTCTTGTTTGGTTTAGGTACCTCTCCTCTCTTCCTTTGTGAATACTGAGCAGAAATATTCATTCAGTATCCCTGCTTTTTCATTGTCACCCTCTACCCACATTCCTCCCTTTATTTAGCCTCAGTATCCCTCCTTTGGTCTTTCTTCACTCCCTAATGTACCTATAAAAGATCTTATCCCCTTCTTAACAGAGTTGGCTATTCTTTCCTCGGTTTGGGCCTTTGCTATTCTGACTGCCTTCCCAGACTCTTTCTGCTTTAACTGATAAAGTTCTCTGTCCTTCTCCTTCTGTGTTTCCTTATATTTCCTGAATGCTATAATTTTCTCCTTAACCTTCCCTGCCACCTCTTTTGAGAACCATAGCGTTTTTTTCCTTCGCTGTGTTTTGTTGATTTGCTTTACACAAAGGCTTGTTGTCTCTGTGATGGCTGTTTTGATTACTCCCCATTGTTCCTCCACCCTTCCTTCTTACCTGTTTTCTAGTACTTTTCTGAGGCACTCTCTCATTTTCTCAAAGTCAGCCCTCCTAAAGTCCAATACTCTTGCTTTTGTATAGCTTGATGGTATGACTGTGTTTATCGTGAACCACACTGTTTGGTGGTTGCTTGTTCCCAGATGACTACCCACTTCTAAATCTGAGATTCTTTCTCCGTCCCCATTTGAGAGTACCAGGTCTAAGATTGCTCCCTCCTGAGTGGGTTCCAATACTAGCTGTCTGAGGCATGCCCCCTGTAGGGCATCAAGAATGACCCTGCTCTTGGATGTGCCTGCAGCAAAGGTGTTCCAGTTAACATCTGGCATATTCAGGTCCCCCATCAACAATATCTCCCCTTTTTCTGCCATTCTAAGGAAGCCTTCTATCATTTCCTTGTCCATTCCCTCCCACTGAGATGGGGGTCTGTATACAACCCCCATGCGGATTGTGGTGCCATTTCCTGTCTGCAGGGTGACCCAGAGTGTCTCATCTGCTCCCTGTTTACTCTGTAGTTCTGTTGCTTTGATCCCTTCCTTTACATAAAGAGCTACTCCTCCTCCTCCTCCTCCTCTTTTACCCTCCCTGTCCCTCCTGTAGATTGTGTATCCTGGTATGTTGACATCCCAGTCATGGTTCTCTGTGTACCATGTTTCTGTGACTGCCACAATAGCCAGGCAACCATCTTCCATCAAGGCCACTAGTTCAGGGAGCTTGTTACACAGACTATGGGCATTGGTACTCATCACCCTCCACTTTTTGATGGCCTTACCCCTTTTAGCCTCATTCCTATCCTTACTGCCTTTGCCTTTTTTTACATTTACTTCTGTCCTGCTCCCTAATGACTTCTCTACCTTGGTGTTTACCTCACTAATTACTGTTGTTTGTGGGGGACTGGATTTCCTGCTCCTTTCAGTGTCTCCCCTGGCTAGTTTAAATGCTTGCCAATGACGTATTTAAACCTCTCACCTAGGATCCTGGTTCCCCCTCTGGACAGATGCAGACCATCTCACAAGTATAGGTCCCTCCAGGTGGCTCCCCAGTCCCCAATGAAGCCAAAACCCTGAGCTCCACACCAGTTTTTCAACCATTCATTGAATTCCCTGGTGAGGAGTACCCTAGCATCACCCTTGCCATAGATAAGCAGCACCTCCGAGAAGGTTACTGTATGCGCTACTTGTCTAAGGCCCCTCCCTAACTCTACAAACTCCTCTTACACTGCTCTGATCCCATTCCTAGCCAGGTCATTTGTCCCTAGGTGACAATGACATCCAGCTCCTCCTCTCATGCAGCTGCTCCCACGATCCTGAGGATTCACTTCCTGTCCCTCCAAGCCATGGCACCAGGCAGGCACCTTACTTCCCTCTCCCCTTCCTCCCCCATTTCTACCCCCTAATGATTGAGTCCCCCACCAGGAGTTGTTTCCTTCCCCTGTGGGGTCTCATGCCACCCTCCTGTGGGTCTCCTTTGTGAAGGTTCCCAGCATCCTCCTTGGTCTCCACTGCAGGTGCCTCTGTAGAGTAACCACTATCCACCAGAAGAGTGAATGAATTGTGGAGAGGTACAGCTGGAGGGATGCAACTTTGTTCCACCACCCTTTCCCTCCCTGAGCCCACCCTGGTCCAGCCTCTCCTCTTTCTTGGCAACCTCTGAGGTAGTGGCATTGGCCCTGGTGGTCTCTGGGTGGGGGAGAAGGTTTATTTAGGAGCTGACTCCATAATGGCAGCTTGTGAGTGACATCATAGTCATCTTTCACCGGAGATGGGAGAACCACAAAATGGCTCCGAGATTCTGATAAGTCATGACAAGTTCAGATAGTTTTGGGGTAATATAATGCTGCAAATTCTTAATCTTAAACATTTGTCTTTCTCAGTCAAACATCTGCACAGTTGGTCACCAGGGGTCGGCTGGGGAGGGAAGGATAGAGTGCCCAGTGGCTTGCTCTCCTTCTCTGGGGTGGGGTGGGAGCTAGCTCTGCTGCAATACTGCCACCTCCCAGTGACCGCTGATACTTGGCAGTGTGGCCGGAGAAAACAGGAGAACCAGGGAAGGGGCCAATGTTGACTGAGGACCTGAGTGGAGGCGCATCTCAGTGCGCCCTTATCTCATTGGCCTTCCTTAGGTGCTGACGTTGGCAGCAGGACGGGAGGGAAAAAAGGAGGCAAGAAACCCCCCAAGATGGTCCTGGCGATGATTCCTCAGCTCTGCATCCACAATGGCTGAGGGCAGGCTCTCCTGAGTGTGCGGGCTCCCCTGAAGTATGAGGAGGGTAAGTAGGATAGCCTTCCTTGCTCTGCCTGGGGAGGTTAACTGGGGATTTGAATTACTGGAGTAGTGTGCACTCTAGCGGCAGACTCCACAGCAGGTGGAATGTGGAAAAAACGTGAGGGATCTGAGAGATAGGAATGACTGGGGCAGTAAGAGGAGGATAAATAAAGAATAAAAAACATCTGCACAGTCAATTTGACACAGATTTCTAAGACCTTTTTTTAAAAAAATGTGCAGCTATGAGGACTCCTGCTAGCCTAGTATGAAAATATTTGCTACATTTACCTCAGTTGCCTAAATGCCTGGATGGTGGTTCTACCTCTATGAAATGTTCCTAGAGGTAATTAGGTGTGCAATAATGTATATGAAGTTCTTTACATGTTTATTTATTTGTCAAATATTAACCCTGTACATTCCAGTCTCGCTTGTTTATGTAAATTTGTAGGAGTAAGTGGGGAGGGTTGGGTTGGGGTAGGATAGGCAGTCACGTTTTATTTGTGCAACATGAGTTTTCTCTCAGGAACTGACTGTGCTTTACTATATGACTGTTATTTTTCATTCTAATAAAATATTTATCAGCAAAAACGTTCTGGTAGTTATCTGAGTCCCCACAGAACATTCAGAACCTGTTGTGTAAGGTACAAAAACTGTTTTAATGATTATTTCCACCTATACATTATTTTCAGCTAAGGGAATGGAATTTAAAATCAACTTGGAGTGGTACTACTGTAAATATAATGAGTATTATACAGCTAGCTAGTAGCCTTTGGTCACACCACTGTGATTATGACCATGCAGATCTGGTTCATTGGGTCCTTTCTCCACCTCCAGCCTCCTTTCAAGGGCTTTCCACAACCACCAGTCTTCTTTCCAGATAAAGACCTGCTTGGAGAGTATATAAAGCTCCCAGATCCATGTTTTTCAAAATAATAAGAACCCTAACAGAACCTGAAAGAACTTCTGTTTCTTTTTTGTTTGTTTTTTTGCAGGTTTGTGTAAACTCTGACTGTGCAGAGGGTTCAAAGCATGTCACTGTCAACATCCTCCCCCCATATTCTGTCCCTTTGAGTGTGCTGCCATCTGCAGGTACCTAGGGGGCAGTAATGCACCAGAGTTGGCAAATCCAACTCCCCAGAGCAGGAGAACATCCTCTGGGATGCCGGATCCTCTTCCTTAGTCCTTGATGACCTAAGCTCCCTTCCAAACCTGGCATTAGCGCAACCACTGGGCTGACAGGCAGGTTCTTGGATATGGTTCTGTCACAGAAAATGGTACCAGTCTTGGAAGGCTTTTAACCAATCCAAACTGGTTCTCTCATCATAAATTTTCACAGGAAAAGACCATGACTCAACACTATCCATGCCAGTCTCTCACACAGCACTCCCATTTTGTATGTGGATAACCCAATCCTGTTAATGAGCTCTTGCAAATTTTTGGATCTAAACTGTCACCTGTCTTCTGATCTGCAGTCAGTTCAAGGATGGCTCCAAACTGACAGGCTCCTCATGAATATCACAAAGCCCCAGGTCATGCTGTTTGTCTAAGCTCTGAGAGCAAAACGTGCACCTCCCCTTTGATGGTGATGTGTGAGAATTGATGCTGAATCCCCACTGTTTCCTCCTTTAGTTACCTGGGAAGGGGCACACCTGACACCTCACTGAACTTCTCAGTGCATATAGCCTCTGTCAGTAAGGCAGTGAATATCAGGTTGGGAATCTCCTACAAGATCTGTTACAACCTCACTCCTAAAACCTAAATAGCCATTGCCCGTGGCATTATGCTCCCCAAACTTGCCTATGGGATGTCTGTCTACTTCTCTACCTCCATAACTGTCCTACAGAGATGGGTTGTGGCCTACAACAATATCCGTAGCTTCACCCTGGCCATGAATTAATATACTCACAACTGTACCCTCCACTCCAAACTTGATTGGCTTCCACCATCTTCCCTGCACAACCTCACTGTGGGAAGTTGTTCATAATGTTGTGGTTTAACAGACACACTGTCTCTCTTCTTATACTTGACAGTGTATCATATTCCCCAAGATTTAATGTCCTTGTTTCCTTGGCCATCCCCAAACCAGAACTAGGTTAGAGAAATATGCCCCTTCCCTCTGGAACTCCATCCCAGCTGTGGCCCATCTGTGTCGATCCAACCATGCCTTCAAGAGTGGATATCACTCCCTCCTACTCTAGACTTCAACATGTACATGTGTGTAGGTTGCATGGGACCAGTAGTAAATTCCCTGAGTTACTGTACTTGTATATACTGCTGATTTCCAGCTTTACATGTATGACACCTATCCCTGTACTTGTTACTTGTGTTTTATTGTTGCACCTTACCCTATCCCTTGCATCATGCTTATCACATATCGTATGTCATGCCTTGGTTTAGTTCTCTGTATTACTTCTTGGCAATTTTATTTCATGATACATTGGTTTTAGTTCTCTGTATTATCTCTAGGCAGCTGTATAGACCCTCTTTGCATTTTTTTGTACATTGCTGGGTCAATCTCCACTGTTGTGATCTCCCACGTGATGCCTGAAAATAAGGAAATGTTTTGTCTAGTGCACCTACCTGCTAAATAAAAAATTAATATCACCAGCAGAGATTATGATTTCAGATTCTGAAGAAGCCCCAGCTCTAAAAAGTCCCGGTTTTCATGGTGATGTCATCAAAAATTCAAAAATGGAATAATATGAGAATTAAATTTAGAAGCATATGGCCAGACTCTCAAATGTCCAGGGTGGGCACACAGTGCATCCACCAACTGGAATAGTGCTGGGGTAGCGTGTGTCACACCATGCACTGTTCCTGATTCAGAAATGCGGACTGCATCAAAGAGGTGCTGTCTGTGCTAGCTGGAGGCTTGCACCACTCTTTAAGCGGAGGCAGAGCTGTACCCTGCCAAACAGGAGTTGTGCCACAGCCAGATGCCATATCCCTTGAGGGATTCCAGTGGCAACACGATCAGTGCACCAGTGCTTGACCAGTGTGGAGCTGGTCTAACAGCTGGTGCACCACTTGCCAGGTGGGACATATCATCTTTTATAGCATTGTGTTGGGCCAGGCATAACTATTTGCCCCAATAATACACTGCAATGTGAGCACCATCTGTTGTGATCAGAAGGAATGGTACACATTGTACACCATATAGATTTAAGTATGATGGGACATGACATGTGTCATGGCTTCCCGGGTACATCAACTAATGGCACTGAGCTTTGCAGATTCGTGAGTGAAACTGCACACAGATCATAAGTACAATCACCATGCAAGGGCCTAGCATGGCACACAGCCCAACAGTCATTCACACCTGGCACAGATGGAGTGTGGTAGTGGCATTGCCGCAGGACCAGCCAACAGCTTGTAGCTATCCCTCCAGTGCATCTTTACTTTGATGCACAGGAGCAGTTGCCACACTCTGCCAGACTTTGGTGTTGGGGCCAAACCCATTCTTGAATTGGGTGCAGGGTCCCTGGTAGCAGTGATTGACGTAAGCTGCTGATTGTCACAGGTTGCATCAATCTATGGGTCACTTTGTGAATCCAGCCCATAGAATATGTTGGCAGAAAAAGGCTTGTTAGTGAATTGTCCCCACACATTCCTACCTAATGTTAAATAAGGGCCCTAGACGCTTCTTCTCTCCTTCCCCATTTTCACCTTTTGCTTCAATTCCTCCGCTATTATGAATAGCCCATCTCCACTTGCAGCCTATTGCACCCTCCCCACCTTCCATGAAAAGTGCTTCCTGCAGTATCTCTTAAGCTTATACCCCACCAGCTTCATGGAGTTGCCTGTGGTGTTTGTGTTCCCATTCAGTCTGGACAATTCCCCACCATCCATTTTATTTAACCCAAGGAGGTATTTGTATGTTTCAATCATGTCTCTTTTCTCCTTTCTCACCTAGACAGTGTACACATTCAGATCTGCCGACCTCTCCTCATATGTCTTTTCCTGCTGTCCCTGGAGCATCTTGGTTACCCACTTTTGCACTGCTTTCATTCCACCCCTGCCCTTCGTTAGATGTGGACATCAAAACTGCACACAATACTCGCAGAGTGGCTGAACCAGTGACCTATGAAGAGATAGCAGCAATTCCCTTCTCCTGCAGGTGATCCCACTCTTTCTGCATCCCAACATCCTATTTTCCCTACCCCTCACCCTACAGGATTGCATGGATGCTTCCATACTGTCCAATATTATTACTCCCACATTCTTTCCCTCTGCAGTACTTTCCACTACTGCCCACCAATCTGTGTTTCAAAATGTTTTGTGACTGTGTTCTGCTGGTGCCAGGGATAACAGCTGTCCCTCTTTAATGGTGCAACAGATCCCAGGAATTTTATTATGAGTGAGTGACCCTTCAGCTGTTGTAGAGGAGCTAGAAGGTTCAGACAATTTGAGCGATGCATGCTTTCTAACAGTCATAATTTGCAATTCTGGCATCACAAATGTGAATTATGACAAGATAGTGTACAGCTCGTACGTCTGTTAGAAGGACTAACCATAAATGACTATAAATTTCCTACGTATGTAGGGAATGCCCTGCATACTGATTGGTTGAATAGATTCCGAAGCCTATCTTTACAGACTAACAATCAAATGTGTTGGATTTCTTTTGGCAACTTGGACACAGCATTCTGACATTTTAATGCCTCCCGAACAATTTCTAATTGCTATTACAATTGATTACATATGCCTTCCTTCATATGGTATCAACCTCCTTAAAGTCATACATATAGTTAAACAACAAAAACTTTTCACAGGTTTATTTTCTGGTGCTCTTTTGTTGACCATGAAAAATCACTCTCATATTTTACCTGGGAAGTCTTTGCAGCTGAATTTAAATTTAACTATTAAATGTTTGTAGTTCTTGTTGAACTTTCTCTGTGTAGCCATGCAATATAATATTTAAGCAACATAACATCAGTTTGTGAATTTCATGTTTGTAAATATTGCTCAACCCTGGCATACATTACAGTCGAATGGATTAGAAAAGTAATTAGGGTGAAAAATCTGTAGTTTTTTTTTTTTTAATTAAACCTGCAGTTGAAGGTCACCTATAAATTAACATACCAGGCAATATAAACAGCCCTAGCAGTACTGAGTTGCATGTTTGTAACTGTTGTGATCCGTGGTTTTGGTTATAGTTTCAGGTGAAGCAACTTCAAAGGTTCAGCATTTTTGCCTTCATTATTATGAAAAGGATTGAAGATCGGGTAAAGTTTCTCAGTGAAGGTATCAGTGAAGGTGTAGAGATGAGACATGCCATCAGCATTGTAAAATGAAACCTGGCCTCCCTCGTAGTCCAAGTACACCCCAATCTTCTGGAGTTTTCCACGTATGCTGAGTTTCTTCCGTGCAGTATCCAGAGCATAGTATTTATTCCCACGACAGTGCTTCACACTCCAGAGTCCATCCTCAGGTATGAAGAGCTTATTCTCTCTCTTTTTGGTGATTTCCTCCTTCCTGTTGATGGACTCTCTGGCCACACCCACCTGCCAGGCAGTTTTGTTTCCCACCTCCATCTCCCAGCAGTGCCTTCCTGATGTGAATTCCTCTGATCCCACCACAAAATAGTACCGAGTAAATCTCTTGGGGTCGTCAGGCAGCTGTTGTCTTGTGTCACCATGTCTCACGCTGGTCAGGTCATCAGACAGAATGAGTTGAGGATGTGCTGTGTTAGGGTCCAGCGTCACTGGGAATGGAACTATAAAATACAAAATAGGTTAGTTTACTTCCTTTAGACCAGCAGGTTCTCAAGTCACACATACTGGTGGCCTCAAAGGACCTCAAAGTGTACCCATCAGGACTCACCAGTGGTCTTTTTTCTAATTTTTCCACCCAAAACCCCATGATATAGCACATTTCTAATTACATAGTATACAATAAATCAATCCTCTGATGTATTTTCACTTGAAATGTATGTCCCATTTTAGGAAATTGTCCTTTCCATTTGTTGTAAGAGCTCTATGGCTGCAGAAAATTGTTTTGGAGTTTGCATGTGGCCATGGTGGCCCAGTTTGAGAAATACTGTTTTACACAGGGATTGGTCTGTTTGGGCGCTCATTACTACTCCCAACCCCACTCTCATCTCCACCCAGCACATGTTAACCAACTGACATGAATGATCTATGACCTGGGATTTCTAACAAAGATAAAACCTGAATCTGTTGCAGTTGAAAGAAAATGAGATGTAGGCTTTAATTCATGAACATTACCTTTATGCTGGCAGTAATGTTTATGAATTATGGCCCATATCTCATTGACACATGAAAACACAGATTGTGTCATCAGAAATGGACCCAGAGGTCCTCCCAGTCTGTCTTTTCCCTGCTTAGCTCCATTATCAGCCAAATGTCTGGCTGCTGGCTTTAGAGGGCCGATAACCTTAGTTGGTAACCATCACCCCCATTCCCAGATATCCCTTCCCTCTTCTGCCTGTGGGTCCAACAATTCCCTTATATCTATTGCATCCCAGTTTAAACTCTGTGACAGTCTTGGCTCCAGCCACCTCTCTGGGCAGTCTAGTTTATTTAAACACTTATGAGGGTTGCTATCCAGGCATCGGTGCTCAGACGTCCACACAATTATCGAAGTGGCAATAAAGGACTTAGCACTAAATGGATGCAAAACTCATGACATGGTGGCTAAGTGTTCACGATTCATCTTTTTATTACAGTATTCTTATCTCAGGAGTCATAGTTATTCCGTAGTAGCCCAGGGAGGTTTCTCACAAGATTAACATTTTGCAACTATAACACAGGTGCTTTGATATCTAGTTCAATGGCACATTGCTGTATCAGGTTTATTGACTCTGTGTGTGTGTCTGTGTGTGTGTGTGTGTAATGTTCATTAATATTATCCATGTTATCTCAGCCGAGCTATCCTGGTCAATTTCTTTAGGTTAACATTTTGACCAGGAAGCCACCCAGAGCTGAGAAACTGCTCATTTCCATCTGTATCCTGTGGAGAGGGTACAGGAAAAATCAGACCATATTAAACAGAGCAGTAAAACAGAAGAATGCAAAATCAGGAGCGATGTAGTTAGTAATGTACACACATGTAGATTCACAAACAGAAAGTCCAGGCCACTTTTGTTGACTTTTCCTAAACTAAGGGTCCCTTTTGTTGACTTTTCCTAAATTAAGGGTCCCTTCTGTTAACTTTTTTTCCGATTTGTTGATTTGTTTCTAACATCTACCAGTGGGCAGCCAGCTTCTGCCACATTTCTTTTTGCAATCTGGATTCAACTCATCCAGGCCAATTGATTTATCATGTTTCACAATGCTTAGACCCCTCAGTACCCTCTGGACTTAAACTCTTAAAACTGACTTGGCAGTGATATCATTCTCTTGCAGTCTGAATCTGCACTGGTGAACCCAATAGTACCAGGGACCATTTGCTTCCAGTGGGCAACATCAGTATACTACATCTAAATTTAACACTAAGAGACCACAAAAAGTGTGGGACTGGTTCCAGTTTGCACTTGTGTGCAATAACATTTTTTTAATTACTATTTTCTACAAACTGTAATTTGGCTGGAGAAGCCAAGTTTGGCAAAGTCTGAGTAAGTGAATGCAAGCTGTGAAAGGTACATCAGATAAGAGGGAAATTTCAACTGGGAATAGATTGTTTGTGGTGAGCCTGGGCCAGGACTCCCTCTAAGACAACACCTGCTCACCACTCCATCCCTCTCATCATCTGAACAGAAGAAGATGGAACCAACTCCTTTCAACAATGGCAATGGACTTCACAGTCCTTATGAATAACAGCTCAAGTTATCGCTGGTCAACTGAGGTAAGACTTCTGCCATCATGGAGCACTTCTCAAAGTATCAGAAAGTGGCTGATAAAGCTAACACAAATAAGAAGAAAGCACAGAATTCTTAAGACTTCAGCTGGAGGGTAACTAGGAGAATACTGGAAAACAGTATGTCATCTGGGGACATGAAGATCAAGACTGGGGTGAGGGGACACAATATCTCAGGAAGTACATCTCCAGGATCCAGTCCAGGAGCACTACAATTTAAGAGAAATGCAGAACTGCAAGATGTGCATTGCAAGTCATCACTGAGGGACCAAATAACTAAGTACCAGGCAACCGTGTCTAAACATAGCAGCTCCGCATCCAGTGCTAATGACTTAAGCAGGCCAGTGACCCATGAAGTCAAACATGGTAAAGCAGAACAGAAGGAGAACAGGACACCCAATCTTCTGGACATTCCCACATCTTGGATGGAAGGCAGGAGATTGTTGTTACAGAAGCATCCAACATTTAGTGATGAGTCCCTCTTTGAATTACACAACAGCTAAAGCTGAACATGAGAGTGTGTTCCTTATATGCCATCAGCTTCTATGTTTCAATCCAACATTCAGTGACAAGTCCCTCTATGAATTACACAACAGCTAAAGCTGAACGTGAGAGTGAGGTCCCTCTGTGAATTACACAACAGCTAACATTGTAGGTGAGAGTGAGGTCCCTCTGTGAATTACAGAACCGCTAATGCTGAACATGAGAGTGAGGTCCATAAGCTCCTGCAGGAGGCAGAGGTACCTGGAAATCAGGTAGAGTCAGAGGAGACAGGCAGGGCAAATGGGCAGACTAGGTGGGCCAAGCAGTCCTTATCTGCCGACAAATTCTATGCTTCTATGTACCACATAGTAGACTGAACCAGACTGAATCTGTTGACTTACAAGCTGACATTTTCTGTAACCAGAAGAAATCACAAATACCCCTGCAGCTGACATCAAAGCTGGGCAACAGCAGTGGGACATTCAATAGTCTGCTGTGCATGCTAGAGCTTTTATAAACTCAGATCAGATGTTTTACAATCCTGCTGTTCTCCTGGGGCTACGTACAGTCCTATGTGACAGTACTTAGCCCTGAGTGGACAATGGGACCAGCAAACGAAGGTGGAGGAATGGGTTAACAATGAGAGGAAAAAAAGTCAGCATGAAGGGGAGATACAGCTGCATACATGGGTAGGTGCTTACAGAGTAATGTTTTCAAGGGGGAAGAGGAGGAGGAGCATAGAGAGGTGGGCAGGCTAGACCAGAGAGAGAGAGAGAGAGAGAGAGAGAGGTGTCTATAGAAGAAGGCACTCTGCCTGGATGGGGTCTTACGGTGGGAAACAGAAAGAGTCAGAGTTTCTATGGTGATAGATGCAGAGAATGGAAGGGAATGAAATAAATAGTAACAAAAAAAGTAGGTAATATTCGACCAATATGTAAGCCTCAGAACACAAGTATTCAGTTCTACATAGGCTGGTCTTCTAGGGATGCATTAACATAGAAAGGGGTGTCTGTATGTCTGTCTATCTACCGTATCTATCATCACCCTATATAGATTATCTTCTGCATGGTACTTCAGAACTAATGATGCCAGCTCTCTTCTGACACTTGGTATTGCTTTATTCTCATTTTCCATCTCTGTTTTTTTCAATATTTTGTTAACCAGGCAAGGCTCACTAGGCAAAGGAGAATGTTTTCAGGGGTAACCTAAGAGCAGTGAGGAGGTTAAGACTGACCTCAAAGTAACACAGTATGCAAGTGGACGCTCTGGGACTTAAACTGTATCTGCTGGATGTACCAGCTCATTCACAACACATTTCTAACCTCTAGGCTATATTGACAGTCCTGTTAATCTTATAGTTGTAAAATGCTAGGAAAAATACCAGGTCAGGTAAAGGGGAAGAGTCGGCACTAAGAGCTCCACACCCACCTGTGTGGCTGGTCCCAATTTGCATGTTGTGTGCAAAGATATATAAATATTTTTTGCTTACTGTTTACTACAGCATAGTACAGTAGGTAGTGTCAGTCTGATTCTTCTGACTCCCAAATTTGCTGTAACCAGAAATCCTAGAATGCCCTACAGCTGTTGTCAGAGCTGTGTTGCAAGAGTGAGAGATTCCATAGCCTACAGTACATCTTAGAGCTTTTATCTGTTCAAATCCACTGTTTGCTGGACCCACTGTTCTCCTGGGGCTAAGTACCGTCCCCTGTGACTGTACTTAGCTCCCAGAGGACAGTGGGACCAGCACACCAAAGATTAGAGCTTATAAAAATTGTAGCACACACTTTAAGCTATTGACTCTGCCACTGTTGAAGCCCTCCTCTGATGTCAGCTGCAATGGATTCTGGGATTTGTAGTTACAGGGACTGTCAGCTTGGAAGTTAGCAGAAATAGACTGATACAATCCGTTATATCATAGTAAACAGTAAATACAAATATGTTTTTAGCAACAAAGTGCAAACTGGGACCAACCCCACACATGGGTGTGGGGTACGTAGTGCTGACTGTTCCCTTTTAATGTTTCCCCGCTGAGCTCCCATTGCTACATGGAGTGGTTCTCACTGGCCCCTCTCTGACCTCTGAACATGACCCTCATGGCTATGCAGATGAGGCTGTGATGGGGGCCCATCAGCTGTGAGTCTGGGATGTAGAAGGCCCTCTCAAGGTTTTATATTTGTACCACTTGTAATTATTGGGATCAAGTAATTCTTTGTCACTAAGAGGAATGAACACTTCTAGACAAGGTTGAGGAGGAAGAAGAGGAGGAAATACCAAGGTTCAAGAAAAACTGATGCATTTAAGGGAGTTATCAGATGGGATAATATGAAGGAAATAATTCATAGTAGAAATATTACAAGTAGGGAATCTTAGCACAGACTAGATTAAGTGTTCATGTCATTTTCTGTCCTTCTCTTGTCTATGTTTCTATGAGATTTCTGCCTTAAAAGGATGGAAGATGGATTTTATTTCCATCCAAACACTATACTATAGTGGGCCTATGTACACCTCCAGACTCAGGTCATGGGTCAACAAATTAGCTTTAGATTCAGAAACCCCCTACTAAATATTTGTAACTAAAAGGTACAGAAATGCCTCCCTTACCAGGGCTGATGATGGATTTCATTTCCTTCCAAACACTGTACTGTAGAGGGCCTTTGTACACTCCTACATTCAGATCACGGGTCACCAACATAACTTGAGGTACTATATCCTCTTCCTGTATTTTTGAGAACCTAGGGATGCAGACCAGAATTGGTGTTAGTTTTGTACTTAGAGTCGGCAGGGATTAGTAACAGATTGGTTATTGTGCATACTTACATTTCTGTGTCTTCCTTGATTCCCTGTATGGATGAGAACAGAGTATTTACAGTGTCAATATGTATTTTCAGTACTTTGCATATGTGGTTTAATAAGATACACAATGCTTCATATATTTTGGTTTAATAATACAACTAACCTAATTAATAGTAATTATGTATACCCTTTGCTGCTGCACTCTGTCCCAAAGACCCTCTTGCAAATTATGTGATGTACTTACAGTAAATGTGGCTATCCTGGTGTGAAAAATGTCATAATTTAATAAAAAAACATTGTGGTTAGTGCTTGTTATGTATGAAAACTGGCCCTTTTAAAAATGCTGTTCTGCACATTCTAAGTTGAAGGCACATTCTAAAATGTTGTTTTGCACATTCCAAATCAATTTCAGCTGTGTCCCTATTCACGTTGTCTCACGCCGTACTGTAATACTTCACTGATAAATAAAGAAATGTAAAAAAACAATGTAAAAGTTATGGCACCTATTTATTTTTTTAAGTGCTAAAACTTTGCTCATTCAAAACCATATACAATAAAAAGTAAGTTATGGATGTTTATACACAACTCGCCCAGTGTTTCTATCTCAGGGTGGCTATAACAGCATGGACCTCTCGAGCTGTGGACTTGAGGTCTATATGCTGTTATTTCAACCCCTTGATGGAAACACAGGCTTGTTGTGTATTGTCTCCCATACATTACACATTATGTTGTGTATATATTGGGCCTGATTTTCAAAAAGCTTTGACGGATGCAAGGGAGTGCATCAAAGGTGTTTGATGCAAGTTGTGATTTGCATTGTAATTTGCGTCAAACACAATTTTATAATGCGGTCTGCATCTGTCCCATACACAGCTGCGTCACAGCCCCCTGGCACCAGGTTGCATCCAACAACCTATTGTGGAGGGCACAAGGGGGCTTGTGCCATGGTGGGGCTGCCTCATCCTCAGTTTTTGTATTTTCTGAGCCCTGCCATGGATGCAGTACGAGATGAGCTAACTGGCATGTGCCGGTGAGGTGGGACAGGGGCCAGTAGGGGCACACCAGGGGCAGGACATGTGGTGGTGGTGGGGTCATGGAGGGGAGGTTACAACCCACCCCCAGCATGCAGCATAGAGCAGAGATGGTGCCCGCTTGGACTGGCACTATACACACAGGGCACCCCTATGCCCAGACAGTAGGGCACTGTAGCCCTCATGTCCCCCCCATGCTATAATGTCCCCCCAACTATCAAGCATCCCTGATCTCTGTGTCAACAAGGTTGTGGTGCCCCCCCATGCTCCCACTGTGCTCACACAAAACTGAATCTTCATCACCTTGTGGTCTAGTGGCCCCCCACCTCCCCACCCTGACAGACAGTGGTAAATCACCCCACTCCCCCTCGGTTCTGACCTGCTTCTGCAACTGGCACTTCCCTCCTCCACCACCATGGACAGCCACATAATGCAATCTCACAGACTGTAAGCATACTGTGCACTTCAGTCTGTGCAAACGATTCTGTGGCTCAACTACGGTGGTGTGAGGAGGGAAGTGCCAGTTACTGAAGCAGGTCGGGGACAGGGGTGAGCAGGATGGTTGACCACTGTCTGTCAGGGAGGGGTGGGTTGGGGGTCACTAGATCATCAGGATGAGTGACAGGGATTTTCATGTATGTTCTCTCAGGGATTGGGAATGGGGGGTCTAGACTATGTGGGGATTGGTGGGGGTGACAGTAGCCTAGCAATGCCCAGTTCCGGGCTTTATGTTCTTTTGGGCACCTCAGCTGCCCCCTACCCACTTGTTACAGGATGTGTTCCAGCCCTGTGCCACAGTTTCACACTGCACCCCGCTTCCTAGCACAGGGCCACATATTGCAACTAGTCCAGAAGATTTGCTGCAAGTGACAAAGCTTCCAAAATAACGACTTTTGCCCTTGCCTCAGTTGTATCAGACACAGCCCCCTACTTTGTTACAAGTTACATCCGATGCAGGTGTTTGAAAGTCAGGGCCATTGTACCTAATTCTGTGGATTGTTCATTCTGAAATATGTCTGACCTATGGTAATCTCTCTCTTTCTCTCTCTTCTCTCCTTCTCTCTCTCTCTCTCTTGATCTCCCTCTCTTCCCTGATTTTCCTCTCCCTTAGTTGGACTAAATCTGTCTGCCTCTCTCCCTTTCTTTCTCTTGCTCTGTCTCCCCTCAGTCTCACAGAAAACATAGAATCTAATTCAGAAAAAGACATTAGGCTTCATCTAGTTGTCTCCTGTCCTCTTACCTCACTCTTTCTTACCTCTCCCTCTCTCTCTCACTTTCCCTCCCTCTCTCTCTCTTCATTATTTGTACACACTCTTCCTCCTTCTTTCTCTTTCCTCCCTCTGTGTCATGACATGTACACACACTTCTTCCTTCTCTCTCTCTCTTTCTTTCCCTCTATCTCCTGTACACACTTTCCTCATCTCTCTCTCTCTTCCTCCCTCACTCTCTGACATCGCTCCCTTTCTCATTCTCCTTCCTCACCTCTTTCTGTGTCTCTCCTCCCTCTTTCTTTTACATGCCCCTTTCTTTCACTCTTCTGTCCCTTTCTCCTGTCTCCCTCTCTCTGTCCTTCCATCTCTCACTCTCCCCGTCCCTCTCTACCTCTCTGTCCCTCTCTCACAAACTTTCTCTCTCTCTGTCTCTCACACATACACACTCTCATCTCTTTGTCCTTCCCTACTTCCCTATCTCTTTGTCCCTTCCACCCTCTCTCGCTTAACATCTTTTTCCCCTCTCACTCTGTCTGTTCCTCATTCCCTCTGTCTCTCCCCCCCAATTTCTCTCTGTATCGCCATTCATCTCTGTCCCTCCTGGACTTCAGGGAGGAAGATTATGTAAAGATGGATGAGTGCCTTAAGGATGACTTGGGGGGAGGGTTGGCCTCAGTTGGGTAGAAGAACAGTGCATAAAGATAAAAGGGACCACAGTAAAGGCAACAAACCTCTGTGTCAAATAAGTGAGCAAAGGCAAGAGGAAAAAGAGAGTGCAATGCTTCTTGCAAGAGGTGGCTGAAAAGGCAAAGGCTAAAAGGGTAGCATTAAAAAGGAAAACAAGCATTTGTCAATGGCGAACATTTAATGATAGGTAAACAATTTGGTTTTTGCAATTTTTGACACCAAAATTTTAAAGATTACTTGTTTTAGGATTCACCTTACGGATGTGCCATGTACCAGGGGCTGCCTCAGTGAACAGTCAGTGTGCCGACCGCAGAGCGAAACCCCGACGTCGAAATCCCTCACAGCGACAGTCTCAACAGGTTTCAAGATTGCCGCTGTGAGGGACTCAAGGGTGAAAATTCACCATGTTTTGCACCCCTTCAAATCAACTCTGACTCTGAGCTGATAATCCTTAGTGGGGAGGGTGCGAACAGGGACTGCAGTCTGGGGGGCACACAGCCCCCCGAGTGAAAGACACCAATGTTGGACAGGTGAAAATTCACTTGTCAACATTGGGGATGTCGCTATGCTGAACCACGACGAAAGTGTTATCGATTCGGCATAGGAAAACTGAACAGTCATGTAAATGATAAACAGGAGGAACAGATTGCTAGCTACATTGCACAGCAGACTTATAAAGGTATTAGGAGTCAAGTAAAATAGTTACACTGTACTGTACATTATTAGAAGTCAAGTAAAACAGTTTCACTGTACTGCTAAAGTGGATGCTTATAAATTAGATTACAAAAATAAACTTTGGTTTTAACCACTGCTCTCAGTATGCCTGTCTACATCCTTAATGAGCAATGCTCAGGAAAAGGGAGCTGAGAAGTAATGCATAGGGAGAAAGCACATTGCTCATTTTGTTTAAACCCTACTGGTTATAGCTACTGCAAATCACATACATTCATTTACAGATTAGACTATGAAGAGAATAGTAGTCCTTCATATTTGTGCACAGTGATTAGGAGCTCACTGCACACCACAGTTCCCATAGTTACCCTGTTCTGCAAGTCTGAATGTTTGGACTGGGTGCTCTGCCCTGTTGCAGTTCGGGTTGAGGGTAGATGTAAGGGGATGTATAGTTAGTTGACAGGTGATCACAACACTGCCAGTTATGGAGGGATACACACATACACTTACATCATTTTCTGCATTCCCCTCTCTCTCACTGCTCCATTCTCGCACTCCCTCCCACTGTTCGCTCTTAGTCTCACACATTCCATTTGCTAGCTGGTGCCAAGTAGCTCATATATGTGTGCTTGCATTTTGGAGAGGGAGAGCAAGCTCACCATGTGCTAAAGCCTGGTGCTGCTCAAGGTTTCCATCACTCTTCACTTCAGACTCAGAGTAGTGACTGGCAGGGAAGGTACTTGGAGTCCCTTGGAGGTGAACGCTTTGTGCATGGTCCCGAGAACTGTGCAACTCATCTTACTGTCTGTCCCATCATTTGTCCACCAGTCTTTCTGCACTGTGCATGGGGAATTCTATTGTCACTGGGAGTTCTGCTGCCATGAGGAAAACTTGGAGTGCCCTAAGTTGTAGAGGAGCAAGCGTCTGACCAGCCACAAGAACCCCCTCAAGTAGGTGAGAGCTTGGCAGGAGTTCCATTCATTACTGTATTCTTCAGCTGTAATGTGACTGTTTGGGGTGGGAGCCATGAGTCCCATCCAGTCAGCAGTTACTGAGAGGGACAGAGTTAGCACTGATCAGCTGCTTGCTGGCGGTGAAGCCCTCTCTGATTGGGTGTTATTTTCAGAAGTGCACACCAGCAAGCAGCGACTTGCATCACAGCCAGTGTCTGGTGATTACTGTAGACTGTTGAGCCTTGCAGTCTCAACTGCAATGGGTTTGGCAGTGACACACTTCTGAAACCCCTAGTACTTGTCCCAAAATGTTTGGTGTGCAAATACATTAAACTTAAAACAGAAGCAGAACAAGGAGGATAGGGAAGTGTATAAGGGAAACAGTGGGAAGCAGGGAAAGCAGTAAGGATGCAAAGGTGCAAACTGAAAAGATAATTGCTCAGGAGATAATGATAGGGGACATTACATTTTTAGGTATGTAAGTGAAAAAAGGAAGACCAGGGATGGAATTGTAAGGGTAAAAAAGGAAAGGGTGCTAAGCAGACATCCTGAACAAATACTTTTGTTCAGTGTTCACAGAAGAAGGAGAAGTGGAGAGCTAACAAAAAAGTAACAAAAGCTTTGAAGGAAGGGAGGTGGGCACTAACCCTTTTTTTTGGTGGCAAGAGTACTGAAGGTACTTGCTAATCTGAAGGTGGACAAAGCAATGGGGCCAGATAGTGTACATCCAAAGGTACTGAGGGAACTCAGGGAAATACTGGCTGCACTGCTGATGGTTCTGATTAACAACTCAGCAGAAACAGGACTGGTGCTGGAGGGTTGGAGGAGGGCAGATGTGGTTTCACTACACAAAACTGGTAGCAGGGAGGAGGCTGACAATTATAGATCAGTCAGCTTGCTGGTTCCATGTCATAATGGCAATCACGGAAAGGCGGTCACCATTATGGCACGTGTACATTGCCAGACATCAATTTTGGCGATGCACACTTGCAGCGTGGACAAAACTAGCATGACAAAAATGGCACCCAAGAGCTACAGATCTCATTGTTAATGTGGGGGGCTGTGCTCTTCTAGCCCCCCACTTATAGATTCTCAACCCCAGAGGGGTGAATGTTGGGGGAGGTGAAAAACGAAAAAAAAATACATGCCAGCTGCCGGCAAAAAAATAAACCCTGCACTGGATCTGAATCCTCTACCCTGTGCCTCCAAGCCAACCACCCTCTCCACAATGCAAGTGGTCCAGCTTGGCAGCTGCCTGCCATACCCCTTCCCAAATACCATCTCTCCCCTGACTCTCCCCCCCCACGTGCACACACGTACACCCCCTACTTTCTGTCACAGTTTTTTGACCATCCGAGTATCTGGTCACCCCCCCTCCTTAGTAACCATGAACACAGGTGCCATAACTGAGTCGCTGTTTGTGTAGGTGCCCAATTTTGGTTACCTTATTGACTGGATACCCAGCTGGACATTGGTAGTGGGAAAGTTAATGGAATCACTGCTGAAGGAAAAGATTGTGGAATGTCTTGAATCCAGTTGGTTACAAGACCTAAGGCGGAATGGGTTCACAGGGGGAAGGTCATGTCAAATGAATCTGATAGATTTATTTCACTGAGTGACAAAGGATTTAGATCAGGGAGGAGTGGTGGACATGGCCAGCATATATATCAGTAAGACTTTCAAAACTGTTCCACATAGGTGACTAGTAAGCAAGCTGGGGTAGCTTATGAGTGGGTCCAAAAGTGGTAAACTGGATAAGAAACTGGTTAGGGGATAAGCGGCAGAGGGTGGTGATCAATGGAGTTCACACTGAGGAGAGGAGGGTGACCAGTGGGATGTCTTAGGGATCAGGTCTAGGACTAGTCCTCTGTAATGTCTTCATAAGTGACACTGCAGAGGAGCTGGAAGGGAATGGCTGTCTCTTTGTAGATAACACCAAAATCTGCAATAGGGTGTACATGCCAGGGGGTGGAAAGGATGAGAAGAGACCTGAGAAAACTAGAAGAGTGGTCAAGGGTATGGCAGTTGTGTGCCAATGCAAAAAGTGCAAAATAATGAACTTGGGGCACAGAAACCCAGGGGCGGAATACCGAATGGGTGGAGTGGTACTGATGATGACCAAGAAGGTAAGACACCTGGCAGTAGTCATATTGGATGGCCTAAAGGTGTCCAAGCAATGTGACAAGGCAGTCAGGAGGGTTAGTTGGATGCTAGGGTGCATAGAGAGGGGTATTACAAGCAGAAAGAGGGAGGAGATGATGTCACCTCTGTGTAGATTGCTGGTAAGACCTCATCTAGAGTATTGTGTCCAGTTCTGGAGACCACATCTCCAGAAAGGCATAGACAAAATGGAGGTGGTCCAGAGGAGAGCAACTAAAATGGTGTAGGGTCTGCATCAAAAGCCCTAGAGGAAGAGACTAGAGAGGAACTTAATATATATACCTTGGAAGAGAAGAGGAAGAAGGGGGATATGATAGACACATTTAAATACCTCACAGGATAAGTAAGGTACAGGAGGGATGTAGCATTTCAGATGAAAAGGTGCTCAAAAACAAGGTGGCATGGTAAGAAGCTGGAGGGGTGTAGATTCAGGAGAGATGTGAGAAAGTACTTCTTCAAAGAAAGAGTGGTGGATTCTATACTAAGGGCTGCAACACTGTTATCAGCTCAGATGGAAGAGATTCCGGGGTCTCCATTTGATAGGTGTTATGGAATATTCAAGATCCACCTATCTGACAATGTGTCTCTGGATACTGAAATTAGTCTGTAGTCCATGCAACTTATGTTCCAGCCAGGTTCAGAGAGTTATACTGGCATCATTGACTTGTTACATGTACTTATGCTGTATAAGACAAAACCTCAATAAACTATAAACTAGAAAAAGAAATATTGGTGGATTCCTGGAACAGCCTTCCAGTGGAGGTGGTGGGCAGAAAACAGTGGTGGGGTTCAAGAATGCATGGGATGAGCACAAGGGGATCATAGTGGCAAGGAAGGGGGAGGGAAGAAGAACTGAAGATTGGGGGTGGTCTGCACTAATAGTGTAGGTAGGAATAATAGATAGACTGGATGGGCCAAGTGGGCCTTATCTTCCATCAGATTCTATCCTTCCATGTATGTTTTTATTTGCTTCCACCCCCCCTCCACCCCTTCTCCCTCTCTCTCGCTCTCATTCACACTCATACACAGAATATATAGAATTTTCTCTTTCTTTCTTTCTTTCTTTCTTTCTTTCTTTCTTTCTTTCTTTCTTTCTTTCCTTCTTTCTTTCATTCTCTCCTTCTCTCTTTCTTTATTTCCTTCTTTCTCTTAATTTTTTTTCTCTCTCTCCCTTCCTTCCTTCCTTTCTGTACAACAAGTCAAGACTTGTTCCCAGGTGCAACCAAGGGGAGAGGGAAGAAGGATGAGAACGTGGTATAAAAGGTCCATATGATAACAGCATAAAAACCTGGTAAACAAAGTGCACGAGTTAACAGCATGAACACTGATATATTTATTTGAATTTTGATAACCAGGTGAGTCCACTGAGGCAAGCATGTCCCTTTTTCAGGGGCAAACCCGGGGAATAAGGCAATTCCACAGCTTGGTACATTATACATTAGTTAAAACATTACTTAGAATAGGTACATTAGGATGAGGTAACAAGAGATGCATCATGCAGTAGTAGTAGTAGGCAGGCTACAGGGGTGATGAATGAGCTGGCAGTCGATGTCCTTGGCTTTAGTCTGTTGTTGCTATGATGGTCCAGGAGGCCACAGTTGATAAGTCCAGTGTTGACAGGCTTAGATAGAGCTTGGGACTATTGGTGTAGGAGACTGGAGACCATAGAGATCATGCAGGGGAATTTTGTACAGGCTTTGAGAAACATACCTCAAATATCATACAATCATACATAATGAATGTTATTTCCCTGTTAATGTTAAAAAATGTTTACATATATACATAGTATCTACATAGTACTATAGTTGGTTAGACCAGGAGGTTGGGGAGGGAAGGGGTTCTCTCCTAGAATGGGCTAGGAGAGAAAGAAGAGATAAGGATGCAGGTGAGGGGGGTAAGGGGGGGTATTGATATGGAAGATTAGGTAGAGTTGCCACCGCAGGCTGGTGGAGAAAAGAAGATCTCCTTGTATACTGCTTTAAACAGGGGAGAAGGGATGCACAGGAAAGTAGGCTGTGTGGGAGGGACTTACATTTTGAGGAGCAGCAAATGTGAATGATCTCCTGCCAATGGCTAGGCGAACTTTTGGAATTTCCAGCAGCGGAAGGTGGGAGTGTCTAAGAGTTCTGGCGAAGGATTTCTGGGTGAGTAACTCAGTGAGAGCAGGTGGGGGAGGGAGGTGGGTTAGTTTGAATGTGGTACTTAGTACAGAGAGGTCCATTCTTGGCTCAAAGGATGGACAGCTTAGGGGTTTGAGAACATCGCAGACGTGTGCCCGAGTTGGAACTGCACCAGTGAAGTGGACAACCCTGTGGTAGGCCTGTTTGATTTTGGCTAGGGTGGTGGTCCTGGCTGAGTGAATTAGGGTTGCACCATAGAATAAGACAGGGAGCAAGGTAGCCAAAGAAATAGTCTTTCCAGTGCATGGAGTAAGGTAGGGGGAGGTACAATGGAGGAGGCCGAGTTTCAGGTTAGTAGACTTGATGATGTTGTTAACATGAGAGTTGAAGGATAAGTGTTTGTCAAGTGTCATGCCCAGGTATTTGAAGGATTCCACTCTTTCAAGAAGTTTGCCTGAGGATGTCCTGATAAACAAAGGCTGGGAGGCTGCAGTAAAAAATGTATGGTGGAGTAGCATGGAATTAGTCTTCTTAGTATTCAGTATCAGCAGGTTGTCCTTGAACCAGCTTTCCAGTTGCAGGAAGTCATGTTCCAGCTTGACACTGATGGAGAAGACGTCTGTGCCATAACGGTAGAGAATGGCATTGTCAGCCTAAAATTGTACTGTTCCTTCCCCACAATTTTGGGGCAGGTCATTAATAAAGATGGAAAAAAACAAAGGGCCAAGAATAGATCCTTGAGGGACCCCATCTGTGATTGGAGAGAGAGAGAGTACAGAGTTCTGTTTACAATACAAAGAGGTAAATAGGTATACTGAAATAGCTGTGAGTAGGAAGAGCAAAATAATATGTAATGCACATTCCCATGAAGAGGAAGGGTGGAGATGAAAAAAGTGAATAGGTAAGCAAATGCAAGGAAGAGGGATGAGGGAGTGGATGGGGAAGGAGGAGGTAGGGTAAGCAAGGAATATTGGAGTATTGGGAGAAAGAGATGGGGAGAGGAAGGGAGAAAGTGAAGGGGAGTGTGCAAGAAGAGGAGAGATCAGGATCGGGGAGAATATGTGTAGGAAATAGGAAGAGATTGGGAAAGGACATGTTTTAGGTTGAATAGAGAGGGAGATAGATGGAGGGAACTGGGAAGAGAGTTCCAGATGAGAGACAGGTGGTAAGGGAAGGCTGCCTGCCTTGAGTTGGAGGTGGGATGGGGAAGTAAGTTGCTGAAAAACACCTAGGCCCAGATATTCAAAAAAGTTGAGTCATGCGCAATAGGGTTGCGCCTGAGCAAGTCCAAAATTGCGCCATTCTGCGATATTCAGCAGGAGGCAGTTGCGCCCCTGAAATCATGCTGAGCAACAGCTCAATGATAATGAAGGCATGTGCAACTGAAGGGGGAGGAACCATGCATAAATGGTGCAGTGCCATATTCAACGACTTGCGCCATGCGCAATAGGGGAGCAAGCAGAACTTGCGCCATAGCGGAAATGAGCCAAAATAGAAAGGAGCAAGGGAGAGGTGCAAGAACGCTACAGGGAAGCCACATGACGCAGAACTCTAGGTAGACAGGCAGGGCAGGAGGGACAAACAGGGCAGGCCAGGGAAAGGGCACCCTGAATACCCAGGCACAGGGAAGGTGTGGGGAGCCACATCTAGTGCAGAAGGGGGAAGTGTCACACAGTACAGAGGCCACCACAGGCAGGTGTTCCCGGTGCAGGGAAGCAGCAGGAAGGACAGCGGGGGAATACAGTAACAGCTGCTGGAGGGGGTGAACACAAGCCAGGGACATGGCCAGTGCCACCTTCCAGATGGAGGCCGTTATGAGGGGGGTGAGAAGGTGGGCGGCAGGGGGGTGTGGCCGTGGAAGGGCCCATCGGCGGTATGCCCCCAACAGGCAGTACCGAGCCCGCACCAGCTTTGAGCTGTACACTGATACTGAGATTGTGGGCCAGTACCGCCTGAATAGGGCAATTCTGAGGTGGCTCTGTGAGCTGTGCAGTGATGTAATGCAGGCACCCACACGATGGAGCCATGCCCTGTCAGTGGAGACTAAAGTAACAGCCTGCATGTGCTTGCTCACCACAGGTACCTTCCAGAGACCAACTGGGGACACCACATGCATAACCCAGTCGGCCATGTCATGTCACCTCACCAATTCCTCAGTGCACTGCTGCCACATGCTGCGGAGTACATCCATTTCCCCAGCACACCGGCGGAGCGCACAGTAAACATACAGGAGTTCCACAGGGTAGCACGTATGCCTGGCATGCTAGGGGCAATAGACTGCACCCATGTGGCCATACGCACACCATCTGGCCCCGAGGAGGCTGCATACATCAATCGCAAGGGCTATGCCAGCATCAACTGCTAGGTTGTGTTCGATGCCAGGGGGCGCATAATCAATGTCTTTGCCACGCACCCTGGGGAGCACACGATTCCTTCATCTGGCAACAGTCGGCACTGTGCCACAGATTCGAGAGTGGGGACATCCCCACTGGACACCGAGTGGGTGAGTATGCACACCACATGGACAATCATAGGGCCTGGGGGCATGGCCAGAGGTGACATGGGTAGTGGCCTACATGGCCTGAGGCAGGATGATGTTGATCCCCAAACTAACCTCCGCCCCCTACACACAGGTGACAGTGGATACCCATTCAGTCCCTGGCTGTTCACACCCTAACGGCGGCCCGCGACCCCATCGCAGCAACGCTACAATGAGGCACACGCCACCACACGTAATGTCATCGAGCGGGTGTTCGGGATGCTGAAGGCACATTTCCATTGCCTGGATACCTCTGGTGGTGCCCTACAGTACAGCCCCTCAAAGACCTGTGGGCTATTCCTGGCCTATTGCATCCTGCACAACATGGCCAACGAATGTGGGATAGCCGTACAGGTCAAAGAGGGGGACAGTGATGGGGACGATGAGGACTCCGGTGACGATGGTGATGGGCAGCCCCCCCTTGGCCGACGGGACCCCCGACTGATCCGGCTGGCACAGCTGCACCGGGACACCATCACGGAGGAGCACTTCAGCCTACCCAGGTAAGTCATGGGGCCATGTGCAACCACCAGTGGCTAAGGCACAACCCACAAACACACATGGACACACATCAGGGGTGCATGCCGTCAAGGGAAGTGGCAGGGCACAGAAGCACACACACAACCAGGAATGGGTGAGGATTAACATGCCACATGGACGGACACACACACGCACACAGACAACACACCACACGTGCACAGAGAGCAGGAGGCACACCGACCCAGAACGCCAACCCTAGCAACACACATGTACACAGGCCACCACACCCACTGCCTGTCCATGTGTGTGTGTCAGATGCTAAGCACCTTTACACATTGGTGTACAGCGCAATGCAGGCATCATCATGCACACACAACTGCGGACAGCAGCCGGGAGGGTGTGCAGGTGGACTGTGTGTCCGCGTGCAGGCCGGGTACCCACCTGTGCACTGCTCACTGAAACACACAATGCACACAGGGCAGCACCAGACAGTAGCCACGATGGGAGACAGGTCGGTCACACGACACAGTGCCCCGGCCACCACAGATAAGTGGGCGGCCCCGCCAAAACCTACCAGCACTGACAGGCTGACCACTGGCCTCATGGGGTGAGACCGATGGTCCCCAAGGGGTTCCACTGCATGAACGTGACCATGCTCGTGCAGGGGTCTGCAGCACACCGAATGTGCCTGCGCCAGGAGTGCTTGAGATGCCCACAGCTGAACCCGGTGTCGACAGGGTAGGAGTCGCACGACACCGGGAATGGGGGGTGGACAGTGCACTGCGTGGTGTCCGCGATGCATGGGCACCTGACTGTATGCCCATTGTGGCCATAACAGCAGTGAATGCCTGTGCATGCCTGTCAATGGCAGCGGTCACATCCTCCCGCAAATGGTCCATCCCTGCCAGGATCAGAGCGGTGTCCCTGCTGCGATGCTCCTCCACCTGTTCCAGAGCCACACGCAGTGCATCCACGGATGTCACAAGCTGCATCTGCTGCTGGACTGATGCTTGCAGTAGGCGGGTCTGCTCATCCAAGAGGTCATCTGCCTCCTCGGCATCCTGTCCCACAGGGTGTGCACGACCCTGATGATCAGCACCCCTTGAGGGTGGGTGCTGCGCACCAGGACCAGGTCTGGGCATGTCCACAGGCGGTGCACAGATGCTGCCGCTGAACCCTGTACCCCAAGCCCATTGGCTGACTGCTGATGCTACCCCTCTGGCTGCCACTCCCCAGGGCTCAGTGGTGCTGCCACAGTGGCCGCAACAGTCCCACTGTCCTGAACAGACACCAGTGCTGCCCCACTGGTGCTGACAGGCACAGGGTGGGACTGTGCTGACACGCAGGCCTCCACAGCAGCACCACCCACAGCCATAAGTGTGACGTGCCCTGCTGCGTGGCCATCCCGTGGCACACAAGTGTCACTGCCCATGATGTTAGCGTCATCATCATCGGTGATGGACTCTGCACCGGCCCCAGTCACAGCATGCTGGCATCCGTGGATGCCGCCACGCTGGGACAAAGGCAGGGCTTCCTCCACACCTGTTACAGCGACATCAGTGTGGACAGCCAGGCGGCCCCATTGTGGCAATGATCCACGTATACCTGTGGAGGTGGATGGGCCCTCCTCCATCTCCAGCTGACTTTCCTCAGTGGACAGGCCCACCACCAATGACCCATGCAGATGCTCAGGATCTGTAAGGGAAAGCAAAGTCGCGTTACTGCATGTGACCTACCCTGCCTCCCCCCATAGACAGACCATGACTTACCATGCAGCGATGGGCCACCACCCAGAACACCCTCAATGGCACTGCGCTGCATGCTTCCAGCAAGCCCCTCCTCCTGTGGGATCAGCTGTACCACCTCCGGCTATCCCCTACATGTTGCAGCTCATGCTGCCATGATGGCAGCCACCTTCTCCTTTATCCTCCTCCTGTCCGTGCCTATCTTTTTTCTTACACTCCTGCATGGAGCGCTGGTGGCTGCCATGCAGGTTCACAGCACGTGCCACCTCCTCCCATGCAGCAGCACGGGCTTTAGGTGTTCCCCGACGTCCACTGAGAAGTGGCTCCTGATCCAGGTAGGCCTCAAACAGGGCTTGGTTTCAGCCTTGGTGAAGTTGGGCCTCCTCCTCCTCCTCCCACCACTGTGTTCCTCCTCTCCAACAACGTACTCGGTCATTATGTAGCCTGTAAGAATGGCAGTTGTTACCTGTGACTGTGCAGTCCCATGCATGTCCCTAAATTACACAGTTCTCACTCCCAAACAGCAAGCAACTCACCAATAGACTGCAGTAACTGACTATAGCCACTGCAGCCCAATGTCGCACTTTTATAGTGCAACCCATGCAAATGAGGTGAGGCGCAACTTTAAGTAGATGCAAATTGCAGTGCTGCACCATTGAATAGCTGATTAGATGATTTGCATATGACGGCTGAATATCGCGCTGTTGCGCTTTGCGCAATTGTGTTGAACGTGCTGAGCCAATGGTGCAGTTCTGTGACATGCGTAGTACACACCTCACTGCACATGCCCGGGTTGCTGACACAGGCGTCTGCTGCGCTGATGATGTGCTGTGCATGGTAGGCAATGCAAGGCACGGCCACCATTGTGCCAGTGGCACTATAGTGATGGTCACTACATGGCGCTGTGGCACTGGGCCATCATAGGTGCAATGGGCCAACTGAGCAGTAGGCTGCTATGGCGGTGGCACACAGGCAGCCAATCTCACTACATGCATTGTGTTCCAATGGCGCTGTGCGTGTCCATGCGCCAGAGACCCTTGACCCTGTGCCCAACCTTTGCCCCCTAGGTGCCATGCATCAGGCATGGGTGCACCTCTATCGTGATGTTCGGTGACATAGCAATAGGGAATGGCAGTGCTGTACCGCACAGCATCTGCATGTGGGGAGCCACACTGCAGAGCACCATA
This sequence comes from Neoceratodus forsteri, assembly GCA_016271365.2. Taxonomy (NCBI): domain Eukaryota; kingdom Metazoa; phylum Chordata; order Ceratodontiformes; family Ceratodontidae; genus Neoceratodus; species Neoceratodus forsteri. The sequence goes on from JADMNL010000026.1 coordinate 359,244,802, forward strand.
TTGCCAAATACAGCACCGAGAATGGCATGCAGGAGGGCAGCCCAGTGGTCTGCAATCAAACTGGCCAACCTAGTGACCATTGTGGAGCCACACCATGGGCCACTGTTTGGGGAGGCGCCCCTGGACAGGTCCAGCACCCAGGTGTGGCAGGAGGTGACCACTGCACTTGAGGAGGCCACAGGATGGGGGAGGAGCACTGAGCAGTGCCGGCACCAATACGGGGACCTGCGGTGGAGGGAGTCAGAGCTACTGGCACACCTGCGGGCACGTGCCAGGAGGGACACACTGCCACAGCCAGGTAGGGCTTACGTCAACACACTTTTATCTTCCATATGGGTAACAGTGTTGTATGTGTCCAGCACATGGTGGAGGGACCATCCGGGGTTGGCTGTGGTGGTATTCACAGGGTGTGGGGTGGGTGGGTCTGGCTGGGTGGGAGGGCACACACCTGGAGGCAGGGGGACTTTGCTACGGGATTGTACTGATGTTCTTCTCTCCATGTTTGCCTCACAGGCCCGGAGGAATGCCGCTGTGCACGTGAAGAGTGGCAGCAGGAAGAGCAGGGTGCAGCCAGGCGGGGCGAGGGCCCTCATTGCCCACTGGACTGGCCCGATGAAGGTGAGTGCCATACATCTATGATTACTATTGTATGCTATGTGACAGGGTGGGCAGTGTGGCATGGCCTCCATCCATCGACACCACTGCCATGCACGCGACTTGTTACAGTCAACACTGTCCAGTGGCAATGCATGTCTGGGTGTGCGTCACTGGTGGTCCATGCGTGCACCGGGTACATGGTTGTGCCACTGCCTTTGCACCACATAGCCATGTCACTAAATGGCCACGGTGATGCTGTGCATGACTAGGCCAGTGGGTGTGTGCAGTGTTCCACATGGCTGTATGCACCTGGGTGGACAGGTCATGTGGACGTGATCACTGCGGGTGGTCACACACCATCACAGAGGTATGCCCCAAGGCTGTATGCCATGCACAGTGGGCGGTCTGTATGGGGTTGTGCATTCACACCTATTGACTGTGCTCCCTTGTCCTAGGTACCCGCCATCTATGGGAAATCAGGGAGGTGCTGAGGGAAATACTACTGGTGGCCAGGGCATCGCTGGACATCCTCAGGCAGATAGATGACACCGGGGTCCTGAGGAGGCACAGAGGCCAGAGGAGTCAGAGCGGGGAATGGCACTCCCGCTAGGGATCAATCAGTCCCTGTATTCCTCTACCCCCTGGACCCACCCTCACACCCCTCCTTTCCCGTCCCATTTGTCCACCCCTGCCCCCTACCCACCCTCACCTTGTTTGTGGCCCCCTCTAACCTTGTATATAGTTTATGTGATATTGTAAATAGTTGAATTTTATATTTGTTCAATACATTTAATTTTGATATGAATACTGTGGTGGTCTCTGATTGGCAGGGGGCTGTAGGTGCTCAGCTGCAGTGGTGTGCATGGTGTCAGGGGTGGTGCAGTCATGGGTATGTGTGTGTGTCCGTGTGGAGGTGACTATGGTGTGGGGGTAGCTATCAGTCAGTGTCTGCAGTGCGTGTGTTGTGCCCTGTGCACTGGACGACTGTGTGCAGTGGTACATGGTGCATGCACTGTGTCCATAGCGCACCCATTGGCCCGTCCATGACCTGTGCAGCTGACACACATGCATGTCTGTGACCTGCACGGTCTGCTAGCATGTCAGTGGTGGCAGTCCCTGCAGGGAAGCCACAGTACCCGTCAGATTGTTGGGTTGCCTCCTGTCACTGGTGTGGTGCATGTCTGCCTCAGGTGGCACTGTGGGCACCACTGTTGTTGTCCCACCTCCATTCTGTGCCTTGTCTGTATTGCAGGGGATGTGCCCCACTGTCTGTGACTTGTGCTCCAGGTGAATGATGGTGGTGTACGGGTCCACAGTGCCTGCGCAGGGTGGCTGGCACTCCAGTGCCATGGAAGGCTGTGGGTTGTGTGTACACAGTTTACAAGGGGTCACACTGGTGGCTTGGTTGCCCCACCATTGCGTCCCTGTGTTGTTGTGCCCTTGGGTATGGTTGGGTGTCTGTCCATACACTGTGTGGCATCTGGTGTGTCTGTGCTGGCTGTTGTGGCCAGTGGTGGGTCAGGGTGTGTCATTGGACTACTGTGCAGGGTGCTGTGCCACTGGTGGTGGTGTCCAGGGCATGCACTGTCCCGTGTGGGGTACCTCATGTGCTGATGCATGGTTGGTCTCTCAGCAGTACCTCAGGGGGACTGTGCGTGGTGGCACTGTGTTTGCCGTTGTTGCATTGCTGTGTGCTGCCACCCGCTGATGGGTGCTCGTGGTGGGGCTGGCTTGCATGGTTCTGTGGTGCACAGGGTTTCAGTGTCACAGTGGGGGTGGTGGCATGCATGGGGTTTCCTGCAGTGATGGCCACTGCTCATGGGGGGGTCTGGGGGTCATGGTGCAGGGTGTGCTCTGCATTGGGGGGATGGTGTGGCACGGGGTGGTCAGCCCTCCTTGTGTGCCAATCACAGCTTGCCGGTAGGTGTGATGGGCACCATGGCCTGGCTGTGGGTTGTTTGCTTGTCTCCATGGGCCAGTGGTTATTCCAGCCCTCCCCCAGTTGTGCAGTGCATGGGGTGTGGGGGGGGGACGATGTCTGTTCTGCTGTGTGTTCCTGTGCCCATCTATGGCATGGGCGGTGGGCCCCTACCTCCCTGGTTGTGCAGTTGCCTTGCTCTGCTGCTGGGGGGTGTCCCTGGTTGCACTATGGCGCCTCTGGACTGCTCAGCTGAACATCCCTTGTTGCGCTATGGTGCATCAGATCTGCTCAGCTTCCCTTCCCTAGCTGCGCTAAGGCACAGGTGGTGCGATATTCAGTAGTCAGCTTTAGGCGCAGTTTGGCCTGCTCCGTTTTTGAATATCGCATCTCTTGCGCATGGGTGCAACAGACTTGCGCTTGCTCCTGCTATTGCGCACTTTTTGGGTGCAGTTTGAATATCTGGGCCCTAGTGTGAATGAAGCCCATAAGGCCATTACCCACAGGTGTCTGGAGATGGAACCCCCACTCTTTCAGCATTAGCTGGATATAGTCCAGGATATTCAGCTGATGGAAGAGTTGACACATAAGGTCAATGTGAAAATGCACATTTTTGTCTGAAGATGGACAAGGTGGACACTTTGGAGGGACATGCTCCCAGCTGATGCTGACTTATCGGATTTTGCCTGGGGGGAGGGGCTTTCTTTTTTTTTTGATTGCCCTTCCCTAGTTCTGAATCTTACCAAGTTGGGACACCTTTGAGTTTTGCTATTAATAGGTGAAATGTGGAATGGCAGTGCCTGGAGGGGTTCTTTTCCTCCAGTGTAGGGGAGATACTGTTAGGCCATTGTGCTGATCTATGTATAAGCCTGTTGTAATAACATGTTGGAAATATAAATGGCTGGATTTATGTGATTATCATAACTTAAGTGAGTGTAAAATGTGTTTCTGTTGCAAACGTACCCAAGTTTTTCAATAAACTTGAATAAACAAAAAAAAGAAAAACACCTAGTGCATCACAAAGTGGTCTGCTGTTCTGCTTCCCTCTCTCCCCTCTGTCTTCCTGTATCTCTCAAATTCAAATTCAAAATAACTTTATTGGCATGAGAAGATAGACAGGTTTTACCAAAGTTTATACAACGTACTGTTCATAAGGTATAAACATACTACAATGTATACAGCTATGTTTAATTCCGAGGCTGGTGGCAGGAGTCTATATAGTTTTCATCAATTTCTGCTACATCGTTTCTTTCACCCAGCAGTATACAAAATTTAGGTTCATCATTCGTGTGTTGGAAATCTGCTATCCTTCACTATAGCTCTAGAAAACTTTGTTTTCGTATGCAGCTGTGTTTTGTACAGTAGATAATGACATGCATTTCTGTTTCAATTTCATTGTTTTCACACTGAGTACAGAGTTGGACTTCTTTAGGTTTCCAAGTTACAGTAATTTGTATCTGCCTATCCCCCCCCCACTCTCTCACTTTTTCTGGTATCCATTCTCTCTCCCTCTTTTCTCTTCTACTTCTTCTCTTTTGCTTTCTGTTCCTTCCCACATCCAGCCTCTCTCCATCCCTCCCCTTTCCTAATTTCTTTCTCACACACACACACACACACACACACCCATGAGCATGCATGCCTGCAGCGTCTTGTGCATACCACACACACACACACACACACTCTTCCTCTGTGGCTTTTACACACTGTCCTCTTAAAACATTTTACCTCTGTTAAAATGCTTTAAAGGGTTACATCCACATTGCAATATGTTAAAAATCATGCTACAATTTGTGTTCCAAAACTGTGCTAAAACCCTGCTCAGAGCAAGGCTTTAGTACAGTTTTAGAAAAACACAGTTACCTTAACCTGTGTTAACAGTAGTGTGCCTGTGATCAGGCTATGACAATGGTTTCAGCAACCTGAAGTAAAAGAAAAATCATGTTTTAGCCAGTAGAAACTAAAACAAAACCCTAGTTATTGTAAATGGCTGAGCTCCCAATAAGCTCCTGATTTGAACCCTGAATTTTGTGCCATGACTGGCACTAACACTCTATCAGGAGTATCAAAGAATTCATTGCGGTACCCAAAATGCTTTGTGGTGGTGCAGCAATCATGCCTAGGAACATGCTTGGGCTAGCACAGTGTTGCAGCAGAGTGTGAGCATTCTAACTACTGTGATAAGAACTGGATTTGAAAACATTTTTGAAAATGTTTTTGAAACTACTCAGTGTGTATAAAGCCTCTCTTACACTTGATCTTCCTCTACCTCCTTCATTCTGTTTCTGTTTATCTGTCCTTCCTTTCTTCCTTTCCTCTCCCTCTTTCTTGTCTCTCCCTCATTCTCAAGTCTGAAGGGTGACACGCTTGGACAGCTGGTTCTGATCACTGTATGATTTTTTTGTAATATAAAAATGTAGTGTGATTGTCTGTCATGAGGAATCCTGGGCCTGGGATAACAATCCCCCAGGGTTCAACTAGAAGCTGTTATCCTAAAAGCCAGGAGATAATTACAGGTGAGAAGAGACTTAAATTAAGGATATTCTGTTTATCTGTCTTGATTGTAGCTGCCAGCTACTAGGATAGGAAATCATAAACTTTTATGATGTTAGAGGAAGAATACCGGTTATGTCACTTAGGTGCTATGTCATAAATGCTCTTTGATGTCTGTTAAGAGCAGGATGCTGCTCATGGATGAAAGAAAGAACTTGGAAAATTACAGACTTGATTGGGAAGTCATGTGAGGAAATGAGTTTCTGCTGAGGTCACCTTTATTAATTTCAATCAATCAAATATTTCTTTATCCAGGTGATCATCATTGAGCAAGCTCGTTTACAAGATGGACCTGCTGTTGTCCAATACAGTTATACAAACATAGATAGAGAATACAAAATACATGTGCAAAGAGTTACAAATTTACAGAAAAGTGGTAGGTGCATGGTATACATTCCAAGCGTTCTTGTAGGAATATACACATCACACAACTTTGTTGTGGTATATACAGCCTCCATGTATACAGAAGTTGAGGTGGTATGTTTAGTCATTCTTAGTCAAGCCTCCATCTAATTTACCTCCTGCTTGATAAGACATCTTGATTGTATAATTTTTAATAAACAGAGGAGGAGCTGGGTGACATCATGGAGAAGGCAGGGTCAAGACAGTTTTTTAACTGCTGTAACTGACCTTTTGAGACACACATGTTTGGACTCTGAAATGACAACACCTATCAGCACTGTAAGAAGAATACTTTAGCTAGACCAGTCTAAGTGTTCTGTGGTAGGAATTTGCACTTTTAAACCTTATTCTTTTAAAAGATTGTATGTTTTGTGATACATGGTTCTGTATCTACATTTTACATATTTTTTATCTATTTTAAGTAAAACCTCTTATTTTAAGAGACTACTTGGTGTGCCTTTGAAATTCTTTCTTTGACAAGTGAAACATATATGGTTAAAGCTGACACTGTGCATAGGCTTACTGGTTTACCAAACTGGGAAAAGGTAAGAGTTTATTCTGAGGTCTTTCATAAAGTTTTTAAGGGTTTATTTTGTACAGCTGGTAAGGTGCCCATAGGCAAAAGATATCTGGCCCCCTGAAGAGCAGAGTTATCTGAGCCTGTACATTGGGTACGCTAGCAAGAGGTTCACAGTTTGAATCCCTTCAGAGCCTGAGACCAAAGGTTGATTCGAACCCACAAAAAAGACAGGAGGATTACCCTGTTTCTGTTTCCTGTTCACAATACTGTACTCAGAGGTTGACACTGTGGGAGCAGAGGGCCTGACCTGCTGAGTGGGGTTGTGACAGATTGGTTGGCAGCAGTGTGCATAAGTTTGGTATTACAAGCTTTTATTGTTCAGTGTGTTGGCTTGATACTATCAGCTTACTTGCAAAGAAAAAAAAGGCAGTGATTTATTTTTAAAAAGGAAACAGAACTATATCACTTGGCTTACAGTCGAGTTGCTACCTGTTTTATTTTTTTTTCTAAATTGCAAGTCAGTGTAGCCATAGTTAGTGAAGAAGATGGCTTCCAACTACAGCAGGCACACTGTAGACTACATAAAGCAGTTGTACAGAGACAGAGGTGTCCTGTACGAGGTGAAAGCCACCAAGCAGAACCTCATTGATGCACTGATGGTAGCAGATACCCAGAGCATTGAGTCACCCACAGTGACTGTAAGGGACCAAACCTTGAATGTGGAAGGGCTAGTGGCCAGTGAAATGTCCAGATCCAATGAGGAGGGCAGCAGGGCCACTGTCAGCAAAGGGCCACAGCAGCAGGGGAAAGTCACCAGTATCCTGGATCCAGAAGTACTGAGGCTGCAAATTGAGTTGCACAGAATGGAGTTGGAGTTCCATAGATAGCAGGACTGTGAACAGCGGGAGACAGACCGTGAGGAGCGTGAGTACAAGTGAGCTGCAGAGGAGAAGATAGAGTGAGAACACCGAGAGGCAGAGCAAGAACAATGAGCTGCAGAGGAGAAGAGAGAGTGAGAAAGCCGAGAGGCAGAGCGGGAACAGTGGGAGACAGACCGTGAGGAGTGTGAGTGCCAGAGGTGACATGAACTAGAGAAGCTACGACTCCAACCACCAGCACCAGAGCAGGTAAGTGGCTTGGGTTTAACTGGGACTGCAGGACTGGGTTACAAATTGAATTCCAAATTGATAGCCGAATTTAAAGAGGTGGAGGATATGGATGCCTTTTTAAATTGTTTTGAAAAAGTTTGCATTCAGACTAAAATTCCTAGAGAGTCCTGGAGCTTCCAGCTATCCTCACTTCTTACTGGGAAAATGTGGGATGCATTGGCTCAAATGGACCATGAGGACAGTGATGATTACAGCAAACTTAAAGCTGCACTGTTAAAAAAGTTTGAATTAACTGCTGAATCATGCAGAGCAAAATTCCATAAGCTCAGAAGAAGCCCTGATATGAGCTATAAGGAGCTAGCCATGAAACAACATCAGTTTTTAAAACACTGGTGGGAAGGAATTGAAGCAAACTCTGCTGATAAAATTGAAAATGTGATTTTATTAGAACAATTTTTCTGGGCATGCCGAGCAGAGCTGAAAACCTGGCTGGAGGACCGAGATACCAAAACAGTGCAAGAGTCTGCTGAACTCTCTCTCTGACCACTATGCCAAGAGCAGACCTGCTCTGAGAGTGAATGGGGTGGGTGTGACAGCACAGAAAGGGAAAAGCGTGCCTTTAGGGCTGCTAAAACCTTCACTGCCTCCACCGAAACCAGTTAGCCCCAGGTTTCAGAGAAAAGATTTCTCTTAGAAAAGAAGTGAATGTTGGTTATGTAAAGAAACTGGACATCTTGACCGACAGTGTCCCAAACAGATGAGCAATAATAAGCAAGGTGGTGCTAGGAAAGAAGTGGGTTGTTTGTGTGTCCCTGGAAGCAAGCCTATGAACATGAGGGAACACATGCACCCAGTCATGGTGAATGGTGTACAGATGCAAGGGTTAAGGGACAAAGGGGCATCCCTGACATTGGTAAAGGGGAATCTAGTACAGCCCGGTCAGCTTATACCCAATAAATAGATCACTGTACAGGACTTTACTGGTGAGGAGAAAACATTGCCCCTCACTAGTGTACTCCTAGACTGGGGTGAAACAGGGGGAACTGTGCAACAGGTGGCTGTAGCCAAAGCCTTAGCAGTGGATGTGATCCTGGGCAACAATCTCAAACAGGGGATGGTATGTGCAGTTACCCATAGCCAAGTGGCAAGGGAAAATTGTAGTTCCCAGGACCCCACAGAAGCCACTGTGAAAACCACTGGGAGGCTGGTTCCCCAGCCTGTTTCTCCAGATGGGGAGACTAATGAAAAGGGAGTAGAAATTTCCTCAGTAGCAGTTAACCACACAGCTACAGAGGGTTGCTCCAAAGTGGGAAGGGAGACCGATTATCTGAGGGTTAGGACTGACAGCGATCCTGAGTGCCCTGATGCTAGTGCTAGGGACCCTAGTTTAGCGACTGAAGGGGACCTGCCCCATGCCTTGGGACTGTGTGAGGAGTTTGCAGCTGCTCAGAGAAGTGACACTAGTCTAGAGAAGCTGAGGGCTTGTGCAGACTCTGACGGGGCACAAGGAGGTGACAGTAAACATAAGGTTTATTGGGAAAATAGACTGATGTATATGCAAGCTGTGCTGATGTATACTCAGGCTGTGCAGACAGAGAGAGGGATGCTAGGCAGGAAGCTTGTCATTCCTCAGGGGTATCGTGAGCAGTTGCTCAAGATTGCACATGATATTCCCTTGTCTGGTCATCTGAGAATCGTGTGCACTATGCAGCAGTTGGCCCAAAATTTCTATTGACCAAACTTCACCCAGCAGGTGAAGGAGAATTACAGGTCTTGTCACCGGTGCCAAGAAATAGGGAAGATAGGCAAGAAAACCCAAGCCACCCTGATTCCATTGCCATAGTGGAGGAGCCATTCCAGAGGGTGGGAATATATATTGTGGGGCCTTTAAATACCCCCAACTCCTCAGGGAAGAGATTCATCCTGGCTGTGGTGGATTATGCTACCCGGTATCCAGAGGCAGTCACCCTATCCTCACTGAGAACAGAGAAAGTGGCAGATGCCTTACTTGGGATTTTCTCCTGTGTTGGGTGTCTGCAGGAGGTTATCACCAATTGAGGAGGTTCCTTCATGTTGAACCTGATGAAATGTTTATGGGAGAAGTGTGAGGTGGTGCAGAGATGCACAACACTGTATCACCCACAAGCCAATGGGCTCGTGCAAAGATTCAATGGTACCCTGAAGTCAATGCTCTGGGCGTTTGTTGAACAGCATGGGAGGGACTGGGAGAAATACCTTCCCCACCTGTTGTTTGCATATAGGGAGGTGCCCCAAGAGTTGACAGGATTTTCCCCCTTCGAACTCTTATATGGATGCCAAGTACGTGGGCCCCTAGACTTGATCTGGGAGGACTGAGAAGGCAAGCACACCACCTAGGGAACTCCCATTGTAGATTACATCCTTAGGTTTAGGGAAAGGCTGAAGGAGCTTATGGGGACAACACAGAGCAACCTGGCAGCTGCCCAACAGAAACAAAAAGTGTGATATGACCGAAGAGCCAGAGCTCGCTCTTACATGGTGGGTCAGGAACTCATGGCCCTTATTCTGCTCTGGAAAGACAAGCTGCAGGCTGAGTGGGCAAGACCATACAAAGTAGTTAGGAAGGTAAATGACGTGAACTATATTGTAGAGTTACTGAAAGAAGACAGACAGAAAGGATGCACCATGTCAACATGATGAAGCCCTATGCAAATAGGGCTGACATGGTGTTTGCAGTGTGTAGCCCTTGGGAGGGGACGGACAAAGGAGACCCCTCTCTGGACTTGCTGGAAGAAAGTAAGCAGGAGTCCTCTGTGGAGGCAGTTAAATTTTCTCCCCAGCTGACCCCAGACAAGATCCAGGAAGTAAGGGAGGTTTTAGCAGACTTTGCCCCGTTGTTTAGCACCAAGCCTGGACTAACCCCTTAGAGATACACGATGTGGAGACAGGGACACAGACGCCCATACGGTGGACAGCATATCGTGCATCAGAGGCTGTCCAAAAGGACATAAGGAGGGAAGTGGAGGAGATGCTGGATTTAGGGGAAATCCAGAGATCCCACAGCCCCTGGGCCTCACACGTAGTCCTTGTGCCCAAGCCAGATGGCTGTACTAGTTTCTGTGTGGACTATCATGGACTGAATACAGTCAAGAAGTTAGACGCCCACCCGATGCCCCAGACGGATGAACTCCTGGACAAGTTGGGAGGGACGACCTACCTTATGACGATTGACCTGACCAAGGGGTATTGGCAGGTAGAGTTGATGAACAGAGCTAGGGAGAGGTTGGCCTTCATCGCTCCGATAGGCTTATTTGAATTTAAAGTAATGCCTTTCGGAATGAAGAACGCCCCAGCCACTTTCCAAAGGTTGGTGAACCAGGTGTTAAATGGTGCTGAGCAGTATGCTGTGGCATACCTGGATGACATTGCCATCTTTAGTGCCAGCTGGGAGGAACACCTGTCCCACCTTTTTTTTTTTTTGAAATTTTATTTCCCTCCGGTTGTGGCCCCATAGAGATTTTCTCAGGCATCATAATCCTTGTCCTGTCCAGCCTGAAGCCTCCCTGATCTGTACCTCCTCTCTCCCCCCCATGGCCAGCACCCCCAGTTTAACCCACCTGGGGTGGGTCACCTCTCCTCTTGGGCGAGTTTACTAGTCAGACTCTGGCCTCAGGGTAGGGTGCCCTGGTGGAGGACATGGAAGGTCAGTCAGTGCTGACCCAACATGTGGCATGGGGGACAGGTGCCGTCGCCTCTCCATGGTGCCATTGTTTTTCCCTATTCTGTGTGCTACCTCCCCCCCTCCCTGCATGGTGCACATCGATGCCCTGGAACATGGCAACCCTGCTGGCATTGACCACTCTAGTCTACGTGCATGTCTGGCTTGCTGTAGTGCTCCCAGCTTCCACCAGGGGACACAAGCACATGGGGACATCCCTCCACCTTCTACCCAGGGAGGAGAGCACCACAGAGGCACTCATCCTCAACCGTCCCCAGCCGACCCCCGGTGGCCCGAGCTCACTTCCAAACCCGGGTCGTCAGGTATGGTGCGAGGTGTGGTGTCCAGCACCTCAACCCTCAGTGCTACTGGGCCAGCCCACCTGTCCCACATTAGGGAAGTGCTGGGCAGGATACAGGGGGCCAGACTCACTGTCAGAGTAGAGAATTGCCAGGTCACCATGGGACAGGTGGCATACCTCAGGCATGTGGTAGGCCAGGGACAGCTCTGTCCTAACCAAATAAAAATAGAGGTAATCCAGGCATGGCCCAGACCAGAAACACAGAAGCAGGTCAGGAGTTTTCTAGGGACAGCAGAGTACTATAGGAAATTTGTACCCAATTACAGTGCCCTGGCTGCTCCCCTTATCTGCCCTGGTAAAGAAAAGAATGCCAAAGAAAATTACCTGGGACTCAGCCTGTGAGAAAACCTTTACCAGACTGAAGGAGGCACTGTGCAGTGCTCCTCTGTTGACAAGTCCTGAATATAGCAAACCCTTTATTGTTCAGACTGATGCCTCAGACATGGGTATTGGGGCAGTACTGAGTCAGACATTCAGCCAAGGGAAAGATCACCCTGTATCGTATCTGAGTAAAAAATTACTTCCCAGGGAGCAGGCATACTCCACTGTGGAAAAGGAGTGTCTTACTATAGTGTGGAGCCTAAAGAAGTTGGAGCCATACTTGTATGGGCAGCATTTTGTGGTACAGACTGACCACAACCCCCTGGTTTGACTGACGCAGATGGTAAAAAACAATGGTAGATTGCTAACATGGAGTCTTGCTTTGTAAGGTTATGACATGACAATCGTACATAGGGCTGGAGTGAAAAATCAGAACTCAGATGGGTTGTCTCGCATGTATGAGGAGTGAACTGATTTGGGAAGCTTATCCCATGCAGGGGACAGAGCCCCCAAATTCAGTCTAGGTAGGGAGGATTGTGATGCTTGGACAGCTGGTTCTGATTGCTGTATGATTTTATTGTAATATAAAAATGTAGTGTGATTGTCTGTCATGAGGAATCCTGGGCCTGGGATGACAACCCCCAGGGTTCAACTAGAAGCTGTCATCCTAAAAGTCAGGAGATAATTACAGGCAAGAAGAGACTTAAATTAAGGACCTCCTGTTTATCTGGCTTGATTGTAGCTGCCAGCTGCTAGTACAGGAAATCATAAACTTTTATGATGTTAGAGGAAGAATACAGGTTATGTCACGTAGGTGCTACATCATAAATGCTCTTCGATGTCTGTTAAGAGCAGGATGCTGCTCATGGATGAAAGAAAGAACTTGGAAAATTACAGACTTGATTGGGAAGTCATGTGAGGAAATGAGTTTCTGCTGAGGTCACCTTTATTAATTTACCTCCTGCTTGATAAGACATCCTGATTGTATAATTTTTAATAAACAGAGGAGGAGCTGGTGACATCATGGAGAAGGCAGGGTCAAGACAATTTAATAATTATGCTGTAACTGACCTTTAGAGACACACATGTTTGTACTATGAAATGACAACACCTATCAGCACTGTAAGAAGAATACTTTAACTAGACCAGTCTAAGTGTTCTGTGGTAGGAATTTGCAATTTTAAACCTTATTCTTTTAAAAGATTGTATGTTTTGTGATATATGGTTCTGTATTTACATTTTACATATTTTTATCTATTTTAAGTAAAACCTCTTATTTTAAGAGACTACTTGGTGTGCCTTTGAAATTCTTTCTTTGACAAGTGAAGCATATATGGTTAAAGCTGACACTGTGTATAAACACTGGTTCACCAAACTGGGAAAAGGTAAGAGTTTATTCTGAGGTCTTTCATAGAGTTTTTAAGGGTTCATTTTGTACACCTGGTTAGGTGCCTGTAGGTGAAAGATGTCTGGCCCCGACAGCAGAATTATCTGAGCCTGTATATTGAGTACGCTAGCAAGAGGTTCACAGTTTGAATCCCTTCAGAGCCTGAGACCAAAGGTTGATTCGAACCCACAAAAAAGACAGGAGGGTTACCCTGTTTCTGTTTCCTGTTCACAATACTGTACTCAGAGGTTGACACTGTGGGAGCAGAGGGCCTGACCTGCTGAGTGGGGTTGTGACTAAGGGTACCAGTAACACATAGGACTCAATAAAGGTAAATGTCCACAGAGCAACACAGCCAATTAAAAACTTGGTGTGAAGTGGGAGGGATACCAGTAACACAGAGACTCAATGGGGGGGAAAGTTTCACGCAGCAATGGAGTTATTTAACAACAGGGCATGAGGTATGGGGCACCAGTAACAGATGGACTCTAACGAAAATGGTGACTCCACACAGCGATAGAGAGATTTAATGGGGTGTGAGGTATGAAGGGTACCAGTAACTCAAACTAAAAGACAAATATCCATACAGGAATAGAGTCAACTACCAATGGGATACGAGGTCTGAGGGGAACCAGTAACACACAGACTTAATAAAGGCAAATATCAACACAGTAATAAAGTCATTTAACAATTGGAGAAGGGGTCTGAGGGGGCAACAGTATCACATGGACCTGAAGACAAATATCTGCTTAGCAATACAGGACACAAACCATGTGCCTTGAGGTCTGAGGGGAACCAGTAACACACAGACTTAATAAAGGCAAATATCTACAGAGCAATAGAGCCATTTAACAATTGGAGGAGGGGTCTAAGGGGAACCAGTAACACACAGATGTAATAAAGGCAAATATCTACACAGCAACAGTCATTTAATAAATGGAGGAGGGGGTCAGAGGGGGCAGCAGTAACACACAGACATAATGAAGGCAAATATCTACACAGCAACAGAGTCATTTAATAATTGAAGGAGAGGTCTGAGGGAGCAGCAGTAACACAACGACTTAATGAAGACAAAAATCTACACAGCAACAGACTCATTTTACAACTGGAGGAGAGGTCTGAGGGGGGCAGCAGTAACACATGGACCTGAAGACAAATGTCTTTTCATCAATACAGGACATAAACCATGTAATGTGAGGTCTATGGGGAACTAGTAACACACAGACTACATGAAGGCAAATGGCTGTGCAGCAACAGCGGATGTAAACCATGGAGTGTGATGTCTGAAGGCACCAGTAACAAACAGATTCTTTTAAGAGGAAATGTCTACACTTCAATAGAGGATATGAACCATGGGCTATGATGCATGAGGGGTGCCAGTAACACACAGACTCAATAAAGGCAAATGTCCACAGAGCAACAGAGGATATAAACCACGGGAAGTGATGTCTGAGGGGCACCAGTAACACACAGACTCAATAAAGGGAAATGACCACACAGCAATAGAGACTATAAACTACAGGGTGTGAAGTCTGAGGGCACCAGTAACACACAGGCTCAATAAAGGCAAATGTCCACAGAGCAACAGAGGATATAAACCATGGGGTGTGATGTCTGAGGGGCATCAGTAACACACAGACTCAATACAGGTAAATGTCCACACAGCAATAGAGGATATAAACCAAGGGGTGTGATGTCTGAGGACACCATTAACACACAGACTCAATAAAGGAAAATAACCACACAGCAATAGAGGATATAAACCATGGGGTGTGATGTCTGAGGGGCACCAGTAACACACAGACTCAATGAAGGAAAATGTCCACACAGCAACAGGGGATATAAACCATGGGGTGTGATGTCTGAGGGGCACCAGTAACACACAGACTCAATAAAGGCAAATGTCTGCACAGCAATAGAGGATATAAACCATGGGGTGTGCTGTCTGAAGGGCACCACTAAGACACAGACTCAGAAAACTTCTACACTGCAATGCATGATAGGAACCATAGGCTGTGATGTCTGAGGGGCACCAGTAACACACAGAGACTCAATAAAGGGAAATGTCTACACTTCAATAGAGGATATGAACCATGGGATATGATGCATGAGGGGTGCCAGTAACACACAGACTCAATAAAGGGAAATGTCCACACAGCAATAGAGGATATAAACCATGAGGTGTGGTGTCTGAGGGGCAGCAGTAACACTCTCCCCAGCTGAATCTATCACTATCCTAGATTACTATAGACATCCTTCGGATTGGCTGGATTTACTTCCACAACTTGAAAACTTCCTTGATAGCAGTAATAATAAATCTGTCATTCTCAGTGACCTCAGTCTTGACTGATCAAGCCCCAAATCCAACACTTGTAAAAGACTTTTTGATGAAATGGGCCTAACGCAGCTCATAAACAAACCTACTAGACCTAACTTAAAACAAAATCTGGTCAGATCCACCACGGCTGCATAATGAAGTTAGTGGGGTTGTGTGGAATTGTGAAAGAGACATGGAGAAACAACACAATGATTTTTAACTAGTAAGATTTTTTTTATTTTCTATTCTAAGGAAGGCAGGCACATTATTAGGAAAAGATATGGAGGTGAAGATTACAGTGGAAGGAATGGTAAGCAATATAGGTTTTGTGCAATGATCTTATACTCATAGCGATAGAAACAGACTGATTCAGAACCCTGGAACACCACCATCAGAATTAATGAGGAATGCACATTTCATTATTCATACTGAGGCCAATCAAACCAAACATCATCACTCAGTTGGCCAATACTTGCATGGCATGGCTAACCCCTGTTCTGCAGATGCAGTTCCTGTTCTCTACATTAATATGCAACATTTTATGTATGGACTACTGATTGCTACTTTTGTGATTGGCATCAGGACTGTGACACTTTCCTCTATGCACAATTAGAACAAAAAAAAATATTTAGGATAATACATACATTTTTCCCCAGATAACACATGGGTGCTCCTATTTTACATAGCAACACTTATTCCAATTTCTGCTATGCACAGCCTTGTACCCAGGAATTACAGAGTTTGGATCAGTCAGATTTCAGAAATTGGGCTGCTGCTGTTACCTTGGGAATATTTCTACAGTATATTATCCTTTTTTTGGGGGGTGGATTTTGCATAGAACAAACAGTGACACTCATGATATCAATCACAAAATTAGTATTCCATATTCATTTCACCAAGATGTTCCATCTTATTGTAGAGAATAGGGATTGCATCTGTGATGTGGGGGTTGACCATACCACGCAAGGATACGTCAACTCATTGTCATGATGGTTGCCAAGGGACTGGAAGGAAAAGTATGCCTCTTTACAGATGACACAAAGATCTGCAACAGGGTTGATACACAAGGGCGAGGGATGGAAAGGGTGAGAAGGGACTTGGCAATGTTGAAGGAATGGTCAGATGTATGGCAGCTTGGATTCAATGCAAAGAAGTGCAAAGTAATGCACCTGGGAAACAAAAACCCAGGAGAAGAGTTCACAATGGGGGGGTAGTAACAACAACAAAAATGGAAAGGGACCTGGGGGTAATCATATCAGATGACCTAAAGGTTAGCAAGCAATGTGAGAAGGCAGTAGGTATGGCTGGAGGGATACTGTGATGTACAGGGAGGGGCATCACCAGTAGAAAACAGGAAGTTGTTATCCCTCTGTACAGATAGTTTGTGAGACCCCACCTGGAGTACTGCATCCAGTTTTGCAGACCCCATCTCCACAAGGACATAGACAGGATAGAGATAGTCCAGAGGAGGGCAACTAAAATGGTGCAGGGTCTGCAACAGAAGCCATGCAAGGAGAGACTAAAGGAGCTTAATATGTATACCCTTGAGGAAAGGAGGAAGAGGGGGAACATGATAGAAACTTTTAAGTACCTCAAGGGAATCAAAGTCCAAGAGGGTAGCATTTTTCAGAAAAAGAGATGTCCAAGAACAAGGGGACACAATTTGAAGATAGAGGGGCCACAGCTCAGGGGTAATGTGAGGAAATATTTTTTCACAGAGAGGGTGGTGGACACATGGAATGGCCTTCCTGAGGAGGTTGTGGGGTCAAAAACAGTGGGGGAATTCAAGAATGCATGGGGCAGACATAAGACAGTTCTTGTGGGGGTAGGAAGAAATAGGCTGTTGGTTATCTTGGATCTGCAGCTTATCCCAGTAGGTAGGGAAATGGGCACACTAGATGGGCCAAGTGTTCCTTATCTGCCATCAAAGTCTATGTTTCTATGATTTTTGTTTTGTATCTTTTTACTATGCTTCATGAATGTGCATTCCCTACTGATTCGGATGGTGGGGTTAGAGGGTTTCACATCTTTGTGTTTCTCTCACTACCACTATATGATTCGATGTGAAAAGGACTGAAAACTATTTTTGAGTTTACTCTGAATTCATTAGAAGTTGTTTTACAGGTCCTGTACCAATCTACTGTACTTAGTACACTACATGAATTTTAATTTATTTATTTTTACACTCGTCATTTTTTAATCACAGTTGTAGCACTTAGTAGCTGTGCACAACAGTAAGACAGGCCTTAGGATTTTTGTAAAATACATGAATCATAAAAAACCTTGGTTCATAAAAAACAAAAAATGAGAATTTCTAGATACTGAACCAAGTCTGAATAATGTGATATCAGCATGACCACAATTAACATTTAAACAAACCAGTACTTTACACGACAGCGTTGTTAAATCTATACTTATAAAAGTAACATTTAATCTGAGAACAAGTGGCCCAGTGGTGCTGAGGGTTAAGGCACTAGACTTCTCATCTCGTGCCACGCTGGTGACCCAGGTTTGGGAGCGAACCTGGGTCATCGTGTCGGCAGGGGTGGGGAGGGATTGAGCAGCTGGCAGATGGCTCTCCCTTCCTGGGGAGGGTGTTGGGCATCACATTGCTCCTGAGTGACCTCTGATGGCAGTCGGGGGTGGCCAGCATACCTCTCAACCTCCTGCCTCATAAATCAGGGACAAGGCTTAAAAAAATCAGGGACAAAGGCCCAAAATCAGGGACACATTTTTAAAATTGGTGATATTCACTCAGGTAGCTGGCAGAATAAGGGAGTCAGTGTATAATACATTTTCTGAAGAATAAGAAGTCTGCAACTATATTGTTTGACATAATTGTATTCCTACAATCATCACTGTTTAGTCAGGGAAACACAGATTTTAGGAGGGACAGAGTAAAATTCTGAGGTGAAATCAGAGACATCCCTGAAAATCAGGGACACTTGAGAGGTATGGTGGCCAGGAACTGGCGACACAGCCATATGGCACTGGGGGGGCAGAGGTTGGCAGATGATGGCTGTCATTGCACTTCCAAGCTGCACGGGTGACAGGAGGAAGGGACAGAAAAAGCAGAAAAACCCTGGCTCCTGATAGGTGAAGACGGGACCAGTGGTCGGTCCCCACGCCCAATGTTGGGCCTCCCAGCTCTATCTCGGGCACTCCCTCTGCTCCCTTGTCACTCAATTAGATTGTAGATAGAGCTCCAGAGGAGCCAGCGGTCCCGTCCCAGGGGGCCTCAGAGCTGGGGGGGGATGGGTGGCCAGGTGGTACAGTAGGGAGATGGACCCATGCCTGAGAGAGGAGTCTGGGGGCTCGCTGGAAAGAGGTCTGGTAAGCCGGTGATAAGGGGCATAAAGAAAGTTGAAAAAAAAAAATCTGAGAGCACCTTGATTGCGTGAAAGTCTACATTGAAGAAGTGATTTTGACAGTTTGAGAGGAGACATGCCAAGGAGATGGCTTCAGCGAGAACCTTACTGGATTTATGAATGTCACAGTTTGCAGCCAAGATGTTTAAATGAAGATGTCAGACTGCACAGTTATTAATAGTTTTTGCATTTTTGATTTTGCATTTTTCAGTAGCTGTAACTTGTTTAGTTAAAACATTTATTTTCTAGGAATTGGGAGGAATCTGTATATATTTTCTTTGGTTTTCCTGTGTATATGATGTGTTTTTTATATGCCATTACATGCAGGATATGTGCTTTGCACTCTTGGTTCTATGGTTACAATCTTAATAAAACTACACACAAAAAAAGACAAAGAAAACCAAGTTATGTTTAGCACCTCATTTACAAAGGGGTCTTCAGAAATCAATGCGATCATAATAAAAAACCTGGGACATTATAGGTATTGAACCTTGTTATTCAATGGGCAAAAAAATTGCAATTAAAAACTGATAAAGGTGTTAAGCTGCAAATAAGTGTGAAATAACCACACTGGTATGCACACCACATAAAGTGGTTCTTGGAAGGATACAGATTTGGGATGGCTCAATTAAAGGAATAGTCCACCCAGAATTTGCAAAAACATATGCAGAGTGTTTTGATTCGTATGTAAAGTCCTAGTGTGTCCTTCCCTCTGTCTGCTATTAGGAATTTTCCCTAAATTAGGCTGCTAGCTTTAGGGTAGTTTTATGACCCCTAGGGATCTCCATCACAAATAGGTTCATTGCCTTCTGCCTCCTACAATGCACCCTGTCACATGAGACAGCAATGTAGTATATGCAGTGCTTTTTAAAATCAGTTCACAACAGTAGAGCTTTGAAACTGTTCTTATCCAGTGAGCACAAATGGCAACAGTTACAATTTAGCAGATGCCTGAGAGCTACCTCACTGGGGTTTCTATCAGAAAACAGCTACTAAATAGCTCTAATTCACTATTTGTGTTTTCTGGGTGTGTCATGTCTAGCTAGCAGTAATATGTGTTTTCATTTTAAAATTTAATTTAATCAAACTGCACACAACAATAAAAAGCACAGAAATTGCTCCAGATCATCACTGCTATAATTAGTAAAGACTATAGCAGTTTTCTTACAGAAAACTCACTCAGTTAGCTCTAAAGTATTTGGTAAACTGCAAATGTAGGTACCAGCATTCTTTTTTTTTATACCAGAAGAGACACACTAAAGCTTGTTTACAGGTGTGACCTGGGAGCACAAGGAAGTTAAGTGATTTGCTCAGGGACACACAGTACACACATGAAGGCTGTGGGATTCAAACCCAGGACACCAGGTTTTAAGCTCAGAGCCTTAGACCACCACACTATACTGCCTTCTCTATTCTAATAGGTAGAACTGGCAGTTAGTGCTGATTTTGCTCTGTGACATCATTTTCAATTTTTTTTGCTACAATTCTGAATTATTATTTTAATAAAGTATAACAATATGTATGTGTGAGTGATTTAGTTTGGCAAATATTTGTTTTAATATTTGAAAAAGTGGGATACACTAAATGTGTAGTGCAATGAACCATTGTAAAATGGGATAAAATGTGTAGCTGAAATAGTCACTGTCATCCTGTTGTTTTCATTCTATACCACACACAGGAGAAAAAGTG
This sequence comes from Neoceratodus forsteri, assembly GCA_016271365.2. Lineage (NCBI taxonomy): Eukaryota > Metazoa > Chordata > Ceratodontiformes > Ceratodontidae > Neoceratodus > Neoceratodus forsteri. The sequence goes on from JADMNL010000026.1 coordinate 359,265,038, forward strand.
ACTTTAAAGTATTTTGCAGTTTCTAGGCTGCAGCTTCATACCATACACTTCATTTGTAAAAAAAAACTGAAAATCATGTCACAGAGCAAAATCAGCACTAAATGCTAGTTTTACCTAATAGAATGCTGGTACCTACATTTACAGTTTAGCAAATACTTGAAATCTAACTGACTGGGTTTTCTGTAAGAAAACAGCTAGAGTCTTAACTAATTATAGCGCTAATGATCTGGCCAATTTCTATGCTTTTATGGTTGTGTATAGTCTGATGAAATTAAAAGTTTTAAAATGAAAACACAACCTGCAAGCTAGACCTGACACACATAGAAAACAACAATAGTGAATTAGAGCTTAATTCAGAGGCAGTTTTCTTATAGAGACCCCACTTAGCAAGCTCTCAGGTATCTGTTAATAGGCTAATTTAAGAAAAACTCCTACTAGCAGACAGAGGAAAAGACGCACTAGGACTTAACATACAAATCAAAACACTCTGCATAACATATGTTTTGCAAATTCTGAGTGGACTACTCCTTTAAAACTGCAAGCCCAGTAACAATATACACTGCAGCCACTTACTGTACTGACCTGCTTCAGCTGATGCAAAATACAGAGTAAGGTGGTGGGGGCAGGGTTGCAGGACAGGCCTGAATAACACCATGTAACCCCCCTGTCACCCAGGGTTACTAGAGTCCCACTTAAATCTAGTGGCAGGCAGGGAAAGGCAGCTTGTGAGATACCAGTTAAAAATGTTTCATACTGTCTCACTCTGTCCTCAGTCTCAGCTGAGCTGGAGGGATGACATCACTTAGAATTCTCTCAGCAGCATAAGCCACAGTGGAATGTTGCAGCTGGGTGTTAGGTTAGAATGTTGGGATTTTCAAAGTCAGACTTCAGCCAGGTTCAGTGGAAGGAGGAAGTGTGCTACAGTTGGCAGCCCCTCAGAGCCTAGCTCTGTAATAGAGCTACCACAGGAAGTGGATGTGCGTTCTGGCCCTAGAGAAGGACACAGAAGAAACCAATACAAGTGGTTGAGACCGTTCCCCGGTTTGTTCCAGTGCTCCATCCCTGGATGGATGGCGGAAAAAGACCAGCATTTCAGGGGCATCCCCCTGGCCCTGCTGGAGGAAGGAAAGCTGTCTAATGAGAGAAGTTGTACTGAGGTTTCAGATGTGTGATTTCTGTGTGAAAAGCCCTGGGGCACCTGCAAACCATGGTGAGTCTGGTCTGACATAGAGCCCATGTTTTCACCGATATATTTGTGTAAAGTATTTGTTACTGTGGGGTCAGAAAGGACAGCCAAGTACAGTACTTGAAGTTATGTGTATGGCTTGAAATGCATCTAACCAGTGGGGGTCTAAAGGGATGGACATAGCCACTTAGAGAACGCTGCAAGTCAGGACACCACTTACATGGAAAGTAGATTGTTAAATGTGATATACATTTCGAGATAGCAACTACAACAGAGAGTTCAAGGAAAGGTGTTGACTCCGAATGAATGTCCAGGTATGGATTTGGGAACAAGAGGTGGGAGACCACCCCCCCATCTGGAGTAATCAGATTTACCTCTACAGGTTCACTTTGGGCACCTATAGCTTTCTTCCAAGCACTTGGTCAGTGTCTGCAGAAAGAACCCAGATGTGGGATTAAGATGTGTTTTTCCCTTTAGAGCTAGAAGCACTCATGGGTGGTTGAGGGAGCTGCCACCAAAAAGTCAATGACATATGGAAAAGTGTATTAGCGCTGGCCGAGTGCCATGCCAGGGAATCCAAGAGTGAGGGTTTCAGTTCAGGCTGAGAGCCCAGTGTGTTCAGAACCTGAGGGTTGTTGTGATGATGAAGAAGATGTGATCTAACCTCTATATATCTGCATAAATAGTGAGTGTAGCCCCATGGGGGTCCATCTTGCTTTGTATTCTTGTGTTGAAGTGAATAAAGGCCCCACTTTAGAACCCCACTCCTGGTTTGGACATTTACAGTTATTGCTTCCTGTGTCCAGAATTACTTGGATGCCCCTGTCCAGAAGTGCAAACCTAGCCCTGATGCCGAGCGAATGTTTTCTCCGTGAACCTAGGCTAACCAAGTAATGGGTTACAAAATGGAGGCACCATGCTAATAACATCTAATAATAACAACCACCCTGATCCTGGTTACAAAAATGGAGGCACCACTGAGGATTTGGGTTCGGAATTTAGGGAGAGAATAAAAGAGATTTGCTTGGATTAGGGCTAGTGTTTTGGCTGTCTGGCAGTAGGTAGCCCAAAAAGTGGAATCATTGCCACCTAAATGTGCCACTGTGTGCTGTTGTTCATGTGCTGTTGTAATTGTGCCACCAGTTTACCGAGGGGGCAGTAAAGCCCGAGAGTGTATGCCCCTTGTCGTCTTGCATCACAGTTATAACATTTGCCAGCTTTTTAAAGTTATGCGTGACAAGAAAAGTGTGGAAAACTGTGGGAAACAAACAGAGATGTGTGCCCTAGAAGTTTTAAGTGCTTGTTGTATGGACAGAGGCAGTCGCTAAGTGAAATGCCCTGAAAAATGGTCAAAATGGTGCTCCCGCCGAGGACTCACAGTTGAAAAAAAAAAGTGTGGTTTGCAGTTTAAATTTTGCCTGCTCAATGATCGCCGTGGAGGAGAAAAGCACGAGAAGAAAGAGGCTAATTTGCATGGCATTGAGTGATTGGTGAGACTGCAATTGGTCCTGCCCCCCAGCCAGCTCTAGAGTGACTGCACAGTGCTCGAGAGGGGACGGGAGAAAAGACAGAAAGAGAGAGAGTAGTGTGTGAACTGGCTTGCCAGGAGGAGCATCACGGTGACTGAAAACGTTATAAAAGTGGTAAAATTGGACTTTTCCATTCAAAATCGGGCTCAACCCGCATTTCGATTTATCTGGGAAGAGAGCGAGGTGTTTGGAGGGGCAATCAGCAGGACTGCCTGCTTCATTCCAGAGGCCTCCAAGACCGGCTGTAGGCAGAATTTTCCATCGCAATAACCAGCTACTGATTGAGTGAGTACCAACCTAAGCAACTTAAACTGTGCGTGATTTTAACTAAAGGCAGCTGAATCTGTGTATAGCAGTGTGATCATTTTGCAAAGAAGGACTGTATCATAATTGTGGGTTCAGCAACAGTATAATTTTCAAAGCCATGTAAGAGACTGTGGGTTGTATGAAAGATACAACGAAAATACAGGCAATCCTGTGCAGTGAAATACTGTGGCTTTAGGGACTTTTAAGCAAGAACAATGAGATACAGCAAGTAGAATGTCCAGTAAAAATCATATAAATGTGCTAAGAGAACAGACAGTGCAGTTTAAACAGTTTGAGTGAACTTTATCAGTAGAGAGTGTAAATCAGATGTGCAGGGGCTTGAGTCAGAAACAGAACGTTGATGCACAGGAGTGCTGCTGCCGCCATTACAGGGTGGAGTAGTAAAATAAACACAGCAGCAGGGGAGCCATTTTGTAAGAGTTTTTCCGACAGAGTGGGACTTGAGATAACAGTGAGTTTTGTTTTCTCTCTGCAGTCATGGCTTTGGGATCAGCCCGTTACCCGGATCATGCCTGGGCTATGATAGTAGAAGAAGTTAACAGACTGAAAGATATTGAGAGATGTTACTATGGGGGACGTTTGCCTCCTCATGTGGTGATTCCTGGATATCCAGTTAGAGTGTGCATAATGTGCTTAAAGGCTGGAAGGGACGTCTTCATGGTTCCTCACTGTTCTGGGTGCCTAGAGAGACATGGCCTAACCAAAGTGCCCAAGATTTGTTTTGCTCCCACATGGACAAAGCTTCAAGAACCTGCAGTTGGCAGCACACAGCACCAGGTAGAGCCTGTTGGAGGAGGCTCAGCAGAGTGTGGCATGAACCAAGAAGGTGCAGATCTACAGGCAGAGCAAAATACTGATGTATCCAAGTCCAGATCACAGAGAGACAGTGTGGGGGGAGCATCAGCATATCCTTGGAGAGACGGGCCGAGCCCTAGTCTCATTGGAGAAGATGAGATGACAGAGCCCCTTGAATGGGAGGTGTCAACCTCCATGCCCAGCGAGGAGTGAATAGTCTCAGGAGTAAGGAAAACTGCTCACTCCTGGGCTCTGATCCTCAGTGAGGAAGAGGATGAGGGAGAACCTATGTGGCCTTATGAAGAAGGTGCGGATCCAAAGCCTCGGGATCTTGCCTCAGAGGAGCGAACAGAAGGAGAGATTGGTGACTCCACAGCCCTATCCCCAGAAGGAGGAGTCAAAGATCCATTTTACATTGCATGAAGTATGCATAGCTGGCAGAACCAGGACTGGCTGCCCCCAAGCCAGGCCAGAGGTCTCAAGTCGACCAAGTGTAGTAAAGAGGAAAGACTGGTTCATAGGAAGGTGAATGAGATCTATGGGATATCCTTTCCTCTGAGAGTCTGGGAGAAGATAGAAAGAAACAGAAAATCCTGGATAATGGAAGAGACAACAAGATATGTGCATCCTGGTGTAAGTCATATGTCTGAGACAGAGTGTTCCAAGAGAAATTCAGACAATGGAAAGTGGGCAGAACACTGTTTATAGACACTGTTCGGATTGTGGATGGAAAAGGACATGAAAACCTTCTTCAATGTGAATTATGAGCACCCAGATGGGGTAATAATTCTTGCACCTGACCGATTGTGTTACTTCCCTCAATGCAGACAACGTGCTGTGAATGTGCCCATGCCTACCAAGTGGAAAGCAGGGCAGTGGTAGCCAGTGCTACCATTCAGCCTTTGCCGTACCTATGTTGTTCCACCAGAATGGCATTCCAGGAACCAGGTGTCCCAATTGTCAGCCTTGCAGTGAACTGGCTTTCCAGATTCCATCACCTGCCCTTCCAGATGACTTCATATCCAGAGAGGACACCAGCCCAGCTGTATCCTGATTCATCACCTGGGATTTCGGATGACAGCTAATATTTTTCCTAGTCAAACTATCTCTTGTTGGGAGCTGCAATGCTGAACATAGGATTTGCAAGAAAGCGAGTTGTGCTCACAACAGAGGGAGGAGAACCTTTCAATTGTCTTTGGTTTGTAGCAGATATACTGCAGGTGCAGGCTGCTTCTAACTGAAAGGTGAAATAAGGAATTTACAATTATCAGGAAAAGACAGTCTTGTTACAGTTCTTAAGATTTTCAGTGCAGGAAGAGTTCAAAGCACAGCTGACTTATTTTGGGGCTGACTGCTTTCAGAGCACAAACCACCAGGCTGTTTTGGGGCTGGGGAGGTTTACCTGTGTCTGACTTGGATGTCTGGATTTTTCTGTTTGATTAGCAGGAGTTTTTCTCTGTCAAATTGTTGTGTATAGTATCTTGCAGACAGGAAGGCACTCATCGCAGCGGTGGGTCAGAGCTCTTAGCTGATTGTTTTGTGAGGCACAGTTTAGGCCCAACCCCTGAAATAGTTCCTTTATACCTGGGGTTCTGACATCATTTCTCAAGAGTGCAAGGTGCATATCAATGTCATATCCTCTCTAGCACACAGCACTGAAAATATAAGCATACACATTGTATAATACATATATATTTCTATATAACAACCCAATCACACACACAAGCACACACACAAAAAAAAAAGTACATAGTCTTGTGGGGAGTAGTGCAATGTAATGGCTGTGGGGCAGCAGTCTTCCGGGAGTCTTTCTGAAGGCTGAGATGTTGCCCTATTTGCAGACAACTCTCTGCCCTGAGGGAGGAAGTTGCCTGCCTTCAGGCCACACTGGACAGCAGTAAGAGAACCTTCCCCCAGGCCAGACTGGACAGTGGCAAGGGAACCTCCCGCATCCAGGGAGCACCAGAGCTGCCACCACTACCTCAGAGGTTGCAAAGAAGGCACAGCAGTTGGACCACAGTGGGCTCAGGGAGGGTGAGGAGGGTGGAACAGAGGCACACCCAGTCAGTTGTTCCACTCCACAATCCATACACCATTCTAGGGGAGCACAGCTCTCCTAAGGATGCACCCACGGAGGAGATTAAGGAGGCTGAGGACAATTGTCACAAGGGAGGCCCACAGGAAGGAGGCAGAGGGTGCCACAAGGAAAGGAAGCAGCTCCTGGTGGGAGACTCAATTATTAGGGGGATAGAACTGGGGAGAGCTGGGAAAACTGAAGTAAGGTGCCTGCCTGGAGTCATGGCTTGGAGGAACAGGAAGCACATCCTCAGGATCACGGGAACAGCTGCACGGGAGTCTGAGCTGGACGTCATTGTCCACCTAGGGACAAATGACTTGGCTCAACATGAGATTAGAGCAGTGCAGAAGGACTTTGTAGAACTCGGGAGGGGCCTAAAACAAGTAGCACACACAGTATCCTTCTCAGAGGTGCTGCCTTTAAATGGTATGAGTGAGGCAAGGGTACTTTGCACCATGCAGTTTAATGAGTGGTTGAAAAAATGGTGTGGAGCACAGGGGTTTGGCTTCATTGGGGACTGGGGTTCCACCTGGAGGGACACCAGCCTATACTGGCAGGACAGTCTGCATCTGTCCAGGAAGAGAACAAGTCTTTTGAGCAATCAGTTTAAATGCTTCATTGGCAAGCTTTTAAACTAGTCAAGGGGGAGGCACTGATAAGCAGCAGGAAAATCCCAGCCTTTTCCTACAAAACAGGGTACTAAATGGGAAAAAAGACCAAGGTAGAAAGGTTAGTGGGGGATGCTGCAACAGAAAGTAAAGCCATCAAAAAATGGAAAGCAATGAGTACCAATGCACGTAGTCTGAGTAACAAGCTTCCTGAATTAGTGGCCTTGATGGAGGAGGAACATCTGGATATCGTGGCAGTCACAGAAACATGGTTCGCACAAAACCATGACTGGGACGTAAACATACCAGGATACACTATCTACAGGAGAGACAGAGAGGGTAAAAGAGGAGGAGGAGTAGCTCTTTACATAAGGGAAGGAATCACAGTAACAGAACAAAAGAGAAAACAGGGAGGAGAAGAAGCACTGTGGGTAAATTTGGAGACCGGCAATGGCACCACAATCCACACAGTGGTTGTATACAGACCACCTTCTCAGGGGGAGGAAATGGACAAGGAAATGATAGAAAGTATACTTAGTATGGCAAAAAAAGGGGAGATATTGCTGATGGGTGATCTGAATATGCCAGATGTTAACTGGAGTGCAGTTGCTGCAGCCACTTCGAAGAGTGGAGTTATTCTAGATGCCCGACAGGGGGCATGCCTTAGACAACTAGTATTGGAGCCCACTCGAGAGGGAGCAATCTTAGACCTGGTTCTCTCAAATGGAGATGAAGAGAGGATCACACATGTAGAAGTGGGTTGCCATCTGGGAACTAGCGACCATCGAACAGTATGGTTCACAATAAACACAGCAACAGAGTCAAGCCATACAAAGGCAAAGGTACTGGACTTTAGGAGGCTGACTTTGCAAATGGGTAAGTGCCTAAGGAATGCACTAGCAAATGGGCAGGAAGGAGGGGTGGAAGAACAATGGGGAATAATAAAAACTGCCATCACAGAGGCAACAAGCCTTTGTGTGAAGCAAATAAACAAAACTAAACGATTTAAGAAACCACTATGGTTCTCAAAGGAAGTGGCAGTGAAGGTTCAAGAGAAAAAGAAAGCTTTCAGGAAGTACAAGAATCACAGAAGGAGCAGAACAGAGAACTGTATCAGTTAAAGCAAAAGGAAGCTGGGAAGGCAGTCAGAACAGCAAAGGCCCAAACCGAGGAAAGATAGCCAACTCAGTTAAGAAGGGGCTAAAACCTTTATAGGTACATCGGGGCGAGGAAGACCAGGGAGGGATAGTGAGGCTTAATAAGGAGGGTGGGCAGAGGAGACTGTGAAAAGGCAAAGAACAAATATTTTTGCTCAGTATTTACAAAGGAAGGGGGGGTACCTAGAACAAACAGTAGAAACACACTGGATACAGAAGTTGATACCAGCCCATTTACAGAAGAAAGGGTTCTGAAAGAACTCTTAAAACTGAAGGTGGACAAAGCAATGGGGCCTGATGGGATTCATCCCAGAATTCTAAAAGAACTAAGGGTAGAATTAGTGACACCACTGACTACCCTGTTTAACAAATCATAGGAGGATGGGTGGTACCGAGGACTGGAGGAGGGCAGATGTGATTCCTTCACAAAAGTGGGAGCAAGGCAGAAGCAGGAAACTACAGACCTGTTAGTTTAACCTCAGTGATAGGAAAATGATGGAATCACTTCTGAAGGAAAGAATTGTCGAGTATCTAGAGGCCAGAGGGGCACAGGACCCAAGGCAGCATGGATTCACAGCAGGAAGGTCATGCCAGACAAATCTGATAGCTTTATTTGACTGGGTGACCAAAGTAGTAGATCAGGAAGGGGCTATGGACATGGCCTACCTAGACTTTAGCAAGGCATTTGACACAGTCCACACAAAAGATTAATATACAAGTTAGCTAGCCTGGGAGTAGGTCCCAAGATGACAGCCTGGGTAAAAATTGGCTGGAAAATAGACACAGAGGTAATAGTAAATGGGGTCACTCTGATGAAGGGGGTTACTAGTGGGGTACCACTTGAGGGTTCAGTATTGGGACCAGTCCTCTTCAATGTCTTTAAAGCGAAATTTCAGAGGACTGGAAGGAAAAGTATGTCTCTTTGCAGATGACACAAAGATCTGCAACAGAGTTGATGCACAAGGTGGGGTGGAAAGGATGAAAAGGGACTTGGCAAGGTTAGAGGAATGGTCAAATGTATGGCAGCTTAGATTCAATGCTAAGAAGTGCAAGGTAATGCACCTGGAAACAAAAACTCAGGGAAGAGTACATAATGGGGGTGAGATACTAACAACAGCAAAAATGGAAAGGACCTGGGAGTAGTCATATCAGATGACCTAAGGTGGGCAAGCAATGTGAGAGGGCAGCAATGAGGGCTGGGGATATTGGGATGCATAGGGAGAGGCATCACCAGTAGAAAACAGGAAGTTATTATCCCTCTGTACAGACAGCTGGTCAAACCCCATCTGGAGTACTGCGTGCAGTTCTGGAGACCCAGTCTTCACAAAGACATAGACAGGATGGAAGCTGTCCAGAGGAGGGCAACTAAAATGGTGCAGGGTCTGCACCGGAAGACATATGAAGAGAGACTAAAGGAGCTTAATATGTATAGCATTGAGGAAAGGAGGGAGAGGGGGGACATGATAGAAACTTTAAAGTACCTCAAGGGAATCAACAAAGTCCAAGATGGTAGCATCTTTCAAAAAAAGAGGTGTGCAAGAACAAGGAGGCACAATCTGAAGATGAGGGGGTAGCTCAGAGGTAATTTAAGGAAGTATTTTTTCACAGAGAGGGTTGTGGATGCATGGAACGGCCTTCCGGAGGAGGTCGTGGAGTCAAAAACAGTGGTGGAATTCAAGCATGCATGGGACAGTCATAAGGCAATTCTAGGGGATGGGAGTAGGAAGAAGTAGGCTGCTGGTTAACTAGGATCTGCAGCTTATCCAGTAGGCAGGGAAATGGGCAGACTGGGTGGGCCAAGCGGTCCTTATCTGCCATCAAATTCTATGTTTCTATGTTTCAGACCAGCTGTTTTTCCTGCCTTGTTCTAAGGTTCCATCTCCTAGATGACATCAACCCAGCAGTTTCCAGATGTGCCTTCCTGTCATTTTCTGGAAGATATCCACCCTGCTGTATCTGAAGAATGCTGCCAGGGAGAGTCTTCGGCTGCAAATCCTGGTGTCGTACTGATTTTATTCTTCAAAGGACTGGTAAGTGCAGACTTTTCTTTTTTTAATGACATTGCAGTACACACCCTACACCTAGCAGACTTCAGACTATTTGAATTTTCATCAAAGACTCTCCCCTTTGGGATTACAGTCCTACCAGAACTGTACTTCACCGGGCTCTGGCCCAGGAGATACTCTTTCTTGGACTTGCCTTAGGGCACTGTTGTCACTAGAAGGGACTTTAAGGGCACTTCATCCCCAAAAATGTGTACTGTAAATAATGTCATTGTTTTTCTACTGTTTCTACTGTTTTTCTTCTTTTCTAAAAAAATATATATATTTTTGGGATTCTCCAGTGTTGATGGTAGGGGTTAGATAGTACTCTGTTTGCAGATTAGGGGTTGTTTTGTCTTTTCTCTTGCAGGTGTTCCTGAAGAAGACAAGAAGAGAAGGCAAGAAGAGGAGGGGGAACTCAGCAGAGTCTTCCATGTGATTTAAAATAGAAGTATTTACAATGCAGTGTTGCTGTTTGCTGTGTTTAACTTTTCCTTGTACAGGTATGGTTGTGGGGGAGTGTGGGAGTAATACCTAGAGTATAGTATTAGCTCCTTGTGCATTGATTGCAGGTGTCCAAGGTTGGGGGGAGGTCCCCCTGTGTTCTTTGGGTAAATTTTAGGTTATGGTCAGATAGGTTTTACCTAGAAGGCTGGGGGGACAGACAGGCTGTGGTCCTGACCAGTTATAGGGGCTGCAGTACTGATCTATTAGGGCTATGCTCTGGGTAATTCTACCAGGGCCACTAGGTAACCATAGAAAGATCATAGAGTAGAGGCTGATGCATCAGCTGATTGCCTCTGAGCCCTTAGTGTTGCCTGCCTGTGCCTAGCACATGGTAGGAGAGGGCCTGATCACCCCTCTCTGTAGGTAGCAAAGAGGGTAGGATGGCCTAGGCCAGATAAGTAATGACTGTGGACAGTCATTTTCCTGGCCGAGGGTGGGTGTAACCCCCTGTCACCTGGGGTTGCTAGAATTCCACTTAGATGTAGTGGCAGGCAGGGAAAAGCAGCTTGTGAGACATCAGTTAAATGGGTTTCACACTGTTTCATTCTGTCCTCAGTCTCAGCTGAGCTGGAGGGATGACATCACTTAGAATTCTCTCAGCAGCATAAGCCACAGTGGAATGTTGCAGCTGGGAGTTAGGTTAGAATGTTGGGGTTTTCAAAGTCAGTCTTCAGCCAGGCTCAGTGGAAGGAGGAGGTGTGCTACAGTTGGCAGCCCCTCAGAGCCTTGCTCTGTAATAGAGCTACCACAGGAAGAGGATGTATGTTCTCCCCCTAGAGAAGGACACAGAAGAAACCAATAGAAGTGGTTGAGACTGTTCCCTGGTTTGTTCCAGTGCTCCATCCCTAGAGGGATGGGACGGGGTGACCAGCATTTCAGGGGCAATCCCCTAGCCCTGCTGGAGGAGGGAAAGCTGCCTAATGAGAGAAGTTGAACTGAGGTACCAGATGTGTGATTTCTGTGTGAGAAGCCCTGGGGCACCTGCGAACCATGGTGAGTCTGCTCTGACAAAGAGCCTATGTTTTCACTGAGACATTTGTGTAAAGTATCTGCTACTGTGGGGTCAGGAAAGGACAGCCAAGTACAGTACTTGAAGTTATGTGTATGACTTGAAATGCATCTAACCAGTAGGGGTCTACAGGGATGGACATAGCCACTTAGAGAACGCTGCAAGTCAGGACACCGGTTACATGGAAAGTAGACTGTTAAATGTGATATACATTTTGAGATAGCAACTACAATAGAGAGTTCAAGGAAAGGTGTTGACTCCAAATGAATGTCCTGGTATGGATTTGGGAACAAAAGGTAGGAGACCCCCATCTGGAGTAATCAGATTTACCTCTACAGATTCACTTTGGGCACTGATAGCTTTCTTCCAGGCACTTGGTCAGTGTCTGCAGAAAGAACCCAGATGTGGGATTAAGATGTGTTTTTCCCTTTAGAGCTAGAAGTGCTCATGGGTGGTTGAGGGAGCCACCACCAAAAAGTCCATGACATATGGAAAAGTGTACTAGCGCTGGCCGAGTGCCATGCCAGGGAATCCAAGAGTGAGGGTATCAGTTCGGGCTGAGAGCCCAGTGTGTTCAGAACCTGAGGGTTGTTGTGATGATGAAGAAGATGTGTTCTGACCTCTATAGATCTGCATAACCAGTGAGTGTAGCCCCATGAGGGTCATAGATACATAGATACATAGACAGTGTCGGCAGATAAGGGCCTATGGCCCACCTAGTCTGCCCATTTGAGCTTGTAAGTTCAGTTTGTTTTCCTAGAAGTCTATTTCCCCTTACCCCTGACCTCTAGAATTCCTTTATGTCTATCCCATGCATTCTTAAATCCCGTGATTGTTTCAGCCCCCACCACTTCCTCTGGCAGGGTGTTCCACTTGTCCACCACCCGTTCCACTTGTCCACCACCCGTCCACTTGTCCATCTTGCTTTGTATTCTTGTGTTGAAGTGAATAAAAGCCCCACTTTAGAATCCCACTCCTGGTTTGGACCTTTACAGTTATTGCTTCCTGTGTCTGGAATTACTTGGATGCCCCTGTCCAGAAGTGCAAACCTAGCCCTGATGCCGAGTGAATGTTTTCTCCATGAACCTAGGCTAACCAAGTAATGGGTTACAAAATGGAAGCACCATGCTAATAACATCTAATAATAACAACCACCCGGATCCTGGTTACAACCATATACCCACCAGGAGGGACTTTCCATCTCTTGAAATGTATTTGTTAACGTGTGACCAGGAGAGGAATGTAAGCTGAGCCAAGGCTGTTTAAACAAGTGCTGTATAAGGATGCAGTTTCAGGCTTTTTCTTTCCTTCAGAAGCTTAAGCTCTGATGCCCCAGGCAGCTCTGATAGTCAATTGTTCCAACATGATAGATTCACTTCATGCCCCTCCCGCATGAACCGAAAAAAAGGTCGGGGTGGATCTTTAGGAGCTTATTGGGTGGATGTAGGGGTGGGTCTTACCCCCCAAAAAAACTAATGCTGCCTTCCACTACTCAGGTTCCAGTTCTTGTACCTCCCATTTAAGAAAGAAAATAGTGCCCTGCAAGCACTGACTAACATGAAAGTGTATTTATTTGAGGGCAGAAAGCATTTCTTGGAGGAGGGTAAGGTGGAGGAGACTATTTACTCCTTCAGCCAGTTCCATGGACAGAAAACATGACATCAGCCCTTTTGTACATGCAAAATGTCTACAGGCTCCGCCCACTGCAGCCATAAAAACTGCTTAGAAGCTGTACCTTAGACCTCATAAAAACTAACAGACCTTACAAAATTATCCAAGCTGCTGTCTTCCACAATGACCTGAGCAACCACAATATTGTCGTCCACATCAGGGGCTCAGAAAGACCTATCGCCGGTGCAAAATTCACCACTAAACGGAGTCTCTATAAATTCAACCCTGCTGACTTTCTATATGAGTTAAGCAACATAAGATGGCAGGGATTCTACCTAGCTACATCTATTACCAAAGTTTTTGCCCTTTTCAACGCTTTCATTTCAGACATTATCAATAAACATGCCCCTTTAATCAAAAGCAGAATCAGAAAGGCATCTTGCCGTGGTTTAACAAAAAACTAAAATAAGCTTTAACTAAAAGAAATCTCCATTGGGCCATACTCAGGTGTTCAAAATTGGCCACTGATTGGTTTGCCTTCCGAAAGTGGTGCAATACCTACACCAGGCTAATCAGATCAGCCAAAAGAACTTGCTACATGAATGCCCTAGAGGCAGCTAAGGGTAAACTAGCTAAGACCTGGCAAATAATTAAAACAACTGAAGGAATCCGAAGCTCCCCATCAGTACCTGCCAAAATAATGTTCCAGCGCACCACAACTATCGATAAAGCAATCATCCTAGGCAATTTAAATACACACTATGCCACAGTAGGGTTAGCCTTCAACACATCCCAGCCAGCAAAATGACATGCTCCTTCCATGGCTACAGACCCCTCACTTAAACAGGATATCCCAAAGACTTTCAACTTCTCCCAAATTACCTTCAAGCAAGTTGAAGACTTGCTTCTCAGTCTTAACACCAAAACTTGTGCCGGGGCCAACAGCATTGAACCCAGGTTCCTGAAAATAGGATACTTCTTTTTTTTTAACTTTTTTTAATTGCATTTTCTAGCAGAATACAATTAAAGGAACACATCATATGTCAAGCATCACATACATACTGTAGAACTTGAAATGTTCACTGTCAAATAATTTTCACTATTTTTGCTGAAGCACCACTTTGCATGAAAATAAATTTGAGCGAACTAGCACTTTTATTATTTTTCCATTATAGTGAATGTGGTGATTGTGACTTTGCACTAAAATAAATTTACACAATTATGGTTGCATTTGTGTTTCCGCTAAAATTACTTTGTGTGAAAATAACTAGTTTAACAGTATATAAGGAACCATCTTATGGAAAAGATTGTAGAAATCTAAACAAAGCAGTTATAAATATGGGGGAATGTCTAGACCGAAGTCCTTGATGCAAAGTTCCAAAGGTGTAAAGGATGGCTGCACCCTACATGGCTATGGGGATCTAGCTGTAAAAATGTAGAAAACTATACATGAATTTACCTCATCCTCTAGGCTGATGTGACCCCATCCAAAAAATGTTAAAGTCCAAACATTTTTTAGTGCCTATAAATAGTTTCCCAAACACCAAAGCTCAATCTTTAATTAAAATAAATGGTATTATTTAAACAAGACCTCAATTCCCCAACATATGGTTAATTAACAATATTGACACATCAGGCAAAAAGATGGTAATTCAGAGATCTGAAGCACAACTCAGAAAACACTATATCTTAATTGGTACTGCACAGGATGGTCATTGCAGAGTAGAACATACCCTTAACTGTCTCAAAACTCACTGCTTACAAATAGAGTCCCAAAACCCTTCATGATTCAAGTAGAAGGGTCATTTTCTTTGGCATCTTCAGAAATGAGATCCTACACTGCTGGTTTGTTCGAGACCTCAAACTCCCATTGAATGAGGTCCACTCTTCTACCTGCCTCCACTGGATTGGTTAATTGAAATGTGTGGCCCGCGTAAAAAATCTGTAAGCGGGCTGGCATCAGAAGAGAATGCACAATTCCCAGTGTATGCAACTGGGCTCGGATGCCACCAAATTTCTTGCATTTCGCCTGGGTTGCATATGATAAATCCAGAAACAAATGAACAGACCGGACAGTGCGGTTCAGCCTTTCTGCCAGTTGGGCCGCTTGCAACATGTGATCTCTGATCCCAGCACCACTGGTGACCAAAAGGACAGTTCTCGGCTAATATCCTTTGGCATCCACCATATGAGGGATGATCCAATAAACCTGAATGAATGTAGCTGGCCCGGTGGCTCTGAGGGTTAAGGCATTAGACTCCTCAACTCGCACCATGCTGGCGACCCAGGTTAAGGAACGAGCCTGGGCCATTGGGGGTCAGCAAGGGTGGGGAGGGATTGAATGTCTGACAGGCAGCTCTTCCTCCCTCTCCTGGGAGGGTGTAGGGCATTGCTTCACTCCTGCATGACCTCTGGCGGTTGTCAGAGGTAGCCTGGAATTGTGTCGCAGCCATCCAGCACCGGAGCTTAGCAGATGCTGGCCATCATTTCACATCCAAGCTCTGTGGGGGGGGGATGGGGTGTAAAACAAGTAGAACACCCCCACTGACAGGCAAAGGTGGGTCCAGGAGCAGTAGCCCCACACCCAATGCTGGGCCTCCAAGAAGCACTTCCGAGTCCTCCCCAGAAACTGCTGCATGCCAGCATTTCTAGATAGAGAGTTGGAGGAGTAGAGCTCCTTCCTCAAGGGACTCAGAACTGTGGAGCTAGGGCAACACTGTGGAGGGGAGGTAGCCGGCACCCAAGGAGTGTAATCGGGGCTTCAGGCAGGCAGAACTGCAGCAGAGAGACCATGCCGGAGAGAGGTCAATGGACCTAAAGGGGAGAGAAAAAGAACTGTAAAAATAAAAATCCTGAATAAATGTTGAGACCAGATCCCGCTCCAGTTGTAAAGCTCGAGGAAGCCAGTGTTTCAAAAATTCCTGTAGATCTGGATTATCTTGATCTTCAGCTAGGCCCATTATCCAAACGTTCGCCACTCGCTGTGCATTTTTCAATGCCTCCAAGTGATATCGCAGGTGAGCGTTATCTTTTACCATTTGGGTTGCTGCTGTTAAAGCTTGCATGGCTTGGGACTCTGTAGCTGAAGCAGTTTGGGAGACCACTTCGATTTTGGCACCCTGTTCTTCGATTCTTTGGAGTATAGTTTCAACTTTGGTGTCAATGGCCTGCATTGACACCTGCAGAGCTTTACATGGGGGCTCTGAAGTAGATTGAGTGGGTGTAGGCACAATGGCCTGAGGAGGCCTGCTTTTTAGAAGTCCCTGGATATCCTTTATTGGTTTACCCCATGATCAGGACCAGAAAAACACAATGCCACTAATTTCCGAGTGAAATACCAAATGTTTACCATTTAAAAATTGAGAAATTAAGCTAATGGTTTGGAGAGCTACAAAAGGCTTATCTGTACCATAGGTGTGCTCAATAGAGCCCCCATAAACAGGATACTTCCACCTCACAGCACCCCTAACATACCTGTTCAATTTGTCAGTCTCATCTGGTGATTTCCCCTCCATATGAAAAACAGCATGTATATTGCCCCCACTTCAAATCTGGCAACACAACCACCCCAAACAACTATAGGCCAATTTCTATACTTCCAGTTCTTTCAAAACTTCTTGAAAAATTAGTCAACCACCAGTTAAGAGACCACCTTAATCAATCTAACCTCATACGCCTACTCTAATCCGGATTTAGGCCAAACCACAGCACAAACTATACGTTAGCTCTAGTGATGAATGACTGGTTCATGGCCTGAGATCATAGATTAATAGTTGGAACAGTGTTCCTGGATCTGAGAAAAGCATTTGATATCACAGACCATAACCTGTTTATAGTTAAACTCCAGGAGACTGGCCTGCATGGTACTGTCCTGTGTTGGTTTTCCAGTTATCTATTATGCAACTTACAGCAAATAAAAGCCAACTGGTCACTGTCCTCCGCACTCCCTGTCACCAGAGGAGTACCTCAAGGTTCCATCCTAGGCCCCTGTTGTTCATGATATACATCAATACATTCAGTAATAACATCCAGAACATGAAAATCCATTTCTTCGCAGATGACACCGTGCTCTACACTGCTGAACCTTCATTAGATGACGTCTGTGCTGAACTACAACCGAATTTTTGACCAAATTAAAATCAACCTCATTCAATCTAAATTGCTCCTAAATGCTAAAAAAAAACCCTGATGTTCTTCCATCCCTCAAATCTCCCACCTAACCCCAAAAACATTACAGCCGACAAACCCATCAATACCCTCTTAGGGGAAAAACTTGAGGCGGTGGATAAGTACAAATACCTAGGCATCTAGTTCGATCACAGTATCTCCTTTGCAGCCCACATCGAGATACTCACCAAAAAATTAAGGATGACATTAGGCTTTTTCTACCGTAACAAATCTAAATTCCTCAATGAGATCAGGAAGCAACTGATCCAAGCTATCTTTTTGCCTTTATTAGATTATGCAGATTTTATCTACAGCTGCTGTTCATCCACAAAACGGCAAACGCTGGATGTGCTATATCACTGCAATTCGTTTCATTATCAATGCCCCCACCAGAACCCATCACTGCAAGCTTTACACCAAAGTAGGATGGTCATCACTTACCACCTTAACAAACTGCCCCCTATATATCAGGCCTGTTCTGGTGTACTCAGAGTTGCTACTCACTCAGAAAAACCTTGCTTATTACTCTCAATGTTCCCAGGTTCTGTACACTTTATGGCAAAGCTGCAATCAGCTATACCTTACCATCAGCTTGAACAAACAAACTACAATCAACGATTGAAATGACTTATCTTGCACCACTAACTCTGTTTAAATCCCTAATCAATACTCACCTGGCAGATACCTGCAACTTCTACCCATGAATACCCTTGCCATACTTGGTTGATCCCCTCTGTGCCTCTGCCTTGTCCACCTCACCCCTCCACCCTTCCTCTCCCCCTTTTCACCCCTTCCCATCTCCCCTGTTGCAAAACTTACCTCCCCATGTGCTTCAATGCTCTGTATATTAGCTGTATACCAATGGACCTTAGTCTTTCAAAGGTCCAAGTATTGTTATAGGCAGCCCTATTGTTGGTCTACGAATATTGCACAGTTCTCTATATTGTCAGATGAAAATTGTTATCAGACATACATTTGCACAGCTACTGCTTGCTGTTCATCCTTTGTAACTTATGTTGTGCACTTCTTCTGTCTGTTATGATAAGTTACTGCTATGTATTGCTTTGAGTCTAACAGGATCACCTTGAAAATTAGTTTGCTCAGTGGAGTTTTCCTGTAAAAATAAACTTGAACTTGAAAATAGACTCAAAAAGGGAAACGTCTGAAAACAGTACAGGATATAAACTATGTGGTATGATGTCTGAAGGGTACAGCCATTGGGGGGTGATGTCTGAGGGGGCACCAGTAAAAAATGAACTCTTTAAAGGGTAACTGTCCATACAGAAATAGAGAATAACATATATGGGGTGTGATGTCTGAAAAACATCAGTAACACACAGGCTCTTTAAATGGCAAATGTCTACACAACAATAAGGGATGTGAACCATGGCATATAAGAAAGTATAAGGAAAGCTAGCATGCCGTTGCCTCTTCATTTATTAACTACTTTGCCTTGTTTCCCATGCCTGCTTCCTTCCATCCCCGCATGGATGGCCACTGTCACATGTATGTTTTGTTTCCTCAACTATCCCTGCGAGGATATCTACTGGTTCTGTTTTATTTTCTCCTTGTTTTTTGTAAAGCTATATGTTGTATACTCCCGGGTCATACTTGTACCTGGTCAACAAAAGCTAATAAATAAAGAAAGAAAGAAACACAGAAGGAGCAGAACAGAGAACTGTACCATTTAAAGCAGAAGGAAGCAGGGAAGGTAGTGAGAATAGCAAAGGCCCAAACCGAGGAAAAGATAGCCAACTCAGTTAAGAAGGGGGATAAAACTTTTTATAGGTGCATTAGGAAGGGAATAAAGACCAAGGGAGGGATAGTGAGTCTTAATAGAGGGGAGGGGATGGATAGTAGGTGACAGTGAAAAAGCAGGGATACTGAATGAATACTTCTGTTCAGTATTCACAAAAGAAGAGGAGGGGGAGGTACCTAATCCAGTCAATAGAAGCACTCTGGATAGGGGGGTCGATACCAGTCCTTTCACAGAACAAAGGGTTCTGAAAGAACTCCTAAAACTGAAGGTGGACAAACCAATGGGGCCTGATGGGATTCATCATAGTATTCTAAAAGAATTAAGGGGAGAACTAGTGACACCACTGACTGCCCTTTTTAACAAATCATGGGAGGATGATGTGGTACCCAAGGACTGGAGGAGGGTGGATGTGATTCCCCTTCACAAAAGTGGGAGCAAAGCAGAGGAAGGAAACTTCAGATCTGTTAGCTTGACCTCAGTGGTAGGGAAAATTATGGAATCACTTCTGAAAGAAAGAATTTTTGAGCACCTAGAGGCCAGCAGGGCACAGGACCCAAGGCAGCATGGATTCACAGTAGTGCTTCAGAAAAATATTTTCCTATTCCAAAATCGGCTGTACCATCAGAGTTATGGCATGGCTATGGGCATCACAATTTCTCCTAGCTATGCCAACCTTTTTGTGTGTAAATGGGAATGCGACCATCTGTACGGTGCCACCACAAATCCATTCCTGTCCAGGGTGGATTTGTGGTGGCGCTTTATTGATGACATTATAATAGTGTGAAAAGGCACACAGGAAGAGTTCACTCATTTTATTGAGTGGATGGAGGACACAAGCAGTTGTTTATATTACAAATATGAGTTAAGTCAGACAGAGATTACATACCTTGACTTAAAATTTTACAAAGATGGAAAGAGGGGGTAGTGTGCACAACCCTCTTCCAGAAGAGCACGGATCGCACCAGTATGTTATGATATGACAGCTGCCATCCCCATCATGTACTGTCTATTATACCGAAGGGTCAGTTGGTGCGCACCCTACATAACTGTACTGAAACATCAGAATATAAACACAAGAGGGGAGAACAGATCAAAAGGTCTTTGGAGAGGGGTTACAGCAAACAATGCATTGCTTCTGCTGTACAAAAAGCGAATAACATGGACAGGAGCCAGACA
Organism: Neoceratodus forsteri; assembly: GCA_016271365.2. Classification (NCBI taxonomy): domain Eukaryota; kingdom Metazoa; phylum Chordata; order Ceratodontiformes; family Ceratodontidae; genus Neoceratodus; species Neoceratodus forsteri. The sequence continues at coordinate 359,284,988 of JADMNL010000026.1, forward strand.
TTGTAGTATGCAGACCCTGTCACCAGTAATATGACTGAGTGCCCCTTTGTAACCACCTTTTCAAACAACATGAAGTCTTGCTGTATTCTGACAATTGCAGTTAGCCCCAGCACTCAAACTGCCCCGGAGAGTAGAGGGTTAATTTCTATGCATAGAATAGAACGTTGAGCTCGAGCTCGGTTTAAACCTCTGTCTGCTGCACTTTGAAGCGCAACTGTCAGATTCTTTACTCTGCCTAACTGAACAGCCGCTCCGGAGATTTCTCCTTTGCTCACGGTTTGAAAGTCAGTTAAAGTCCTAGGTTTTACCAATTATGTTTCACAACTTTCAATTCAGATCTCTGCCTGTGGTACAGTAAGTACTAGGTAGTGAACTAGACATAGAAAACTTGTGGAAACTGTAAAAATTTATTTTTGGACTGGTTCGGCTGAACCAGCCCTTTAGTGATTTATATATTCTGTCTTTGTTTTTAAACTTAGAGTGTGGTTACCAGTCCTTATCGGTTTTAAAAAAACTACATTTTCTTGTGTTTTTTTTTCCAATACCCGTGACACGGTTAGAAACCGATAAGGGTGTCTTGCCTGGTTGTTTGCCATAAAAGGGGTAAGTTTGTGGTTAGGATGGCTACGTCTGAGAAACCCAAAAGAAAAACTGGGCCTCTGGGTTTCAACACTGCAGTGTGTGTGGGGAGGTCTTTGCTAAGGCTGATCCCCACACCACCTGTGTTTATTGTCTGGGGTTTGACCGCCTTGATTCAGACTGCCAAATCTGTAAAAATTTCCCTAAGTCTACCCTGGAAAAAAAGATTAGGTAGGCTCAGGGAAAAGGAGTCAGTGAAGTCCGCTGACTCAGATGGCCAGCCCGGTTCAGTTCCGACCGAACCTGAGGGAGTGCCCTCTGACCAGAACGAGACTTCTTCGGACAAGAGGAGAACCAATCCTGAGGGATCAGTTCCTACAAAAAGAAAAAGAAAAGAAAAATCGGACGATTCGGATCCAGAGACCCATTTTACGACCACCGAAGAGATTGCCAATGCGATAAGGATTGTAGAATTGCTTTGTCCGGTTCCGCCTGATCCGGGCGCCTCTGGCAGGCGCCAGTTCGTCGTTCCTCCAATTCAAAATGATGCCCCTGAAGACTTCTATGAACTGGATTTGAGGGATGAAGATTATGATGATGATTATGATGATGATGCTGTGGGAGGTCTGGTTGAGCCCATTAAACCGGACATCTCCCCAGACAGGCCTTCTGGTGTTTCCTCTCCTAGGCTTTCTGAGTTCCTTCCACTACATGTTTTACAGGAAAGTGAAAGAAACCCTCCAGCTCCCGTGGTAGAAGCTGTAGAGGAACAAGAGGAACCTGATTATGTGGAGATGATGGATATCCCAGAGTCCACGAGACTGTCTATTCCCCTTCATAAGTCTTTTGGGAAACAGACACAAAAGATTTTAAAAACTCCAAATTCTGTACCTCCTGTCGACAGAAGGATAGACAAAAGGTACACCTTATCAGGTTCAGGTACAGAGTACTTGTATCAACAGTGCAGCCATGTTGGGGTTGTGCAGGCTGCAGCCTGTGATAAGGCTAATATACCCTTGGCTTCACACCCCCCAGATAAAGACTCTAGGAAGCTGGATGCCATGACAAAGAAACAGTACATGGCATCTGCCTTGGGACTCAGGCAGGCTAATTATATGGCCTATGCAGCCAGGTACCAGAAGTCCAGGTGGGACACTGTACTGGCACTGGCTAAGCAGGCCTCCCCCCAGTTAGCCTCGGAGCTAGAGCAGGTGGCTGCTAATGGGATTGAGGCATCTAAGGTACAGTTCCATGCTGCTGTGTACTCCAATGATGTGTTATCTAGAGTCATGGCTACATCTGTGGCTCTTCGGAGAATGGCTTGGCTCAGATCTACTAGTCTTTCACAGGACACCCGGGCTAATGCCATGGATTTCCCTGTGGTGGGTAATTCTCTGTTTGGGGAACAGACAGAGAATTACATGAAAAAGATGGATGAGTATAGAACCCATAGGAGTGCACAGGCCAAGGAAAGGCAGGCAGCTCCTCAAAGACAACAGGCTAGGGGCAGGGGCAGGCCTTTTCATAGGCCTTTCTACCAAGCACAGGCCTCTTCTCCCTTTCCTCAGAGAGGGTTCTTCAGAGGGAGAGGCAGAAGGGGGATGAGCAGGGCTGCATCCATCCCTCAACCTAAGGCTCCTGCCAAGCAGACACCCTGATGTGTCAGCCTGGGTTGACTCCCCCATTCCTGTAGGAGGCAGGCTGGCTTACTTCATCCAGGACTGAGTGTCTATTACCTCAGAAAAGTGGGTCCTGGAGGTGGTAAGCCAGGGGCTGGTTCTCAGCTTCAAGAAATTTCCAAAGCTGAGAGCCAGATATTTTCCTCCTGCAAGCATCTCCGAAACCATTGCCCTAGAGGCAGAGGTTTCATCTCTACTGGCTCTAAGAGGTGTACAGGGAGTTCCTACATTGCACAGGGGCAAAGGTCTGTACTCCAGGTACTTCCTTACCCTAAAAAAGACAGGGAAGTGGTGACCCATACTAGACTTAAGATATGTGAACAAACACCTTTTAAATCCCAAATTCAAAATGGTGACTCTGGGAATAATCCTTCTCTCTCTAAGGCCAGGAGACTGGCTAGCCTCCCTGGACTTAAAAGATGCCTACTTTCACATTCCCATCAGGTGCTCCCACAGAAAGTACCTCAGGTTCAAATTGCCTTCAGGCCATTATCAGTTCAAAGCTATGCCCTTCAGCCTGACTAGAGCTCCAAGTGTATTTACAAAATGCCTAGCAGTAGTAGTGGCCTTTTTAAGAAGGAAAAAATATTTCCATACCTGGACAACTGGCTGATTGTGGGTCAGTCCCCAGACCAAGTCAAGTCAGACCTTCAAGTGACTCAGCAAGTGCTCACTTCCCTAGGATTCCTTCTTAATCTTCCCAAGTCAGTTCTTGAGCCTGTACAGCTCCCCACCTTCATAGGGGCAGAGTTGGATACAGTCAAAACAAGAGCTCTTCTTCCCCTGGAAAGGGCAATGGCTATTGTAGAGCTGGCCTCTTCATTCCACCTTCTGGTCTCTCAGCCAGCAAGGCACTTCCTTCAACTTCAGGGCCACATGGTAGCTTCTATAGCAGTGGTCCAAGGGGCTAGATTTCAGATGAGGGACATTCAGTTTCATCTGAGGGCTTTTTGGTCTCAGAAGAAAGATTCTCTAACCAAACTAGTTCCAGTGACCCAGACTCTGATCCTGGCTCTCCAATGGTGGCAGGATCAGGGCAACCTCAGGCAAGGAGTCCCATTAGTCACTCAGTCTCACTCTGTGGTCTTAACCATGAATGCTTCTCTATTGGGGTGGGGAGCCCATCTGGGGGCTCTCACAGTCCATGGACTGTGGTCCCCTCAGGAATCCCTTCTTCATATCAAGCTCTTGGAGCTCAGGGCAGTCTTTCTGGCCCTGCAAGCTTTCTCTCAGTCAGTGCGGAACAAAGTGGTTTAGGTCAGGACAGACAACACCACCACCGTGTGGTACATCAACAAGCAGAGAGGCACTCGGTCCATGGCCTTGTGCATGGAAGCCATGAAATTGTGGTCTCTAGCTTATTCTCTGCAGACCTCTCTGATAGCAGTCCACCTTCCAGGGAAGAACAATGTGCTGGCAGATGCATTGAGCAGGATCTCCCAGGGCCATCACGAATGGTCCCTGGACCCTCTGGTGTTGAAAGTGATTTTTTCAAGGTGGGGCACTCCAGAGATAGATCTCTTTGCAGCCCCAGACATTCACCAACTTCCTCTGTTTTGTTGCAGACCCCCAGTCTTGGGCTCAGTCCCTCTGGATGCTCTGATTTTGAACTGGGAAGGGAAATTTATATATGCCTTCCCTCCCTTTCCTCTACTGTTCAAGATTCTGGTCAAGGTAAGACGACCTTGCAAAGTGATTTTGATTGCTCCAGACTGGGCCATGCAGCCTTGGTACCCCCTGTTGCTGTCCCTAGCAGTCCATTTTCCCCTGTCTCTTCCCAGGAATTACAACCTGTTAACCTCCTCTCAGGGGACGATATGGTACCCCAATCTTCGGTCTCTCCATCTCAAGGTATGGCTCTTGAAAAGTTAGAGTATGCAGATTTGCATCTGTCCCAAGGGGTTCTGGATATTCTCAAAGCCTCTTGAAAGCTTGCCACCATAAAAACTTACAACTCCAAATGGAAAAGATTCAGCATTTGGTGTTCCAAGAAGCATATATCCCCAGACACTGCTGACTTGTCTACAGTTCTGGATTATATGGTTCATTATAATGGCCTAGTCCTCAGACCAGCTACTCTCAAAGTACATTAGTCAGCTAGAAACATAGAAACATAGAAGTTGACGGCAGATAAGGACCGCAAGGCCCATCCAGCTGTTTCTGCTTTTCTGTCAGTGGCAAAGCCTTCCTCACTGCCATCTCACCCTGTATTCTGTAAATGTTTCAAGGGATTGCTTCATACCAGTCCCCCCTTTAGGGATCCTACCCCTGCTTGGGATCTTAATGTTTGCATTGCTCAGCTTATGCAACCCCCTTTTGAGCCCTTGTCTTCAGCAGAGCTTAAGTACTTGACTTGGAAAACTGTGTTCCTGGTAGCTATTACCTCTGCCAGGCATATTAGTGAATTGCAAGCTCTGTCAGTGGAGCCTGATTTTATCTAATTCCATAGAGAAAAGATGGTCCTTAGAACTAATAGCAGGTTTTTACCTAAAGTGGTTTCAGATTTTCATCTGAACCAATCTATGTCTCTCCCTGAGTTCTTCACTAATCATTCTTCTTCAGGAGAAAGACGTTTACACAGTTTGGATGTTAAAAGAGCCCTTAGTTACTACATTGAGTGTACTAAGGCTCACAGATTTGACTCCCTTCAGTTGTTTCTCACTTATGGGAAAGTGGGTAAGGGCAAACCTGCCACTAAGAGAACTATTGCCAGGTGGATTGTCTCTTGTATTCAATTCTGCTATGAGAAGCTAGGCAAAATACCTCCCTCAGGTCTAAGGGCTCATTCAACTAGAGGTACAGCTACTTCCTTGGCTGCTGCCAGGGATATTCCTTTGCTAGAGATATGTAAAGCAGCCACCTGGAAAACAGTCCATACATTCACCAAGCATTACTCCCTGGACATCCAGGCTAGGAGTGATGCTCGGTTTGGTGCAGCAGTACTGCAGAGCGTATTCCCAAGGTAGGTTCGATTCCCTCCTCTATGGAGGTACTGCTTGGTAGTCTGCAATAGTCAGAATACAGCAAGACTTCATGTTGTTTGAAGAAAAAATTACTCACCTTAGTAATTATGTTTCTTCTAATGGAGTCTTGCTGTATTCTGACCTCCTCCCTACTTCCTCCTCAGAACCTATTTTTGGGACGTGGGTTATAGTAGTGTTGCACTTAGGGTGTATTTGGGTTCTCTCTCCTTTAGAGAGGGTGAGTGGATTATATTATTAATTTAACAGTCTTAAGTTGTTCACTACCTGGTTTTTGATTTTGGATTTCTTGACTTGAGTCTTTTGGGGATCCAAAATATTTAGTTGCCATTTGGCTAGTATAAATTTTACAATTTCCACATAGTAGTTAGTTAGTATTAGCTCATAAGAATCTGACATTTGCGCTTCAAAGTGCAGCAGACAGAGGTCTGAACCAAGCTCAAGCTCAACGTTCTATGGTCTGCATAGAAATTAACCCTCTACTCTCCGGGGCAGTTTGAGTGCTGGGGCTAACTGCAATTGTCAGAATACATCAAGATTCCATTAGAAGAAACATAATTACTAAGGTGAGTAATTTTTCTTCTAGGAGGTCAGAGAAGGTGAGAGATCATTTACAGTAATTGGTCTATTTTACAGTTGGAGTCTAGATTAACAGACATAGTAGAACAGGGCCCTAAAGTAGTTTTTCATATATGCAAAAGTAAAAGACATGGTTGTCAGTAATATAGTGCCAGGCCCAGAACCCTTAGACAAACTTTGCTAGCTCCAGCACCTCTGGTCACACATTGTTGTGGCAGATGTATGTACTGCAAGTACATCTGTACTTGTAGAGCATTTAACCATCCTATCACAGGCAAAAGCATCCAGATAAAATACTTCACCACATGTAATAGCAGTGGAGTCGTGTACCTGTTAAGGTGCAGTTGTTTTATTTATATGTTGATTGCGCACATGCGCAAGAAACATATTGCGGCAGCTTGCTGCAGAAGCAGGTTGTGGAGACACGGCACTGTTGTGGCCAATGCCCCCACTGCCTTGTGAGGCTTGGCCCGCTTTCCCCAATGGGGTGGCACACTGCTGATGACACTAGTTCAGCCAGCGTGCCACAACCTTGAAACGTTTTAGCAGCTGCAATCAGGGGCCGCCTCATCATTGAAGCATCAGCCCATTCCACTGCAATGAGGGAGTGACCCATCATTGCTGGGCGGAACATTGGTGCTGTAATATTGTTTGTGAACATGGCGGGCTTGCCGCCATGTTCACAAACAATATGACTGAGCCAATAGTGCTGAAGGGGTGCCAAATCCCCTCGCAGCATGTTCCCCCACAACAGTGTTGTTTGCCGACGGGGCCCCAATCCTGTCGGCTTCAGTCCCGCGCGAGCTCAGGGTCAAGAGGAGCCCACTTCCTGTTGGCATAATGATTCCCCTGGCAAAACATTTGGTTTATGCCAGGGGTGCCCAATCCCTCTCAGCTCTTGTTCCCACCCCCTGCACTCCATATGTGCTGAAGGGGGTGCCCAATGCCCCGTCAGTTATAGCACCCCCAAATATTCAGGTGGTATGCTGGGTGCCCACCGCAGAGTGCCCAATGGCCCTGTAAAGAAAAAACTGTCCCACAGTGTTTTTTTTTTAAACCTGTAAAAAAGAAATCGGTCACTCACGGTCTCCCTGCCCCCTCCTACAACCCGCACCCACCCACTGCGCACCCTGCCTCCCCACACCCCCCTCACCCCATACTTACCTCCGGAGTCTTGCATGACGATCTTCAGTGGATCGGGAACATGTCTGCACTCTTCAAAGCTGACCACGAACTGAGGAAATGCCGGTAAGCTGTATAATGGCATAAATAGGCTTTTCCAACTTTCTTTGCATATCTCAGGCATTTTTTGGAATTTTGGCACCAAATTTTCAACATGAGGTTATTGGACTTCCTCCTTATGAATTCAGACACTGTCATGGCGTTAATCAGCCCGGAAAGGAGATTTTGCAGTCATTGCACGGAATTACCTTTCAGGATCAATTAATGAAATGACAGTGCCAGTGTTCATGAGGCGGGCTCTCAAAAAGTCTATGTTGCAAATTTTGTGGGAAAATCCAAAATGACCGTTTATGTGCATGCATTCGCAGTTGCTACGCACACTGTAACTTTGCTAATTTGCAATATTTTCACCCAGATTTTCATATTGGCAATTTTATGCACCTCCTTATGAACAGTACAGCTGTCATTTTTCACATCCTGGCTGAAATGTGTTTTCACAGTTCCGACGCAGAACAGTGCGGTTGCTGTGGAAAGTCAGTGTTCAGGACACATTAAGGAAATTACAGTGACACTGTTCATGAGCAGAGGTCCTAAAATGCCTATATTTAAAATTTTGTGATGAAACTCCATAAAATGACTGTTATGAGCGTGCGTTGTGCAGCTACCATGTACCCTTGTAAGTTCACAAATTAGTAATATTTTCACACTAGATTTTCAGCACTGGCATTTTTTAACACCTCCTTATGAACAGTGCAGCTGTCATTTTTCAAATCCTGGCCAAAATGTGTTTTCACGCTTCCAGCACAGAATAGTGCAGTCGCTTTCAGAAATCAGCTTTTGCGACAGATTAGGATCGAGCGAGTGAGAGAGAGGAAGTGACCGAGCTCAACTGAGCTCTGTCGGGACTGCTGCAGATTTCTTTGTGGGCAGAAAAAGGCACCAGGGCAGGCTGGAGCCCAGTACAAAAGGGCAGCCTGCAGCGCCGGGAGAAACAGAACGAGCGAGTGAGGGAGGGGGAGTGAGTGAGCTAAACGGAGCTCTGTTGGAACTCCTGCAGATTTCTTTGTGGGCAGAAAAAGGCAGCAATGCAGGCAGGAGCCCAGTACAAAAGGGCAGCCTGCAGAGGTGGGAGAAACAGAGCGAGTGAATGAGAGAGGGGGAGTGAGCTGCATCGTGACTGTTGAGGATTTTTTTGTGGGCAGAAAAAGGTGCCAACGCAGGCAGGAGCCTAGTATAAAAGGGCAGCCTGCAGCACCGGGAGAAACAGAACGAGCAAGTCAGAGAGAGGGAGTGAGCAAGCTCAATGGAGCTCTGTCGAGACTGCTGCAGATTTCTTTGTGGGTAGGAAAAAGGTGCCAACAGAGGCAGGAGCCCAGTACAAAAGGGCAGCCTGCAGTGCCAGGAGAAACAGAATGAGTGAGTGAGATAGAGGGAGTGAGTGACCTCAATGGAGCTCTGTTGGGACAGCTGCAGATTTCTTTGTGGGCAGAAAAAGGTGCCAACGCAGTCAGGAGCCCAGTACAAAAGGGCAATCTGCAGTGCTGGGAGAAACAGAATGAGTGAGTGAGAGAGGGGGAGTGAGTGAGCTCAACAGGGCTGTGTCAGGACTGCTGCGGATTTCTTTGTGGGCAGAAAAAGGCGCCAATGCAAGCAGGACCCCAGTACAAAAGGGCAGCCTGCAGCATTGGGAGAAATAGAATGAGTGAGTGAGAGAGGGGGAGTGAGCGAGCTCAATGGAGCTCTGCTGGGACGTTACAGTTGCCCACCCTTCCGCCCAAGGTCCTCTGTAGTCCTATATTATAGCAGGGTCTCTGGAGTAGAGACGAAGCAATGATTGGATACTTTAGGATTGCTGTAATAATACATATTTAGTTATGTTTCTTTCTCTAACTGACCTAAGTACTGAGCTGTACTGCTATGATTGCTGTAATAATACATATTTATTTGTTCTGTTTATTTGTCTAACTGAGCTGAGTAATAGTTGGAGTGCAACAGAATTTCTAACTGGGCTAAGTGAAACTATATAAGAGCCGAGAACAAAAAGTATAGTAGCTGAGAGGTGAAAAACGGACAAGGAGGCTTTAGGATTGCTATAGCAATACAGTAGCTAATGAATGAGATTTGAGACTGAATTACCCCGGTCAGCAAGGGATCAGTAGGGGGACTACTGTGGGGGGGACAGGAATTTGAGTAAATAGGGGCCTAACAGTTGTAGTAGGGTACAGAACCTGGGAGTAAGAGCTCATAACATAAGATGGGGGCCAAAATGGGGCAGGTGCCACATGTCAATAGGGCGGGCATCTTTGGAAGGGTGGAGGGGTGTACAGGATGTGGGTCTGCCATGATCCTGGACTGGGCTTGGAGGATGGGGGGGTGTATGGTCTGTAGATGACTGGCTAGTTTGAGGAAGGAACTGTGAAGGTTAGGGAGGAGTCTAAGTGGCAGGGCAGATGAGTATGGTAAGCATCCTGAGGGGGGAATAAGGGATGGCAAAGGGGATGGAGGAAGAATAACTAGGGACTGAAACCAACCCCAGTATCAGAGGCACTAGCAGAAAGGAGAGGAGAAGGAAGGGGTGCCTGAGGCAAGGGCAGGGGGCCTCCTGATGGTGGAGGAAGAGACCACAAGGAGTACCAGGGGACAGAGCAGATGGTTGCAGGTAGGGAGGGACCAGGTGTGGCACAGAGGGGAACAACTAGGAGGAGGAACTGATAGTGGGTAGAGATGTAGGACAGGTATCGACTAGGAATAGATTTGAAACTCTGCTATCGGACAGAGAGGGGGAGCAGGAACGTACTGAAGGGGTGAGGACAAGTGGGGCATGAGAGGGATGGCAACAGGTAGGGGAAGAGACAGTGAGGACAAAAGGGTAGAAGGGGCTAGCAAGGAAGGAGGGGTGGTGATTGAAGGAGAGAAGGCTATGGGAAGAGGAAAGGATGGGAGGGACATCACTATCGGGGTAGAAGGGAATGGGGGCTCTAAATCGACAACAGTGGGATAGGGAGAGGGGTTGGAAATCAGCAGGAGGAGAGTTACGACGAAGCCCAGTAGGAAACAGTCAAGCTGGGAAGGGTTCAAAGGGATGGAAGGAATAAGGCAGAGAAAGGGGTGAGGCGAGAGTAGGGTACAAATACAGAAGTCACAGAGGGTGCAGTTGGCGGGGGTAAGGGGCAGGGAAGAACGAATACTGGGCTGGTGGAATGGGCATTAGAAGGGAAAGGGGGTAAGGGGCAGGGGGGTACTCATCCTGGGGGATTCTATACTGAAATGAGTGAGATGGGGTGGAAAGGGGGAAAGCACAGCCATATTTGGGTTGAAGCTGTCCCCAGGTTGACTGCAGGAGGGGCAGGGCAGGCATTGCTCAAGTGTACAGCAAAGGGGAGGAAGAAACCTCATTTACTGTTGCATGTGGGTACAAACGACTTGACAGGGGACACTGTGGAAGTAGTGAGGGGAAAGTTTGAGTACTTGGGCAGGCCGTGTGAGGGGGTAGGGAAGTCGGTGGCATTCTTGAAGGTACTGCTGGTACCATGTGCGAGCATGAGGAGGAAAGGTAGGCTTTAGGAGTTCAAATGGCTAAGGGATTGGTGCCACACGAAACATTATGGGTTAGTGACTAACTGGGGTAGGGTCTGGGGGCAATAGTGACTTGTACATGGGGGACAGGATACACTGGAGCAGGAAGAGGAGGGGAGTATTAAAGGCAGCATTGCTGCCAGGCCACTGACACTGAGGGTTGAGGTGCTGGACGCCACACCACATGCCACGATGGCGACCTGGGTTTGGACACAAGCCTCCGGGCCGCCAGGGGTTGGCAAGGAAGAGATAAGATTGAGCATCCGGAGGACTGCTCTCCTATCCCAGGGTGGGATCCAGGGACCCACCGCTCTGTAGCAGCCCCTGGTGATGACCGCGGATGCTACTACAGCAGTGTAGTAAAGGGTGGTGGAGTGTGGCGACATTACACGCTTGTGCCTAAGCCGCTATTGCACACCGCACTCCACAAAGGAAAGAAAAGGGGAAAATGGGCTATGGTCAGGGAGCATGAGGTTCCAACCCCCCCCCGCCAGCCCCGAATGGTGCCTCCTCAACCGGATCCTGCTCTGGTGGGTCAACCTGGGAAGCTCCTCACCATCCCAGCACGGGGCCAATCTGTGCAGATGAGCAGGTCAGCCTGATGTTGGGGGCAAGGCTAAGGGGGTTGGGTGGGATGACCAAGCCGACCATAGCCCTGTGAGAAAATATGTAGAAAAAATATAAAAAAGCCAGGATTAGAGGGGTATATCTCTACTAAGGTGGATTTAAACAAATAGGGCAGGGGTCAAAGGACTGAGGTTGGTAGAATGGACCGGACAGGGGAGCCTGATGAGCTCACCGCCCTAGATGTAGGTAAAGGTGGAGGTGTAGTAACCACCCGGCAGTAAAATAAGGAGGAGAAAGGCAGGATCACCGGGAAGAGGGACAGGCCACAAGGAGGAGAAGAGTGAGGAGAAGGAGGGGTATGGGTGGAAGGTGGTCTGACTAAATGGACAGAAAACTGGTTACAGGGGAGGGTGCAGTGGGTGGTGGTTGTGGTGGGGTAGCTCTCAGCAACCAGAGCAGTGATAAGCAGGGTGCTGCAGGGTTCAGTGCTTGGCCCAATGCTATTTGGGCTCTTTATCTCCGATACAGCACATGGAGTGGGGAGCAGGGTTAGTCTGTTCACACATTATACCAAATCAAAAGCAAATGCTCATAGTAGCAGAGCCCCCCACACATACACACTCACCGAAAATCTGCTTAAAAGCCTGCAATTAATTCAAATCAGTTCCATTTTCTTATGTACCTGGGGTTCAATACCAACAAGTGTAAAATCATGCACCTAGGGCATAGGAACCCCGATGCTGGGTATAGGATGGGAGGAGGTACTGATACTCACTAGACATGAAAGGGTCCTTGAGGTTATTATATCAGAGGACCTCAAGATGGCAGTACAGTGTGACAAGGCTATGGGCAGGGCAAATTGGATTCTGGGGTGCATAAGGAGTGGCATCTCCAGTAGGAGGAGGAGGAGGGATGTTTTGCTGCCATTGTCTCACTCAGTGGTATACCCCCAGCTGCAGTACTGTGTCCAGTTTTAGACTCCACACTTCAGAAAGGACATAAGGTGGAGGTTTTCCAGAGGAGGGCAACTAAAATGGTTCAGAATTTTCACAGGAATCCCTTCAAGGAAAGGCTGAAGAATCTCAACATGTACTCTCTGGAAGAGAGGAAGATGAGAGGTGACAAGATCAAGACCTACAAAGTACCTCACAGGGGTAAAGCGGGTACAGTTGGGGAGTTTCCTTCAAATGAGGATGAGCACCCAAATGAAGGGACATACAATGAAGCTGGGGGGTGCATTCAGGATAGATGTGAATAAATACTTCTTTACTGAAAGGGTGGTAGATGCCTTGAACAGACTGCCAGGAGAAGTGGTGGAAGCTAAAATAGTAGGGGGCATGAAGCATGCATGGGATAAACATAGGGATATATTAGAAAAAGGGGAAGGAGGGGGGCAATGGAGATCAATAGGGCTATGGAAGTGGAGCAAGTTCAAGTTCATTGCAGGAAAAATCCATTAAGCAAGCTCATTCACAAGGAGGTCCTGATGGATGTAGGCAGAATAAGACGTGCAGTAACATATACAGGCAGGAGTTACAAGTAGGTAGAGAACATTTCGCAGACTGGATGCGCTGAGCGGTCCTTTTCTGCTGACAAATTCTATGTTTCTGTAGCATCATGTGTTAATTCAGGTGCAGTGTTTATTTAAAGTTGGCCCTACCAGACATCCAGATGTAAGGAACAGTAAATTACTGAATTAGATGCAGCCCACTTACAGTACAATAAACACAACCACAGTGCTTTGAGAAGCTTTTACTCTTCATAAGGCTGTTTAAAGATCTGGGGTTCTATTTGCAGTGTCCACACCAGTATGCTGATCTTTAAATCAACGCCGCATCTGAATAAATACTTCATTCTTGCTCACTCTATTTCTTCCCCACTCTGAAACCTGCTTGTCCTGAGTTACTTTTCATCTGGCAGTGCCTCGCCTGTGTTGGAAGATGACCAATAAGCGGCACTGAAAGACATCAGACTTCACATACTCTGAAGGCAGCTGCTCATGGACAGACATAAGGCAGTTCTACTTGGGGGTAGGAGGAAGTAAGCTGTTTAACTAGAATCTGCAGCTTATCCATCAGGTAGGGAAATGAGCAGATTAGCTGGGCCAAGCGGTCCTTATGTGCCGTCAAATTCTATGTTTCTCACCCACCATCTTGGCAAGAAGAAGGCTGCAGCTGTGGTCACTGATGACTGTTGGGGTGTGGGGATGGGGGGACCAAAGGGGACAGACATTAGGAGATACAATCATAATAAAAACTGTGAGACCTTCACCAGCTGTCCAAAATGCTTACCAGTAAAAGAATACTCTATGAAGTTGTTCCAATGGTAACACAATCTGGTGATCCCTCTGTCTGTCATTTGATACTAGGCATCAGCCAGCATAACATTGCCTACAGAAGGCAGTGTGGTCATGTGGTTGCTGAAATACTGGAGATTACAGATTTAGAAGAACAAAAGAATATCACACAGAAGCTGGCACTTATGCCTATAGCAGCTGTCTCCTGCTTCTCAGTAGTTATATTTATACCCTTGAGGTACCTGATTGTTTCTATCCTATCCCATCTTTCCGTCCTCTCTTCCACTCAGTACATATTGAGGTCCCTTAATTTCTCCTCATAAGTCTTGTGTTGCAAACCATGTACCATCTCATTCACCCTCCTCTGGACCATCTCCAGCCTGTTAATATCCTAATGAAGGTGCGACCTCCCGAACTGCACACAGTACTCCATGTGAAGCCTGACCATGGTTTTATATAATGGCATCACTACCTCCCTCCTTATGCTGGTGATACCCCTGCCTATGCATCCCAGCATGTCACTGGCCCTCCCAGCTACCTTACCTTACCACTTTGACATTTTCAGGTCATCTGAAACAACAGCCCCCCAGGTCCCTTTCCTTCTTTGTGACTGTCAGCAACTACCTCCCCCACCCATAATGTACCTTTCCCCAGGGTTTCTGTGTCCCAGGTGCATAATTTAGCACTTTTGTGAATTAAACTTCACTTGCCAGTCCTCAGACCATTTCTCAAGCTTCTCCAGGTCCCTCCTCATTTTCTCCACCCCCTCTGGGTATCCACTGTCTTACAGATCTTGGTGTCATCTGCAAACAGGCAGACCTTTCACTTCTTTCCTTCTGCAATGTCACTAATGGAGACAATGAACAGGACTGGCCACAGGACCAATCCCTGCCCCACCACACTGGTCAGCCCCTCTCCACAGATTGCACCCCATTTACCACTACTCTCTGCCTCCTGTCTGTTATCCAGTTTATTTATTTATTTATTTAGTTAAACATCAGTTTAGAAACCTTTGAGCCAGAGGCTCATTTACAAAGGTACTTCGTCACAAAGAGGACATCAGAACAGTAGTACAAGGGACACAGTACTTACAAACAAAAAAGTTACAGTTCAATTACAATTTTGTTACAATAGAATACAATCTCCAACGAAGCAAAAGATAACAAAAGGTGCAAAACCTATGGTCGGGGGAGAGCTGGTGGGGGTAGAAGGAAGGGAGATAGGGGAGGAGGAATTAGTAGGGAAAGGAAGAGGGGAACTGCTCAGTGAGCATTGTCAAACAGAGTATATATATATTTTTTTTACACTAGTTTCTAACAAGTTTACCACCCTTTTTCCTATGCCTAGCCTACTCAGCTAGTTTATCACCCTTCTATGTTGGACAGTGTCAAAGCCTTTGCTTACATCAAGCTGAGCATTTTCCACTGCTCCATCCTGATTTACTTCCTTTGTCACCCAGTCAAAGACATCAACCAGATTTGTCTGACATGACCTCCCCACTGTGAATCCATGTTGCCTATGGTCTTGGGCTTCGATGGCTTCTACATGCCCGTCCCACTATCCTTTCTTTAACCAACGTCTCCATGATCTTCCCCACTACTGAAGTGAGGCTGACCGGCCTATAGCCTTTGCAACTGCTGTACTGCTGTGGCCCTTGCCCCTCCCCCTCTTCTAAGAATACTGAATAGAGTGCACATGACAGTTCTTAGGCATGCTACTTTCACTTCCAAATACCTAAACAGCACATATAAGCAATCAACATTCGGCACTGACAAATGCTTGTTATACTTCTTTTATTTTATTTTAGTCTTTGGTAACCAGGTAAGGCCCACTAGGAACAAGCGCCTGTTTTCAGGGGTGACCTGAGAGCACTGGGTGGTTAAGTGACTTGTTCAGAGTCATGCAGTATGCAAGTGGAGGTTGTGGGAATCAAACTCAGGTCTGGTCTGCTGGATGTACCAAGCTCATGCACACCTCATTCCTCTAACCTCTAGGCTATACTGCCAGCCCTGTGGGGCTTATTATGTGGGCAGGACCACAATAAAATTTAGAATCAGGATGGGGGAATATGTGAGGACAGTGGACAAGGGTGACATGTCATATGCAATTGTGAAACATATATTTGAGAATAAACACAAAAACATATGACATGAGTTCAGTTTCACTGGTATCATATTGGTCAGTATGGGGGGTGGGAGATTTGAAGAAAATTATGGGCCAAAGAGAAGTTATTGGATATTTGATCTGGGGGCTCACCACAATAGGGGTTTGAATGACGATATTGATTTGTCTGCTCTCTTAAAAAAGTATAGATGTTGAGGGCAAGCTAGATGAAGAAATTGTGATATATAAAGGGCTATATTAGTTACCCTGCCTCCATCTTTTAACTGAACATATAAATTGATCTGGGAAATGGATTGGTAACCCTTCATGCAGCGCGAAGGTGATGAAGTTTGGTGCCTGGAACTTTAACTCATATGTTCACAGTAGAACTTACACCTATAGATAGTTGGGTTAATTGTTAATTGTTAGTATGAAATTGGCTATACAAGCAGTACTGATGGCTGTTAAGACATAACAAAAACAGCAGTAAACACAAAGATGTTCTATGTGTACAAATAGTTGATACAGTTCCAAGAAATCAATTTTAATTTTAATATTGTGGTTTCTATATTCATAAATCACTGATTCACTTGTGGTTTGTATGTATGCTAATTACAGGTGATTGACTGCTTGGATCATGTGATATGAACTGGACTGGTATAAACTGAGCACCTTTGCAACTTGTTATATTACTCTCAAGAAGCCTAGCAGCACGCCAGGTGAAACATCAGTTTACTATATGCTGTAGCCACCTTGGCCAGTGTTATATTTGCACTTTTGTGACATAAAGGACTAAACTACCTGATTCCTGGATGTCCTTGTCTTTTGCCTGGAGCTATGGGTGCTGCTTTCTTTTGCTACTTGGATAAACAAATTAGCCAGCTTGGGAGTGGGTCCCAGGTGGTAGCCTGGGTAAACAATGGACTGGACAACAGAGTACAGAGGATAATAGTAAATGGATTCCACCCAAAGAAAGGGAGGGTTACTAGCGGGTACTGCAGGGTTTGGTACTGGGTCTGGTCCTCATTAATGTCTTTATAAGTGCCATTGCAGAGAGACTGGAAGGAAAAGTATGCCCCTTTGCAGACAACATGAAGATCTGCAACAGGGTTGATACACAAGGGTGGTGTGTGGAAAGGATGAGTAGGGACTTGGCAAGGTTGGAGAAATGGTCAAAAGTATGGCAGCATAGACTGAATGCAAAGAAGTGCAAAGTAATGCACCTGGGAAACAAAAAAGCCCAGGGGAGGAGTACACAGTGCTGGTGGAGGGGTAATAACAACAACACAAATGGAAAGGGACCTGGGGTAGTCACATCAGATTACCTAATAGTAAGCAAGCAGTGTGAGAAGGCAGTAAGGATGGCTGGGGGGGCTGGCAGTATAGCCTAGAGGTTAGAGTAATGAATTGTGAATGAGCTTGGCACAGGCAACAGACCAGACCTTGGTATGATTCTCACAACCTCCACTTGCACACTGTATGACTCTAAGCAAGTCACTTAACCGCCCATTGCTCCCAGGTCCTATAAAACAGGCACTTGTGCCTAGTGGGCCTTACCCAGTTACCAAAGACTAAAATAAATAAATTAATAATACTAGGATGTATAGGGTGTGGCATCACCAGTAGAAAACAGGAAGTTGTTGTCCATCTGTACAGATAGCTGATGATACCTCATATGCAGTACTGCGTGCAGTTCTGGAGACACCATCTCTTCAAGGAAATAGACAGGATGGCAGCAGTCTAGAGGAGGGCAACTAAAATGGTGCAGGGTCTGCAACAGAAGCCATACAAAGAAAGACTGAAAGAACTTAGTATGTATACCCTTGAGGAAAGCAGGGAGAGGGAGGACATAATAGAAACGTTCAAGTACCTCAAGGGAATCAACAAAGTCCAAGAGGGAAACATCTTTCAGAAAAACAGATGTGAAAGATCAAGGGGACACAGTCTGAAGATAGAGGGGGGATGACTGAGGGGCATTGTGAGGAAGTATATTTTCATAGAGAGGGTAGTGGATGCATGGAATTGCCTTCCTGAGGAGGTTGTGGGGTCAAAAACAGTGGGGGAGTTCAAGAATGCATGGGACAGACATAAAGCAATTCTGGTGGGGGGTAGGAAGAAGTAGGCTGTGGGTTAACTAAGATCTGAAGCTTATCCAATAGGTAGGTAAATAGGCAGATTAAGTGGGAAAAGTGGTCCTTATCTGCCGTCAAAGTCCATGTTTCTATGTCTATGTGTGATTACTGAGGGGCACCAGTAACCCATGGAATTTTTAAAGGCCATATGACCACACAGCAATGCAGAATATTAACCATGTTGGTATGTCTGAGGGGCACCAGTAACACACTGACTCAATAAAGGAAAATGTCTGCACAGCAACAGAGGATATAAACTATAGGGTGTGGCATCTGAATGGCACCAGTAACACACAGGCTCAATAAAGGCAATTGGCTGCACAACAATAGAGGATATAAACCATGGGGTGTGATGTCTGAGGGGCACCAGTAACACACAGACTCAATAAAGGGAAATGTCCACACAGCAATAGAGGACATAAACCATGGGGTGTGCTGTCTGAAGGGCACCAGTAACACAGACTCAATAAAGGGAAATGTCCACACAGCAACAGAGGATATAAACTATGGGGTGTGATGCCTGAGGGGCACCAGTAACACACAAACTCAATAAAGGCAAATGTCCACACAGCAATAGAGGATATAAACCGTGGGGTGTGCTGCCTGAAGAACACCAGTAACAATCAGACTAAATAAAGGTAAATGTCAACACAGCAATAGAGGATATAAACCATGGGGTTTGATGCCTGAGGGGCACCAGTAACACACAGACTCAATAAAGAGAAATGTCTATACAGCAATAGAGGATATAAACCATGAGGTGTGATGTCTGAGGGCACCAGTAACACACAGACTCAATAAAGGCAAATGTTCACCAGCAATAGAGGATATAAACTGTGGTGTGTGATGTCTGGGGAGCACCAGTAAAACAAGGATTCAATACTGGCAAATGTCCACAGAGCAACAGAAAATATAAACCATGGTTGTGATGTCTAAGGGGTATCAGTAACAAATGGACTCAATAAAGGCAACTGTCTACACAGAAATAGAGGACATAAACCACGGAGTGTGATGTTTAAATGGTACCAGTGATGCACTGACTCAATAAAGGCATATGTCCACACAGCAATCAAGGATATAAACCATGGGGTGTGATGTCTGAGGGCACTGGTAACACACAGATTCAAAAAAGGAAAATGCCTGCATAGCAATAGTGGATATAAACCACGGGGTGTGATGCCTGAGGGGCACCAGTAACACACAGACTCAATAAAGACAAATGTCTATATAGCAACAGAGGATATAAACTAAGGGGTGTGATGTCAGAGGGGCACCAGTAACACAACTGACTCAATAAAGGAAAATATCCACATAGCACTAGATGATATAAAACATTGGGTTGTGATGTCTGAGGGCACCAGTAACACACAGACTCAATAAAGACAAATGTCCACACAGCAATAGAGGATATAAACCATGGGGTGTGATGTCTGAGAGACACCAGTAACACACAGAGACTCAATAAAGGAAAATGGCCACACAGCAATAGAGGATATTAACCATGGGGTGTGATGTCTGAAGGGCACCAGTAACACACAGACTCAATGAAGGCAAATAGCCACACAACAATAGAGGATATAACATAGAAACATAGACTTTGACGGCAGATAAGGATCGCTTGGCCCACCTAGTGTACCCATTTCCCTACCTACAGGACAAGCTGCAGATCCTAGTTAACCAACAGCCTATTTCTTCCTACCCCCCAACAAGAATTTCTTTATGTCTGCCCCATGCATTCTTGAATTCTCCCACAGTTTTAGACCCCCGTAACCTCCTCAGGAAGGCAGAAACCATGGTGTGTGATATCTGACAGACACCAGTAACACAGACTCAGTGAAGGCAAATGACCCCAAAGCAACAGAGGATATAAACTATGAAGTGTGAAGTCTAAAGGGTACCAGTAAAACACAAACTCAATAAAGGGAAATGACCACGCAGCTATAGAGGATATAAAGCAAGGGGTGTGATGTCTGAAGGGCACCAGTAACACAGAGACTCAATAAAGGAAATTGTCCACACAGCAACAGAAGATATGTACTGTGGGGTGTGATTTCTGAGGGGTACCAGTAACACATAGACTAAATTAGTTGTCCAGATAAATTTTATGTCTGGGAAGTATTTACTGCTAGCTGCTTTCACCTAGTAGTATTTTCATCTACATGGTAGTGGCACCATACATTGACCTATCTTGGACCCCCATCTCTACAAAATCTCATAGTTCCACTGGGTGTCTGCAGCCACTGACCCTTCTTCTCTGATACCAGTGAGGAGTCTTCAGATACTTTCCCATTGCTATTCAGTGTGGTGACCCTATTGTTAACATTTTATGTTGCCACTACACTTCTTGCCATCCTGTGCACAATTCCTCAATCTCATGCATGTACAAAACTAGTAACTATGCTATTTTCTGACCCCGCCTCTACTGATGACTGTGGGTTAGTATGTGGATCCATGGCTAGTAGCATTGAACGCTGCTGCCAATGTTGTGCATATGTACCAACAAACTGTAAATATACAGAGTGGGAAACAAATTCTTAAAATCAGAAAGTAGGAGCAAATCATGTAAAATTGGTAGTAAAATACCCCTTTACTCCCCTTATCTGTTCCTCTGGACTTAATAAAGGCAAATGTCCACACAGCAACAGAGGATATAAACCATCGAGTGTGATGTCTGAGGGGCACCAGTAACACATGGACACAATAAAGACAAATGACCACACAGCAGTATAGCTTATAGACCACAAAGTGTGATGTCTAAAGGGCACCAGTTGCACAGAGACTCAATAAAGACAAATGTCCACACAATAAGGAAGCACATAAACCATGAGACGTGATGTTTGAGTGGCAGTGGTAACACACAGACTCAATAAAGACAAATGTCCACACAGCAATAGAGGACCTAAATGGTATGCCCACTGAAATGTGACACCATTACAGCAAACATGTCGATGCTGACAACATTGACAGTTTGCTGTAATGGTCTGCCAGACCCTGGCACCTGCCTCCTGGTCCTGCACTTTCTCCCTGAATCAACCTGTGACTCAGAGTTGATAATCATCTAGGTCTGGGGTGCAGGGCAGAGGTCTCGCATGGGCGGAAGGGTTTGGGGGCAAAGCCACCCAATAGAAGAACAAAAGGAGTCTTTAGTCAGATTTATGTCAACCACAATCTGAGGTCGACATAAATCCATCACTGTTTTTTTTTTTTTCATTTCATTTTATTTAATGGGCTAGACCATTGAGTAAAACTCATTTAAAATGGTGACCCTTGGTTAGACAAAAATAAAGTTACAACAAATACAATAAATACAAACATACAATATATAACACACCAAATACATACAATTGCATACAACAATTATATTGCTATAACCAGTTAGCCACAGCAAGCCTTAGTTTGAGCAAAATGAATCCAAGAACCAGGTTTTAACAGCTTTCATGACGGGGTTTTTATTATACAAACGAAATTTCAAGGGCATCATATTCCAAAATCTAGGGACTAGCTGGCTGAAAAAGAAGTCAGAACATTTAGTTTTTGATCTAAGTATTACCAACTCTCAATAGGCCGCATTCCTTAAAGAGGGATTAAGATCCCTAAATTCTAACCTTTCCGCCAGATAGTCCGGAATCACTGCTGTGATACTTTTAAATGCAAGAAGATATTTATGTAATTGTCTTCTATCTGGCAAAGAAATCCATCCTAGTTTGTGATACATCAGGTAATGGTGGGTATCCCTAGAACATTGTAAAATCAGCCTCGCCAGACGATTATAAAGTACATCTAATCTATATAACTTTCCAGAATGAGAATAATCATAAAATACGTCTCCACAATCACTGTGATGATAGTCGACAACATAGTTCTCTAATTGGCATCTAAGAGCCAACATAAACCATGGGATGTGATGTCTGAGGGGCAGCAGTAACACACAGACTCAATAAAGGGCAAATGTTAACACAGCAATAGAGGATATAAACAATGAGATATGATGTCCGAGAGGCAGCAGTAACACATAGACGCAATAAAGGCAAATACCCACACAGCAACAGAGACTATAAATCATAGGTTGTGATGTATTAGGGATGCCAGTAACACACAGACACAATAAAGGCAAATGTCCGCACAGCAACAGAGTCAAGTACCATGGCTTTTTATTCCATCTTTATACTGCATCATTGTTGCAATTTATTTGCTAAAGTTGACAGTTCCCAGAGAGACTATAACAGGAGTTATATTGCATTTTCATCCCCTTCCTTCCAACCAAACCATCCTGTAGGGCTGCATTCAGGAGCAAATAATTGTAACCTGACATTGCAGTGCCAACTCCAGCAATACAGCTAGTCTTGGAAAAAATACTGTACTACCACAAAGCTAGGTATTTGGCAATCAACAGCAGAGGAATTACAGCATTACAGCTAATGCTGGGTAAACACTGAACTACAGAAAATACAGCACTATAGCTAATAC
Source organism: Neoceratodus forsteri (assembly GCA_016271365.2). Classification (NCBI taxonomy): domain Eukaryota; kingdom Metazoa; phylum Chordata; order Ceratodontiformes; family Ceratodontidae; genus Neoceratodus; species Neoceratodus forsteri. The sequence goes on from JADMNL010000026.1 coordinate 359,307,129, forward strand.
TAGGTGAACACTGCACTACAGCAAACACAGCACTACAGCTAATGCTGGGTGAACACTGTACTACAGCAAATACAGCACTACAGCTAACGTGAAGTGAACGCTGCATTACAATGAATGATGGGTGAACACTGCACTACAGCAAATACAGGCCTACAGCTAATGCTGGGTAAACACTGGACTACAACAAATGGGAGAACACTACACTATAGCAAATATAGCACTACAGCTTATGATGGGTGAACACTGCACTGCAGTAAATACAGCACAACTAATGCTGGATTAACACTTTTCTACAGCAAATGCAGCCCTATAACCAATGCTGATTGCACACTGCACTACAACAAACACTGGTTGAACACTACACTACAGCAAATACAGTGCTACAACTAACACTGAGTGAACACTGCACTACAACAAACACTGGGTGAATACTGTACTACAGCAAATACTGCACTACAGCTGATACTGGGTGAACACTGCACAATAACAAATACACTACAGTTAGCATTGGGTGAACATTGCACTACAGCAAATATGGCACTACAGATAATGCTGGGTGAACACTATACTACAACAAATACAGCACTACAGCTAATGGGTGAACATTGTACTACAGCAAAACAGCATTAAAACTAACACTGAATAAACACTGCACTACAACCAGTGCTGGCTAAACACTGCACTATAGCAAATGCAGCACTACAACTAACGCTGAGTGAACACTGCACTACAGCAAATATAGTACTATAGTAAATACAGCATTACAACTAACACTGACTGAACACTGCACTATAGAAAATACAGAACTACAGCTAAGGCTAGGTAAACACTGCACCAAAGCAAAGACAGCACTACAACTAATGCTGGGTGAACACTGCACTATGGAAAATACAGCACTACAAATAACACTGAGAGAGCACTTCAGTATAGCAAATGCAGCACTACAGCTAATGCTGGGTGAACACTGCACTACAGCTAATGCTTGGTGAACACTACACTACAGCAAATACAGTATGTCACTACATCTAATGCTGGGTGAACACTGTATTACAGCAAATACAGAACTACAACTAACACTGACTGAACACTGCACTACAACTAACACTGACTGAACACTGCACTATAGCAAATACATCACTTCAGCTAACATTGGGTGATCACTGCACTACAGCAAATACAGCACTACAGCTAACTCTGGTTGAACACTGCACTACAACAAATATTGGATGAACACTGTACTGTAGCAAATACAGCACCACAGCTAATCCTCATGGAACACTACACTACAGCAAATACAGCAATACAGCTAATGCTGTGTGAATACTGTATTGCAGCAAATATGCCACTACAGCTAATGCTGTGTGAACACTGTACTACAGAAAATACAGCAAAACAGCTAATGCTCTGTGAGAACTGTATTACAGCAAGTAAGGCGCTATAGCTAGTGCTGGAAGAACACTGTACTACAGCAACTATGGCATTACAGCTAATGCTGTGTGAACACTGTACTACAGTAATTATGTCACTATAGCTAATGTTTGGTGAATACTGCACTACAACAGATATTGTACTACAGCTAATGCTGGAAAACACTGCACTGCAGCAGAGTTAGGCATTGGTAATCAGTGCCAGAGCAAGTACTGCACTACAGCAGATGCTGGGTGAACACTCCACTACAGCAAATATGGCACTACAGCTAATGCTGGGTGAACACTGCACTACAGCAAATACCACAAAAAAACTAATGAACTACAGCTAATGCTGGGTGAGAGCTGCACTGCAGCAAATGCAGCAGTGTGGCTAAAGCTGGATGAACAGTGCACTACAGCAAATACAGCAATACAGCTAATGTTGTGTGAATACTGTACTGCAGCAAATATGCCACTACAGCTAATGCTGTGTGAACACTGTACTACAGAAAATAAAGCAATACAGCTAATGTTGTGTGAATACTGTATTACAGCAAGTAAGGCACTATAGCTAGTGCTGGAAGAACACTGTACTGCAGCAACTATGGCACTACAGCTAATGCTGTGTGAACACTGTACTACAGTAATTATGTCACTATAGCTGATACATGGTGAACACTGCACTACAACAGATTTTGCACTACAGCTAACGCTGGAAAATGCGGCACTACAACAGAGTTAGGCATTGGTCATCGTGCCAGAGCAAGTACTGCACTACAGTGAATGCCTGGTGAACACTCCACTACAACAAATATGGCACTATAGCTAATGTTGGGTGAACACTGTACTACAGCAAATACCACACAATAGCTAATGAACTACAGCTAATGCTGGGTGAGAGCTGCACTGCAGCTAATGCAGCACTGCATCTATTACTGGGTGAACACCGCACTACAACAGATATGGCATTACAGCTACTGCTGGGCAATTTATAATCCATAGCAGACCCATTGAAATCCCTTCAATCCTCTGCCATGAGCCCTTCCTCCAAAGGGAGTATCAGGGTTTCAGTTAACTCCATTTTGGGAGTTTTTGACTCCCAAAAATAAGGCAAAAACTTCCAAAATAAAGGGGGACGAAGTCATTGACTTCCAAATATAAAAAACTCAATTGGATGACCTCCAAAACTGAAGGCACAGAAGCTAAGAAATTATATATTTTTTCTAAAATAAATTGTATTTTACCACTAATATTTGTATTAACATCCATAAATTCATTATTCCAAGAATATTAACTTTTAAATTGTGGGATCTTAGAAGTATTTTGACTTCCAAAAAATTGGAATGACTTCCAGATTTTGACTTATGGAAGCATTTGACTTCCACTAAAAATAAATTAACTGAACCCCTGGGGAGCATAGACTAAATATTTTAATATCATAGAAATTAGAATTGCACTGGCTTTTGTTCATTGAACATTCAATTCATGTGGAGCTCATGGCTTATTAGATCAGTTCCTGGTGAGGCACACACAGGAGGAAAACAGTTGTTTGACCCTGTTTTACTTATAGGCAACAGGGAAACTTCTAGTCCATACAGCTGACAGCACTTTTTATGGCTTTGGGTGGAGCCTACAGCAATCTTGCTATCTGTAGCTGGAAAATGGAGCATTATGGAATGCATGTTTTGGATTTTTAAATGTATCCTTCCATGCCAACTGAAATAAAATACTTCCTTCCTTCTTTCTGCTAAGAATGTCTGCAATGTAACTACAAGCTCTTATTAGATGCCATTAGGAAACTGAAACAGCTTGTTAAATATTGAAGGCTATTAAACCGGAGATTTGTTTACCCCCTTCAGAATGCAGTAACTTGCACATTTAAATACTTAGCATTTAAACAGCTTCTTCCTACTAGTTTCACTTGGGAATGTATTGTCTTTCAAGAAAGATTCATACCTCATAAATGTCATCCCTTTCCCAGCAAATCTATAATTTACACTGTTTTTTTAACTTCTAAAGACACTAACTGATAAGCACTGTCTCAGACATATGCCAGGTCTTCAGTGAACTACCTAGACTAAATATGTAGCAATCAGCAGGCATACACACATGCACACACATGCACACTCTGTACACACCATCCTCATGGCCACAACATTCAAAATAAATACTGCACTCTAATATGTTATAAAACAAGAAACTGTTTATGTCAGTGAACACAGTGAAGTTCAGTTTAGAGTAGATTTCCTTTAAATATTTCTCATCCTATATTTTGTATCTGGATACACACACACTCTGTACACACCACCCTCATGGCCACAACATTCATAATAAATACTGCATTCTAATATGTTATAAAACAATAAAAAAAGGTTTGTTTATGTCAGTGAACACAGTGAAATTCAGTTTAGAGTATATTTCCTTTAAATATTTCTTATCCTATATTTTGTATCCTGGATAGCGCTGGGGAGATGCTACATCTCATTGACATAGGGATTTTCATTTACACATTTTTGCACTGTATTTACTCAGGCTGTCCCAGATTAGATGCAATATCTTGTTTTCAGTGGGGTCATGATTTTACCATTTTCATAATGTATTTCTTCAGGTAGCCTAGTCCAGGGCCCCCTATTCAAAGGAGATGCATGGTACACCCCAGCGGAAAAGGGAGATGTGCCACGCAACTCCAACAATGCTCTGCGGCATGATATTCAAACATGCGGGATGCATCGACCGTAAGGGACTGGACCAGGGTGCACATAAATAGTGTGCCATGCAAGTCAAGAGTGCTGCCTCCATGCATGATGTCGCCTGTATACCTAGTGGGAATGCACTCTCACAGTCCAGAGCAGAGTAGCTCAGTTAGGCCATGAATAGCTGGCCTAACCTATCCAGCCACCCACAGGCAGGCTGAAGAAGTGCACCCAGGTGCACAGCAGCCTGGCAGCCCTGGTGGATTAGAGGTACTCCCTCCCATCCCCGATTGATCCAACTCCATCCTTAAAGAGCTCCACAGTTTAAGACTCCCTTGGACCCAATCTCACCAGAGGAAACCACGGTTCATATCCATAGCACAGAGGAACCCCACCCACCACCTTGGTACATAGACACCCCCGCTCCTCCCATACCCAGCCTGTTGTGGAGACTGGCACTGCCATCCTCTAGCTCCAGAACACTGTTACAATTAAGTCAGGACCTCTCTGCCCCCCTGAGATAGCCTACCTGCCCTTCTGGAGCTCCAGGACACTGCCGCAATTAGGTCAGGACCTCCCTGCCCCCCTGAAGCAGCCTACCTGCCCTCCTGAATGCCACCTGAAAGGCTCCTGAATGCCACGTGAATGGCTCCCGAATGCCACCACAATTAAGTCAGAACCTCCCTTCCCCCCTGATGCAGCCTACTTGCCCTCCCAGAGCTCCAGGATGCCACTGCAATTAAGTCAGGACCTCACTGCCTCACCTGAAGCAGCTTACCTGCCCTCCTGGAGCTCCAGGACACTGCCACAATTAAGTCAGGTATGGAGGTAGCAGGAGACAAAGACGAGAGTTCTGTGCCTGATTTTAAAACTGATGCCTATTTCCATCCTGATAGGGGATAGTCGGCCGAACAAGAACAAGGATAGGACTTTAATCGCACAGTAAAGCAAGCGGCATAGACTTGGAGCCACAGCATTTTCATTTCTTTTTTTTTATTTATACTTTTTGGTGTCTTCTACTGCCGTTACATCAGCTCAGTCACAGACCCCCTTCAGCTGCCACTCCAACATTAGCTGCAACTCCTCAATACCACCTGACTTGCCCCCCAGGGTGGGGCTGTGGCATAACCCTGCTTATAGGTGCCACAATCGACCAAATAGGTTGTAGAGTCGGCCTAGGCACTGATTGCAGCTGAGGGCAAGCTTTATCTAGGCAGGTAGGTGGCAATTTTCTCCCCTGATTTTAGCAAGGGTGGGGACATGCAATGATGACCAACATCAGCCCCACCACCCAGAGTGTTTTGGCATCAGCGTGAGCTGTATATTCAGCCTCCACTAGGTGTCCATATAATGCCGACACACTCCCCACCCTGCCCCATGGAGAAGGAGAGCAGTCCTCAGAGGCTCGATCCTTCTCTCCCTGGCCAGCCCTCCAACGTCCCAGGTCTGATCCTGAACCTGGGTCGGCAGCGTTGCAGGTCGGCACCCTGCCCCGTGACAATGGGCCGTTAGCATTTTAATTTCATCTACAGCTGTAGCTTAACTCTGTTTAATCAGTCTTTGTATGAAATTCAGAAAGCCCTACCACAGTCTGCTCCACTGTGTGCATTGTATTGCTGAAGGATTCTGTTTTATTGTGCATGTGTATCTGATGTAAAGGTTTTAATTCCTGCCTGCTCTGCTCATTGATACTGCCAGTATGATAATCTTGGAATCAGGGTAGCCCTCAGTCGATCCCTTAGAATTCAGTCTTTTTTTTTTTTTTTTAATTTAATTTCATAATAATTCACTTGGGTACCGTGAGCCTGCCTGAAGCTTTCCGAAGAAAAGAAAATAAACCATGGCCCCACAAGCTTGCCCAGTCAGGAGTTTTCACCCCCACCCAAGAAAAACACTAATCTGTTTCGACCAACATAGTCTTTTATCATCTCTCTCCTTTGTCTCTCTCTCTCTCTCTCTCTCTCTCTCTCATTCTAGGCCTCCTTACCCCCCTGAAGCAGCCTACCTGCCCTCCCGGAGATCCAGGATGCCACCCCAATTAATTCAGGTATGGAGGTAGCAGGAGACAAAGACAAGAGTTCTGTGCCTGATTTCAAAACTGGCACCTTTTTTGTTTCGATAGATGATAGCTGGTTGAACAAGAACAAGGACAGGACTTTAATCACACAGTAAAGCAAGCGGCATAGACTTGGAGCTGCAGCATTTTCATTTCACCTACAGCTGTAGCTTAACTCTGTTTAATCCGTTTTTGTATAAAATTTAGAGAGCCCTACCACAATCGGCTCTTCCTGCAGCCACTGCATGGCTGCTCCCCACCCTCACCCCACCACGCCCACCCTTTTCCAGCTGTATCTTTAAAGGTGCTACCTGTCATGTGACTATCTCCCCACTTTCCCATCTATGGCCTATAACTAATCACCTGTAGAGGGCGTCCACTTCTAAACTTGCTTAAAGAGGCTCTCTCAGGCATTTTGCTAGTCTGGTAACAAAGAATGTTAAGGATCATGGTGACTAAAATAATAAAACAAATCTCTCCAAGTTGCCTTATGGTTATAATACTGCTAACCATTTTAATATTACATGATACCACCAGCTGTCTTCTAGTTAGTGACTGCTCCCCAAACAAATACACCCTCAAAGGTCACAGTGGTCACACTCTGGGGGCTCAGTCTCTGCTTCTTAAGCACCCAACTACCATATTAGCCTGCCTTAGCACAAAGGCATGTTGCACGCTAGGTGCACTACTGATTGCCCCACAAGTCACTTCAGTGGGTGTGCTGAGTGAGAGCAGGCTATTCAGGCTATTCTTCAGCCTTCTGCTCCTAATATGTGGTGATGTGGAGACAAATCCTGGCCCCCTGCACTCGTTGTCTCAGTGGCCCTTAACGCATGGTGTCAGAATTGTTACTATCAATGCTGGAAACATTGTACCGAAGATCCAGGAAATGGAAGCCTGGGTGTCGCTCCATGCACCCGACATTCCTGGAGTAAGTGAAACTTGGCTGAAACCTTCAATCCCTGACTCTATGCCAAATCCAGGGCTATAACATCTTTCGAATGACAGGTCAGGCCGTAAGAGAGGAGGTGGGGTTATGATCTACCTGAAGAACCACATATCCGGCTCCTTCACTGCCTTCAGTTCAGCTCAGGAGGTGACCCCAGAATGGCTCATGAGGGAAATCACCTTTGCTGAAGTGATCAAATTATACTTGGGATGTGTATACAGCCCTCCACAAGGAGGGAAAGATGGACTCAGGGGAAATAATCTCTGAAGTCACTAGTCTAGCACCAGCAAGGGACACCATGATTTTAGATGGCTTCAACCTAAATTGGTTAGACAGCAAGCAGCTTAGCTATGAACAATTTCTCAAAGAAATTAACCTGTCTGAGGTCATCGAATCACTTGTGCACCTTAGCTCCAGAACAGGTAACCATATGTTATTTAACTGGATCATAACAAACTGAGAAGACAGGGTGAGTACCTCAGGAGTCATGTCAAACTCCATCAGCGACTACTCCACTACCTTCTGTACCTGGTCATGCCAAAGAATTAAGCCCCCCTCGAGGATCATCTCTACCAGGAATTTTGTTAAGGTAGACACTGTTGCACTGAGTAGAGATCTGGGCGGCATAGACTGGTCCACACTCTACACTTTTCAGGATGTGGACTCAGCACTGGGATTCCTCATTGTTGCCTTAACCTTGGTATAGGACGAACACTGCCCTATTACTACTCGATGGGTAAGGGGCGGAAATACAAAATGGGTTACCAGGGAGCTCTTGGCACAGATGAAAGAGAGAGAGAGAGAGATAAGGCATGGGCAGCTCATAAAGCTGCACCAGCCCTGAGGAATTGGGCAGAGTATAGGCATCTTCGAAACCAATGCAAGCGTGATTCAAAATACTTAAAACCCTCATATTTCAAGGCCCAACGGACTCAGAACCTTAGTGATCCATGCAGATTCTGGGTTACAATTAATTCAGACATCAAACCAGCTAAACAACAAGGAACTATCTCTCTAGTGAGTGATGTAGGCCTACATACGGATCCTGAGTTTGTGGCAAACCTCCTTAACAACAAGTTCTCTAAGCTAGACTCATACCTAGACCTGCTTTCCACTGTAGCTCATAGCACTGGAAAGCAGGATAAAGTAAATAGCCCTCCCCTTTTCTATTTTAGAGTAACATTGCAATCAGCGACAGATCACTTACTTAAGTCCCTGTCCAAAACAGGCAGTGTAGGTACCGATGGGCTCACGCCACAGTTCCTCAAAATGGCCTTGTCAGTCATAGCAAACTGCTCTCATACATAATTAATCTATCTTTGATCACCATAAAAGCACCTGTGCTTTGGAAGGAAGACAGTATTGTCCTCATACTCAAGGCAGGAGACCCACACCTTCCTGACAACTACAGACCTGTATCTATATTGTCTCACATGGGCAATATACTGGGAAAAGTGGCTCACTGGCAGCTATTGGAGCACATTGAAAAATACTGCCTGCTATCCAAGGACCAACATGGTTTCTGCAGGGGCTTCAGTACTGCCACAGCCTTTACTAAATTCACATACCACGTGCTCAGCGAACCGAACAAAGGTAACCTCACAGGGGCTATATTCATAGACATATGAAAAGCCTTTGATACAGTGGACCACGTGTTACTACTAGACACTCTTTCTTCCCTAAACTTCTCAAGTAATGTCACAAACTGGGTCCAAAGCTACCTGACAGGACCCAGCTGGTGAGAATAGGGCATACCCTATCAATTATGGCAAGCCGTTAGGGACATAATTCATAATCTCTGGCTGTATAGTAAAACACATACACTATATGGTGAAATACATACATTATATAGTGAAATATATACATTATATAGTGAAATACATACATAATGTAATGAACCACATACAGTATCTACTGGAATATTTACATTGTATAGTGAAATACATATACTGTATACTGAAATACATATATTATATAGTGAAACACATGCTATATAGTGAAATGCTTACATTGTATAGTGAAATACATACACTATCTACTGAGATCTACACACTGAGTACTGAAAATCCACATACACTATATACTGAAACACATGTACTATGTACTGAAACATATACACTACCTATTGTGATACATACACTACAGACGGAAACATCCACATAAACTATTTACTGAAACAAATATTCTATAGATTGTAATGCATACACTATATATAGACAAAAATCTGCATACACTATATACTGAAACAAATACACTATATATTGAAATACATACACTATGTATTGAAATGCATACACTACACACTGAAAAAAGCATGTACACTATATACTGAAACAAATACACTATATATTGAAACATCTACACTTTATATTGAAATACATATAGTATCTATTGAAATAAATACACTACACACTGAAAAAAGCACATGCACTATATACTGAAACAAATACACTATATATTGAAATACATACACTATCTATTGAAATAAATACACTATGCACTGAAAAATCTGCATACACTATATACCGAAACAAATACACTACATGGTGAAACACATACACTATGTATTGAAACACATACACTGTAGACTGAAAAATTCACATACACTATATACTGAAACAAATAAACTATATACTGAAATGGACTATGTTCTGAAACTACCCATCCCCCCAGTCCGTTCCCCTTGAATGGCCTGCAGCTGAACTCCTTGCCTGTTGCATTCAGTTAGCTGCTGGCTTGAGGAAAGGACATCTAAAACTGCAGAGCATGAGGTAAACAAAACAGGGCTATCTCTTATTCTACTTCTTTATGGGGTTTTACATCTTGTTTTCCTTGCACATCTTTAATCAAATTTCAGAATGTTGTGATGTGACAAGAAACTTTTAGAACTAATTTAAAATGCTCTAGTTTATTCTTTTAAATGGGTGCTGCCTTCATTTACTGTTAGACAACTCATTTGTATAGGAAGCTAATATAGGATATTCCTAACATACCACTCTCATACCATATAAACACAGGGAACTGCATGCATTTTTCTAAGTTAAAGTTGTGATTAGATTTATGTGTAATTAATTACTATGTTGGTCATGCAACTTATCTGAGCTGAATGTTTGGGAAGTGTACTGCAGGAGCTGTGAAAGTGTAAGTCAAACGCTTTCATAGTTTGTACTGTACTGAGTTAGTTATGATTTAGTTTTTGTTTTTATTTGTATTTTTTTAATAAAGGTTCTTGGTTAAGAAAAAATATGTATATATATATATATATATATATATTGCAGCAATCACTCAGGGACAAATTCTTGTCATGAGCTCAGCTGGCATATGCATAATTTGCATTTTCTGTTCTGAATAACTTCACTGTGATGCCTCACTGGTGGCTCTCACAGCTCCTAACCTCCCCATTACATATCTGCAGAGCATTGCAAGGTGAACAGAGCTTTGCCAGGCACTTGGTCTCCACTAATAAATCTGCCCTGGTCTAGCCTCATAGTGCATCATTACACTGTTTATATGGCATGAATGTGTTATTGAGTTTGAGATTCCCAAACTGTGTTTTATTTCTTTTTCAAATGAGATGTTTATTCTTCTAGGTCACCCACTGACCCCCTTGTGCACTGGCCTGTCCATCCACATCACCCAAAATCACCAAGACTTACCTGCTCTGAGATCTCCCATGGCCTCCCCCCCGTGGCGGGGAAAGGAGGGAGAGGGCCATTCACAAGGAGCCACATATTCAGACAGGAGCAGAGTTTGGTTAGTAGTACAAAGCCTGTGGCAGGTTGATGGATTATTTTGCCATTAGAGGTTTTCTACCTTCGCCTTATCCCTGGGCCATCAAGCATGCAATGATGCCAATACAATTAAAGGCAAATACTGCATTGTGGCTGCCTGAGCCCTGCCATCATTCCTCACCTAGGTGGCTGTTAAAAAGCGGGGTGGTCAGACTCCCCCTCCCTGAGAGGAGAGCAGTCCCAGAGATGCTCAGTCATCTCTCCTGTAAGCTAACCCCTGTTTGACCCAGGACCTCCCCGAAACCGGGCCACTGGCATGGGAGGCAGTACAGTTACCACGAAGCCTAAACTAAACCACTAAACCAGACTGTATTTTTATAAGTAAATAAAAACAGCACTCAGATGAAAAAGAAATTGTATTTTAGCTACAGTTATTATAAATATTTAAGACACATCACAGTGTTTTGAAATTGAATAAAGGTTTTCCAAGGAAAATAACATAAAATAATACATAAAGCTGAAGAATAAGATAATCCATTTTTGTTTACTTTCTGCATCTTAAGAGGCATCGGCAGGGAATTTTTAGTCAATTAGGGTCCCGTTTTCAGAAGGTTAGCAGAATGCTAAACATCTAAGTACTGTGCCATATGGGAGAACAGCATACTTGAACAGGTACCATATATTTAGCAGCCCTGGATACTAACCTGATCATGTGCATGTGCATAAGTACTACTAAAACCTTACAAATGAGGGATCCCCTCCTGCATACAGAGCACAGTGCTATATGAAAGGTTTTGAAAGTGCTTAACAACTGAAATTGCAATACTGTTTACTGCTTCCAAAAATCCTGCCCTCATTTGAGCACACAGTAGTGCATATTGTGACCCTACCTCTGGTCACCATTATGATGCTCCCAAGTAGTATACCAAAATGATCCTTGGTATGTAAAGGTTCTAATCCCCTGATCGCAGTTTAAATGGCTCCAGTTATTATAGTAAAATGATCCTTGGTGTCTAGTGCCCCCCACCCAGGCATACTAAGCTGGGAGCTCATTTCTAGATACATCCTGGGGAAAGGGGAACTTGTACAACTGGGGCTGGGACTTAGGCAGCACAAAAGTTCAAAATACATAACATACATGGAGCAGAGTGGTACACAACCACAAATTACATTGGGAATAATACATGCAAGATGTGAGAACTCCAGTGGCAAGCAAATAATCAACAATGCATATACAGCGCAGTCAGAAGCCACAAACCTATGCTGGCGAGCAAATATAGAGCAGTTTAAATCAACGCTAGCTATAAACATTTGTGCATAATGCCTAGAGTGGAAGTATAAGTGCCAAATTATAGCTGTACCTAAACTGGAAACAAGTCGTAGGAGAGCAAGAGGGAAAACTAGAGAAAGAGCAGGAGGGAGAGGTGAGACTGCTGAAGTGGTTTAAAAGAATCCATGGGAGGGAGATTGGTGAATGGCTGGGGCGAGGGAGTTCCAGATTTTAGGGAAGCGGTGGCTGAACATGACTTTGCTGATGGTTGTGGAAACTGAAGGGACTGCTAGGGTTTGAATATTTCAGCTTCTGATGGTATGGCTGTAAGGGGGCCGTCGGAGAGATACGAGTGTAGGGAAACAAACCAGATTTGCCCACAAAGCTGACACAGTGGGCATGGTGTCCACAAGAAAAGAAAAGGAGAGAGATTTATATATAGAACAGTGGTGAGTCCAAGAAGGATAGTCGAGAGTGTAATGGCAGAAATAGTTGAAGAGTGTGCCCAGTCTGGCAAGGGTAGTGACTGGGGTTACACTGTAGACCACATCACCACAGTCAAAGATTTGAAGGATCATTCTCTAGATAATAGTACGGTATGCTGGAGGTGGGATACGGTCACAGTTCCTGTAAAGTGCACCAAATTGGGGTGCAGCTTTTTGACTATAGCATCCACTTGTTCAGAAATGTTTAGATGCTGGTCTAGCCAGATACCAAGATAACTAAAGGTGGTAACATCCTCCACAGGGGAGCCATCCAAGGTATGGAAAGTAGGAAGGGGAGGAAGCCTAGAGAGTCTGTGCCTTGTGCCAAAGGACATGGAAACATCCTTCTTGGCATTGTGGAAAAGCTGATTTGTATGTGGTCAGGGCTGAACTTGATCAAAGTCCAGCTAGAGTCCGTGGACCTGCTGTGAAGAGGACCGTGTCATCTGTGTACATGTGAATGGATGCAGACAAGCATATGGAGGGGAGATCATTAAGGAAAATGGAGAAAAGTAGTGGGCCTAACACAGATCCTTGTGGGACCCAAGTGGATACAGGCAGGGAGGAGAGAGGGGGTCACCAATTTTGACTGCTTAGGACCTACCCCTGCGGTAGGAGTGGAACAGCTGATGGCTAAGTCAGAGATGCCTGCAGACTGGAGTTTGGCTAATAATTGGGTGACAGACAGGGTTGAATGCTCTGGCTAGATTGACGAAGATAGCAGAGGTGAATAGGCTGTGATCCATACCATTATGGATGGATTTGGTGAGCCTGAGCAGGGAGATGGTGGTGGAGTGATTTTTGTGGAAGCCAGACTTGTATTGGGTGAAAAAGGAAGAGGGGTCCAGAAAGGGAGAGAGTTTTGACAAGATAATTTGTTCCTGTATTTTGAAGGGAGGAGAGAAATAAGTCGGTAGCTGTTTGTACCTGATGGGTCACCACCTTTTGGAGGAGGAGGAGGAGTAACAGTGGCAGTCGTCCAGTCAGCAGGGATGGAGGAACACCAGAAAGAGAGGTTAGGGAGGTCATCCTATGGGGAGGAGATTGCAGAAGGAGTCAGATGGAGGAGCTTGCTATCCCGGCCTTCTGGGCTCTTACCCTTGGAAGGATTAAAGGCAGGAAGTGTGTCAGTGATAAAGGACGGAGTTACTGGAGAAAAAAAACAATAGGGGGAAGGAAGGAGATGATAATCATGCAGGCTGGCAGGGGTGAGAGGGAGGTGAGGAAGGGGAGAGGGAGGAGAGGAGAAAGGAGGTACAGGTGATCAAAAGGAATTATATCTCTATGGTGATGAAGGAGAGGTTAGAGGTAGGGGTGTGGCTGACTCTGAGGACAGGCAAAGGAGTGGGAGGGGAGAAGAGACTGTGACAGCCTTCCAAAATTTAGACAGGTAACCAATGTTAGTACTGAAGTTAGATCTAAAATGTTTACCTTTGGCAAGCTTCTTGCTGTGGTACATGTGCTGCGGAGGTGATGATACCTCTGGAAGCCACGGGGGATGGGTTACATTTATTTTCTGACCAGGCCAAATCATGCACTTGCAAGTAAGCTATGAGCTCAGCCGTGATCTAGGGGAGGTGGTGTACCTTTTCTCATGTCCTGCACTGGGGGGGGTGGCATGGCAGTCCCATATTTCGAGGAATTTTGTTTTGAAATATGTTAGCATGGAGTCAGTGGAGCAAACCAATGAGATAGGGGACCAATCAGAGTGACTTAGGTCACGGTGCAAGGGGGTGAGGTCCAGGGATTTGAAGGAAAATATAAGCAGTGTTTTGGTAGGGGTGAGGCAGCTTTAGTTGAATGAGAAGCATCAGAGGGTTGTGATTATGGTGTCAAATCAGAAGAGAGGGAAGTCAAGAGTGGAATGCCACAGGGATCCATCCTGACTCTTGCTCTCTTCAATATGCTCATTAACAACATTTGAGAATGAATCTGGGTTTGTTTTTCTTTGAAGATGACACCAAGCTCATGGGAGGGTAGATAGTGATGGGGAAGTAGGAAACTGCAGACTGACATGTAAAGATTAGAGAGGTGACCTAAGGTTTGGCAGTTGAAATTCAATGCCAAAAAGTGCAAGGTGATTCACTTAGGGGACAAGAACCCCAGGACAGAGTACTGGATAGGAGGGGTAGAGCTGAGCACTACAGCTGAGGAAAGGGACCTGGTATTCATCATTAGTGACTCCCTTAAACAATCAAGCTAGTGCAGTGAGGCATCTAGTCAGGCAAATAGGATACTAGGGTGTGCCAGAAGGGGTTCTGATAGTAGAAGAAAAGAGGTTTACTGCCTCTTTATTGATCGTTGGTGAGGCTGCACTTGGTATATCAGAGTTCTGAACTTGAAGACCTCACCTCAGGAAAGATAAGGACAAAGGGTGATCAGGATGATTCAGACCTGACAGAACAGATCATAGTGAGGATCTGCTCACGGACTGAACATGTCTCCACTGGAGACCAGACAAGAGAGGAATGATATGATGGAGACCTTCAAGTTCCCGTAAGGAATAAACAAGGTGAATGAAGAACTACTTAGCATGAGTAACAGTTCAAGGGCATGGGGGCACAAGTAGAAACTGATGGGAGGGAGGTTCAAGATGGATATTGGAAAGTTTCATTTTCCAGAAATGGTGGTGGAAATGTGGAATAGTCTGCTAACTGAGATGGCAGGCACCAAAACCATAAATGGTTTCAAGCCTGGCTGTGACAAAGTGAAAGGTATGATTACTCAGGCTGATAGTAGTAGGAAGGGGAACAAGGGAGTGGATAATGAATGCTAGTACCCTGCATGGACAGTAGGTTCTGAGGTTTAATATGGGAAATAGGGGCAGACAGGATGTACCATTTTTGTTCTGTAATTGTCTATGTTTCTGTGTTTTCTATTTTTCCATGATCCCTGACATCTAGTAGCCCCACCTGCCAATCGCAAATCTGAGCCCCCTCCTAAAGCCATCCAGCCAGATCCCTCCACCCCTTCCCCATTGGCCCCCCATTTACCCAAAATTGCAGCCACTTCAATGTGACTGTGAACAGTACAGCATCTTAGTTCATTACCTTGGCTGATCACTGTCTGAGTGAAAGGGAGGAATGCGCACTCACTGTGGAGGATCTGTTTCTAGTAGGTGTGTGTCACTGCGTTTTACCAGAAAATGTCCACGAGGTGGCGAAATAGAGGGGCTGGACCTGTCACTGTCACAGTGGGAGGACTGGTGGCTGGGTAATTTATGAGCCACCATGGGGAGAGGGGTGAAGGACCTTAATGGGTGGAATTGGGATGGGGCACACACTTGCAATCAGGGTGATCTAGATGCCAGGGATCCTTTAATATACTAATCAGAAGCATCTGAATGGTGATTGGGAGTGGGGAAATTCTAGATGCCAGGGATCATTTTATTATATCGGGGTATCTGAATTGCTATCAGAAGGTGGGGGCTGGCACTGCTCTGTATAATTCCTCCATGCAGTCATGCACAGAGGCATTGTGTGGAAATGTTAGTTAGCCCATATGGGCTGGCAAATGTCCCACTAACACCTTTTCTGCCCTATAGACTTAGCATGCTGGGAGTTGAAAATGACTCATGGAATAAAGGTGCTATCCTATTTGGGATATGCTTTCTCCCTTTGTTCCTCTGAATCCCTGTCCTACTGGAGGCTGTGATAGTGCCTAGTCATGCCATAGTGGGCTATCCAATGGGAATCAGTGATGACTGTACAGTGTGATTCAATATTACGATGGGTGCAGAGGCAAGCCACAAAAAGATGATGGTCCTGGACTTTAGTAGGTTGGATTTGAAAGAAATCGGAGACTTCTTCAGAAGCAGCCTAGCAGGGGTGAATTGTCAGAGAGGGGTAGAGGAACAGTGGAGAAAATTAAGTAAAGGCATGGGGAAGGCAACCAGTATCTGCATGAAGAAAGTGAGCAAAAGCAGGAGAAAACAAGCATTTGTCAATGCTGAATGTCATACTGCTGGCACTGGTATTGGTGGTGCAGGAGTTAGAGAGATGCATAATAGGAATAGCAGTAAAGTATGGAAGTGATGCCTACTCCACACCACCCTGCAGAGACTGACAGACATTGAGGTGTGCCTTTAGATCATTGACCATAACGCTCATGCCATTTTACCTCATCCTACCCTGCAGACTCCGACAAGTGTCACGTTGTGCCTTGGGGCCATTGGGCCTTATGCTCACCCCATTCCATATAATATTAATTGAGGTGGGTGCAGTATAGGAGAATGGGGTGAACTTAGGGGCCGAAAAGTCCAAGGCACACCTAGATGCCTGTCACTGGCTGCAGGGTGGGGGTGGGGTGGAATGGTGTGACCACTACAGTCGACAATCCAAAGTCACCCCTTGATGCTAGTCAGTCTGTACAGGGTGGGATATTATGGTTAGAAACCTTAATGCCCCAGGCGTTTGTTGGTATTTGCACTCCAAATTTTCAACATGGGCTTTTTGTGACCCCACCTCATGAAGGCATTTGAGACCTCTGCTCATGAACATTTGCATTGGGATTTTGTTAATATGTCCTGAACGTTGATTTCCCATAGCAACTGTGGCATTCTGCACCAGATCTGCGGAAACACATTTTGGGTAGGCTGTGGAAAATGACAGCTCTGCTGATCATAAGGATGTTTGAAGAAATGGCAATATTGGAAAAATCTGGAGTGAAAATATTAAAAGTTCTCAAAGTTACGAGTGTGCATGGAAACTGCACAATGCACACTTGTAACACAGTCATTTTGTGGAATTTGTTCTCCAAATTTTCAACATAGGCATTTTGGGAACCCATCTTATGAACAGTGATACTGTCATTTCATTAATCAGTCCTAAAAGGTGATTCTGCGCAGTGACCATGAAATCACTTTCCGGGATTGAATAATGAAATTACAGTGACTGAGTTCATGAGCTGGGGTCCCAAAAACCCCATGCTGAAAATCTGGAGCCAAAAGTCAAAAGAATGGATGAGATATCCACCTCAGTTGACCCCCACGCCATTGATGCCATTATACAGATTACCAGCATTTCTTCAGTTCATGGTCGGCTTTGAAGAGTGCAGACCTGTTCCCACTCCACCGAAGATCACAGCGCTGGACTCTGGAGGTAAGTATGGGGTGGGGAGATGGGGTGTGCTGAAGGTGGGTGCAGGTTGGGGGAGGGAACCCGATGGCAAACGACCATTTTCTTTGTCTCAGGTTATAATAAAAATCAAAGAAAGAACACCGAGGACCATTTTTTTTTACAGGTGTAAGGAAAATGTTGGGCAACTGGGGTGTGTTCCTAGTGTGTCCCATGGGTGTGTGGTGTGATGTTAGCCACACTGTGGTAGGCAGGGTCAGGAAAATGCTGACACAGTCAGCTTTTGAACACAGAGGCACACTGGGGTGGGCTCCCAGTGTGCCACACAATCTTGGGGGGGTTAACTATGCCAACAGGAGGATTGGGCACCCCTGAAGTCAGCTTGCTGGGGATTATGAGAGGCAGACGGCAATGGCCGTAAACATGTTTCTTGAAATGTTACACCAGGCAAGGCATGTCCTGCAATGATGAGGAGCACCCTCATTGCAGCAGCGAAATTGTTTCAAGTTGGTGGCATGCTTTTGCAGTGCTGTCATAGACAGCATGCTGCTCATTTGTGCCATAGAGCCCAGCCTGAAAAGCAGGTGCCATTGGCCACAACACAACACGCACTTCCAAACCTGTCAATCACTATACGCTGTCTGCGCCTGTGCACAAGACAACAAAGGGACCATTATGGTACTGTAGAGAAGTTGCCATGAAGGTGTCTGGTTACAATTCCTACACTATTTTAGAAGAGTGATAGTCCCACAATGGCACCCATAGCTGAGACTATGTGATGGGGTAGATCCTCAGGATACAGCACCAGGAAAGGGGGAAAGAAACCCAGAGTAGGAGGAAGCTTCCTTGGTGGGGCCGTTGTCTAGGAGTGAAGTTAAGGGAACCCAGCAGGAAGGACAGGGAGGTAAAGTGCATTTCAGAAGGCACTGCATGATGGGATGAGAAGGGGATCAATAGGATCACAAGGGTAATGGCAAGGAGGGAGGAACTGGATGTTATCATCCACTTGGGGATGAATGATCTGGCAAGAGACAAAGTGGAAGTAGCTAGAATCCAAAAGCATTTCATGAAGTTGGGGGAGTCTAGCAAGTAGAACACTTCAAGGAGGCAGTGTAGTGCAGTGGTTTAAGGCTCTGATCTGCAAAACTTGAGACCTGGTTTGAATCTTACAGCCACCACTTGCATACTGTGTGGCCCTGAGCAAGTCACTTAACTTCCTTTCTGCCCCAGGTCACACCTGTAAACAAGCTTTTAGCTTAGTGTGTCTATCCTGGTAAAAAAAACAATCATCCTTCTCGAGGTGCCACCTGTTTATGGAGGAAAGGGCTAGGCATGCCACATTCAGTAATTCAACTCCTGGTTGAAGGAATGGCATGGAAGGGAGGGTTATGGCTTCATGGGGGACTGGGGCCCCACCTGGATGAATGTAAGCCTATATAAAGATAATGGCCTGCATCCATCAGGGAAGGTGACCCAAATAAGAAGTGTGAATGCTTCAGTGACAAGCATTTAAAATGGCCGGAAGGGGGGAGAGTCACGAAGGTCAGGCGACTTAGTATCACCCCCCGGCACATGCAGGAAAATCAGTTGAAGTCTGGGACACTGAGAGCAGAAGGATAGTGGGAAGCAGTGAATTCTAGGCCACACAAGAAAGACAACTGGGAAGGGGGAATGAAGCAGAGATGGGGAGGGGGAAGGAAGCAGGAGAGCAGCAGCAAGAGGAGGAGGATAGGATACAAAACATGGAATGCATGGTAACAATGCCCGCAGCCTGGGAAATAAAATCCCAGACCTGGAGGCATTGATAGTAGAGGCAGACCCGGACATGTATCAATAACTGAGACATGGCACACTGTTAATCATGGGACAGATGTACTCAGGTTTGTGCTCTGTCTAGACAGATGAGGGTAAAAAAAGGAGGGAGCATGGCCCCTGTACGTCAGAGAGGCTAGAGAGGCAGAGGCAGGGTAGACAGGGGAAGGCTGAGGCACTGTGGGTCATCCTTGAACCTGGCAAAGGCTCAGCAATATGAACAGGGTACCTTCAGGGCCTCGCACAGGGGAAGAAGTGGACAGGAGCTATGATAGATACACAATATGGCAACAAAGGTGAAGTCCTGCTGCTGGGGATTTCAGTATGCCAGATGTGGATTGGTCCACCCAGGCAGCTGCTTCAGCCAGAAGCAGAAGCATCCTGGATTCCCTACGGGGGCAGGTCTAAGGCAGCTTATGCATGATCCAGATACTGTAAAAGGCCATTCTTTACCTGATACTGACCAATGGGGACAAAATGCAGATATCTGTGTGGAGGGGCAACTGGGATCCAGCAACCACCACATAGTGTAGTTTAGCATGGAACCTGGGACCCAGTCCAGTCACACAAGGCAAACATTTTGATTTCAAGAAGGCAGACTCGCTGACATGGGAGATACATCTGAATAGCCTTCTTTAGAAGCTTGTAAAGGGTGGCATTCAGGAGGTATGAAGAAACTGAAGAAATGAGGCCTCTGAGGCTGGGAGATCAGAGGGTCAGGGTTCAGTTTGCACATCTGGCACTTGGGTTAATATCCCAGTACTGACACTGTAGTGCAGCATGAGAGGGTGCTGCATTTGATGTGCCGCTTTCAGATGAGATGTTAAACTGAGGTCCCATCTGCCTGGATTGGTGGTAGTTCAGGTGGATGTTAAAGATCCCATGGCACTTATTGAAAAGAGTAGGGGAATTTTCCCGGTGTCCTGGCCAAATTTCCCTCATTCACTAAAAAAATACCACCAACAGCTTAATCTGGTTCAAGGTCAGTTGCCATTCATCTGTATCCCCCCCCCCCGGGTCGTGCCTGAAAATAGGAAAGAATTTGTCTAGTGTACCTACCCAGTCAACAAAAACTAAATAAAAATAAAAATGAGGATAGAGAGGTGTATCAGGTAAAACAGAGGGAAGCAGGTAACGTAATGAAGGGATTAACAGCTCAGACAGAAGAAGGCATAGCCAAAGGGTATCAAAAGAAGACCAGACTTTCTTCAGGTACATAAGCAAGGAGAAGGTGGCAAGGGGAGGGATTCTGAGGATAAGGCAGATGACAAATGGAGACTGCACAGAGGGGATTGGAAAAAAGTATACATCCTGAACAGGTACTTCTACTGTTTTCACAGTGGAGAGAGACAGAGACAGTTCACCAAGCAGCAGCATGAACACTGTAGGGAGAAGAGGACACAAGTCAATTTTTTAAGGAAAGAGTATTATTGAAGGGACTTCAAATTTTAGGGTGGACAAGGCCATAGGACTGGATGGATACACCCAAGGGTATTAGGGGAACAAGGAAGGGAGGTGCTTGCTGCACTACTCATGGCCTTATTCCGCAACTCACTGGAAACAGGAGTGGTTCCAGAGGACTAGAGGAGAGAAGACATAGTTCCATTTTTAAGAGCATCAGCAGGGAGCAGGCTAGCAAATATAGCCTGGTCTGTCTTACCAGAGTCCTGGGGAAATTAATGGAATCCATACTAAAAGAGAGACTGTTAGAGTATCTTGAATCCAGTGGGCTGCAAGACCACAGGCAGCACAGATTCACAGGGGAAAGGTCATGCCAAATGAATCTGGTATATTTCTTTGACTGGATGAACAGGGGAAATAGATAGGAGGAAAGCAGTGGACATGATTGATCTGGAGTTTAGCTAGGCCTTCAGCACTGTGCTACACAGGAGGCTGATAAACCGAATAGCCTAGGGGTGGGATCCAAAATGGTTAATTGGGTTCAGTGTGTCTGTGCAACTGGTTTTGTGCTTGTGTAACATAGATGATCTTTGGCTGTTTGCCTCTCTATCCATAGGATATACCACCTTGTATGGGTATGAAGAGAAGGAACCCTGGAGGAGGGTTCCGCCCCTTGAGGTGCTGCAGGAGTGATTCCCTTGGCTAATGATACCTTAGGAAGAAGCCCATGGGAAAGAAAGGCATGCTACTGGAGAAGAAGGGGTGGATGGAGGGGCAAGGAAAAAATACGTGTGTGTGGAGTGAGGAGAGCAGCCATTAAATAGGCTGAATGGGAATGTGTCCTGTTGCACCGCACCCTTGAACTACAGACTGCAGCCTCCAATTAGTAAAGTAGCTAGTTAATGGATAAGAAACAGAGGGTGGTGGTTAACGGCACTCACACTAATATTGGGAGAGTGCTCAGTGGGGTACCACAGGGCTCAGTACTGGGACCAATCCGTTTGAACGTAGGGGATAGTGCAGAAGAACTGAAGGGAAGGTATGCCTTTTTGCAGATGATATCAACATTTGCAATGGGGTGGACACCCAGGAGTGGTAAAGAGAATGATAAGGGATCTTGTGACTTTTGAGGAGTGGTAAAAAGCATGGCAATTGGATTCAATGTCAAAAAGTGCTAAATCATGCACCTAGGGCATAGGAACCCAAGCTGAGTATAGGATGGGGGGGTGGTTAGTGACAGTCAATAAATAGGAAAGGGATTTTGGGGTTTTTATGTCTGAGGACATCAAGGTGGCACTGTTGCAAAGCAGTGAGTAGGGCTGGATGCTGGGGTGTGCAGAGAGGGCATTCCATCAGGAGGATGGAGGTAGGTTGCCAGACCCACCTGGAGTGTGATGTAATTTTGGAGAAACAAACTTCAGAAAGAACATAGACAGGGTGGAGGACGTCCAGGAGGGCAACTAAATGGTGCAGGATTTACCTGAGAAGTCCTAAGAGGAGAGACAGAGGATCTCAGCATGTACACTCCTAGAAGAGAGGAAAGGGAAAGTGACATGTACAGGGCTCACAAGTATCTTACAGGAGTGAACAGGGTTTGGGAAGTCACTTTCAAATGTGCAAGAGCAACAGGACTCAGGGGGAATGCAATGCAGCTGGGGGTCAAAAGAGAGATGTCAGAGTAATATTGGTAGATGCCTGGAACAGATTACTAGCTAAGTGGTGGAGGGTAAACAGTAGGAACTTCTACATCTGTATGACATAGCGGTATATTAGAGAACAGATGAGAGGTCAATGGAGATCAGACAGCATGTGAGAAGGAAAATGAGGCAGGGAAATATCTAGGCAGACTAAATAGGCCAAGTGGTCCTTTCCTAAGACAAATTCAGTGTTTCTATCTTTATGATCAAAGACACCTCTACTATAGAAACAGCTTTTACTACAGTAGGCATCTGATTGCGAACTGTCAAGTTGGTGGCTGCTATGGATGTGAGTGTAGGGTCTGTGCTAGTCATTATACACCATATGTTGGGCGGGGCAGTTGTAGTGGTACTGGGTTGGTCTGCGGGGGTAGGTATTACACTTGGGGCAGGGGAATTACTCAACACCAAGGATGTGGTATGGAAGAATTACAGCCCTTGCCAGACTACTAATTGGGACACGTGGGGAACCCTGGTCTGGATATCAGGCAAATGGTACCGAGGGATTACTGATCTTATCAAGTGTCTGATTGGGGCCCAGTTGATCAGTGGTGGGGGGGTCTTCCATCTGCCGGACACATGGGACAGATGTTTTATTACACAGGCATGCAATTTGGGGGGCACCGGACACCGGGACAGTTATGCCATATACCAGTGGAGGGACCAGGGCTAGTGGCAGCCTGACATGGCCAGGTGTTGGGAGTGTAGGAATGCATAGTCCCTAACACCTGGTTTAGGGAACCAGTAACTAGTGCTGCACTAATGGATAGCTACACCTCCCCAACCCTCCCAGCATGCTGATGTGCCTATGTGCAAGATGCTGTCAGCTGTTTTCCATAGGTGCATAAGGATGGATCAGGGCCACTTATAAAAGGGATAGTGACTTGCTAACCAAGCAATCATATGACCCTGTGCAGTACTATCCTGCTTTAGAGGTGCAAATTGGGATTAGCAAATTGATAACCTGTCTTAACACTCATAAAAAAGCTCAAATATTCTGCCTTAGGGCTTTTTAAAACCATTGTAACTCTGTTAAATGAACAAGGAAACACCCCAGAGTTGTGGTTGGTGACAGTGCACCTTGGCCTCATGCCTACTGCTGGACCCCACCAACCTGGGTCCCAATCCTCTGCGTGTCTCCTCTGCCCAGATGATACTGGATGTCTTGGGTGCCAGAAGGAGTGGCAGCCCCGCCCTATGGATAAGCCAGGGAGGTCTCTCACCAGGCAGAGGTAGGCATTAGTGGAGCCTCAGGAGAGGACCCAGAGTGTGGGCGTGAGGGCATGTTGGGTGGGAGAGAACTGGGGATGACGTCTGAGAGAGAACACATCTCCAGTAATCAGAGGCAAAAGAGTTGGTAAAAAAAGAAAAAACTTCCCAAACAGCATTCCCCCTTCTGATTTGAACCCAAATCACCTTTTGATAATGCAACCACCAAATTACCTGACTATGTAACTGCTGCAAGTATTAGCAAACCCAAACCCACTGGTATCAGTTCAAAGAAGACACCCTGAATTTTGTCCCTGAATACCTAAATGCCAAGCGGCAGGCCTGAGGTGCAGCTGGTTGGCTGGCACTGGCACACCCACCTGAACCAAACAACCCCCCAACATGTTTCCCTTGATATCTTTAAATCTTGAACTGGCTTTCAGCACCAGTGGACTTGAACACAGATAACTATATATAAATATACATAGATATAGATATAGATGGATAATATTCCCCAGGTGCAGGGCAATTCCTGCCTTCACTCACAGCTCTGTTGTATTAGTCCTAGGATGGCACACATGACTGAAGTCCTGGGGAGGATGGATCAGTATACGCAGAATCAGGCCTGATGCTTAACACTTGAAGGTATGGAAGCTGCAGCTTGGATCTTCAGTGTGACCCTAGGTCTTATAGCCCTGCCACCCCGGCCCAGAGGGGCCCACTGCAGGGCATCACACAAGACACACCAGCCACAAGAGACCCAGACATGAGAGCGTGCCCACGGTCTGGCTCCCCCACACGTCAGAGCACCCGTGCACCCATGCACAAACCCACAATCCCTTGCCACCAGCAGCTCTATTCTTGATAGGGGTCAGCAAGCTCCCACCTGGCACGCTTAGGGATTGACTTCAGATCATTTCCATTCTTTCTCAGTTACCTGCTACCTGTGTAGTCAAGCAGTCTCAGCTACCTTCTCAAATACTATGGCTCTGGGGGCACTGTGCAGAGTCTGAAATTCCAGGGATTTAACACAACAGTCTCCCCATCTTGCCATCTCAGGAGCAGACACAAGCAGGCACCCACCCAGACAGCACCTGCTCATCCCCCTGTCTCCCCACAGTCTTTCAATTCCAACACAGTGGCCACTCTTGTGCTCTTGGCTCACACAGGTTCAGCAACTTCTTTTCAGAAATACATCAAGAAATTCTACTTACTCACTCAAGGTGCTAGTCAACCCAGACAGAAGAGGATCTCTGACAGCTTCTTTAAAAACCTGGGTTCATATCCAGTTTTCATGTTTATTTTCTACAACCAATTTTTCTGCCAAAACAGTCCTTCATCCTTGTCTTTCCTTTTTCCTGTTGACGCCTTGTCATTGCTATGGTCAGACAGAACCTTTACACTTTTTCTTACTTATCTCATTAAAATCTTTGATCATCCGTGTCTCACCGATGGACTCAGATAAACTGAAGAGGCTTTCTCCCATCCTCTTGACACAAATCTGTTTTCTAATCCTTTTCTCAATTTATTTAACCTGTACCTGAACAATTTCATCGCTGTACTGCACTTCTCTAGCAGCAACAACATACTGCAGATCTCCCTCTGCAGAGCTGCCCACAAATCCTCTTTTTATTCTCTAGATGGGGAAAGGCACAACCAGCTCTGGGGACAGATGTCATGGTTGCCTCACAGCCCACACAACCCCACCTTCTCCTTGGGCTGGAGACCTCTCTCGTGAAATGGACAATCAATCCACTGAACTTCAAACCAAAGTTCTTCCCCTTGAGCTTTCTACAGTTCCCCATTGGCATGGAGCAACTGTCAACCAAAATTAACATGTATGAGGTCTCAGACACCACTGGTTGCTGAAAAGGCGACAGACTGTTCCCAGTATTTTCCCCAAGAGTCTTTCACTGAAGTTCTACTTTTAGCAGCCTCTTCCTGATGGCCCAACAAAAATTTATCATTTTTAGTTATATTCCAGCCAGTCGCTAACGCTGAAACTTGTCTTCCCAGCACCCAGGACAGGTTGAGAAATAATGTAATATAACAGCAGCAGGAATGAGGAATAAATGTTCTAGCTCTACCTGGATTAGATGAGGTGGGAACACCAGACTACCAAGAATGATTACGCTGATTGCAACGATGGGCAAGAAACATATTGTAGCAGCTTTCTCCAGAAGCAGGTTGTGGAGGTGTGGCACTGTTGTGGCACTGCCCCACACTTTAAAGGCTTGGCCTGCTTCCACCAATGCCGGGGATGCTGTTCTGACACTAGTTCAGCCAGCTTGCCACCAACTTGTGAAAAATTAGCCACTGCAATCAGGGTCACCTCGCCATTGCAGTGTCAGCCATTCGGCTGCAATGAGGGAGCACTCATCATGGCAGGGCGGAACTTCCAAATACTGATATTGTTTGTGAACATGGCGGTGGTTTGCCGCCATGTTTGCAAACAATATTAACCCCACTCACCCACCGATGGGGTGCCCACCCTCGCAGCATGTGCCCCCCCACTGTAGTTTGTTTGCCGACGCAAATACAGTCCCCATCGGCTTCTAGTGCCATAAGTTCACTACCTCGCTATGGTGTTCGCTGACAGGGTGCCCAACCCCTCGGCCAGCCTAATGTCACCACCACCCCTTATTTGTGCCGGCTGGGGTGCCCATCCCCATCAGCATAATGTAACACCCTCGCTTGTGTGCCGGCAGGTGCCCAATCCCCATCGGCTACAGCCGCTCTCAAACAGAAGACTCCATTGGCATACGGATCCCACCCCCAGCGTGCCACATGCCTCTGTAAAATTAAAAACGGTCCCGCGATGTCATTTTTTTAACCTGTAATGAAGGAACGGTCCTCGGAGGTCTCCTGCCTCTCATTAACCAGGCTCACCACTGTGCACTCTTGTGAAACCTGGGTTCATATCCAGTTTCATGTTTATTTCTACAATCCAATTTTTTTCTGCCAAAACAGTCCTTCATCCTTGTCTTTCCTTTTTCCTGTTGACGTCTTGTCATTGTTATGGGTCAGACAGAACCTTTTACACTTTTTCTTACTTATCTCATTAAAAATCTTTGATCATCCGTGTCTCACCGATGTGACTCAGATAAAACTGAAGAGGCTTTCTCCCCATCCTCTTGACACAAATCTGTTTTCTTAATCCTTTTTCTCAATTTATTTAACCTGTACTCTGAACAATTTCATCGCTGTACTGCAATTTCTCTAGCAGCAACAACATACTGCAGATCTCCCTCTCTGCAGAGCTGCCCACAAAATCCTCTTTTTATTCTCTAGATGGGGAAAGGCACAACCAGCTCTGGGGGACAGATGGCTGGCTGCCCCCCTCACAGCCCACAACCCCACCTTCTCCCTTGGGGCTGGAGACCCCCCTCCCTGCGGAATGGGACTCCCACCGAACTGAACTTCGAAACCAAAGTTCTTCCCCCTTGGGAGCTTTCTAGCAGTTCCCCATTGGCAGGAGCAACTGTCAACCAAAATTAACATGTATGAGGTTCCCATGACACCTCACTGGTTGCTGAAAAAGGCGCACAGACTGTTCCCAGTATTTTCCCCCAAGAGTCTTCACTGAAGTTCTACTCTTTAGCAGCCTCTTCCCTCTGATGGCCCAACAAAAAATTTATCATTTTTAGTTATATTCCAGCCAGTCGCTAACGCTGAAACTTGCTTTCCCCAGCACCAGACAGGCTGAGAAATAATGTGTAATATAACAGCAGCAGGAATGAGGAATAAATGTTCTAGCTCTACCTGGATTAGATGAGTGTGGGAACACCAGACTACCAAAGAATGATTACGTTGATTGCACGTATGGGCAAGAAACATATTGTAGCAGCTTTCTCCAGAAGCAGGTTGTGGAGGTGTGGCACTGTTGTGGCCAATGCCCCCACAGCCTTTAAAGGCTTGACCTGCTTCCCCCAATGCCGTGGCATGCTGCTTCTGACACTAGTTCAGCCAGCGTGCCACCAACTTGTGAAAAAATTAGCCACTGCAATCAGGGCCACCTCGTCATTGCAGTGTCAGCCATTCGCTGCAATGAGGGAGCGACCCATCATGGCAGGGCGGAACTTCCAAATACTGATATTGTTTGTGAACATGGCGGTGGTTTGCTGCCATGTTTGCAAACAATATTAACCCCACCACCCACCGATGGGGTGCCCAATTCCCCTCGGCAGCATGTGCCCCCCCATCGTGTTTGTTTGCCGACGGGGGCCACAGTCCCCATCGGCTTCAGTGCCATAAGTTCACTACCCCCGCTTATGGTGTCTGCTGACAGGGTGCCCAACCCCCGTCAGCCTAATGTCACCACCACCCCTTTTATTGTGTGCCGATGGGGGTGCCCAATCCCCATCAGCATAATGTAACACACCCGTTTCTTGTGTGCCGACAGGGGTGCCCAATCCCCCATCGGCTACAGCTGCTCCCCCAAACAGAAGACTCCATTGGCATAGCGGGATCCCACCCCAGCGTGCCACATGCCTCTGTAAAATTAAAAACGGTCCCGCTGATGTCATTTTTTAACCTGTAATGAAGAAACGGTCCTCGGAGGGTCTCCTCGCCCCCCACAATCCGTTGCCTCCACTAATGTGCAATTGCCTACCCACACCTCCTCCCATGCTTACCTCTGGATGCGCGATCTTGGTGGAGCAGGAACACATCTGCACTCTTCAAAGCCGACCGCGATCTGAGGAAATGCCGGTAAGCTGTATAATGGAATACATAGGGTTTTTTGTCAACTTTGATGCATATTTCGGGCATTTTTTTGAATTATGGCACCAAATTTTCAATGTGGGGTTTTTGGGACCTCTCCTCATGAATTATATCACTGTCATGGCGTTAAATCAGCCTCAAAAGGTGATTTTGCAGTCACTGCGTGGAATCATCTTTCAGGGCTGATTAATGAAACAACAGTGCCAGTGTTCATGAGGCGGGCTCTCAAAAAGCCTGTGTTGCAAATTTGGGTGGAAAAATCCAAAAATGACTGTTTTTACGAGGTGTGTTTTACAGTTGTTACGCGACGCAGAATTGATGAATTTGTAAATGTTTTCACCCCAGAGTTTCAACATTGACATTTTTTCACACCTCCTTGTGAACAGTACAGCTGTCATTTTTCACACCTTGGCCAAAATGTGTTTTCGCACTTCCAGTGCAGAATAACGAGGTTGCTGTGGGAAATCAGTGTTTGGGACAGATTACTAAAATGACAATGACATTGTTCATGAGCAGAAGTCCTAAAATGGCTATGTTGAAAATTTGGTGATGGTACTCCATAAAATGACTGTATTACAAGCATGTGTTGTGCAGTTTGCACGCACGCTCATACCTTCGCAACTTTGCAATATTTTGACCCCAGATTTTCAACATTGCCATTTTTCCACACCTCCTTATGAACAGTACAGCTGTCATTTTTCACATCTTGGCCGAAATGCAGTTTTGCTCTTCCAGTGCACAATTGATTGGTTGCTGTGGGAAATCAGTGTTCGAGACACATTAAGAAAATCACACTGACCCTGTTCATGAGCAGAGGTCCAAAAATGCCTATGTTGAAAATTTTGTGATGAAAGTCCATAAAATGACTGTGTTACGAGCGTGCATTGTGCAGTTTCCACGCACCCTTGTAACTTCGCAAATTAGTAATATTTTCACGCCACATTTTCAACACTGGCATTTTTCCACACCTCCTTATGAACAGTACAGCTGTCATTTTTCACATCCTGGCAGAAATGTGTTTTCGCACTTCCGGCACACAATACCGCAATCGCTGTCGGAAATCAGTGTTTGGGACAGATTAGGATGAAGCGAGTTGGGGGGGAGTGACCAAGCTCAACTGAGCTCTGTTGAGACTGCTGCAGATTTCTTTGTGGGCAGGAAAAGGTGCCAACGAAGGCAGAAGCTCAGTACAAAAGGGCAGCCTGCAGCATTGATGGACACAGAACGAGCGAGTGAGGGAGGGGGAGTGAGTGAGCTCAACGGAGCTCTGTTGGAACTGCTGCAGATTTCTTTGTGGGCAGAAAAAGGCAGCAATGCACACAGGGGCACAGTACAAAAGGGCAACCTGCAGCAGTTGAAAAAACAGAACGAGTGACGGAGAGAGGGGGAGTAAGCGAGCTTAACGGAGCTCTATCGTGACTGCTGCAGATTTCTTTGTGGACAGAAAAGGGCAGCAATGCATGCAGGAGCCCCGTACAAAAGGAATGAGCGAGTGAGACAGGGGAAGTGAGTGAGGTCAACGGAGCTCTGTCAGAACTACTGCAGATTTCTTTGAGGCAGAAAAAGGTGCCAAGAGAGGCAGGAGCCCAGTACAAAAGGACAGCCTGCAGCGCCAGGAGAAACAGAATGAGTGTGTAAGGCAGGGAGAGTGAGCAACCTCAACGGAGCTCTGTCAAGACAGCTGCTGATTTCTTTGTGGGCAGAAAAAGGTGCCAATGCAGGCAGGAGCTCAGTACAAAAGGGCAACCTGCAGCGCTAGGAGAAACACAATGAGCGAGTGAGAGAGAGGGAGTGAGTGAGCTCAACAGAGCTCTATCGTGACTGCTGAGGATTTGTTTGTGGGCAAGAAAAGCCGGCAACACAGGCAGGAGCCCAGTACAAAAGGGCAGCCTGGAGCGGCGGCAGAACCGGGATGAGCGAGTGAGAGCAGGGAATGAGCGAGTCCAACGGCAGCTCTGTCAGGACTGCTGCAAATTTCTTTGTGGCCAGAAAAAGGCACCAACAGAGGCAGGAGCCCAGGACAAAAGGGCAGCCTGCAGCACCAGGAGAAACAGAATCAGTGAGTGAGACTGGGGGAGTGAGTGACCTCATAGGAACTCAATCATGACTGCTGCAAATTTGTTTGTGGGCAGGAAAAGGTGGCAATGCAGGCAGGAGCCCAGTACAAAAGGCCAGCCTGCAGCACCGGCAGAAACAGAATGAGTGAGTGAGAGAGGGGGAGTGAGCGAGCTCAATGGAGCTGTGTCAGGACTGCTGCAGATCTCTTTGTGGGCAGAAAAAGCCACCAATGCAGGCAGGAACCCAGTACAAAAGTGCAGCCTGCAGCAGCGGGAGACACAGAATGAGCGAGTGAGTGAGGGAGTGGGAGTGAGTGAGCTCACCAGAGCTTTGTTGGGACTGCTGCGGATTTCTTTGTGGGCAGAAAAAGGCAGCAATGCATGCAGGGGCCCAGTACAAAAGGGCATCCTGCAGCACCGGCAGAAACAGAATGAGCGAGTGAGAGAGGGGGAGTGAGCGAGCTCAACGAGCTCTGCTGGACTGCTGCAGATTGCTTTGTGGCCAGAAAAGGCACCAACAGAGCAGGAGCCCAGTACAAAAGGGCAGCTTGCAGCGCCAGGAGAAACAGAATGAGCTTAGTGAGACTGGGGGAGTGAGCGTCTCAATCGAGCTCTAGCATGACTGCTGCAGATTTCTTTGTGGGTAGTAAAAGCAGCAATGCAGGCAGGAGCCCAGTACAAAAGACCAGCCTGCAGCACTGGCAGAAATGGAATGAGCAACTGAGAGAGGGAGAGTGAGCAAGCTCAACAGACCTGTGTCAGGACTGCTGCAGATTTCTTTGTGGGCAGAATAAGCCGCCAACCCAGGCAGGAGCCCAGCACGAAGGGACAGCCTGCACCCGTGGAGATGCAGAACCAGCGAGAGGAGGGAAGGGGAGTGAATGAGCTCAACGGAGCTCTGTTGAGACTGCTGCAGATTTCTTTGTGGGCAGAAAAAGGCCGCAATGCTCCCAGGGGCCCAGTACAAAAGGACAGCCTGCAGCGGCGGCAGAAACAGAACGAGTGAGTGACAGAGGGGGAGTGAGCGAGCTCAACAGAGCTCTATTGTGACTGCTGCAGATTCCTTTATGAGCAGAAAAAGGTGGCAATGCAGGCAGGAGCCCAATAAAAGAGGCCTGCATGCAGTGCAGGCAGACACGGACTGAGTGAGTGACAGAGGGGGAGTGAGCAACCTCAACAGACCTGTGTTGGGACTACTGCAGATTTCTTTGTTGGCAGAAAAAGCCACCAACAGAGGCAGGAGCCCAGTACAAAAGGCCAGCCTGCAGTGCAAGGAGAAACAGAAAGAGCAAGTCAGAGAGGGGGAGTCACCGACCTCAACAAAGCTCTGTCTGGCCACCTGTAGATTTCTTTGTGGACAGAAAAGGGTGCCAATGCAGGAAGGAGCTCAGTACAAAATGGCAGCCTACAGCACCGGGAGAAACAGAATGAGCGAGTGACAGAGGGCCACTGAGCGAGCTCAACGGACCAACGCAAGCAACATTTGGCATTGACAAATGCTTGTTTTTTTATTGTGTCCAGAACTGACACTGTGTGTGTGTGGGGGGGGGTTGCTGATAGGCTGTGTGTGTGTGCAGTTAAAGCACGATTCCCAGAATCATTAACTAGCACTAACCACGCAGTGTGTTAGCACTTCAAGAAAGCATTTAATATACCTGTACTCATTATATGCATTAGAGTAACCCCCAGTTGTATGAGCACCTGGTTGCAATTAGTAATCCTGTGCAAAAAAAAATAAATAGTGCCACATTAACAGGCTAGCACTGCACAGAAGAATGCTTTTTAAAATAGTACCAGCCATGCTTATCACAATGCAGTTTAATTCTGATACATTGTGATACTAATTCTGATACTAATTCTGTTACAGTGGTATGTGGGCCCCCATTTTCAGATTAGTGTTGTGCACTCCTAAGTGCTACACCTGAGATAGCACACAGCCACAGAAGGTGGTGGTAAATGGCACTCCCTCCAGTGAGGAGACAGTGACCAGTAGGGTGCCGGAGGGCTCAGTAATGGGACACATCCTCTTCAGTGTCTTTATAAGTGGCATAACAGAAGAACTGGAAGGGGAGATATGCCTTTTTGCAGATGACACCACAATCTGTAATAGCGTTGATAGGTGCAAATGGAGAGAATGAGTGGGGACCTTAGTAAACTTAAAGTGTGCTATAGGACATGGCAGCTCGAGTTCAAAGACAAAAAGTGCAAAATCAAGCATCTAGGGACTAGAAGCCTAGAGGCTGAATATAAAATGTAGGGGGAGGTGCTAATGGTCACTAAGGAAACCTTTTATATAGCACTGTGCTCTGTATGCAGGAGAGGATTACTCATTTGCATGGCCGTAGTAGTACATATGCACATGTACATAATCAGGGTAGCATCAGGTGATGCTGAATATGACACCGATCTAACCATGCTGTTCTCACAGTGTAATGTTTAGTTCTGCATGCTAACCTTCTGAAAATGGGGCCCTAATTGACTAAAAATCCTGGCCGATGCCTCTTAAGATGCAGAAGGTAAACATAAAAGGGTTATCTTATCTATCTCTTTATGTATTGTTTTATGGTATTTTGCTTGCAAAACCTTTATCCGATTTCAAAACATTGTGATGTGACTTAAAATGTTTATAACAGACTAGTTAAAATACAGTTTGTTTTCTTCTTTTACCTATATGCTGTCTTTATTTACTTATAAAAACACAGTCTGGTGGGTTGGCCTAGCAGCTTGGTGGTGATTGCACTGCCTCCCATGCCAGTGGCCCAGTTTTGGGGGTGGACCTGGGTTGCACAGAGGTTAGCTGGGGAAGATATGATTGAACACCTTGGGGAATGCTCTTCTTTCAGCGAGGGGAAGTCTGACCACCCTGCTCTTCAACATCCACCTAGCTGAGGAGGGCTGGCAGGGCAGTGGAGTTGCATAAGTGGGAGGGCTTAGGCAGGCACAAAGCAAGCATGTGCCTTTATATGTAATTGCATCATTGCATGCTTAGCTGCCCAGGGGATAAAACCAGAGATAGAAAACCTAACCAAAGGCAGAATGATCCAACAATCTGATGCAGATTCTGCACTGCTAACCAGACTCTACTCCTGTCTTAATATGTGTCTCCTTGTCAGTGGCCCTGGCCCTCCCCCTCCGGCCCTAACACAGGGGATGTGTGGGGGAGGGATCTCAGAGCAAGTATGTCCTGTGGATGGTAAGTGATTGGGCTGGAGATGTCAGTGAGCAAAGGGGTAGCAGGGTGACTAAGGAGATAAAAATCTCTATGGGAAAAAAAAAAGAACACAGTTTGAGAAGCTCAAATCCCGAAACAGACTGTGCATGCCTCCAGTGAGGATTCACAGTAAAGTTATTTAGTAAAACAATGCAAATTATATGCATATGCCAGCTAAACTCCTAATGAGAACTGAATACTGAGGGACTGCAGCAAAAATATATATTTTTGTTTCTTAACCAAGAAACGTTTATTAAACAAAACATTAAAATAAAAACTTAATCAAAACATAGTCCATAGAGTACAAACTAGCAACGATTTTGGCTTACACTTCCACAGCTCCTGAAGTGCTTCCCAAGCATTCAGCTCAAATAAGTTGCTGGACTTACACAGTAATTAATTACACATAAAACAAATCAACAATTTAACTTGGAAAAATGCATGCAGCTCCCTATGTATACAGGTATGTTAGGAATATCCTATATTAGCATCCTATACAAATGTGTTATCTAACAGTAAATGAAGGCAGCACTTAACTAAAAGAATAAACTAGAACATTTTAAATTAGTTCTAAAAGTTTCTTGTCACATCACAACATTCTGAAATTTGATTAAAGATGTGCAAGGAAAGCAAAATGTAAAACCCCATAAAGAAGTAGAACAAGAGATAGCCCTGTTTTGTTTACCTCATGCTCTGCAGTTTTAGATGTCCTTTCCTCAAGCCAGCGGCTAACTGAATGCAACAGGCAAGGAGTTCAGCTGCAGGCCATTCAAGGGGGAGGGACTGGGGGGGCTGGGTAGTTTCAGAACATAGTCCATTTCAGTATATAGTTTATTTGTTTCAGTATATAGTGTATGTGAATTTTTCAGTCTACAGTGTATGTGTTTCAATACATAGTGTATGTGTTTCACCATGTAGTGTATTTGTTTCAGTATATAGTGTATGTGCTTTTTTCAGTGTGTAGTGTATTTATTTCAATAGATACTGTATGTATTTCAATATAAAGTGTAGATGTTTAATATATAATGTATTTGTTTCAGTATATAGTGTATGTGCTTTTTTCAGTGTGTAGTATATGCATTTCAATAGATAGTGTATGTATTTCAATATATAGTGTATTTGTTTCAGTATATAGTGCATGTGCTTTTTTCAGTGTATAGTGTATTTATTTCAATAGGTACTGTATGTATTTCAATATAAAGTGTAGATGTTTTAATATATAATGTATTTGTTTCAGTATATAGTGTATGTGCTTTTTTCAGTGTGTAGTGTATGCATTTCAATAGATAGTGTATGTATTTCAATATATAGTGTATTTGTTTCGGTATATAATGTATGTGCATTTTTCAGTGTGTAGTGTATGCATTTCAATAGATAGTGTATGTATTTCAATATATAGTGTATTTTTTTCAGTATATAGTGTATGCAGATTTTTCTCAATATATAGTGTATGTGTTACAATATAGAGTATTTGTTTCAGTAGATAGTTTATGTGGATGTTTCAGTCTGTAGTGTATGTATCTCAATAGGTAGTGTATATGTTTCAGTACATAGTTCATTTGTTTCAGTATATGGTGTATGTGGATTTTCAGTACTCAGTATGTGGATTTTAGTAGATAGTGTATGTATTTCACTATACAATGTAAGCATGTCACTATATAGCGTATGTGTTTCACTATGTAATATTTGTATTTCAGTATACAGTATATGTATTTCATTATACGATGTACATATTTCAGTAGATACTGTATGTGTTTCACTACATTGTGTATGTATTTCACTATATAATGTAGATATTTCACTATATGATGTATGTATTTCCCCATATAGTGTATGTGTTTTACTATAAGGCCAGAGATTATGAATTATGTCCCTAACAGCTTGCCATAATCAATCCCTCTCCGGGTGTGGACTGGTGTGTCCCAGGCTCCGTTCTAGGCCCCTTGCTGTACTCCCTTTATGTTAATCTTTTACTCATGGTACCAGCAAACAGCAACAGAATAATGTATGCTGATGACCTCATTATTTTCAAAAGTGGAAACAACATCCTTAGGCTAAACCTAGATCTAAATGTAGAGTTTAATACAAGTTCACATAGCACAGACTTCTTGTAAACACTAAAAAACCAAACACTAGTTCACATAGCACAGACTTCTTGTAAACACTAAAAAAAACAAAATGTATGTTGTCTGGCTCTAAACTGAAGCTCACAAAGAGCACACCAAACAACAACAAAACTCTCAGTATACTAACCCCTGATGGCTTGACCCTTGAACAAGTAAGAGACTTCAAATACCTGTGGGTCATGCTCTTACATATGAGCACCATATCAGCTCAGCAATTAGGAAGGTGAATCAGCGATTAGGATTGTGTTATCAACTGAGGTACCTACTGACCCCTGATGCAAGAGTTGTGATTGGTCATGGCCACCTCCTCCTCCATATTCTTGAATACTGCTCCCCAGTAATTGTCCTTGCATCCCTGTCACTACTAAGTCACTTGAACACAGCCTATAATAATATCTGCAGATTCATCACCCTAGCCCCATTCCGAACTCACCACTGCCATCTCTATCAGTCCTCAGGATGGCTCCCCCTGCCAATTGAAGAGAACTCATGCTTGGATTGTTCACAGCAAAAGCCTTGCAGGATGTGGTTGGATTGCCCCTGTCAGGGCTGCTGATATTAAAAAGTGACAGGCGAGAACTGAGGTCCTCCACCTGCAGGCTGTTGGAATACTCCAGGTACTTTAGTGAGATGAGAAGGAGAGCTTTATCATATGCAGCACCCAAGTATT
Source organism: Neoceratodus forsteri (assembly GCA_016271365.2). Lineage (NCBI taxonomy): Eukaryota > Metazoa > Chordata > Ceratodontiformes > Ceratodontidae > Neoceratodus > Neoceratodus forsteri. The sequence goes on from JADMNL010000026.1 coordinate 359,343,702, forward strand.
GGAACTCCCTTCCTAATGAATTGTAGGCTCCAGTCTCACCCCACACATTCAAACAGAACCTCAGGGAAGCCATGTTAGGAAGGGCGTTATGTAAATGCCATACCAAATGATGGCATTCACCACCAATAGCAAATGACTATTTTGATAACATATATATGCACTTGATGGTGGATGTCAGCATCATGTACGGCCAAGGTCCTTGGAGGCTTTGACCACTTGTCCTATCTATGTACACCATATTTCCACTGTATTGCCATTTCTTTATTGTATATGTGTTGTTACTACTTCTCCAACTGTGATTGTAATGTAACTGTATTTTGTAATGGATGTGCCATCTGAATGGCCTGGGTCATGCCCGAAAATTGTCCCTGGGATCAGTGTACCCACCCAGTTAACAAATAAATAAATAAAAAATGTCCAGATTAAATGTATAGCAATCAGCAGGCACATTCTAGGAAAATACATTATAAAATGTGTAAAAGGAAGATCACATTGAAACTGCTTCTCAGTAGATCTGCATTGTGCAAATTCATTAGAAATAATTGGTAAAAGCATCCCAAAAGATCTCAACAGCCATATTGGCTCTGAGCAGAGTCTGTTTGAGGAACGCAGGCTGTCTTATGCTCCTACGGCAAGCCCCTCCCACCTGATAGTAGTTCCCCTGATACATGACGTGAGTGACAGGAGGAGTTCAGGAATTAACTCTGTGCTCTGTGGGTGGTATGATACACATATATTAGGAAACCCAGGGCTCACGGGGTCTCTCTCTCTCTCTCTCTCCTTCCTCCCATTCTTCCCTTTTTCCATCAGTTTCTGAGCTATGAGGAATGTAGATTTCCACCAACAGAATTCATACCAAATCACAATTATACTTCCAGAATGCTATTTGGAATTTCTCCACCACTTTTGAAGAATTCTGAAAAGCATTTCCAAATAAACCACAGAATAATATTCCACAGATTATGTAATCTGCAGGATATTATTCTATGCATTGTGGAAAATGTATTTTATTTAAATTTCGGTAACCAGCTAGGCCCACTGAAACCATGATGGTCCCTTTTTCAGGGGTGACCTGGAATTAGTTACAAGTACTTAGAAGGGAGCAAGAGACGTACCAAGAGATCCATTTACAAGCATTTCACCATTGACAATACACAGTGATAGACACGTTAGGTAAATACATTTACAGCAAATATGACATATCTAAGCACATAGGGAACTCAAGCTAGCACAGGGCATCAAAGAGGGGGAGAAGGACTTCTTCAGGTACATCAGGGAGAAAAAGGAGCTGTAAGGACCAGACAGTAAGGATTAAGAGGGATGGGGGGTGGAAACAGGGGCAGAGCAGGCAGAAGCATTGAATAAGTACTTCTGCTCAGTATTTACGAAGGAGAAAGGGGGAGCAATCCCCAAGGGGCTGGGATGGTGGGCATGGGGAGGAGGTGACAGATGGGGAAATCCCAGTGGGCAGGGTACTGGAGGACTTGAGGGCACAAGACTCCTGGGCCAGATGGTAGACACCCCAGGGTGCTAAAGGAGCTGGCAGAAGTCCTGGCAGAACTCTTGACATTCCTGTTCAATGCATCCTTGGACTCGGGGGAGTGTACCTCAGGACTGGAGGGTGGTGCCCCTCCACAAAAGCAACCCCAAGGATCAACCAGGAAACTACAGACTGGTATGCCTCACATCCATCATAGGAAAGCTGATGGAGACAATCCTGAAGGAGAGGTTGGTTTCCCTCCTAGAAGCTAATGGGCTGCAGGACAGCAGTTAGCATGGGTTTGTCTCAGGCAGATCCTGTCAGAACAACCCGGTGGAGTACTATGACTGGGTAACCAGGCAATTAGACAGGGGCCATGCAGTGGATGTCCTGTACTTGGATTTCAGTAAGGCATTTGATTCAGTGCCACATGGGAGGTTAGGAAATAAGCTGGAAGGCACAGGGTGGGGCGAAGATGGTGGGATGGGTAGTGAACTGGCTACATGGGAGACAGCAGTGTGTGTGGTGGTGGGAAGGGAGTTCTCATCCTCCAGGGCAGTGAAAAACATGGGTGTCACAGGGCTCTGTACTGGGGCCGGTGTTGTTTGGGATCTTCATAACAAATATCTCAATGGGCATCAAGAGCAAGATCAGTCTGTTTGCAGATGACACCAAGATGGGAGCAATAGTGGATGACCTAGAAACATGGCAGGGATTGGAAGATGATCAGGCAAAGTTGGAGGCCTGGTTGGACACTTGGTAACTGGGGTTCAATGCTAAGAAATGCAAAGTGCTACATTTCAGCCCCCCAAAAAACCAAGGAGGAGTTACCAGCTAGGGGGGAATCAAGTAGCCAAGACGGAAGAGGAGAAGGATCTGGGGATGATCACAATAGCAGCAATGAACAACTCAGCACAGTGTAGAAAGGTAGCTGCAAAGGCCAACAGGATGCTGGGTTGTATTGCCAAGGGCATATCATCCAGGTGGGGGAAGGTGATCCTGCCACTATACAGGTCACTGGTTAGACCACACCTACAGTAGTGCATGCAGTTCTGATGACCATACCTGAAGAAGGACATTAGGTTATTGGGGGGGGGTGCAGCACAGAGTAACAAAAATGATCCAGCGGCTAGGGGACTCACCCTACAAGAGCAGGCTGAGGGAGTTGAACATGTACTCCCTGAAGAAGAGGAGGACGGGGAACATGATTGAAACCTTCAAGTACATGAAGGTAGTAAACAAGATGGGCATGGAGGGGCTTTTCAACTTAAGGAGGGGGAAGGCACTCAAGGACACAAACTGAAACTGGAAGGGGTAAGGTTCAGGAGGGAAATGAGGAGACACTTTTATGGAGAGGGTGGTATCTGGGTGGAACACATTGCCAGAGGAAGTGGTATCCTGCAGAACAGTGGGCTACTTCGAAAGGGTATGGAACAGGGTAAGGGGGAAGGCCACTGGAGCGGGGGAGGGAGGGGCAGCTGCACTATAAGGGCTGCTAGTTTCACAGTCAAGCAGACTTGATACACCATAAGGCCTTTATCTGCTGGCAATTTTGTATGTTCGTAAATGAACTCACAGTTTCCTTAAACCACTGAATGCTATTCTGCAGTTTATGTTAACAGCACATTACTAACCTCCAGTTTAAAAAAGAAAATTAATTTAGATGCAACCCACGCATTGGCTGGAATTACTTACATAGATACATAGATGTTGTCAGCAGATAAGGGCCTTGTGTCCATCCAGTCTGCCGTTTCCCTCCTCCAAATGCTTAAGGTAGCCTAGATGCTACAAGCCCCCTCCCTTTCACCCCTAGCTTGATAATTCCCATGTGCCTATCCCTCACATTCTTGAATCCCTGAACTGTGGCCACCCCCACCACTTCCTGGGGGAAACTGTTCCATCTCTCCTCCACTCTTTCAGTGAAGTGGAATTTCCTCAAGTTCCTTCTAAGTTTTCCCCCTTTTAGACTCATGTTGTGCCACCTTGTTCTGCTATTTCCCTTCATGTGAAAGATACTCCCCTCTGGTACACTGTTGATCCCCTTTAAATATTCCACCTTCTTTCCTTGGGGTTTGTGTGTCATTTAGTCCACTTTGGACATTGCCTTCAATAGTGGGTGGTCTCTGCAGGCTGAAGCCCTGCCCCCCAGAGGGGATTGGCTAACTATTTAAGGAGCTGTTTGGCACCTTTCTGGGGGAGTTTTTCCCATGCTGGTGTATGGCAGGTGGGTCAGCTGGAGCAGGGCTGATTGCCTGCTCCTGTTCCAGTAGGAGGCCTGTAACATGGTTAGCACCGGTGTGTGGTGGCAGTCTCTTTGCAGTATGAGACTAGGAGGGCCAGAGTTGAACCCGCAATGTTGCAGCAGTGGTGGTGAAACAATGGCCTGATTTTGACTGCACCAGCTAGAAGAAAGAGGGGGCGGGGACAAATTAAAATACAAGGCTGGTTAGTGAGGACATCTGACCTCATGTTTCTAGGGGAGACACCTGCTGTACCAGGATGCTGGTGGGGAGCTAAGTGGGGCCCTTGTGGCTGAGGGGACCCACAAGCTGCCTTCAAATGTGTGAGGTGGGCAGTGAGTAAGGATGGGAGGTAGTTTAATGCTGCCATACTCATGGAGGCCCCGCCCTTTCAGAAGTTGCTGCCTTACCTATATGTGGCCACCCAGACCAAGGACTGACTGAACTTTGGTGGGGGTCTTCATGACCACGTAGAACCACTTACATGAATTGCAACACTCTCCGATGTGGGTTCCTGTAGCTCAGAGATCTATTTTGTAAATATCTATGCCTAGGCAGCATGCTTGAATTAAAGCGGGATCCCCCATTCCTGCACGGTGGTGTTTGCATTACTTTTCTTGAAACTGTTACCCATATTGAATTTTATTAACCCTCCTTTATCTATTATTTAATTTTTAATCTTAACACTTGATAACCAAGAAAGGCACACAGAGCCAAAGCTTGTTTCCGGGTGTGGCCTGAGGATGGGGGGAATAGGGATATATAAGAACAACAAAATACATAACAGATACATAAATCAAGCATAGGAACATAGACATTGGCCAGCAGAAAAGGACCCTTTGGCCCATCTAGTCTGCCCAGTACCCCTTCATATCTAGTGTATCCTACTCCCTTTATTCCAGGCCATTTATACCTTTATTTAGCCCCCATGTAGTTGTCCCAGGCCCTCTTGAATTTGCTCACCGAATCTACTCCCACCACCCATTCTGGTTGCCTATTCCAAGGACCCAACACTTTTTCAATGAAGAACTGCCCCCCTCACATTTCTCCTAAATCTGCCTCCTTCCAGTCTGAATGTGTGTCCCCTAGTTGATTTGTTTTCACTCATCCTGAATATGCTGCCTTCCCTCACCTTGTTTATTCCCTTCAGATATTTGAAGGTTTCTACCATATCCCCACTTTCCCAACTCATTTCCAGTGTGTACAAGTTTAACTCCTCCAGTCATTCCTTGTATGACCTCCTGTGTAGGCCCTGAACCATCTTGGTTGCCCTTCTCTGGACCCTCTCCACCCTGTCTCTGTCACCCTGTAAGTGTGGTCTCCAGAACTGAACCCTGTATTCCAAATGTGGTCTGACCATAGTTTTGTAAAGAGACATGATCACCTCCTTTCTTCTACTTGTAATGCCCCTCCCTATGCATGCTTGGGTGCCTTCAAAAGAATGCTAAAAGCACATCTGGTATCCAAGTCCAGCTGCGACTACTACTGCTAACCTCCATACTGGTATTAACATTATTCGTTACTTCCTGGCACCCTGCCTTTTTCTCATATGCCACCCCATACACCCCCTACCCATCCCCGCCTCACCTCATCCCTCATAATCTGGCTTTCTCACCTCAGGTAACCGCCCCATATCCTGAGACTGCCCCTGATATATATCTAGGTGGATGCATTTAATGGTCTGCTCTCTCCTCCATGCCCTTGCTTTTCGACAAGGCCTCTGGGGCTGAGCCCTGTTTCTACCCCCTCTCCAGGACCGGTGCATCTGCCCTCAGTTCGTTTCATGGGGACACTCTCTCCCCCCTTTCTCCTGCACCTCACATAATATATATCCTGTCCACTCTGAACCGTGCCCTAGCATCTGCCATCAATGAACTGCCCCTCTTTTTCTCTTTATTAACTGATGAGGTCTCTGGGCTGATTCCAGCTCTTTCCACCTTTTACTTCCCCACTCCTCCTACCCTTTTTTGCTTTTCTGTTCTTTGTTTTTTCTTTTCCACCTCTTTATCAGGATACTTACCCTTAGTGCACTTAGTAATGCACTCATAACTATTCCGAAGAGCATGTAGTTGTCCTATCTCATACTTTTGTCTAGGAATTATTCCACTTTGCAATGTTTCTACTGTTGTTGCTGTAGTTAACCACCATAACCCCTCCTGCTGTTAACCCTTTAGATCTCCACTGTTATTGTCTTTGTTCATTGTTATTTGACATGGAACCTATGTAAAAGGGCTCTGCTCAAAGGTGTAATCTGAATAATAAATCAATCAATAAATAAATAATTATGCATTTTTTTGCATTGAATTGCAGTTGACACGTCACTGACCACTCCTGCAGCTTGGACGGGTCCTCCCTCTTTCTTTCCACCCCTCCCGATGTGTCCACCCTGTCACAGATCTTTGTGTCATCTGCAGATGACACACCTTCCCATTCAGGACCTCAGAAATGTCCCCGATGAGTATATTAAACAGTATGGGGCCCAACACGGAACCCTGGGGAACCCTACTTGTCACCCCCCCTTCCTTGGAGTGCACACCATGTACCACCACCCTCTGAGTTCTATCTGCCAGCCAGCTCTCCTCCCAATTTGTTAGTTTGCTTCCTACCCCTAAGCTGCCTAACTTGCTTATTAGTCTCCTGTGAGGGATGGTGTTGAAGGCCTTCCTGAAGTCCTGATGGGCCACTTCCACCACCCCTCCATGATTCCATATTTTCGTCACTCCATCAAAGAATTCAATCAGGTTAGTCTGACGTGACCTTCCAACCATGAACCCATGCTGGTTGTCATCTATGATCCCATCCTCCTCCAGATATTGAACAAGTCTTTCCTTAATAAGTGTCTCCATCGGCGTAGCCACCACAGAGGTAAAGCTGACCGGATGTTAGTTACGCACTGCTTCCTTTCCTCCCCTTTGTGTAATGGCACCAAATCAGACCTTTTCCAATCCGCAGGTCTCTCTGCTAGTCTAGGGACAGATTAAATAACGTTGTGAGTGGTGCCGCAAATTCCTCCCTCAACTCCTTGATCATCTTGGGGTGTATGGCATCGGGTCCATGGCCTTGTCCGTCCTCAACTTTTCTAATTCCTCTAATACCCTGTCCTCTGAAAAGGGGCCTGTGTCCATCTCCCTGTTCACTCTTCCCCTGCTTCTTAGCTCCAGCCCCTTCCCTTCCTCCTCAACAGTGAAGACTGAGGTAAAGTATTAGTTTAGCAGATTAGCTTCATCCTCATCCCCCTCTATCAGAGCCCCCCCCCGAGCCTAATAATCCCCTGTCTGCCTTTCCTTCTCTCACTTATATACAGGGAAAATTATTTTCCCCCCTTTTGGCCTCACTTGTTATTTTCTCCTTTGTATCCGCCTTAGCCCTCCTGACTATTTTCCCCGGATCCCTTAAGTTTCCTTTTCCACCATCCCCTGTGAAGCTTTGTAGGTCCTGAATGCTTTCTTTTTTTCCTTGACTGCTCTTTCCACTTCTTTTGTAAACCAAAATGGTTTCCTCCCTTGTTTGTGTTTGCTCACCCTTCTGATGCATTGATCTGTTGCCAGCAGAATTCCCCTCTTTATTGCCCCATAACTCCACAACACCCTCTAGATTCTCTTTCCCTTCTAGTTCCTTTTTGAAAATTTCTTTCATTTTCTTAAACTCCAGTTTCTGGAAGTCCAGTACCCTAGTAGTGGTCCTTTTCTTTTCAGTCCATTCTGAAGACAAAACCTGACCTTTCTGTGGTCACGATTCCCCAGATTTTCCCCAACCTCAACATCCTCAGTACTATCCCCATTTGTCATTACCAGGTTCTGTATGGCCTCTCCTCTGGTAGGTTCCCTGGCAATCTGTTGAATAAGTGCCTCCTGTATGGACTCCAACAGCTCTCTACTCCTTTCTGATGTTGCTGCTGGGATTCTCCAGTTCACATCAGGGAGATTTATATTTCCCTAGCCATCTCCCTTTCCACCTCCTCCCCTTGATTTGGTGTTTTGTACACCACTCCTATCTTACTGCCTCCCCAGTTCTCTTTGTTAGTGTGACCCAGAGCATTTCTGCTGATCCCTGTCCTTCCCTACATGCCATTGCTCTTATCCCATCCCTTATGTATAGGGCTGCCCCACCCCCTATTTTTTCCTCTCCTGTCCCTCCTATAGAGACTATACCCTGGTATTTTCACTTCCCAACTGTGGTTTTCAGTCCACCACATCTCAGTTACTGCTGTCAGGCCTATGTCATCCATCCCCACCACAGCCTCCAGGTCCCCCATCTTATTCCGCAGACTCCTAGCATTTGTCAGCAGACCCTTCCACCTATCTCCTCCTCTTCTGTTCTCCCTCCTTCTAGTCTCACCTGTCCCCTTTTGTGGGGAATGTGAGTTAGACAAGTCCCCCTAGCTACTTTCTCTAGTCCTCCCCAGCTTCATACTCCCCCTCTTTAGTTTAACTCATTCCCCAGGATTTCATCAATAAACTCCTGTAGCTTCCCCCTTAGCAGTCTAGCTCCGTCATCATTTATATGCAGCCTGTCCCTTGTATACAGGTATTCATCTACCCACATGCCCCCCATTCCCCTATGCATGCATATCTCTCTTTTGCACCACTGCCTTAGCCAGTGGTTAAAATCCTTCATTCTTAGCTGCCTTTCCCGAACTTGCACAGTGTACCAGCAGGACTTCTAAACAGCCAAGGAACTAACTATCCCCTTACACCCCTTGGCTAACTCACTAAATCTTCTTTGTACCTCTTCCACCTCTTCCCCTGCCAGGTCATTCATTCTGAGGTGCAGGAATAGGTGTGGTTTACCTCCAAGGGTTCCATGTCATAATAGCGATCGCAAAATAGCCATTGCTATTATGGCAAATGTATATTGCCACCCCCCTGAATATAGATTCTCAACTCCAGGTGTGTGTGTTCTGGGGAAGGAGTACAATCCAGATTTTGGCAAAATATTAAGTGCCACAGCCATAGGCAGTGGCAGAATTTCCATGCTCCCAGTTCCAAACCCAGTACCTGCCACACTAGAGCTAACCACCCACACCACCATACCACACAACACAGCTAGCTCAGTCCCCTAAAACCCTTCCCTGTCCTTCCCCTTCCCTTCACTATCCCCCCTTTCCTGTTGCTGTTCACTACCCTTGCATTCATGTAGGGTCACTTCCCTTGCAGTGCAGCCCAGGAGGAAAGCGCTGAATATGAGTTGCCATTTTGACGGTCGCTCATATTCAAGTTGCCATCCTCACTGGATACCGTCTCCAAGTAATCTGATGCTTTCCTTGATTCTTGGTAGTGTCCTGCTTGCCCCATCCCTAGGTCACAGAAAACTGATCTCCCCTTATACGCTGCCCATTCCTCAACTAGTGGATCACTTTTATGATTGAGTCCTTATAAACTATTATTGATTTTGTATTTTCCATCCCTAAGGTTGCCTCATTATCCCTACCTTGGTTTCCATTTCTTTTATTTCCCTCCATTTCAGTCCTGGTATGCCTGTATGTCCACCCTTGAAATCCCCATCTCTGTTCCCACTGCCCTCTTTTTTGCTGCCCTGTCTTGTCTCCCTCTCCTTCTCACCTCCACTCTTTGCTACTACTACCATTTCCCCCTTCCTTCCCACCTGCATTTTTCTTACTTTCTCTGTCCCTAATGCTGTTTCTCTTCTCCAGTCCCTCACCTCACTCTGCAGCATCCCCCTATGGTATCCCATGATAAGGGCATCCGCTATTGAGCACTTACAAAAAAGGGTGACTCAATAGTGGCACCTGTTCACAGGGCTACTGGACAGGGGGGTGGATACAGGTATAGTGACATCCTGTTGCTATATGTAAACCCGCATGTGGGGGTGGAGCGAGCACACTGTCCGATGGGTGGAAGGGGAGGGAGGGTTTGTGAGGTGTAGCACAATAGTGGGTTGCCAAGCTGGCTGTGTGGTGTGGTGGATTCATAGCAGGTTAGGGTTGGGAGGATGCCTGGTTCGATGCTGGGCGCATCGGTATTTTTGTACCAGACCGTGGTATTTTTATTTGTTTGTCCCCCCCAACATGCATCCCTTTGGAGTTGAAACTCCTTCAGTAGGGAGGTGGGGGACACAGCCCCATGAAAAAAAATATATATATATATGTTTTCGGTGTCATTTCGGCTAGCACTGCAATTGTACATCGGCGAAATTGATTTTCACCGATGTACATTCGCCCTAACGCCGATCGTCTTTCCACAATCACCATTATCACGTAGAACCTCCTCCTCCTCTTCCCTGCTCTCTTTCCCCCTCCGGTCCTTGGCTGCTTCCCCATCCCTTTCTTTCTTCTCCTTCTACTACTGTACCACTCTTTTCCCCCCTCCTCCTTTGTTCCCTTGATGTGGGAACTTCCTTTTCCTTTTGATCCCTATGTTTTCTCTGCTTAAGATCCCTGTTTTCATCTACTCTTCTCCCTTCTACTTCCTACTGTTCCTGCAACACAGCTAGAGGTCAGTACCTGTTTGATCCCACTGTATATCTTTTTGCATTTTCATTCCCCTTTGTGAATCCTTTGTGTCCAGCTGCCCCACCCTTAGCCCTGCCCCTCCCTCCATGTCCCTCATTCTGGCTGTCTCCTTTCCATAGCCTTCCCACCTCCCTTCCTTCCTGCCTTCTTGCTGCCTTTCCCCTACTTTCCAGCCTTCTCCTGCTCTCCTTTCCATCTCCCTTTTTAGCCATATCAGCTCAGCTTCCAGTTTCCTGATTTTCTGACATTTTGGGCATGCTCCCAACCTCCACAGTGTGCTCATAAATATGGCTGCACCACATCTGTTACAACCTACTATCCTTCCTCCTCTAGATCTTCTGCTTTCCTCCTGCCTCCAATCGTACATAATAGATACATAAAACGTACATATAGGTTACATATTTTTGCCCCACATCTAGCACCGCTTGTCCTGTTTAACCTGAAAGAAGACCCGGGTACGACTAAGCCAGCTGCCGGTAAGTATGGAACTGTTTTTACCTTAGGGACTGTACTAGTTTTCTGTTGTGTGACCCCCCCCCACAACACCAGGTACCCCTTGACATGGGATAGGAGGTTTACATAGGAACTTCAGAATTCCATTTCTGATGGAATTCCAATGAATTAGGCAGACTTTCCATAATTCTGTTGAATTCCCAGCACAAACAGAATTTGAAAATTTCATCCAGCTCTTTAAGTTTATTTAACCCAGACGCCACTATAGGAAGCACCTTATGATTTACCTTCCCTCCACTTCAGTACCTCCAATGCCTCCCTCTGATAGCAGCTGAGGCTCCTCCCTTCTTTCCCTTGCTCTTGTCTCCCTCCAACAGTCCCTCATACATTTGCTGTAATATTCTACTGCCTCACCATGACCTACTTGCTTATCATGTACTCAAATAATGTGTTCAGGCTTTGCACTTTTTGTACCATGAAATTTGTTTATGCTTTGAGTTGTTTTTGTCCTTTGCTCCCCTCCCCCGGGGTCACACCTGGAAATGAGCCTTGGCTTAGTGGCTTTTCCACATCACCAATTTTCAAATAAAAAAATAAATACGTAAAATAATTTATAGTGTCTTTCTGCATCTACGTAGGAGAGCAGCAGCATGGAAGGTGGGGAAGTAATTTATTTAATGTCACCAACAACTGAGCCAGAGGTATCAGTGGGATCTGAAATGGAATCCCCTCAACTCAATAAGAGGGGCTGTGAATGTAGAAATGCACAGCCTCGCTCATATGGAAGGGGGACAAGTTATGTTTGTGATGTAGACAGCCAGCTCTGAGTGCTGTATTCATTTTTTTATTACATATAAAATATGTGATGGGAAGGTCAGTTTGAGGAAACTACAGTCTTGCTGAACTGACACATAAAAAACCCTCAGGGATAAGTTCAAAGGACAGGAGGTATTTAAACTACAGAGATCTGAGGTTCAATTAGCATGTTAAATTTGCTTTGGTCTCAGGAAATTAAATTAGCCATTCTGCATCCCCAGGGGAATCCTTCGATTTTGCTGTAGGTGTCATATGGAAAGAGCATGCATGGGTTATGAATAACCTTACAGGAACCAGCTCATTTCATCAAAGAGGTTAATGGCTGGGCCAAACAGGAACCAGACAAATTTGAAAGGTCAAATATACATTCCCGGGGAACCGTTGAATTACATCAGAGAAACCTTTGAGGTGTAGATTCCAAGGCCCAGATGTGATTAAAGAGGCAAATACACTTTTGCTTTGAATACAGTGACTTAGATCAAAGAAACTTTTGAGATGTATGTGTAGCAGAGCACAAACCGGTTCTGTCTGGTTAACCTGTGGAGAGGAAAATCAGTGAGGTCACCTATATGTTTTTTTAAATATTTTATTTGGACATCCTGTATTGTAAAATATAGATTTTGATACACCAAGGCAGAGTTAGTGACCTCATGAGAAGGCTGGCTCAGAACTGTGCTTAATTGCTGAAAGAACCTGACAGAGACACACAAGACAATATTTTTGACTGAGAGAAGAGAGACCATCAAAGCACTGAAGTAAGGACCTTAGACAAGATTAGTCTGAAGTTATTAATTGTAGGAACTGCACTTTTACCTGTTTGTTTTAAGGCTGTATGTGTTGGGATATACATTTGCTCTGTATTTATTGTTCTGTTTTGATATTTTAAAGTAAAGATATATTTTTACAATGGAACTGTCTGGAGTGCCTTGACATTTCTTTTTATTTAAGTTAAGCTTTTAAAGGTTATAAGTAACACTGTGTATGAGATTATTGTATACCAAACTGGGAAATGGACAGAGTTCTCTAAAGTCTTGCATAGAGTTCTAAGGGTTCACTTGAAAGACCTGGTTGGGTGCCCATAGGCAAAGATATCTGGCCCCCCGAAGACAGAATTATCTGAGCCTGATAATTGGGTACGCTAACAAGAGGTTATCAGTTTGAATCCCTCCAGATCTTGAGACTAAGGTGACTTGAACCCACGAAACAGACAAGAGGGTTACCTTGTTATTTTCACTGTACACAAATCATATGCTCAGAGGTTGGCACTTTGGGAGTAGAGGGCTGACCGGCTGAGCGAGTTTGTGACAATGTTTATGAAATCATATAGTAAAAAGCAAACCAGCAAAGAGAAATGGCTGCTACTACTTTTTTTAATGTAATTCCATTAAAAATAGCATGAATAACAAAAGATTCTAGCAAATATTTCTTACTGTTAGAAAAAAACAGAGAATCCTCCTGCTCCATCTTTGATTGAATATCAGATATTTGCCCCTGAATGGTGCTGCTCTTCACTTTAATTTTCCTCAGGTTTTCCTCCATCTCTCTCAGAATTCCTGCTGCTTCCTTCTTGAGCTGTTGGATCAGCCGCTGTTCCTTGTCCTGGAGAAACTGGTGCAGTTTGGCAAACTCTGAAGTAATGTGCTGCTTCAAACTCTGGGCTTTGTTCTGGAAAACAATAATTATGGTGTAAACTACAGGAGTGACTGTAGTTTAGCAGAAACACAAGCTGATTCACTCACTTGGGTGTCTGAGATCTTCTGCTCTTGCTTGTTCTGGAGTTCTGCAAGCTCTTTCAGTTTTGATTCTAGAGGAGATGAGGCTGTTTTCAGCTTTTCCTGTAGATATACAAACAATATTAAACTAGTAGGTACTGAGAAAGGCATCTTATTTATTAGCTGCACTGTGTCAGCAGTCCTAACACAAAACAGCATAGTGTGTGTTAAGGTGATACATTTTGATTGATTGGGGTGGTGTGTCAGGAGGCAAGGTTGAGAGCTTAAATCCTACCAAGAACACATCCTGGAGTGCATTATTGTGATTATACATGTGACCCCCCCACCTGCCACTTGTTTAACTAGTAAGCACACCTCCCATACTTTTACTGTCTAAGGGAAAAGAGAGGGGTGGGAGTACAACGCATAACACAGTATTTACAAGACGTCAAAATGACCATTACTAAACCCAGGTCCTGAGGAGAGAAACTTTTGCTAAGGGGCTATGCTAGGTCTGCACTTCTGGAGGGGTACCCAGTAACTCCACACAGGAAGCAGTAACTAGGTTATCCATACCAGGCTGGGATTCTAGAGTGTGGCTTTATTCCAAACAGTTGGTATACAAAAGCAAAGATGGACCCCCAAGGGTTTACACTACATGGCACAAAGCAAATGCAGAACACAACATCTGTAGCAGACAGAAACTCAAACTTCCCATATTGCATAGGGCTTGAACTCTTTTCAGTGGCACTGCCTAAGCCGAAACACACACCTTTTAGTGGCAATGGCCACAATGAAGCACACAATTTCTTCTACTAGTAGCACTGGCCATGACTTAGAACATATTCTTATATGACATAGGCTTTATGGAAGGCAATGTGGCAACTAGCCATGATGGAGCACACTAGTACCAGGGGTAAACATTTATTTTCAGGCATTGGGCAAATGACCTGAATAAACAGGTGCCTCTTACAGAACCCAAAGTGCTGAACTGGTCACTCCAGATGGGGGTCTCCCACCTTTTGCTTCCTTGTCCACACCCAGCCATTCTTTCATAGTTACACCTCAGCAGTTAGCAAATAGTAAAACTATGCATCTTGGAATGTTTGGCACATTCAGCATTAGAAAACACCACACAGGAGTGTAAAGGTAAAGTTCTGTACCATGTGCTAAGTCACACCAGGGACTCCACTATTGTCAGCTAACTTTAGGAAAAAGATATGAGAACAGTCTCAAACAGAACTAGGTGCACAGCTCCCTTTGTCAGAGTAACACCCCAAAGAAAACAAGGCAGGTACACTTTGCCTGGGAATACCCAATGTCAGAATTACTCAAAGTTGTCCAACAAAGGCAGCTTAAAATGTCCTGGATCAAATCAGGGGATTGCCCCTTGGATCCATTCTGCAGTCCTTCCCATCCCACTGGGTATGAGAATATCAGGAACTTCTGCTAGACAGTTTCCACCACTTCTACAAGATGGGCAGATGTTTCTCAGTCTAGCATGAGAAAAGGTAGGCTCTCATCAGAGCCCACACCACAGCTCTTCACTTCTACAACTGCTCCCAGTGCTGCTGTTGGATGACTTTAACTGAAAATTCAAAACTCCCCATTCATAGCTAGCTATAGTGGCTTATGCTGCTGCGAGAGTTCTAAATGGCATCACCTCTCTGATCTCAGATGAGACCAAGTAAGCAGAGAGGGAACAGGTGAAAATCTGTTTAACTAGAAATTCACCAGCTGCCCTCCCTACCTAACACTGACACTGATGAGATTCTAGTAACCCCAGCGAACGGTGGGGGGGGGGTTACTTACATACAATGGAATTAATTTAAAAACATATGTAAAATGTTACTAAGATCCTTTTACAAATAAGCCAGAGCAGAATGCAGGATCAATTCATGATTACAAACCACTGTTTGTGCCGGGATAGTACTAGATGTTCTAATCCTAATTGGCCAATCAGATTGCATCATGCAAATGAGTCATCATTTACTACATCAGTAAGGCAAGATGGTATTTGTATGTCACTGTGGGATAATGCCCATCCTTGCATGATGTGGTTCAAGACAAAAGTAAGTGCCTTAACCCACCCTGGAATGGTGATTATTGCCCACATGACACACCCCGGAGTACCATATTGCTGTTTTGCTCAGTTAAGTTTTGTTGTATATGTTTATAAAATCTTCATCTATATTGTATCACATAATTGTAATGCATAGCTGACTGCATTGGCTGAAGTGAATTTTTATCTGTGCAGTTATCAAGGTATAGAAGGAGCTGTAAATTAGAGGAAGTAGCTTAACCAGAAAGAAGCCAGGTGTTTAGGATTTAAAAACTGCCCTAGATAGCTTCTGGCAGAGAAAAGGCAGGGAACAGCAAGAGGAAGGAGGAGCTGCCAGAACTATACTTTTCTACTGGGTCTATATTGCCCTTCTTCCCTCCCCTCCACCACCCTCCCCAACCCTTAGGCAGTTCCACTTTCATAAGAACAGGATTTGACTGACAACAGGAACTTCCTGTTTGGGAGCAGGAAGAGAGTGATCACAGAGCCACAAAAGACTCAAGATGCTAGAAGGAAAAGAGTAGCTCTCCACACCCCCCCCCAGCTACTGGAGTTCTGACTCAGAGCAAGTAAGGAAACTACTGAGCAATATAGGAACTTCCTGCCTCAGAACAGGAAGATCAGGAGCTTTAAGGGCATTGAGACAGTATGTAAGTAGGGACAAAAAAAATATATATATATATATATAAATAAATAGAGGAAAGAGTAAGTATTCAAAACAATAGTTAAGGGGCCACAAATAAGACACGTTGGAAGTGGTGCAGTGCAGCGGCTGTGGAGTAGCAGTCTTCTGGGAGACATTCTGAAGGATGCGGTGTCATCCCACCCGCAGGCACCTTTCTGGTCTGAGGGAGGAGGTTGCTTATTTCCAGGCTGAGTTGGCCAGGATCTGGGGGACCTCCTCTCCCACCCAGGGACCACCAGGGCCACCACCGCTGCCTCAGAGGTTGCCAAGAAAGAGGAGCGGTTGGACCATAGCGGGCTCTGGGAGGGTGAGGGTGGTGGAACAGAGGCGCATCTCTTCAGTTGTACCTCTCCACAATTCGTATACCACTCTGGAAGAGTGTGGTTCCTTTATAGAGGCACCCACAGTGGAGACCAAGGAAGATGTTGGGAACCTCCACAAAGGAGACCCACAGGAGGGTGGCATGTGACCCCTTAGGGAAAGGAAACAGCTCCTGGTGGGGAATTCCATTGTTAGGAGGGTAGAACTGGGGGGAGGGAGGGGAGGGGAGATGGAGGTAAGGTGCCTGCCAGGCGCCATGGCTTGGAGGGACAGGGAGCGAATCCTCAGGATTGCTGAAGCAGTTGCACGGGGAGGAAGCTGGATGCCACTGTCCACCTAGGATCAAATTACCTGGCTGCTAAAGGGATCAAGAACAGTGCAGGAGGGGGGGCGCTGTTGAGCACTTCTACTGAGAAGACGTGGTCTCCAAGAGCTCTGCATCTACAACTAAATAACATTGATATTACTCGATTTAATGTAGAAGTGAAGCTTAACAACAAAGATATTTGGACTCCTGAAGTTGAGCTGAGCAGTTTGATACTAAAATTGAGCATGGGTCGCACAAATAAGAGCGGCACGGGCGGAATGAAAAAATCAGCTCCCAACAGAGCAGCAGGCTGTGCCAACCCTGACTGGAAGTGCCCTGAGTGAACCTCCATGGAAGGCCCTGCAGATGGCCATGCAGGTCATCGATGGAAAAATTGAATCGGTCCTTCAGCGACTGGGAGAGCAGGACTTCAAAATAGAGGCGGCAATGAAAACGGCCACTTCTGCTGAAAACCAGGCAGTCAAAGCCCTAACGACTGTAGCCAAGCTCACAGAGGAGAACGGGCAACTAAGATACCGCATTGAAGCGTTGGAGAATGCGAGCAGAGCCCCAAATGTGCGCCTCATCGGGTTACCAGAAGGCTCCGAAAACCCTGATTTATTAGAATTTTAAAAGCCTGGCTACCTAAAGCTTTGCAGCTGGACCGCTCTTTAGGAGACCAATTTATCAAAGCTTATCAGAGTAACCCCAAGGTCAGCTGGGGTTCAGGAAAGACTCCTCTCATACAGTTTTTTTGGTAACAATGAGTGCAAGCATAAAAGAGTTGATACTCCAGGCAGCCCATAACACAGAAAGCTTGAATTATGAGGGACATACCCTACATTGCTTTCCAGATCTTTTGTACGCCACGCGAGCTCGAAGGAAGAAGTTTGATGGGGTTCACGCCTCTTTAAGAAGTCTTGAGGTTGCACAAACTTTGATGATGCCGGCGAGACTGAGAATATACTACGGGGGACACACGTTTCAATTTACGGATCCAGAGAAAGCAGGCAAGCGTGTCCAACAAATTCAGAAGGAGTTCAAGGTTTCGAGGGGGACAGCCAGAATGGAGTCGGAACAGGAGTCAGAGGATGAGGACACATGAACGGGCTATAGTAAGCAGTCCGGACTTTGATAACAAATGTTCTAATTAAGACTCTAGAAAATATCAGTTTCACCAAGGGGAAGCCTCTCGTTGGTCACATGATGGGGATTACTTATATCGAGAGTCTTGAGTTGGACTTTGGACATAATAAAATAATGCAGTATGCAAATTTAAATTCCTCCATGCTGTAAGCTGTATCTAAAACCCTTCTTAGAGTTTCGAACTACATAGGAAACTTGAGTGCTTAAATATTCTATTTGATATCTTATTTAATTTTGTTGCACTGTCTATTTTACTGAAATAGTCGTTTTGTTTAACATTTCCTGAGCTGTAAAGGGGAACCACTAAGATCTTTAACTTCATATGTTTGGATAGAGGGAACTAATCAACCTAAGGTGTTGAATTTTTTGTGGTTTCATTTTATGTTTATTAGCAGGATTGTTCCCATCTCTTGTAGAAGGGCAGCTAAAGGAGACTTATTTTGATTAATTTAATATATAAATGGATATACCCCATATTCCGTAAACAAACATCTAGACTACATTATACTGTCTTAACTTGATAGGCTCTGTGTTTTAAATTCGAATTGTCTAGTGTATGTACCGTAACACTATGTGTTTATGTGAAAACGCAATAAACATAAAGTTTAAAAAAAAAAAAAGAACAGTGCAGGAGGATTTTTTGGAATTCGGGAGGGGCCTTAGATAAGCAGCATGCACGGTAACCTTCTCGGAGGTGCTGCCTGTCTACGGCATGGGTGAGGCTAGTGCACTCCACACCATGGGATTCAATCAGTTGTTGAAAAACTGGTGCAGAGCTCAGGGGTTTGGCTTCATTGGGGACTGGGGGTCCACCTTGTATGATGCAGGCCTATACTGGTGCAATGGTCTGCATCTGTCCAAGAGGGGAACCGCGATTCTAGGTGATAGATTTAAATGCTTCATTGGTAAGCATTTAAACTAGCCAAGGGGAAGGCACTGGAAAGGAGCAGGAAATCCTAGCCCTCCCCAAAATATCAGGGTAGTTAGTGAGGTAAACACCAAGATATAGACTTCAATAGGGAGAAGGGCAGGGGTAAATGGAGAAAATGACAAAGGCAGTAAGGACAGGGATGGGACAAAAAGGGGTAAGGCCATCAAGAAATGGAGGGTAATGAGTACCAATGCCCATAGTCTGGGCAGCAAGCTCCCTGAACTGGTGGCCTTGATGAAAGAGGGATGCCTGGATATCGTGGCAGTCACTGAAACATGGTACACAGAGAACCACAACTGGAATGTTAGCATACCAGGGCACACAACCTACAGGAGAGACAGAGAGGGCAGAAGAGTGGGAGGAGTAGCTCCCTGTGTAAGGGAAGAGATGAAAGCAATGGAACAAAAGAGTAAAAAGGGAGGAGAGGAGGCACTGTGGGTCACCTTAGAGACTGGAAATGGTACCACAGTCTGCATAGGGGTTGTATACAGACCCCATCTCAGGGGGAGGGAATGGACAAGGATATAACAGAAGGCATCCTTAGGATGGCAGAGAAAGGGGAGATATTGTTGATGGGGGCCCTGAATATGCCAGATGTTAACTGGAGCACCTTTGCTGCAACCACATCGAAGAGCAGGGTCATTCTCAATGCCCTACGAGGGCATGCCTCAGACAGCTAGTGATGGAATCCACTCGGGAGGGAGCAGTCTTAGACCTCATATTCTCAAATGGGGACAGTGCAAGGATCTCAGATCTAGAAGTGGGTAGCCCATCTGGGAACAAGTGACCACCAAACAGTGTGGATCACGATAAACTCAGCTGCAGAGTTAAACCATACAAAAGTGAGGGTACTGGACTTCAGGAGGGCTGACTTTGTCAAAATGGAGAGTGCCTTAGAAAAGCACTAGCAAACAGGCAAGAAGGAGGGGTGGAGCAACAATGGGGAAACATCAAAACTGCCATTACAGAGGCAACAAGCCTTTGTGTGAAGCAAATAAACAAATCAAAATGAAAGAAAAAGCCACTATGGTTCTCTAAAGAAGTGGCAGAGAAGGTTAGGGAGAAAAAAATAGCATTTAGGAAGTATACGGAGACACAGAAGGAGTAGTACAGAGAACTGTACCAGTTAAGACAGAAGGAAGCAGGGAAGGCAGTCAGAATAGCACATGCCCAAACTGAGGAAAAGATAGCCAACTTGGTTAAGAATGGGGATAAAACCTCTTATAGGTACATTAGGGAACATAGAGAGACAAAGGGAGGGATAGTGAGGCTGAATAGAATGGATGGTGGGTGGGTGGGCAGAGAGGGACAGTGAAAAAGCAGGGATACCGAACGAATACTTCTGCTCAGTATTCACAAAAGAAGAGGGGGGTACCTAATCCAAGTAATAGAAGTACTCTGAATAGGGGATTCGATCCCAGTCCTTTCACAGAAGAAAGGATTTTGAAAAAAACTCCTAAAACTGAAGGTGGACAAAGCAATGAGGCCTGATGGGATTAACCCCAGAATTCTAAAAGAAGTAAAGGGAGAACCAGTGACACCACTGACTATGGTTTTTAACAAATCATGGGAGGATGGTGTGGCACCTGAGGACTGGAGGAGGGCAGATGTGATTCCCCTTCACAAAAGTGGGAACAAGACAGAGGCAGGAAACTACAGACCTATCAGTTTGACCTCTGTAGTACGGAAAATGATGGAATCACTTCTGAAGAAAAGAATTATTGGGTACCTAGAGGCCAGTGGGGCACAGGACCCAAGGCAGCATAGATTCACAGCGGGAAGGTCATGTCAGATGAATCTAATCGATTTCTTTGACTGAGTGACCAAAGTAGTAGACCAGGGAGGAGCTATGGACATGGCCTACCTAGACTTTAGCAAGGCATTTGACACAGTTCCACACAAAAGATTAATAAACAAATTAGCCAGCCTGGGAATGGGTCCCAGGATGGTAGCCTGGGTAAAACATTGGCTGGACAACAGGACACAGAAGGTAATAGTAAACAGAGTCCACCCTGAAGGAAGGGTGATTACTAGTGGGATACTGCAGGGTTCAGTAGTGGGTCCAGTCATTTTTAATGTCTTTATAAGTGACATTGCAGTGGGACTGGAAGGAAAAGTATGCCTCTTTGCAGATGACACAAAGATCTGCAACAGGGTTGATACACAAGGCGGGGGTGGAAAGGATGAGAAGGTACTTGGGAAAGTTGGAGGAATGGTCAGAAGTGTGGCAGCTTGGATTCAATGCAAAGAAGTACAAAATAATGCACCTGGGAAACATAAACCCAGGGGAAGAGTACACAATGTGGGGGCAGGTGGAGATGTAGTAACAACAACAAAAATGGAAAAGGACCTGGGGGTAATCATATCAGATGACCTTAAGGTTAGCAAGTGTAACACCCTACACCCCTGCCTTTTTGCAAACGACAGGTGGTATGCTGTTGAAGCTGACAGCAGTACCAGGTGGGGACCAAGTTCGGGGAGGACTAGGTTACTCGGCACAAGGGCTGAGGTTTGGCTACTCTGCACAGGGGCACCCAAGTAAATCCAAACACAGGAAGCAATAACTGTAATGTCCAATACCAGGAATGGGATTCTAAAGTGTGGCTTTTATTCACATCCAAACTGAACAAACAAAGCATAGACAGCCCCCCACAGGGCTACATTCCTGGTAATGCAGATAAGAGTAACAGAACACTTCTTCAACACTTCAGCCCTCAGGCTCTGAACCCACCAGGCACACAGCACGGACCTGCACGCTGCTTTGGGTACACAGTCCGACTTGTACACTGTTTGGGTTTTTCCTCGCCCGGCTCCCCTGCCGGTCACTCGAACCCTGTCCATATGGCAGTGGACACATCTTCCTGGTGGCTCCCTAAACCACCTTAAAGCCTTCGACTCCTTAAGGGAAATTTCCTTTCAATCCCACGTCTGGGTACTTTCCTCAGCACTGGCCAAGTGCCTGAGGCAAAGTAAAAGGGCCACAGAGCAAATCCGTCGAGGTGAACCTAATTACTAAAGATGGGGGGGGTCTCCCACCTCCAGCTTCCACAATCCATACCCAGTCATTTCTCTGGACATTAAACAACTCTTTTTGAAAAGCTTGGCAATGTAGATTAAAGGGTAAGTGTATAGCACATCTCCTCTACATGTCTTGGCTTTCCCCTTGTGCTAGACTCGAACATACTTAAACATCTCTTCCTGAAAACCTTGGCAGTGTAGATTAAAGCGTAAATGTATAGCACATTTCCTCTACATGTCTTGGCTTTCCCCTTGTGCTGGACTTGAACATACCTTTACTTTGGCTTAGCCTACTTCTCTAGGCCTCCCACTGATTCAGCAGTCCAATCCCCACTTTAACACAGTTCAGGTGAAACATAGGCCTCATAACAAGAGTAGAACTCACCCTTTGGTTGCAGGTGCCCCACAGGTGAATCTTGACAGCTTCTGGTGCCACAACATGACTTAGAAAATAAGGCAGCTTCTTCCCTAGCCGGAACCAGGAGGTTGCCCCTGGAATGGCAGGCAAACCTTTTACTCCCCCATCCCCTCAGGGATGGGGCACAGAGACCAGTAACAGTGGTCTCCACCACTTCACGAACAGCTTACTGTGTTCCTCTTTGGGAAACACACACCTTTCCCTAAAAGTAGCTCTATATCAGAGCTTTAGGCTCCAAGAGCCTGTGCACAGACTGCTGTGTCTCTCTCTTCACTGCTCACACACAACTGCTGCTGCTCACTGTTCAAAAACTCCCAACATTCTAACCTAACTCCCATCTGCAGATTCCAATGTGGCTCATGCAGCTGCAAGAGTTCTATGGTGATGTCATCCCTCAGTCTCAGTTGAGACTGAGAACAGAGTGAGACAGTGTGAAATCCATTTAACTAGAGTTTCACAAGCTGCCTTCCCTGCCTACCACTAGGTCTTACTGGGATTCTAGTAACCCCAGATAACAGCGGGGTTACACAAGCAATGTGAGAGGGTAGTAGGGAGGGCTGGGGTGATACTGGGATGTATAGTGAGAGGCATCACCTGAAGAAAACAGGAAGTTGTTATCTCTCTGTACAGACAGTTGGTGAGACCCTATCTGGAGTACTACGTCCAGTTCTGGAGACCCCAGCTCCACAAGGACATAGACAGGATGGAGGCAGTCCAGAGGAGGGCAACTAAAATGGTGCAGGGTCTGCAAGAGAAGCCATATTAGGAGAGACTAAAGGAGCTCAATATGTATAGCCTTGAGGAAAGGAGGGAGAGGGGGACATGATTGAAACTTTAAAGTATCTCAGTGGAATCAACAAAGTCCAAGGGGGTAGCATCTTTCCGAAAAAGAGATGTGCAAGAACAAGGGGACACAATTTGAAGATAGAGGGGAGATAGCTCAGGGGCAATGTGAGGAAGTATTTTTTCACAGAGAGGGTGGTGGACGGATGGAGCCACCTTCTTGAGGAGGTTGTGGGATCTAAAACTGGGAGAATTCAAGAATGCATGGGACAGACATAAGGCAATCGTTGTGGGGGGTAGGAAGAAATAGACTGTTGGTTAAGTGGGATCTGCAGCTTATCCAGTAGGTAGGGAAATGGGCAGATTAGGTGGGCCAAGCTGTCCTTATCTGCCATCAAAGCCTATGTTAGCACAAAAGTAGTTATGAAGCAAAATACATTTTAAAATAATAAAGCTCTGTCTGTACATAGTACAGTGCATAAGTTAGCCATAATAAACTATTGCAATCTTCTTACGCCCTTCCTGCTACGCTGATGCAAAGTCACTCTGACCAAATGTGCAAAACCAGCTAATGCAAAGATTGCAGTAGTATTTTACTTGCAACAGCAGTACCTTTATCCTGTTATGTCTCACTAAATGAATACATCCCCACCTCGCATGAACTCCTCATTGCACACCTTTCCCTACCCTCCATCATCTCTATCTTTGTCGGTACTTTACTACTCCCCCAAACAGCTCATGATTCCCTCATTGCCTGTATCTCCATCATGACCTCCCACTCAAACAAAGGTGAACTTATTCTACTCAGAGATTTTAATCAAGTCTGGCTCTCCCCATTTGCAAAATCCACCTCTCAAGATCGAGTTAAACCTCACACAATTGATCTTGGAGCCTACGTGCTTAAACCCAAATCCCCCAAATCATTCCCTGCTGCTGGTGTCCTTCCAGATGCCCTTTGTGGTCACTGCATTACCTATGGTGTAAGAAAAGTCACTTCCCCCCTTTCTACCTTCAAATATATCTGGTACCACCCCCTCCATACCCTTGCTACTGCTACTCTACTCCAAGACCCCGGTATCTCATCCGATTTGCATGGTGTTGTACAATTCCAGATCGATTAAAAACAAGATGGCCATTATATCTGATCTAGTTAGATCAGCAGATCTGGCATGCATCACCGAGACCTGGCTGGATGAGAATGCTGGCCCCATTTTGGTGGGAGTGACTTCAGCCAGGTTCTTGGTAGTACACCGTGTGAGATTGTATCACAGGGGTGGGAGTGTAGCAATTTGTTTTAAATCAGAATTGAACCTTGTAGATATGCCAGTTGATGGATTCAGATCCTTTGAGTGCACCATGGTCACAGGTGTGGGGTGCAGGATCATTCTCATCTACTGTCCACCCGGAGCCGAGAAGTTGAACCTGCAGGAAGTCACAGATTTCGTTGTTGACATAGTACTGGAGTCCCCCAGACTGATGGTTCTGGGCGACTTCAATGCCTGGGTCAATGACGAACTCTCACCATTTGGTCAGGACTTCCTCTGACTTATGATATTGTTGGGCTTCACACTGGTGATTGCCTCTGTGACTCACAGTCAAGGTCACTTATTGGACCTGATTTTCCTCCTGGGGATGGAGACTTCTGACTTGGTGGTGGAACTGATTGGATGGTCCGATCACCACACTTTAAGGTTTAATCTCCTTGCTCTCCCTGTAGGCCTGCCTCTGTGAAAATGGTCCTATACCGCTCTTTGTGAGGAGTGACACCAGGACATTTTCTGGTGGAATTGGACCTATCGGGACTACTGGGTGCAAGCGAGGGTCCTGAGAATCGGCTACAGGCCTATAATCGGGCTGTGGTGAGGGCTTTGGGCACTTTGGTTCCAGTCCGTGTTTGCCCCCTCAGTCTTCACCCTCATTCCCCTTGGTTTGATGGGGCCTTGAAGGAGCTGAGATGAGTGGGGTGAAGGTTATAATGCAGCTGGCGGAGATTCGGTCAGGATGCCAACAGACTTAGGCTGATGGAACATTATAGAGACTATCAGTCAGTAATCTCCCATAAGAAGGCAGAATTCCTGTCCAGAAAGATTGCTGTAGCTCAGAATTGACCAGCTCAGCTCTTTCCAACTGTGGACAGACTGTGCAATCCAGCCTGTCTGCAAGTTCATAGAGCATTTTCTCACAATAAGTGTGAAGAGTTTGTTCACTTCTTTGCTGATAAGGATGCCGACATCAGGTCTGAGATCCACTTAGCACACTCTATGGGGGGAATGGTGGTCAGCGAGGTGTCGCTACTCCTCAGTTTTGTTGGATGGAGTTTGAACAGCCAGAGATCGTGGAAGTCATGCGGATCCTCAAGGGTATGCGCCCGACTTGCTGTAGTTTGGACCAGGGCCCCATTTGCCTTTTGTTAGGCTGTACTGATGTCATCGGCTCAGTCCTTGTGGAGATAGTCTGGTGTTCTCTGGAGTTGGGTGAGTTTTCTTGCTCCCTGAAGGAAGCAGTGGTGACTCCCCTTCTCAAGAAATCTTTGCTTGACCCAGACTGCCCTGCTAACTACAGTCCGGTCTGTAATCTTCACTTTGTGGAGCAGGTTACTGAGAAAGTTGTGGTGCTGCAGTTGGAATACCATCTTACCATCCATGACATTTATGATCCTCTCCAGTCCAGTTTTTGTAAAAGGCATAGCATAGAGACCGCTCTGGTTTGGGTACTCAGTGATCACCTGATTGCGAAAGATCAAAATGCCGCATCATCTTGGTATTTTTTAGATCTCTCTTCAGCCTTTGACACCATGGACCATGGGGTGCTGCTAGAATGCTTGCGTTTCATCTGTGGCCTGTCTGGTACAATCCTCAGATGGTTCCATTCCTTCCTCTCTGGCAGATCAGAGAGAGTGAACTCGGGGACTTAGTCTTCTGAGTCATTCTCTTTCTGCCTTGTTGGGTGCCGCAGGGTTCTGTGCTGTCCCCCCATGTTGTTTGTGGTATACATGCTGCCATTAGGAGACACTGTGAGGCAGTATAGGCTGGGATTTCACTGTTATGCAGATGATACACAGCTCTACATGTTGTTTGTGCCTGACCAGGATAATGTGCTCTCAGTGTTTAACAACTGCCTTGCAGAAATCCAGGACTGGATGAATACCAGCTGGCTAAAACTGAATTCTGACAAGACAGGTGTTGGTAGTGGACCCTGGTCCCTGGATAGAGGAGTCAGCGATGGGATGTCCCTCAGGGCTTTGGCTTGAGGGTGCCCAGTTGCTGACCTCTGAACAGGTGCTAAATCTGGGGATAATACTTGATGATGGTCTGACACTTCGTTCTCAGGTGTCGGCCATGGTTAAGTCCTTCTTTTACCAACTGGGGAATATCACCCAGATTAAGCATTTAGTTCTGTCTGCCGACCTTCCAAGTTTAATCCATGTCTTTGTGACCTCACACCTGGACTACTGTAACTCACTTTACCTAGGGCTTTAGGGGGTTGATGTCCACTGCCAGTAGCTGGTGCAAAATGCTGCGGCCAGGCTGTTGTCTGGATTATCTCGATCCAACCATATTATTCCTGTGCTGTGTGAACTGCACTAGCTACCAGTTCAATGGTGGATCACCTTCAAGGTCAGTTTACTGACCTAGTACAAAGCCCTACACAGACAGGGACTGAGCTACCTGCAAGATCTTCTGCATCCTTACTGCCCCCTCTGACCACTCCACTCGACCGACAAGGAATTGCTGGAGATTCCTCAGATATGGTTAGAAATGTCTGGATTGTGGGCATTCTCATTTGTAGCCTGAACATTGTGGAATTCTCTGCCTCATTGGATATCAGAATGCCTGATAGTGGAGAACATTAAAACTGCTTTATAAACATATTTATTCGAACTCGCCTTTGGAGATGCTCTTTAATTTATGTCGGACTATTGCAGTTGTGTTTTATATATATTGATGAATGTATTTTAGAATGTTATGGTTTTAATTGTTGATTTATGGATGTGCAGTGCACTGATACTCTGTCAAGAGCGCTAAATTAATAAAGGTAATATTATTATTATCATTTTTATTATTAAAACCTATCTTGTGCTTACTGGTCTCCAATGTTTTTTGTCCCTGGCATTTATTCCACCCTCCACATTTTCATTGACACTTTTACATTGATCTGAAATTCTCATGCCCCTCTGAAGAAGGCCAGGGTTAAATGTCTCCACCACCCATGGATCACACCTGACCACTTATCCATCTTCAAAATCTGGGACAAATACTGAGCACAATTTAAATATTCCATGTCCCCTGCACTCCTACTTCTGTACAAAGCCCACAAAAATGCTTATACTAACGCTGTCAATCAGACTAAAGCTACTTACTTTAAGTCCCAAATCCAGACTACCTCTAGGTCCCCTACAAGATTCTGGAACATTATACATTTTCTCCTCAACTCCTGGCCTCTCTCACCCCTCCTAAAACTTGATGGCTCATCTATCTCTGACCCTGCCACCATAGCTAAGGCCTTCAACAAAATTTTTACCACCTGTGCCCTGCCTGACTACCTTTCCACCACCCTCTTGGGTCCCCTTCCCCCTGATACTGGCCATCATCTCCCTCCCTTATCACCTGCAGAAGTTTACAAAGCACTAATGTCAATAATCCCTGCCAAGTCTAGCCCAGATGACTTACACCCTAAGCTCCTACGTATCTCTGCCTCAGTCATAGCCTACCCCTTAGCCCACCTGTTAAACCTTTCCCTCTCAATTGGTACCATCCACCAGTCCTGGAAACTGGCTAAAGTGTTTCCATTCCATAAAGGGGGGGATCCAACTTCCCCACAAACTACAGGCTCATTTCTCTCTCCGACCCTCTCTTGCCAAACTGCAGGAGTCTCTGGTTTACATCAGGTTCCTGGACCAGCTCTGGACAACTGGCACTCTCTCCTCTCCCAGGTGGGTTTCAGAAAACTGCATTTCACTGCCACCTCCATGCTCTGGGTCTTCAACTCCTTCCAATCCATGGTGGACCAAGGCCAAATTACTTCAGCCATTTTTACAGAATTGGCAAAGGCTTTTGATTTTGTTTCCCACTGCCTATTGCTCCACAAAGCTCCAGTATCTAGGGATGTCTCATACTGCAGTCACTTGGATCAACTCCTACCTGCACAACAGGCAGCAATCGGTCCTAACTGGCAGCACCCCCTCCTCCCCACTCCTTATCCTTGCAGGCATAGCCCAATGCTCTATTCAGTCCCATTCTTTTCTTTATCTTTATTAATGACCTCCCCTCTATCTGCTCTGTGTCCCACATATGCATGTTCGCAGATGACACCATGATTTACTCCTCTGGTCCTCCTCCATTGACATTGTTGCTGTACTACAGCATGACTTAGATAAAGTGCAACACTGGGTCCAGGCAAACCAGCTAAACCTAAACTCCCAAAAACTGTTTCTATGTTTTTTTATCCCAGACAAAGGCTGTCCAGACTTCAACCAACCCCTGGGTTCATCACTCTTGATGACTCCCTCCATAGAGGTGAACCATACCTTCAAATTGTAACCACCCAGTCCCCTGGAGTTACTAGAATCCTATCAGTGTTAGTGTTAGGCAGGTGAAACAGGTAGCTGGCAAGGAACTCATTAGGGGCTTCTTACGTAATGATGTCATTGTTTACTCAGCTAGCCAGAGGGAAGAATGATTATGTCATTTGGGAACTCTTGCAACAGCATAGCACTTTTCTGTGTACAGCTGCTTTGGAGAAGTTTTTAGAATGTTCAGTTAGTCTTCATGTGGGAGTGAGTGTGGCAGGAGCTCAGCCAGTGGGCTCTGAGTCTAGGGGCCCTGTGTTTTTCACTCTAGTTTGGATTACAGTCACCAGCTTTCAGTGAAGTGGTGGAGATCTTTCTTCAGCAGTAGTCCTGATTTTTACTCCAGGAAAAGTGGAAAGGACTGCTAGTTCAGTGGGATCCAATGGGCAGTCCTCTGAAGGTCCTTGTCTGTGTACAGCTGCCTTTGAAAATGACTTTGTGAGAGACTGTTCTTCCATGCTACCAAGGGAATATGTGCTTTCTAGTTGTTCCCATGCCTAAAGGAATGGGCAACACATTCATGAGTAAAGAATGAAAATGTGTTTTGGGGTTGTTTCCATGCCTAGAGGAAGGAGCAACTAATCTGTGGAAGATGGTACGTCATGGGTTGTTTCCATGCCTAGGGGAAGGAGCAACTATTCTGTGACAAGTTCTCCATTTAGGGGTTTGTTCTGTGGTGTGTGTGCCCATACATAAGGCTAGATCACACCTGTCAGTGCCCCTTGTTCACCCAAGTGAGTGAAGTAAAGTAAAGTGGCTTGCAGTGCCAGTGGCTCAGCAGGTAGCACACTCACCTCTGAGGCTGGGAGATCAGTAAGCTGTGGGTTCTATCTCCACACCAGGCATTTGGGTTACTATCCCAATCCTGACACTGAAGTGCAGCATGAGGGGGGTGCTGCACTCCTGAGGTGCCGTCCTTTGGATGAGACATTAAACCGAGGTTCCATCTGCCTGTTCTGGTGGTAGTTCAGGTGGATGTTAAAGATCCCATGGCACTTCTCGAAAAGAGCAGGGGAATTTCCCCAGTGCAATAGCCAAATTTCCTCCATTCACGAAAAATACCACCAACAGCTTAATTTGGTTCAAGGTCAGTTGGAATTCATCTGTATCCTGTTCCCCCGGGTCGTGTCTGAAAATAGGCAGGATTTGTTTAGTGCACTTACCCGGTCAGCAAAAACTAAATAAATAAAAAGTTTGGAGTCTTTAGCCTTTCAGTGGGGAAAGGAAGCTTCTGTGGTGTAACCCTAAAGGAGTGGCAGAGACTGTCAGTTGGGGCAAAGGGTGGGAGGAACGTCATCTGGAAGCTTTCAAGGCAGGGCAAACTGATTCATGGAAGGGTGCCAGTTTTACCTAAGCAAAGGATTTTGCTGAGGGTTTAGGTGTGTGTGGCATAGTTTCACAAGCATACACCTATTTGAGAAAGAAGATGTTCTGAGTGTGTGGCCCAGTTCCACAAGTATACATTCTGGGGAAATTAGATAACATAGACAAATAGACACTGTTGGCAGATAAGGGTCTACGGCCCACCCAGTCTTCCCATTTGAGCTTGTAAGTTCACTTTATGTTTTCCTAGAAGTCTGTTGCCCCTTACCCCTGACCTCCAGAACTCCCTTATGTCTATCCCATGCATTCTTAAATCCTGTGATTGTTTTAGCCCCCACTATTTTCTCTGGCAGGGTGTTCCACTTGTCCACCACCCATTCTGTGAAGAAATTCTTCCTCACATTTCCTCTGAATCACTCTTCCTCCAACTTCAGCTCATGCCCTCAAGTCCTATAGTTTTCACTGAAAAATGGTGTATTCCTGCACTCTGTTCCTCCCTGAAAGATACTTGTATGTCTCTATCATATCCCCTCTCTCCCTCCTCTCCTCCAGAGAGTACATATTCAAGTCCTTCAACCTGTCCTCATAGGACTTGTGATGCAATCCATGTACCATCTTTGTTGCCCTCCTCTGAACCCTCTCTACCTTGTCTATGTCCTTACGTAGGAAAGGTCTCCAGAACTATATACTGTACTCCAGGTGGGGCCTCACGAGTGTCTTGTATAAGGGAATTATGACCTCCCTTTTCCTGCTGCTGATGCCCCTGCCTATGCATCCCAGCATCCTATTTGCTTTACCTGCTGCCTTGTCGCACTGTTTACTCACCTTGAGGTCATCAGAGATAATAACCCCAAGATCCCTTTCCTGCTTGGTGCATGCAATATCCTCACCTCCCAAGTGATGTTATTCCAGGGTTTTTGTGCCCCATATGCATTATCTTGCACTTTGCACTGAATTTCAACTGCCAAACCCCTGACCATTCTTCAAGTTTCTACAGGTCCCTCCTCATTCTGACTACACCCTTTGATGTGTCCACTCTGTTACACAGCTTTGTGTCATCAACAAACAAGGAAATTCTGCCTTCTAGGACCTGTGCAGTGTCACTGATGAAGACATTGAATAGAACCAGTCCCAGCACTGATCCCTATCATACCCCACTGGTCACTGTTCCCTCTGTGGTGTGACAGCCATTTACCACCACCCTCTGTGTCCTGCCACCCAGCCAGTTACCTACCCACCACACTACTGCCCCGCCCACTCCCATAGTCCCTAGTTTGTTTAATAGTCTTCTGTGTGGCACAGTGTCAAAGACCTTGCTGAAGTCCAGATAGGCCACATCCACTGCCTTCTCCTGAACCACCTCCCTTGTCACCCAATTGGAAAATTCAGTGAGGCTGGTCTGACATAACCTCCCCTGGTGAAACCATGCTCCCTTGGGTCCTGTAGTCCGTTGGTAACCAGATGTTCCCCCAATCTCTCCTTCAGTAGTGCTTCCATGAACTTCCCTACTACCGAGGTGAGGCTGACTGGTCTGTAGTTCCTCGTTTCCTCTTTGTTCCTGCTTTTGTATAAGGGGACTACATCTGCTGTCCTCCGGTCTATGGGTACCTCCCCTGTTTCCAGGGATAGGCTAAACAGGATTACCAGAGGTTCAGCCACCACCTCTTAGTTCTTTTAGGACCCTGAGGTGCACTCCATCTTGCCCCTTTGCTTTATCAACTCTTATTCCTTCCTTCAGGACCCTTTCTTGTGTAAAGGGACTTGTGTACATTTCTGTGCCATTCCCACCTCTTGTACTCCCTTCAGGCCCATTACCCTCCTCTTTCTCAGTAAAGACTGAGCAGAAATACCTGTTCAGTACATCAGCTTTACTGTTGTCATCTCCACATGGCCCCCATCCTCCCTCTTCAGTCTCACTATCCATCCCTTTGCCTTTCTTTTTTCACTCACCTGTAAAAGGTTTTGTCCCCTCTACCCACTGATTTTGCAATGCGCTCTTCTGTCTGAGCTTTGGCTTCCCTTACTGACCTCCCTGCCTCCCTTTGCTTCTCCTGGTACTTCTCCTTATCCCCTTCCGCCTGTGTCCTTTTGTATTGCCTGAATGCAGTCTTTTTGCCTTTCACTTTCTCCACTACTTTCTTGGAAAACCATAATGGCCTCCTCTTCCTTTTCCTGAACAGGTAGAAAAAGAAATGGGCAGACTGGATGGGCCTTGCGGTCCTTATCTGCCGTCAACTTCTATGTTTCTATGTTTCTATGTTTCTATGTTTCCCTTGCTAACCTGCTTAATGCATAATTCTGTTGCTCTTGTAATCCCCATTTTAAATATTGCACACTGTTCCTCAACCCCTTATTCCAGACCCATTCCCATTAATGCCTTATTCAAGCATATCCCCATTTTCCCAAAGTCTGCCCCCCTAAAATCCAGAATATGTGTTTTTCTGCAGTTTGGTTCTGCTCCTTCTGTGATGTCAAACCACAGTGACTGGTGGTCACTGTTTCCCAAGTGCTCCCCCACTGTTACTCCCATCACACTGTCCCTGTTTGTGAGCACAAGGTCCAGTATTGCCTTCTGCCAAGTTGGTTCCATGACCAGTTGCTCGAGGAAGGCACCTTGAAGAGAGTCCAGGATAAATCTGCTCCTTGTTGATGTTGCTGCTGGGAGGCTCCAGTCCATGTCTGGAATATAGAGGTCTCCAACCATCACCCCCTTACACTTGTCTGCCATCCTCTGGATGGCTAACATTAAGTTTCCTATCTGTTTCTTCCTCCTCCTGGGCTGGTGGTCTATAGACCACCCCCTGTGCAGATGGCTGGCCCATTTTCCTTTACAGCTTAACCCACGGTATCTCTCCTCTATTTTATTCCTCCTGGATCTCTGTAGCCTTTATGCCATCTTTCACATTAAGTGCCACTCCTCCTCCCTTCTTACCTGCCCTGTCTCTTCTGAATATGTTGCAACCAGGTATAGTCATCTCCCAGTCATGGTTATCTTTATACCAGGTTTCTGTGATGGCCACAATTTCCATATCTGGTTGTGCTATGACAGCCTCCAGATTCTCCATCTTGTTGCTAAGGCTCCCTGGCATTGGCACACATGGCTTTCCATGATTTGAATTCCCTTGACTGTGTGGACCCCCTGGATTGAAATGTGTTCAAGTGTGTGGCACAGTCCATGAGCATACACCATGGGGAAGAGAAAGGAATTGTTGTTTCTGTGGAGAACTGTACTGCCTAGCAAGGAGAGTGCTGGAAATTGTACCTGTCTGCCATGACCGACTCTTGGATGTCCATTGATGCTTTGGTAACAACTGCTGAATAAAGTCATACTGCAAAATCCCAGCTTATTTTGGACATTCTGATCCTTGCTTCTGTGGGAATTAATAGGGCCCCCTTAGCAGTTAGGGCTAGCATATGCCTAGCATCCTCTTCCCTGGACTTGGTTGCAGTTACAAAGGTTCATTTTTAGTTCTTGTACCCGCATCCCCTTCCTCTAGATAATGAGCCTGGTATACTGTACATTCTAACACCAAGGGTGGTACCAGCCTTGAATTTCTGCTAGAAGTAAATGTTATGCCATATGTGGGTACTAGTCATGTTTTATGAGAGGTGTCCAACGTTCCAAAAGTGGCATGGGCTTACAAAATACTTAGGGGTCTGGCTGGACAGTAACAAAAATGTCTCTGCCTGTACAGACACCACCTGTACACCCAAAACTCGAAATCCTCTACCATCACAGAGATTGCTTTCTGTTAGCTACTCCCCTTGACCTTGTCATTAAAACAATCTTAACCATTTTTGATTATGCTGATGTTGTTTATGCCTCTGTCCCTGTGACTTCCTGCTCTAAACTAGTAACTCTTCTAAATTCTTTCTGTTGCTTCACTACCTCCTTCTTTCCCCTCACTCTGCATTGTCTCCTCTACTGCTTTCTCTCCATTATGCCTCTGTCCCTTAGATGCTTGGTCCACAGAGTCTCCCTAATTGCAAATACTGGTTTGGGATCCTCTCCTCCTAACTCTCCCCCTGCTTATCACCTGCTCACCTTTCTACCTACTCCAGTCGATCCAGGGATACTTGTTATTTGTCCTCCCCACCCTCACTCAAGGGTCAGAACATTTACTTTTTACTAGTGCCTCCCCTCTGTCTGGAACCAACTTCCTTGTGAAGCACATAATTCCCCCAAACTTACCTCCCTCAAGTCCTATCTATTTTCCCTAGCTATGACTGCTCATACCTCACCTGTACCCTGTCTCTCTCCTCCTAGCTACTACTATCTCTAACCCTTTCCACCTCTTGACTATTTCCCCCACTTTATACTCCATATGCACTTACCACCTCCTATATTACTAGCACTTGTCTCCTACACCAATTGGCATTACTTTGTTTGCATTCACTCAGTCTCTTTTCAGAGTTTGCCATGATTGCAACTTCTTGTTTCTGTAATATGGTTTTTATCCAATTTATGTTTGACTGTATTCATATTTTTGTTGAATTGCTTGAAATTGTGTTATTCTCTTACCTGATCATTCCCTGGGATGCACCTGGAAATGAGCTTTGGCTCAGTATGCCTTTCCCGGTTATCAAGAGTTAAATAAATAATATTTCCGGGTTATTTATCTGTTAAATAGTTAATTTCTTAGGACTATGGGTTCAAGCCACTTACTTCTTGAGACCTTATGCAGCACACAATAAAGTACACAATGGATTACACTTGCCTCAACATTATTCTCACAGATACATTTGGCTTTGGAAGAGTTTGCATTCCAGCCTCTATATGATGCTGATCCATGCATATGTGCCTTTTTGCAGTTATACAATGGAACCCAGGTAAGTTTCTGTTTCTTAATGGAAGCCAGGTGTGTTTTTTATGTTCCTATACTTCTGTTTCTTTATCTCCTTGTTACATTCTCTTCAAGTAATCTCATTATATCTCTATGCTTGTCACAGTCTATACTGATCTCATGGCAAGGGAGTCACTGTACATTACCTGCCTTAGTATCAGGGAGTCTCTCCACGTTATCTGCATTAATATCAGGGAGTCACTCTACATTACCTGCCTTAATATCAGGGAATCCCTCTACATTACCTGCATTAATATCAGTGAGTCTCTCTCCATTACCTGCCTTAATATCAGGGAGTCACTCTACATTACCTGCCTTAGTATCAGGGAGTCTCTCCATGTTATCTGCATTAATATCAGGGAGTCACTCTACATTACCTGCTTTAATATCAGGGAATCCCTCTCCATTACCTGCATTAATATCAGGGAGTCACTCAACATTATCTGCATTAATATCATGGAATCTCTCTACATTACCTGCATTAATATCAGGAAGTCTCTCTACATTACCTGCCTTAATAACAGGGAATCACTCTATATTACCAGCTTTAATATCAGGGAGTCTCTCTACATTACCTGCCTTAATATCAGGGAATCTCTCTACATTACCTGCATTAATATCAGGGAGTTACTCTACATTACCTGTATTAATATCAGGGAGTCTCTCTACATTACCTGCATTAATATCAGGGAATCACTCTATATTACCAGCTTTAATATCATGGAGTCTCTCTACATTACCTGCCTTAATATCACTGAGTCTCTCTACATTACCTGCCTTAATATCATTGAGTCTCTCTACATTACCTGCATTAATATCAGGGAGTCACTCTACATTACCTGCCTTAATATCAGGGAATCCCTCTACATTACCTGCCTTAATATCAGGGAATCTCTCTACATTACCTGCCTTAATATCAGGAAGTCTCTCTACATTATTTGCCTTAATATCAGGGAATCACGCTATATTACCAGCTTTAATATCAGGGAGTCTCTCTACATTACCTGTATTAATATCAGGGAATCTCTCTACATTACCTGCCTTAATATCAGGAAGTCTCTCTACATTACCTGCCTTAATATCAGGGAAGTGCTCTTCTTTACCTGCCTTAATATCAGGAAGTCTCTCTACATTACCTGCCTTAATATCAGGGACTTGCTCTTCACCTGTCTTAATATCAGGGAGTCTCTCTACATTACCTGCCTTAATATCAGGGAGTCTCTCTACATTACCTGCCTTAATATTAGGGAATCTCTACATTACCTGCATTAATATCAGGGAGTCGTTCTACATTACCTGCCTTAATATCAGGGAGTCACTCTACATTATCTGCATTAATATCAGGGAATCCCTCTACATTACCTGCCTTAATATCAGGGAGTCTCTCTACATTACCTGCCTTAATATCAGGGAGTCACTCAACATTACCTGCCTTAATATCAGGGAGTCTCTCTACATTACCTGCCTTAATATCAGGGGGTCACTCTACATTATCTGCATTAATATCAGGGAATCCCTCTACATTACCTGCCTTAATATCAGGCAGTCTCTCTACATTACCTGCATTAATATCAGGGAGTCACTCTACATTACCTGCATTAATATCAGGAAGTCACTCTACATTATCTGTATTAATATCAGGGAGTCTCTCTTCATTACCTGCCTTAATATCAGGGACTTGCTCTTCTTTACCTGCCTTAATATCAGGGAGTCTCTCTACATTACCTGCCTTAATATTAGGGAATCTCTACATTACCTGCATTAATATCAGGGAGTCTTTCTACATTACCTGCCTTAATATCAGGGAGTCACTCTACATTACCTGCCTTAATGTCAAGAAGTCTCTCTACATTACCTGCCTTAATATCAGGGAGTCACTCTACATTATCTGCATTAATATCAGGGAATCCCTCTACATTACCTGCCTTAATATGAGGGAGTCTCTCTACATTACCTGCCTTAATATCAAGGAGTCTTTCTACATTACCTGCCTTAATATCAAGGAATCCCTCTACATTACCTGCCTTAATATCAGGGAGTCACTCTACATTATCTGCATTAATATCAGGGAGTCACTCTACACTATCTGCTTTAATAGCAGGCAATCGTTCTACATTCCCTGCCTTAATATTAGGGAATCTCTCTACATTACCTGCCTTAATATCAGGGAGTCTCTCTATATTACCTACCTTAATATCAGGGAGTCTCTCTACATTACCTACCTTGGCAGAAGACACCAGGAGAAAGGACTGCTGTATGACTGAACTTCTCTGCTGAGACTAAAGTAGAAGAACTTTTGTACTTGGACCTTTAATTTAGGGTAAAAAAACTAACATACAAAAAAAAGTGTGCGTTTGGGTTAACTGAACTGAATGGGTATCTGAAGAGTTATCTAGGTGTAAATCTCAGGTGACTGAAGGGACTTAACTGCTGTGAGGTTTTAATTACTTGTAGAAAGATCTGTTAAGTAGGGAGAATGGCTAAGCTAGAAGGAAGCTACATTTAAAGACTGCCTTAGAAAGTTTCTGCTAATAGCTTGGCAGAAGACACCAGGAGAAAGGACTGCTGTGTGACTGAACTTCTCTGCTGGGACTATATTGCCCTCCTTCCCTGCCCTCCACCCCCACCCAAAGCTAGTTCTATTTTTATAGGCACAGGATTTGACTGACAACAGGAATTTCCTGTTTAGGGGCAGGAAATGAGTGATCACAGGACCACCAAGGACCCACCATCCTAGAAGGGCAAGAGTAGCTCTCCGGCCCCCTCTAGCTGCTGGAGGTCTGCCTCTGAGCAGGTAAGTGGTCTACTGAGAAATATAGGATATTCTTGTCTCAGAACAGGACAATCAGGAGCTTAAAGGGCACACAGGCAGAAAGTAAAGAGAGAGAAAAAAAAACAGAGGAAAGAGTAAGGGTTGCAAACAGTTAAGGGGCCAGAGATAAGACATGATTGGAGTGGTGCAGTGCAGTGGCTGTGGAGCAGCAGTCTTCCGGGAGATGTTCTGGAGGATGCGGTGTTGTCCCATCTTCAGGCACCTCTCTGGGCTGAGGGAGGAGGTTGCTAATCTCCAGGCTGAGTTGGCCAGGATTTGTGGGACCTCCTCTTCCATCCAGGGACCACCAGTGCCACTGCCGTTGCCTCAGAGGTTGCCAAGAAAGAGGAGCGGTTGGACCACAGTGGGCTCAGGGAGGGTGAGGGTGGTGGAACAGAGGCACATCCCTCCAGTTGTACCTCTCCACAATTTCTATGCCATTCTGGCAAAGTGTGGTTCCTCTATGGAGGCAACCACAGTGGAGACCAAGGAGGATGCTGGGAACCTCCACAAAGGAGACCCACAGGAGGGTGGCAGGGGACCCTGCAGGGGAAGGAAACAACCCCTGGTGGGGGACTCCATTGTTAGGAAGGTAGAACTGGGGGAGGAAGGGGAGAGGGAGGTAAGGTGCCTGCCTGGCGCCATGGCTTGGAGGGACAGGGAGCGAATCCTCAGGATTGCCAGAGCAGCTGCACAGTGAAGGGGGCTGGATGTCATTATCCACCTAGGGACAAATGACCTGGCTAAGAAAGGGATTAGAGAAGTGCAGGAAGAGTTTGTGGAATTGGGGAAGGGCCTTAGTCAAGCAGCATGCACGGTAACCTTCTCAGAGGTGCTACCCATCTATGGCATAGGAGAGGCTAGTTTGTTCCACACCATGAGATTCAATCAGTGGTTGAAAGACTGATGTGGAGCTCAGGGATTTGGCTTCATTGGGGACTGGGGGTCCACCTGGAGTGATGCAAGCCAATACTGGCATGATGGGCTGCATCTGTCCAGGACGGGAACCAAGATCCTAGGTGATAGGTTTAAATGCTTCATTGGCAAGCTTTTAAACTAGCCAAGGGGGGAGGCACTGGAAAGGAGCAGGAAAATCCTAGCCCCCCCAAATAATCACGATAGTAAGTGTGGCAAACACCAACATAGAGGTGTCGATAGGGAGAAGGGCTGGGGTAAATGGAGAAAGTGACAAAGGCAAGAAGGACAGGGATGGGGCAAAAGGGAGTAAGGCCATCAGGAAATGGAGGGTAATGAGTACCAATGCCAGTAGTCTGGGCAACAAGCACTCCCTGAGCTAATGGCCTTAATGGAAGAGGGATGCCTGGATATTATAGCAGTCACAGAAACATGGTACACAGAAAACCATGACTGGGATGTTAACATACCAGGGTACATAACCTACAGGAGAGACAGGCAGGGGAGAAGAGGGGGAGGAGTATCTCTCTATGTAAAGGAAGGGATAAAAGCAACTGAACAAAAGAGTAAACAGGGAGGAGAGGAGGTCACCTTGGAGACTGGAAAGGGCACCACAATCCACACAGGGGTTGTGTACAGACCCCCATGTCAGGGGGAAGGAATGGACAAGGATATGATAGAAGGCATTTTTAGAATGGCAGAGAAAGGGGAGATACTGTTGATGGGAGACCTGAATATGCCAGATGTTAACTGAAGCACATTTGCTGCAGCCACATTCAAGAGCAGGGCCATTCCTGATGCCCTACAGGTGGCAGGCATTAGACAGCTAGTTTCAGAACCCACTCATGAGGGAGCAATCTTAGACCCCATACTCTCAAACAGGGGCAGTGAGAGGATCTCAGATCTCGAAGTGGGTTGCCATCTGGGGACAAGTGACCATCAAACAGTGTGGTTCACATTAAACTCAGCTACAGAGTCAAGCCATACAAAAGTGAGGGTACTGCACTTTAGGAGGGCTGACTTTGGCAAGATGGGAGAGTGCCTCAGAAAAGCACTCAGCAAACAGGCTAGAAGGAGGTGTGGAGCAACAATGGGGAATTATCAAAACTGCCATCACAGAGGCAACAAGCCTTTGTGTGAAGCAAATAAACAAATCAAAACAAAGAAAAAGCCACTATGGTTCTCAAAAGAGGTGGCTGTGAAAGTCAGGAAGAAAAGATAGCATTCGGAGTATAAGGAAACACAGAAGGAGCAGGACAGAGAGCTGTACCAGTTAAGGCAGAAGGAAGCAGGGAGGAAGTCAGAATAGCAAAGGCCCAAACTGAGGAAAAGATAGCCAACTCAGTTAAGAAGGGGGTAAAACCTTTAATAGGTACATCAGCGAGGAAAGACAAAGGAGGGATAGTGAGGCTGAATAGAATGAACGGTGGGTGGACAGAGGGGGACAGTGAAAAAGCAGGAATACTGAACGAATATTTCTGCTCAGTATTCACAAAAGAGGAGGGGGAAGTGCCTAATCCAATTAACAGAGGCACTCTTGATAGGGGGGTCGATCCCAGTCCTTTCACAGAAGAAAGGGTTCTGCAAGAACTCCTAAAACTGAAGGTGGACAAAGCAATGGTCCTGATGGAATTCACCCCAGAATTCTAAAAGAATTAAGGGAGGAACTAGTGAAACCACTGGCTACTCTTTTTAATAAATCATGGGAGGATGGTGTGGTACCCGAGGACTGGAGGAAGGCGGATGTGATTCCCTTCACAAAGTGGGACCAAGACAGAGGCAGGAAACTACAGACCTGTCAGTCTGACCTCTGTGGTAGGAAAGTGATGGAGTCACTTTGGAAGGAAAGAATAGTTGAGTACCTAGAGGCCACTGGAGCACAGGTCCCAAGGCAGCATGGGTTCACAGCGGGAAGGTCATGTCAGACGAATCTAATAGATTTCTTTAACTGGGTGACCAAAGTAGTAGACCAGGGAGGGGCTGTGGACATGGCCTACCTAGACTTTAGTAAGGCATTTGACACAATCCCACACAAAAGATTAATAGTCAAATTAACCAGCCTGGGAGTGGGACCCAGGGTGGTAGCCTGGACCTTGGAGGCAAGATGGCGGCCACGCTGGGCTGCTGTCCATGAGTTGTTTGTGAGCACTTGATTTTTGGCTTGTATTATCGTTATCGCTTTCGTTACCGCTTCGCTAGCTATCGCTATTGGATTATTTTATTTATTGTTTTATATATTTTCTTTCGTTGTTTTATCGTTTGGATCTGAGTCGTTTTATATATATAGAGAAAGAGACTTGCCTGAAGTGGACTCTCTGCCTGGTTGACGTTTTGACTTTCCGCTGGTTGCTCGTTTGGGCTGCTTCATCGGGTGCGGGTCTCTGGCTGCTCTGTCGGGAATTCGGTGGCTGGCCCTGGAAGTTAGTGGCTGCTCTGCCTGATGTGGCGCTACATGGCGTACGAGTGAAGAGGAACGAGCAATGAAGTAGCGACGGAGTACCAGTTTCAACTCGGGGGAATAACTTGATCGGACTACAGGAAAGGGTTGCTAGTACCATAGTTGGAGCAGATCTGCTGGAAAGAGGAAGTGGTTTGCAGGATAGCAGGCAGTGAAAATCTGCTTATTGATACTATCTACAAATTTGTGGGGTCTGATTCCCTGGCCCAGACAGGAAGACGGGTTTCTCTGCCTCCAAAGGGTGGTGGGGGGTTACTCTTCTCCCTAGTTGAGGTAGGAGTACCACCGGAAGGTGGTCCTGCCTGCCTCTCTACAGCGAGGGTCGGGTGGAGTTGGAACCTGCAGTAGAGGTATATTTGACGTTGTCTGCTTATTGCCTGCAGGATTCTGGCTTCGGTCACTGGGAAATTTTGAACGGAATTTGGAACTATGGGACTGCTCTCGAACTGGTGAAGTATACTTGAATTTTCTTCTGTTGTAACCAGCGGTGAGAACTATTGGAAGAACTTAAAACTTAGTTCATTATAACTCTTTCAGTCTTGTGAGAGGAGACTGATTAAAGTTTAGCCCATGCTGAAGTGGTGAGAACACACAAGTGTGGACATAAAAAGACTTTGGACTCTCGTTTTGTGTTCATTTTATGTTAGGGGTTTGTATAGGTGCAGCTCCTTCCCTCAGAGTGGTGAGAGCACTGGGGTGGGGTAGATGGATAAAATATTTTGATAAATTTAAAGCATAAATATTGACACATTGATAAGGTATAATTTTGTTTATTGTTATATTTATATTTTGTATTTGAGTGCTGTGCTTTAGTTTTATTTTTTTATATATAAGTTTGTGGGGTTTATTATTGTGGATTGAGGTATTAACTATGTGTCGGAATGAAAATAGGACAGTCGGGTATTACTCCCCCTCTAGGCTCAGGGACCTTCGTCCTTTTTCCTGTCCTCCCCTGTCACCCGGAGTTTATAGATGATGTAGGGCTTTGGGGATTGTGAGGGGGAGGAGGAGGGCTGGTGCCGGGCCTGGGGGGGAATGGAAAGGAGCGGGCGGATAGGGTTAATGAGGTCAAGAAGACGCCCTGGGGTGAAATGGGCACAGGAAAGGGGTTCTCCCTGCTTAGTGCCCATACCCAAGGGTTCTGATTATGATCAGCAGGCAAGGCGGTCATCCTCGAGGCTCATCCTACTCGGGGGTGTTGTGTAATGCCAGGTCTATTAAAACAAGACTGGCCATTATAATGATCTTGTTGGGTCATCTGATGGCATGCATCACTAAGATCTGGCTGGATGGAAATGCTGGGCCAGTTTTAGCAGCAGCAGAGTTCCAGCTGGGTACTCGGTGATACACCGCCGAGGCAGGATCAGAGGGGCGGGGTGTTGCCATATGTTTTAGTCAGAACTGGGCCTGGTGGAGGTACCGTGGGATGTACCAGATCCTTTGACTGTGTCTTAGCGACGGTGTCGGGTGCAGGATACTTCTCAGATACCGTCCACCAGGGTGAGAATGTCTTCCTGCAGGAGGTCGCAGACTTCATTGTCAACCTGACATTGGGGTCCCCAGATGGTTGGTTCTGGGGGACTTCAATGCTTGGTCGACGATGAACTCTCACGCTTTGGTCAAGACTTCCTCCAGTTGATGGTATCACTGGGCTTCACACAGGTTTTTCCACTCGACTCATATTGGTGGACACTCATTGGACCTGGTATTCCTTCTGGGGATGGGGATATCTGATTTGGTGGTGGAACCACTTGGATGGTCTGACCATCACTCCATTAGGTTCAGTTTTGAGGCCACCTCTATTAGGTCAGCCCCTTCGGAGATGGTACGGTACCACCCTTTAAGGGGTGTGTCCCCGGATGACCTGATGGTGGTGCTGGACCTATCGGGCCTACCGATGGATTGCTTGGATCCAGGTGCCCTGGTACATGCCTATAATAAGGCGGTGACAGGGGCCCTGGATTCTATTGCACCTGTTCGTGTTAGTCCTCTCACTCTTCACCCCAGGTCTCCATGGTTTGATGAGACCATGAGGGAGTTGAGGAGGGTGGGACGAAGGCTGGAGAGGTGCTGGAGGAAATCCGGTCTGGATGATGACAAACTTAGTTTGATGGACCATTATACGGCCTATCAATCCGCAATCTCTCGTAAGAAGGCAGAATTCCTGTCCAGAGAGATTGCGGCTGCACAGAATAGACCAGCTCAGCTCTTTCAGACTGTGGACAGACTGTGCAATCCAGCCTGTCTTCAGCCCAGAAGAGCCTTTTCTCTAGAACCGTGTGAGGAGTTTGCTCTCTTCTTTGCAGATAAGGTTGCCAAAATCAGGTCAGATGTCCATCCTTCCCTTTCCAATGGGAGTGGTGATGGTCGGCTGGAGATGTTGAACACTCAGTTTGTATGGTCTGACTTCAGTCTCCCCACAATTGATAATATTGTGATGGTCATCGAGCAGCTGCGACCAACTTAACTGTGATTTGGACCCTGGCCCCACACGTCTCTTAGTGGATTGTGTGGATAAAATCCGCCTAGTCCTGGCTTCGATAGTCTGGAAGTCTTTAGAGAGGGGGATCTTTCCTGATCCCCTTAAAGAGGCTATAGTTAAGCCTCTTTTAAAGAAATCCTCCTTAGACCCAGACTGTCTAGCAAATTACAGACCAGTCTCTAACTTACCCTTTGTGGATGATCATCTGACCAACAACAATATTTATGATTCTCTCCAGTCAGGATTTAGGAAAAGGCATAGTACCGAGACAGCACTTGTTCGGGTACTAAATGACCTCCTAATAGCAAGAGATCGTAGGACCTGTTCTATCTTAGTACCCCTTGATCTCTCTGCAGCATTTGACACTGTTGACCATGGTGTGCTGCTGGAGCGTCTGAAACATAGAAACATAGAAGGAGAGGCAGATAAGGACCGCAAGGCCCATCCAGTCTGCCCATTTCTTTTTCTACCTTATAAATGTGCCATCGGCCTTTGCTCTGTCAGTGACCTATCTATTCATAGTCATTTGTATTGCTCCCTTATGCCTATCCCATG
This sequence comes from Neoceratodus forsteri, assembly GCA_016271365.2. NCBI lineage: Eukaryota > Metazoa > Chordata > Ceratodontiformes > Ceratodontidae > Neoceratodus > Neoceratodus forsteri. The sequence continues at coordinate 359,387,504 of JADMNL010000026.1, forward strand.
CCTGTTTGAAGCCCTGCACTGTATTCATAGCCACCACTTCTTGTGGTAAGCCATTCCATGCATCACCACCCTTTCTGTGAAAGAATTTCCACATTCCCCTTAATCGGCCCCCTCTAATCTCATGCTGTGTCCTCTTGTCCTGCTATTTTTCTTATATTTAAACATGTTAGACTCTTTCACCTTGTTTATGCCCTTAAGGTGTTTAAATGTCTCGATCATATCACCTCTCTCCCTCCTTTGCTCAAGGTATACATATTGAGCTCCGTTAATCTGTCCTCATATGTCTTCTGATGCAGTCCCTGCACCATTTTGGTTGCCCTTCTCTGACTGCCTCAATTTGTTAATGTCCTTGTGAAGGTGTGGCCTCCAATACTGCCCGAGTACTCAGATGGGGCCTAACCAATGTCTTTACAGAGGATTATTACCTCCCTCTTACGGCTTGTGATACCCTACTAATACACCCTAACACCCCCTCAGCCTTACCTACTGCTTTAGAGGTCTGCTTGGATGATTTTAGGTCATCAGTGATGATGATGCCCAAGTCTCTTTCTTCCTTTGTGACTGCTAGCAACTCCTCCCAGCCTATAAGTGGCTTCAGGGTTTCTCTTCCCTATGTGCATGATTTTGCACTTCTTTGCATTAAATCCCAGTTGCCACTCTTCTGACCATTCTGCTAGTTTATCCAGATCTCTTCTCATTCTGCCCACCCCATCTGGATCATCTACTCTGTTGCAGATCTTGGTGTCATCTGCAAACAGACAAGCCTTACCCTCTAGTCCATCTCATGCAGGTCACTAATGAAGATGTTGAATAGGACTGGCCCCAGGACTGATCCCTGAGGTACCCCACTTGTGACTTGCATCTCTTCTGACTGTATACCATTTACCACCACTCTCTGTTTTCTGTCAGTCAACCAGTTTGCCACCCAGTTGATCAACTCTGACCCACCCTGAGCCTACTCTAGCTTATTTATCAATCTTCTATGTGGAACAGTGTCAAAAGCTTTGCTGAAGTCAAGGTAGGCGACATCAACTGCCCCCTTGGTCCACCACTCTGGTTACCCAGTCAAAGAAATCTATGAGATTAGTTTGACAGACCTTCCTTTGTAAACCCATGCTGTCTTGGATCCTGTGCCCCTATGGATTCCAGGTGTTGCACTATCCTTTCCTTAAGGAGTGCCTCCATAATCTTGCCACTACTGAGGTAAGACTGGCCGGTCTGATAGGTCCGCCTCCTCCCTGCTACCACTCTTGTGGAGTGGGATCACATGAGCCCTTCTCCAGTCTTCTGGGACCTCTCCTGTGCTCAGAGACTCACTAAACAATTCTGCTAATGGCTCTGCTAGTTCCTCCTTTAGCTCCTTAGTACCCTGGGATGTATGCCATCAGGTCCCATTGCCTTATCCACCCTGAGCTTAGCAAGCTCTTGTAGGACCCTTTCTTTTGTGAAGGAGTAGTGCTCACCCCTCCCCTGTGTCCATGATGCTGAGCTGTGGGCCTGCCCTACCTTCTCTTCAGTAAATATTGAGCAAAAGTATCTATTTAGGATAGATGCCTTTACAGGGTCCTCCTCCTCACATGCTCCCTTTTCTCCATTAAGTTTAGCAATACCCCTCTGGACTTTCTCTTTCACTAATGTATCTATAGAAAGTCTTGTCACCTTCTTTTACTGTTCGTGCTAGTGTTTCCTCAGTTTGGGACTTTGCCTGCCTTACTGCCTTACCTGCTTCCCTTAGGGCAGTTTGGTATGCCTCCCTATCTTCATCCCGCTGTGTTCCCTTATATTTTCTGAAGGCCAGCCTTTTGGCTCTGACCTGCGGTCCATCTGTGGATTATCTGGTGTGGTCCTCAGGTGGTTTCAATCTTACCTCGAAGGTAGGACTCAGAGGGTGGTGTCGAGAATCTTTTCCTCGACATCAGTCTCCCTATCTCTGAGTACATGAGGAATTCTATTTGCCTGTTTTTGCGTGTGTATATGCCGCTGGGAGCGATTATTGATGATACAGTTTGGGTTTTCATTGCTATGCAGATGATACCCAGCTGTATATGTCTTTTGTGCCCGATCAGGATGCTGCCTTATCGGTATTTAATAACTGCCTTGCCGAAATCCAGGATTGGATGAGTGGGAGTTGGCTGAGGTTAAACCCGGAGAAAACTGAGGTGTTAGTCATGGATCGAGTTCGCTGTGAGACGGGTTTGCCGGATGGATTGCCCTCAGGCTTATGGCTTGGGGGCGTTCAGCTGACAACCTCAGATCAGGTGCGGAATCTTGGCGTAATAATTGACAACCACTTGACACTTAAATCCCAGGTGTCAGCGGTGGTCAAAACTTCCTTTTTCCATCTGAGGAATATCGCCAGGATGAAGCACCTGGTTCCTCCAGAGGATCTTCCAGCGTTGATCCATGCCTTCGTTACCTCCCGCCTTGACTATTGCAACTCCCTGTACCTAGGGCTATCGGGGGTTGAACTTCATCGTCTGCAGCTTGTGCAGAATGCGGCTGCCAGGTTATTGACTGGATCTTCTAGATCCAACCATATAATGCCTGTGCTCCACGGACTGCACTGGCTGCCAGTGTTTTGGTGAATCACCTTCAAAGTCGGTTTGCTGACCTATAAAGCTCTACACGATCAGGGACCTACTTACCTGAAAGAGCTCCTTTGCCCCTACTGTCCCTCCTGCCCCCTCCGATCCACTGATGAGGGATTGCTGGAGATTCCCAGGGTTCGTTTGAAAACTTCAGGGTCTAGATCATTCAGTTTTATGGCCCCGACCCTGTGGAATTCTCTACCTCGTCAGGTGCGAAATTGCCCAACTGTCCTAAGTTTTAAAGGAGCTTTGAAAACTCACCTTTTTAATATAGCTTTTAATAATTTATAATAAATTTAAATTTTGTTTATTTATTGTTTTATGAAATTGTACAGATGCTTTGGTTGAAGAAAAGCGCCTTTTAAAAATAAAGTATTGATTGATTGATTGATAGCCTGGGTAAAACATTGGCTGGACAACAGGACACAGAAGGTAATTGTAAATGGAGTCCACTCTGAAGAAAGGGGGGTTACTAGTGGGGTACCGCAGGGTTCAGTATTGGTTCCAGTCCTTTTTAATGTCTTCATCAGTGACATTGCAGCGGGACTGGAAGGAAAAGTATGCCTTTTTGCAGATAACACAAAGATGTGCAACAGGGTTGATACATAAGGAGGCGTGGAAAGGATGAAAAGGGACTTGGCAAGGTTGGAGGAATGGTCAGAAGTATGGCAGCTAGGATTCAATGCAAAGAAGTGCAAATAATGCACCTGGGAAACAAGAACCCAGGGGAAGAATACACAATGGGTGGGGAGGTAGTAGCAACAACAAAAAAGGAAAGGGACCTGGGGGTAATCATATCAGATGACCTTAAGGTTAGCAAGCAATGTGAGAAGGCAGTAGGGAGGGCTGGGGGTATACTGGGATGTATAGGGAGAGGCATCACCAGCAGAAAACAGGACGTTGTTATCCCTCTGTACAGACAGTTGGTGAGACCCCATCTGGAGTACTGTGTCCAGTTCTGGAGACCCCATCTCCGCAAGGACATAGACAGGATAGAGGCAGTCCAGAGGAGGGCAACTAAAATGGTGCAGGGTCTGCAAGAGAAACCGCATGAGGAGAGACTAAAGGAGCTTAATATGTATACCCTTGAGGAAAGAAGGGAGAGGGGGGACATGATAGAAACTTTTAAGTACCTCAGTGGAATCAACAAAGTCCAAGAGGGAAGCATCTTTCAGAAAAAGAGACTTGCAAGAACAAGGGGACACAATTTAAAGATAGAAGGAGGGCAGTTCAGGGGCAATGTGAGGAAGTATTATTTCACAGAGAGGGTAATGGATGCATGGAACAGCCTTCCTGAGGAGGTTGTGGGGTCTAAAACTGTGGGAGAATTCAAGAAAGCATGGGACAGACATAAGGCAATTCTTGTGGGGGGTAGGAAGAAATAGGCAGTTGGTTAACTAGTATCTGCGGCCTATCCTGTAGCTAGGGAAATGGGCAGACTAGATGGGCCTAGTGGTCCTTATCTGCCGTCAAAGTCTATGTTTCTATGTTTAATATCAGGGAATCTCTTTACATTACCTGCCTTAATATCATGGAATCTCTCTACATTATCTGCCTTAAAATCAGGGAGTCACTATATACATTACTTGCCTTAATATGAGGGAGTCTCTCTACATTACCTGCCTTAATATTTATTTTTTATTTATTTATTTAGCTCTAGGATTACAAATACCTTTGAGCCAAGGCTCTTTTACAAAGGTTCCGTGTCAGAGAAATACAAATGGGAGACAAAACATTTCAAGCGAAAACAAAACATTTCACAGAGTGATAACATTGCAATGGTTACAGACAGTTTAGGTATTAGGACTTTTAGTATGACCAACAGTGGCATGGTGGAGAGTGAGACGATGAAGCAGCCAGAGGCACTTGTCAGGTGAGATTTGCCAGTAAGTGCTATTTCAAGGGGAAGGGTAAGAAGAGTTGGGAGAAGGTAGCAGATAGGGAGGAGGGATAGGAATGGAAGAACAGGAGGCGGGGGAAGGAAGTAAGAGTATTAGGGGTACAAGATTTTGAGGTGTGGCAGTCTGGACTGGTCAGTGGGGTGGTTGCCACCAGCTTGCTACTAAAGCGATGCCTCAGTTTAGGGAAAGCAATCACAGGAGCTGGAGGCAGTGAGATGGTGCCGGAGACTGATTTTGAACAACCCAAGTGTTTTGGCTGAGGAGATGGTGTGGCTGATGTCATTTAGCCAGAGTGGAGCTGTGTAGGCAAAGGAGTGCTGGCCCAGGCTAGTACAACAGTGGGGAACCTTCAGAAACAGCTGCATTGATCTCCTGGAGCTCCGTTGATTGGTGCTTTTAGGCAATAGAGCTAGGACTTCAGACGGTGCAAGGCCGAGGTGGATTTTCTTCACCATTGTACAAGTGAGGTACTTGATGCTGCTTGATAGTTGGTGCCAACTGGTCTAAG